>CM053793.1:754935088-755565088 GCA_028749045.1 Cupressus sempervirens | reverse complement strand
TTGCATCTCATTCTGGAGACCATTACTCAGAGTATTTGGTGAATATCATATGTTGATATTTTTGTAGACCAATACTCAAATGTGATATCAAAATGGTGAATATCATATGTTCATATTCTGTAGACCATTACCTTATTGAGTATACGATGAGTATTAAGTGTTGATATTCTAGAGACCATTACTTAAGAGTATTCAATGAATATCATATATTTTGAAGGCCAATACTCATGATATCAAATGTGATATCAAAATGGTGGATATCTTCTTATCAAAGATATCCTTAAAATTTGTCATGCCTAATATTACCAATGGTGTAATATTTATCTTGAGTTTATCCTCCCTAGCTAAGACGGAGTGTTGATGTTTGGTAGCTTCAGTCGGATAAGCCTATGAATATACATAATAATATATGAGATATAATTTATATAAATTTATTATATTTGAGATATAAGTCTATTATTATGAGAAAAAATAATATAATACATATATATAACTATTATTATAATTATAATTATATTAATTACATATAGCGCCCGAAGCAGAACGAGTACATTCCTGTACAAGGAGCATTAGATGACAGTGTCTTTTAAACCTAGGGATTTCACTAGGGTTTTCGGCATCCCTGGCCCTGATGGGAGGAAAGTGGAAATCAAGAATCATAAACTCTCGCAAAGGGCTTCGCAGAGACTTTATTCAAGAGGCTCATTGGCAGTGTATCATGGATGTCATCAAGAGCAGGTTGACAGGCGCCACCCGAGCTTTGGATATAGCGTTGCCGCAGATTGTGTTTATGAATGGTATCATGCAGGGAGTGGTATATGATTGGGCCTCAGTGCTTGCCGACAGGATGGAGGAATTCATGACGCTTCAGCACCGAACATTTTTTATGCCGCACCATGCCATCGGGTTGTTTCTAGAGGCTGCAGCTAGCCAGATTCCAATGGATGGCTTTGAGGCTCCTCCAAGGGGCAAGTTGGCAGACGGGGAGCCTCTCATATTCTATTGGCGACATTTAGATACAAGAGGATCAACAACAGGTCACAAGAAAGTACTCCGCAGATTGGCTCCTTCCGGAGAGACAGATAGCAGACGGGAGGGCACTTCGATGAGTGACGAGGCTGAATCCGTGGAAGAAGAGGTGAGCACATCGACGGAAGTTGATGGTGAGGCAGCAGGTAGTGGGCCCACATTCTTTACCCCTCCTCAACTGTCAACTTCAGCGCACTTGACTACCTTTTCGACAGCCATTCCAACATTTGGTCAGCGTCGTGCCCCGGTCCTTATGACTCCTCCAACAGAGGCAGATGTCCCACGAACAGTGACGGAGGTGGCCCTACAGGCACTGACAGATGGTGTCCCACGGACAGTGACGGAGGTGGTTCCACAGACAATGACGGATGTTGTCCCACGAACAGTCGCCAAGTCATTGCCGACGGCTGTAGCGGAGGTGATTCCAGTTGTACCAGCAGATGTCACCGTCGCAGTCACACCGAGAGCACAGTTGCCACCACCACAGTTTGAGCCGCAGGTTCGGTTGGAGGTCATTGATTGTGATGCAGTGGTCACCGTTTCATCATCCTTTTTAGTAGGGGCCGAGTCAGCCCAGCCAGTACCGGAGGCGAACATGGAGCTTGCACAGTTTGACCAACCGGAGGTGATGGATAGAGCTAGTGAGTTTTTGAGGCAGCAATTCCGACTCACTCCTGCCAAGCGGGGTCTGTCCATTCAATCTCCTAGGCATTCAGGAACATGGCCAGCGGTACCAGATCCTCAGCTTCAGGGGGAGGGAATGCCACATGCCGTGGTTGCGCCAACAGCAGAGAAGGCGGCACCGGATGTGGGCATGGCTCCCACTGATGAGGAGGAGAACAGCGATGCGGAATGGTCATTGAAGGCCTTCGCCAAGGAGGACTATGGGTCGGATGAGGACAGGTGCCGAGATTACCTCAGGACTATGAAGTCTGCATTGAAGAAGGGACACGATGTGGCAATTCAGGCCCTGGCTCGACGGAGGGAGTGGCACTTGATCAGAGCATATATCCGAGGGATCTGTCCTCGGCGATTTCAGACTTGCTTTGTAGACAGGGGCTGGCCGGCGACGGAGACAGCTGAGATGTTGGCAAATTGGGCCACTGAGCCGGAGTTGGGACCCAATGACACCCCTATGATGAAGCTAGCACATGAGATTGTGGAACTATACAAAGATGTTTACTACGGTCGTCGGCGTGCGGAGGCGGACAGGGTTGCAACAGAGGGATCATTGGCAGCTGAGACTGAGGCTAGACAGAAGCTAGCCGCCGACCTGGCCGACCAGCAGGCAGCATGGGCCGCAAAGCGGGCAGCACTACTGGCAGATTTGGCAGCAGCGGTGCAGGAGAGGGATGTGGCTAAGCAAGGTACGGAGGCAGCGGTTCGAGATAAGGATGCGGCTAAGCACGAGATGCAGTTAGCTAGGACGCAGGCCATGGATGCGACGCTCCTTTTAAAGGAGGCCGTCGAAGTTAATTCTCAGATTCAGACAAATCTCCGCATCAGGACAGAGCAGGTGTACGAGTTACGTCGCCAGCAGCACACTTCTGGGACACCCTTGTCATGTCCCGCCCCGACCATCATAGCACTATTGACATTTTGTTTCTTTTGGACTTTGATAGTTAGACTCTAGATGACACATTATTACCCACTATGGACATTGATATTTTGATCCTTAGACTATTTGATTTCATGTTATGTTATTGGGACATTGATACCTATATCATTAGGCTATATGATGATTCCTTATGATGTTACTAGGACACTAATATTCTAAGTAGTTTTTATGATGTTATTCAGATATGCTTACTTACCTTCTTGATGATCCATATGTCATGATTAAAGCTTATGTTATACTCAAGTGAATGTTTGATTTTTGAATTGTGGTCTCCATATGGTGCTAGATTATCATGTCTTAGCATAATTAGAGTAACATTAAGAATTCATGTATCATTTGAATAAACTAGAATTGTATACTTATATTATATTTGATGCATTGCTTAAGGTAGATTAATTCCATAATTTTCTGTAAGAATAAATGATCATAATGTTTTACTATCTAGATTAGAGAATTGCTACAAATGTGAAGTGTGTAATGTGATATGAATGGAAATACATATTTCATATTAGTTATGTTATTCATTGATGATAGAATCTATGTGATTTATATTTACATTATCATTTTATCACCATATTCTTGGACTACTGATATTTGCAATAAGTGTGCAGGAAAGAAGCCCATGGATTTATGGAGAACCTTGCTAGGTGTTTGGAAAAGCCAAGGTTAACCCTAAGGAGGGTATAACCTTTTTACCCTTGTATTTTATTTGTAAAACCAATTTGTGTGTATTATTGTGATTCTATAAAAGTAAATTTGTTTTTCTTGATGGCTTGCCAAGTGTGTTGTGTGTATTGTGGTGTCACTTGACACATGTTCTCCTTTGTAGCATGCTTAGTGGGATGGTAGGTGGTTGAGTGAACCAAGGAGTGGTTTGGTAGGATTTCTTTTCCCTAGGTGTATTTATGGGTCCAAGAGGGATTCTTTCCATGCTAGGTCGAATGCACACCTTTTGTGAATTTCTAGGAGGTTTACACCATCCCTAGGGGTAGTTTGAGGTCTTATTTTAAAGCCCATATGATATACCTAGGGGGTAGGGGCATTTTTAAGTATTATAAGCTTCCCTAGGCATTGAAAAGAGCACCCAAAAATTGTGGATTCCCAAGTTGGCCGAATTTGGAAACTTAAGCATCAAAAGAAAACATTCTTTAGGGAGGGTGGGTTGGAGAGTTCTTGGGGGGAGAATTTTTGGAAAAAGAATCTAAGTGGGGTAAAATTTTGGAAAAAAGGGAAAAACAAGGGGAAGAAGATAGCTTAGGAGGAGGATTGCTGGTAAAAAGAGAGGGAGCTCAAATTTGCTTGGAAACCAGGTTGGTAACCTTATGTACCCTTGCTATGAAAGCTTGTTGTCAAGTAGTTTATTTTTATTGTGTTATGCATGTGAGTTTTTTGTAATGTAGTTGTAATATGGTGTGTTGTAATGTTGTGTTGTGTAAGGTTGAGGGATCATGTTTCAGTTTTGGTGTATGTGTGTATTGTGATTTACTTTGTGTTGTGAATTCATATGTTCTTGTTGCAGTTTTCTGTTTTGGGTGTGACAAGGTGAGTCTCATCTCTTGGGAGGGAAAGAGAGCCTTGTGAGGGTAAGGGGTGCATAGGGAATGTGTTGGGTGAGAGTCTCTCCTAGAGTAGGAGAGGGATGCCATATGGGTGTTATGGGCCCCATATGCCACCTTGCTGGAGTTATAAGTACTGTAAAGATGCCATGTGAGGGCATGTATGTGGTATTGGGTTGCCTTGTGAAGGCATGTGTATAAAATGTATAGCCTAATGAAGGCATAGTTGCAGGTGGAGTCTCCCCAACATTCATTTTCCACCCTTACCCCTTGAGATGGATCTACATGTGATCCTAAGTGGTCTACCTTGGTTGGGAATTTTTGTGGTTTATTTGTCAACTGTAAAATGTGTGAACAGTTTTGTAATGTGAGCATTTTGTGGTAAATGGTTGTTAGTAATGTATGTCCACCTAGTCAAGGTTCTCCCTGCTCGGGGGTGGCCTTTAAAAGGCCTAAGGTTGGGAGGAGAGTACCATGGGCTTGTTTGTGTGTGTTGTACTGCAGGTTGTGATCTATGGATTGAAGACTTGAAGAGAAGAAGGATGTTGTCTTATTTTCATGTGCAACAAAAACATACTTCCAAGTGAATTCTTATTGTATTAGGGAGAGTCACCCTTGGGTAACTCCCAATCTTGTGTTTTATGACAGCTTGTAAGCTAAAAAATTGTATAAGTGGACTGTATAAGTGGACTGTACTTGTTGATATGTTGCTACTTTCAGTGATTAAAGAAATTTATATATCATGCACTATCCTATAGTATATAGAAATGAGTAAAGTTGTTATGCTTTTGTTTCTAAAATGATTCTAAGAGAAAATGTGTGTCTCCATTTGAAATTGATACATTTGGTTATAAAGACATTTTGTTAGAACTTCAAATAATGTTCTGGTTGGAAGGAACTAAAGTGGTCAGTGAAGTTAGTTAAAATGTATTGTAAGAATGTACATCAATATTGTAGATCAAGGTAAATAAATATGACAAATAAAATAAAATAAAAATGCTTTCATTGAAAAAGAAAAATATATTTATATTTGCTGGTTCCTTTGACTGTAATATTGGTGCACTACAACCCCCTTCTCTCTAGTATTTCTTTTGTGGTCTGTAAGTTGTCTCCTAATTTTGTTAGTCGTCAAGAGACGACTTTTTTTTGGGGGGGATGGTGTTAGTCGACTGGATGGTTCCGACGGTGCTTTGTATTTTGTAGCCGACGGGTAAATAGTTTGTAGCGGATGTAATGTTGTGGCCAACAGACTCCTTCGGGAAGGTTCGGTGGTAGTATTTATATCCCGTCTAGGATCATTGTAAATTATCATACATCTACTATTGCGAATATAATTTTGTTGTTCGTGTTCATTGTCTGTATGCGTTCATTTTCTTTACCTATACGGTAAACAACATTAAAATGAATAGACATGTCCCAGTCCCTTGTCTATTCTTGGCTCATTTTTCAAATATAAATAAAAGAGGTCGCTGCCATTTGGAACATATATACCTTACAGGCAATGCAATTACATCTACAGCGATCCTTAGAACTTAACACCATCAACCAATAACTCCATTGGTCTGGTGTTCTATTTTTCCCACTAACTCTTTTTGTGGTTTTCCTTAGGTTTAGGGGAACTCGTTATAGTTATTAGTTCATGCTTCTTCAAAATTAACATCACTCATAATTTCCAAGCTTCAAAATCTGAAGCACCTTTAAGCCTATCTTCAATTTCTCATTCCATTTACCATTTTGACGAGTATAATTTTTCACAACAATATATATAAACCATCAAAATCTGATCTAATCGTCTCTTAACCTGGCTCTAATACCATATTAAAGTATATCATATTTATGGAATATTTGAATTGTATACTTTTTTATAATATATATATATATATTAGAACCTCTCCTTTGTAATAGCATTTAATATGTTATATGTTTCTCAAGAGAGGGTCCTAACTCTCTTTTTATATCTCATAGAATATAGGGGTGTGACTTTACAGCTTTACCCCTTCTCATCAAAATGCACAACCCTTCACAAGACCCATCAATTTGGCAGATAACTAAAGTGTATCGGTCAACAAAGGTTTTATTAAAGCATGGTAACGTATATGTTTTTCAAGAGAGGGTTCTAACTCTCTTTTTTATATCTCATAGAATATAGGGGTGTGACTTTACACATTTACCCCTTCCCGTCAAAACGCACAACCCTTCACGCAACCCATCAATTTGGCGGATAACTAAAGTGTATCAGTTAATGAAGGTTTTATTAAAGCATGGTAACGTATTCCATGCACACGATTTGATTTGCCACCTCCACATGACATGTTATAGGATCAATGAATATGTTTGATTGACCACCCAAGACACTTTCCAATACACATGCCTAATATGATCTGAGAGGATGTTGGGCTTTATCCCAATCCAATTAATATGAATTAATTTAGTTTAACATTTAAATTGTTATATTAATTAATATAAATATTACATATATGTATAATAAATATTATATACTAATTAATATAATATGACATAGATCACAATATGAAATAAGCTATATATTTCTCTAATAAAACCAATCATATTAAAATGTCATCCGACAGAAGCGACAAACATTTGCACTATGGTGCAGCAATTGCAAAAGTGAAGATCACACCAAAACCTAAGTTATCAGTTCAAAAAAATTTGGCATCAAAAAAATAAGGGCATCATTGCATTATCGAAGATGAAGGAAGGCGAATATGAGGGATGGCAGAATAATGGACTGCACATTCAACCAACAAGTACTAGTGATTGACAACGATGTCAAGGACAACAAGGATGAGACCCAAGAAGATCAATTGATGGAGGACTTGGTCAATGCGTAGGAAGTTTCGATTGATTAGTACATGCAACAGGAGGGTTGGCAGAGTGCGGTACCAACAAGCACAATACATGTCGAGCTCACAATGCATACTCTGGTCTATGATCTTCTAGGAAGCCTTCAAAGTTGTTGGCTCATAATTTGCTTGAATTATAAGAACAAAGGGAGGAGAAGCAACTGGAGCAATGTCAACAATAGGTACTATAATAGTACAAGGGCAGGAATCGGTGGGACAAGAAGCTTGACACAAATAGACGTCGTCTAAGTCACAGGATTCATAGAATTTCATCCATGAAGTTCGAATTTTAGCGAATTTTTACCCTTTCCGAACTTCGTCTAAATTTTATGATATTTAATATAATATTGTTATTTATAATAATATTATATTATTTATAATAATATTATATTATTTAAAATAATATTGAGTTATTTAGTTTAATTATTTAGCAAAGTCAAACTAGTTTTGACAATTTTGTCGATATATTACTCATATTTTTAAATAAATAAATTTATATAGGTTAAACTTAATGTAGAGTTTTTCTGAATTTTTACTTTTGTTGAATTTCATCTTCCAAATTTTATGATCAACGAACTCGAATTCAAACCTTGTGACTTATTATTACGATAATAAATAATTGTCTATTATTAGTTAATGGTAATCTATTGTAAATATCTAGTTAGCTTTAGCATTTTTAGCTTTCTCTACTAGAATAGAATGTTTCTATTCTTTACAATCATTTCCTAAGAAAACATCATTTTATTCTTTTGTATATATTGACCTTTCAGTCTCTGTTAATAACAAGCATTTTACCAATTACTTCATAATATGGTATAAGAGCCAATACCTCAATTTTTTTTTTTTAAATTACAATTTCTTTTGAAATTTTTTGTTAAAATTTTTTGAAATGATTTTTTAGATTTTTTCACATAAACTTGGCTAGGGTTTCCATTCGTTTTTTGGAGAATTACAATCATCAAAAATCAAACCAGTATTACACTCCGCTAGGGTTTTCAACGAAACATGAATGCAAAGATTTCCAGATCAAATCGCAAGCCTGGTCTGGTCAGATGATTTTTGGTGACATTTTTGCTTGGTGTCATTTTGTCTCTGCCCTCTGCAACTCCATTCATGCAACTGCCTATCTCTGATCAAGGTGTGATCACACGGCAAGCGTTCAAGCAGAGTCGTTTCTCCTTGTTTTTTATCGTTGTTTGTGCCTCCAATCATTCTCTGTGGTGTCATTTTTAGTCCCCTCCACCATTGACGACCTCAAACCAGCTGTGTGACCACAAATCGGGCATCTTTTTGCCTGCAAAACACCATTTTGCTACCATTTCGACCATTAATGGCTACAAGCTAGGGTTTTCTTCGAAACCCTAATTTTTTAGCTCGAAAACATTTTTTGATTTTAGATTCTTGGTGGGTTTTTCAAGAGCTCAACTAGGTTGTCATCAAATTTTCCTAGGTGCCTCGTTTTTTGTCCCTCGATTTTTGAGCCAACAAATTTTTAAAATGACAACATATTCCTTCTAGGTTTTTCGAGCTCTCTTCTAGGTCACTCCAAATTTTCAAGGTCTTCCATTTTTTTCACTCAAAGAACATGCCTTCACAGATTTTCACATCTTTTCATTGAAAAACGTGCCATGGCATCTTTGACAAACATTATGTTCAAGCACAACTCCAAATTCAATGGTCAAAATTATGGCACTTGGAAGCAGGGAATCATCGCAATTTTTGAATATTGGAACACCGATCAACTTGTACTAGGTGTTACGAAGCATCTGACTGCTCTTGGTCCTAATCAAGATACACGGGATCTAAATAATCGGGAGGTAGTGATGCTTCTCACATTATCCATGGCTAATGATCAATTTTCTTACTGCCAAGATTTGGACACATCTCAAAGGTCTTCATGAGACTTCTGAAAAAGGCAGAGCTTTCTTTCTAAAGAACACTCTATTTCTATTGTCATGGATGAGCGCACCTCGTTCCAAGCACACCTGAATCAGATTCAAGAAATCCGTGATCAGTTACTTGCCGTCAGTCGCAAGACGGAGGAAGAGGATATTATGGTTATCACTCTTCAAAGTTTACCAAAGTCCTATGAGCATTTTATCAGGACTCTCAACATCACGTCTTCTAGTATTGATTTGAAGTTCACTGATCTCTACACACTGTTGCTTCAGCAAGATCGATGGAAACAACAGTTTGGTAGCAGCTCCAGCTCCACCTCCATAGAGCAAGCCTTTGCTACGAAATCCTTTCAGAAGGATAATGGCAAGTTTTAGCAGCCAGCTCAACAGAAGTCTTCTACTCCACCATCAGATGATTCCCAAAAGAACATTCAATGCAACTACTGCCACAAGTTTGGACACATGAAGGTTGAATGTCGAAAATGCTTAGCTGCACAATCTAAGCAATCAGGTTTGCAACCCAAAGCGAATAGTGCAAAGCACAGTGAACAGAAGGAGTCTACCTTTTACGCCTTCATGGCTAAAAGACCTACAGATCATGTGAAGTCGTCTACCTGATACACTGATTCAGGTGCCTCTCGTCATTTCGCTCACCACAAAAACTAGTTTACTGACTACCAACCTTATTCAGACTTTGTTACTTTTGGTGGTGGAGAAGAGTACACAGTTGTAGGCAAAGCCAACATTCAAATTTAGTGTCCTGGGAGGAATCTCATATTCCTCGATGTGTACTACGTTCCAAGTCAGTCAGCTACTGCGACAATCTCCACACTTTGATGTCACTTTCAGTTCACATCAGTGCACCATCACTGATCAAGCGACTCAGTCTATTATTGCAGTGGGTCTTGAGAATCATGGTCTTTTCAGACTTATTGATTCTGGTGATTCTCAGGACTTAGCTATGGCTACTCGGCAGTCTTCTGTCAACACACTTTGGCATCAGCGATATGGGCACTTAAATGTGCATTATCTCTCACAGCTTGCTTGGGATGAGCTTGTTCTTGGATTGCAAGAGACTCAGACTCAACAACTTGGAGTTTGTGATGCATGTCAGGCTGGGAAGCAACATCGCACACCTTTCACCAATGACAATTCATGGCAAACTCCTCAAGGACTTCAGCTTGTTCATGTCGATATTTGTGGTCCTGTGGCCACTCCTTCTGTTCCTGGGTCCAGGTATTTTCTATTGTTTGTTGATGATTTCAGTAGAAAAATGTGGGTGTATTTCCTTAAAAAGAAATCAAATGCATTTACTGTATTTGAGAAGTTTAAACATTTAGTTGAAAAAGAGTCTGGGAAATCTATTATTACTCTTAGATCAAACAATGGGGGGGAATTTTGTTCTAATGTTTTCTCTAGCTTGTTGGATACACATGGCATCAAATGCTAGTTAACCACACCCCAGACGCCACAACAAAACAGCATAGTTGAATGTCAGAACCAAACAATCACCGAGATGGCTCGCTACATGCTTGAATACAAACATGTTCCGAAGAAGTTTTGGGCAGAAGTAGTTAACACTGCAGTTTATCTGTTGAACTAGTCACCCACAGTGGTGATCAAAGGTGAAACACCGGAAGATGCCTAGTCAAGTCGCAAGCCCAGAATCAGTCACCAAAAGGTTTTTGGCTCCCTTGCTTTTGTTTGGATCTCTAATGCGTCACACACCAAGTTGTATGCCAAGAGTCACAAACTCATGCTTGTTGGATACAGTAGTCTTCACAAAGCCTACCGCCTAATCAATGTTGAGACATCTCGTCTCATCTAAAATCGTAGTCTTTGATTAGCAGCAAGGACCATTCATGCATGTTTCTCCTATTCCTGATCCAGCAAACCAGCCTATGAAGGCTCATGATTTGAGAGTTCAACTTCCATTAGGCCCACTTGATGGGAGGGCTCCAGTAGCTCATGCAGCTCCAATTATACCAGTGATCCCTGTACAGACACCTTCGGCTTCTCCTGCAAGATCATCTCGATTTGTAGATGCTTCGCCTAAGTTTGATCCAAGTTCTTCTGATGAAAACTTAATCACCAAGCATCTCTTGATACTAATGTTGGTCATTCTTCCCTCCAATCTAAGTGGTGGGCTAAGACACTTGCTGATATTCATGATGATGAGCTCATTTATGGGAGAACTTCTCTGAAAAAGAGCAAACCTACAGAGTCTGTTAACTTTTCTCTCATGGCCAACATTCACAGTGTGTTTGAACCTCAAACATATTCTGAGGCTAGAGGAATTCCAGAGTGGGAACAAGCCATGACATCTAAACACCAGCTCCTGCTGAAGAACAACACTTGGGTCCTTTCTGATTTTCCACCAGGGAAGAAACCCATTGGTTGCAAATGGGTTTACAAAATCAAATACAAATCGGATGGTACTTTGGATAAGTACAAAGCTCGTTTAGTGGCGAAGGGCTTCTCTCAACGTCAGGGCATTAATTATGGGGAGAGCTTTGCTCCTACTGCAAAGATGAGCACTATCAGATTAGTCCTAGCCATAGCAGCACAGTTTGGCTGGAAGGTCCATCAGATGGATGTCAAGAGTGCTTTCTTGAATGATCTCCATGAAGAGGTCTACATGACACTGCCTCCTGGTTTCAAGATTGTTGGTACGCAAGCCCCTCGGGCATGGTACATCAAAATTGATAAGTACCTCAATGATCAAGGTTTCAAGAGGAGTTCTTCAAACTCAAATCTGTCCATCAAGACTATTGACAATGGCATCATCCTTCTGGTTATTTATGTGGATGATTTTATCATCACTAGCAGTTCGGCATCTTTGATTTAGAGAATCAAACAAAATTTATGCCAGTCTTTTGATATGGCAGGCCTTGGACTCATGTATTATTGCCTAGGTGTTGAAGTTTGGTAACAGTCTTCTAGTATATTCATCTCTCAGTCCAAATATGCTAGCACCCTATTAGACAAATTTCGTATGCAGGATTGCAAGCCTGCATTTACACCTATGGAAAAAGGTCTCGAGTTATCTGCAAAGTCTGATTCTCCTTCCGTTGATGATACTACATAAAAGCAACTAGTAGGTAGCCTCATCTACCTCTCTACTACTAGGCCTGATATCAGCTTCGCAGTCAGCTATATCTCACGCTTTGTGACAGCTCCTAAGGCTGATCATTGGATGGTAGCAAAGTGTGTGCTTTGTTATGTCAAGAGCACTTCAGATTATGGACTTCTATAGTCTCGAAGTTCTAATCCTAAACTCAGCGGGTTCACAGATTCAAATTGGGCACGCTCTATTGATGATAAAAAGTCGACTTCTAGATGTGTTCAGTTTTGGATCCAGTGCAGTCACATGAACCAGTAAGAAGTAGCAAGCAATTTCTATCTCCTCTATAGAGGCTGAATACAAAGGGACAATTAAGGCAAGATGTGAAGCTGTTTGGCTTCGTCGGATGCTTGGCGATATGCAGATGTCACCAACAAGACCAACTACTCTATTTGTTGATAACGAAGGCGTTTATCAAGTTAGCACAAAATCCAGTCTTCCATGAACAAACCAAGCACGTGGATGTTCACTATCATTACATAAGACAGCTGGTTGAAGACAGGACTACAGATTTGCAGTATGTTCCTACCACAGATCAGACTGCAAACATTCTCACCAAGCCCCTTGGTCATGATAAGTTTGTCAAATTCAGAAGACAGCTTGGTGTTATAAATAGATTAACCATTAAGGGAGGGTATTACAATAGTAGATAGTTGTCTATTATTAGTTAATGGTAATCTATTGTAAATATCTAGTTAGTTTTAGTTACCTTTAGCTTTTTTAGCTTTCTTTGCTAGAATAGAATGTTTATATTCTTTACGATCGTTTCCTAAGGAAACATCGTTTTATTCTTTCTTTTATATTGACCTTCATCATTTTATTCTTTTGTATATATTGACCTTTCAATCTCTATTAATAACAAGAAAGTATTTTACCAATTACTTTGTAATACTTAGGACGTCATACCTTTGGTAATTTCATCACTTAATGCCCCTTCTACCAACACAAATAGAAGAAGAAATATCAAGAGAGAGGAAGAAGTAAAGAGAGCAGGTGAAGTGTCAATATGAAGATCTCTTTAACTCAAGAAGTTAAACAAACTGCGACAACAGTTACAGAGAATTGTTGAAGAGACCCAAAGCTCACCATGAAGTGAAAGTCAAAATGTCAACCAAATTCAAAGTAGAGACAAGTAGGAGGCTATCGACAAGAAATGTGAGACACAAAGTACGAGGCAAGTAGGAGGAGATTGCTAAAAACCTACCACTTCCTCCCGAAATGGGAGAGGATCTTGCTAACCAAGCAACCAATTTGTCCATACAAGATGTGATAGATGAGGAGAGCTCAGAATCTAACTCCATATGAGAAAATCGTCATCGCACTCCACACATGACAAAGGAAATGAAGAAGGAAACCTCGAGAGAGAGAGGAAGCAAAATAATTTAAATGCACTCTACTAGACATTGCAAATTTAGTAATATCAAAGGAACCAAGGATAGAGGGGTCTGAACCAAAAACTTCAAGAAAGGAGTATCGATACAAGGGAGGTAGCCAAGGTGTGGAGGACATAAATGGATATGTTGAGAGTTTATGCGTGGTCAAGAGTACAAGGCAGAGGAACACGAAAAAAGGACCACACCATTCTAGTTGGACACACATCGTGCCAACCAAACCAAAAAGATGGTAAACACCCAAAAGAAGAAAAAGCTCCCCAAGTTCACAGAGGATGGATCGAAGAATCCTACCCACCATTGCAAGACTTGTGTGACCATCTAGGAGGCCAATGGGGAGAATGATCATAACTATTGGTAAGGCATTCCCTACCACTCTATGAGAAATCGCCATCAACTGGTACACATCCTTACTGAGAGCACACAAAACAACATTGAATGACTTAAAGAGAGCACTCGAAGAAGAATTTAAACCACTGCTACAAGATGACGACAAGATAGTACACGAGACGAGGAAAGGATGAGACTGTAAGGGCCAACAATTATATGCTGAGAAAATTGCTTAGTAAGTTGGAAAGCTAACTAGTCAATGGGCTGCAAAAGAGATGGTTTATAGAAGGGTTGATTCCTTCTCTACAAAAGAAAATATAAGTGGCACCCCTTATTCCTATCTTGACACCTATGACTAGGCAATGGAAATTAAGAGTAAGAACAAGACGTTCTAAAGGAAGAAAAGGCACCAATGGCAATAGTATGGACAAAAGCACCAACAGAGAATCCAAAACTATACAAGCACTCAGAAGAGACATGATGCAAATGAGGAAGAAGCTAACAGTATAGAAAGAAAAGGAAGGTACCAAGAATGGCAAGGAGCTATGGCACAACTACACAGTCGAAGGCCACACAAAGGTAAGTTGCCAAAAGAAGTACTTTTTACGCCAAGGAGTGTCGTCGGTGGAAATTGTGTATCGGCCGACGAGTCCCTTCGGGAAGGAAATTGTGTATCAGCCGACAGGTCCCTTCAGGAAGGAAATTGTGTATCAGCCGACGGGTCCCTTCGGAAAGGAAATTGTGTATCAGCCGACGAGTCCCTTCGGAAAGGAAATTGTGTATCAGCCGACGGATCCCTTCGGAAAGGTTTTTATGTAACGACATGTATGTGGCCGACGAACTCCTTCGGGAAAGTTCTTCGGAAAGTATTTATAACCCCTTCGAGAAGCATTGTAATCATAGGAGATCATATCTTATCATTCACGCATAATGTAATGTTTTGGCATATGCGAATAATAATAAGAGTTCTACTGGTTGCTGTTCATGTTCGTATTCTTTGTCTGTGTGCGTTTCTTAATTAATCTAGTACGGTAAACATTTGGCGCCGTTGCCTGATGGACCTGGTACGCAAGCGGGAACAGGAGTGTCGAAGGATTGTTGAAGGAGACTCGACAACGGCTTGAGTTAGTGGAAAAAGCGAGGGAGGAGTTTTTGAACCTGCATACGCCACGGGAAGAGAATCCTGACGGAAGGAGATCGACTCGCACGGCTCAGAGTGCCAACGGAGCACAAGCGTGGAGTGACCTCTTCGTCCGAGATATACTTCCGGAATGAACGACTTCAATTGACGAACCCTCTTCTTCACCAAACAGCGCGGGTGTGCAGAACAGCGCGGGTGTTCAAAACAGTGCAGGAGCTCAGAATAACGCAGGTGCTCAAAACAGCGCGGGAGTACAAAATAGGGCAGGTACACAACAAAACCCTCGACATACAGTGATAATGGCAGGTCCGAAGGAAAAATTGCCTAAATTTGATGGTGATGAAGCAGCTGATCCCATTCGACATTGTAAAACATGTGAAACGATCTGGAGGGCAAATGGCATAACAGATACAAACGAATGGATCCGACAATTTCCTGCTACCCTATGGGGTGTTGCGATTGATTGGTTTACTAATGTTGATCCACAGAAATTAAATAGTTGGGATAATATTAAGGAGTTCATCGCGGAATTTCAACTTTTGCGTGATGATAATGAAATTGTAGCCGAGATATTCAATACCAAGCAAAATAAGAATGAAACAGTACGGGTCTTCGCCAGGAGATTGAAGGACTTAATCAGTAAAATGGAGAATAAGCCGGCAGATGGCCTCCAAAAAAGATGGTTCATTGAAGGCCTTCACCCGAAGCTGCGGAAAAAGATGAAGATCGAGCCACCATTGACATACATTGGAGCGTACAATCGGGCAATGAACCTCGAAAGTGACCAGAAGACAAAGAAGAAAAAGAAGACCAGCTCATCAGATTCAGATAATGATGACCCTTCAAGAGAAGATAGCAGCGATGATGACGAGGGCAGCAACAAGAAGGTTCGCGCCCTCCAGAAGGACATGATGCGGATGATGAAGGCATTCAAAAACATGAACAAGGAGACTTAGGGTAATGATCTATGGTGCACGGAGTGTAAGAAAGAAGGCCATACGAAGGGATCCTGCCCGAAAGATCAATTTTGTGAAATCTGCCAGATCCTCGGACACTCGGTAAAGGAATGCCCTTTCAATTTAAAAACAAGGACACCGCAGCAAGTGTTCCTGTCACGAGAGGCATCCCCGTCAGGAGGGAACGGGAACACCAGTACGGAAGGTGCCACATCAGGCGGATATAGAAACAACCAGCGCGGTCCAAACAACAACAGCAATAACAACAATGGTGGCAACAACAACAATGGAGGAAGGAGCCGAATTCAATACGATGCAAATGATCAGCCAATTGTTCAATGCCGCGCATGCAATCTGTGGGGTCACTTCGCCCGAGAGTGCACAACGACGAACACACCGAAGTTGCTATGCCGATGGTGTGGACCTGGAGATCATGATGATACTAAGTGTCCGAAGTCCAAAGTAAACTTGATTGCCATAGGGACAGACGAAGAAGTTCTGGCAATCACTCTGAAGCAGGCGAAGCTATACCCTGACCCAGCGGAAGAAAAAAAGAGACTGGAGGAAGCAAGGGAAGAGATCCAGAAAGCAACACAGGCAGAAATGGCACACCTGAAGGACCCGCCAAGTACCTCAGTCAGGAACTGTGCAGAACAGAACATTGTACGGCAAATATTGCAAGCTGAGATACCCGTCAGGATAAATGATCTGTTGCTCACGATGCCTCAACTCCGTACGACCCTCACAAATATAGTCCCAAGTGCTAAGCAACCCGTAGAGCAAGACAACGACAAACAGGGGGGTACAAGTGCAGAAGATCCGATGTTGTTAGCTCTTTCCTCTGGACGCTATCCGGCGGTTGTTGAAATGGGCATTCTCGGGACTGTGCTAACGGACACGATCGTCGACGGAGGATCCGGTGTCAATGTGCTACCAGAGGGTACTTGGAAAAAGTTGGGATGGTCGACGTTATCGCCACCTACCTTCCAGCTGCTAACGGCCGATCAACATGGAATCAAGCCATTGGGAATACTCACAGCGCAACCAGTGACAATCGGAACACAACCATTCCTATTGGACTTCGTTGTGATTCCTCTCAGGCGGAAGGGGTACGATGCTATTTTGGGTCAGGGGTGGCTGATACAAGCAAAAGCAAAGCACGATTGGAAGAAAAATACTTTATCACTCGAAAGCATAGTTCCAAAAATCGCCATGAAATCGCGATAAGATTCATGGCTCCCGATTTTTTTGGAATCGGAAATCGCTCGTGGCGATTTTTTCGTGTGAATCGCCTGAATCGCCTGAATCGGCGATTCATGGCAAAAATCGCCAAAATCGCCATCGTGAATCTCCAGAAATCGGCCGCGGCAGCAAGGATAGAAAGTTCAATTTTTTAAAAAAAACACATGTTTTATTTGCTTTCTAAGTTGACTTTCCTCTTTGTTATAACCCTAAAGAGCCTTCTATTTGCTTAGTATGAGTAGAAGAGAGGAAGAGTGAGAGAGAAGAAGAGAAAAGAGAATCCATAGGTTTCCAACCGGCAAGAAGGAAGAGCACCAAAGAGATCAGAAGTCCATTTGGGGAGGCCATAAATTGCATTGGGAGCATTAAGGAGTCAATATCAACACTCCTCAACTCATTTGCAAGAGGTAAGTGTTGGTTTTTTTTTTGCATGTTAGTGTAGTATGCATTTTTTGTTAAATTTTTTTAGTGTTCATTTGCAAATCTTGAATGTTTTTTATTTTTAGTTTTACTAAATTGCAAACTAGGGTTTGTTGTTTTGTAGTTTTTGTTTATTAGTTGCAAACTTTGATTTTTTACATGAATTTTTTTATTGCAGCAGCCCTTTGCTTTCATTTTCCAATTTCCACAATGGGTAAAAAAGATGAATGCTGGAAATATAATGAAGAGTTTCCTGGGAGAACCAAATATCAAACAAAATGTATATTTTGCAAAGAAAAAATAAATTCGAGAGGTATCTATAGATTGAAATACCACATTGCTGGCATACCTGGCCATGATGTCACAGTTTGCACTCAACAAACCGCTGAGGCAAAACGCTCTTGTTTAGTGGCATTAGAAAAAATTGAACAAGACAAGTTGACTAAGAAAATGCAACTTGAAGGGTTAAGAGGTATTGGCTCCCGTGCTCCCACATCCGCAACCGCATCTACATCTGCAAGTGCATCTGCATCAGCTTCCGCATCCGTAGGTTGTGTCGGGGAGGGTTCTTCTAGGCCTCCTTTTCATCCTAGTGCTAGTGCTCATGTGAGTGTTAGTGGTAGTCGGTCTCATACTGAGACAGAGTCCAACACCAACCTATTGCGGCCTAGAGTGCGGAAAAGCAGAATGGATAGTTACTTTGTGCCCCGCACTACTCCTGGCTCCCAACCCACGCTTGAGGGCATGGGTTTGAACAAGGAGATTCATGATGCTGCCAGAAAAGAGATTTGCAAATTCTGGTACTTTTGCAACATTCCATTTATTGCAGCCAGGTAATTGATTCTTTTTTCTTTGTTATCTTCAAAGTTAAAGTTAAAAGTAAAAGTAAAACTTTAATTATATCTACTTGTTTTATGATTTTAGTTTTTGACATCTAAATTTCTAATCAATATCATTATCTATTTGTGACAGGACTCCTTATTGGCAGAACATGATAGATGCAGTTGCCATTTGTGGTCCGGGGTTTAAAGCCCCAACTGAGGCTGAGTTGAGTGGATACCTCCTGGAGGAAATGGTTGAGGATATGAGGCATGAGCTTGAGGACAACCGAAAGGAGTGGATCGAAAAGGGTTGCACCATCATGACTGATGGTTGGACAGATAGGAGGGGAAGAACACTCCTCAATTTTCTTGTATCCTGTGGAGGTGATTGATCATTCTACTTTCCTACATACATAATTTTGAATCGTGATTGACTATTTCAAATTTTGATTTGTTGATTGCTAATAGTAATTATAATTCGTTGTTTTGTTACTTGTAGGATATACCATGTTCCTCAAATCCATTGATGCTTCTGCTCATGTAAAAAACGCCACATACTTATGTGAGGTTATTGAGGAAGTTATAGCAGAGGTGGGGGAACAACATGTGGTGCAAGTGGTGACGGATAATGCAGCAAGTTATGTTGCTGCAGGTAAACTTTTAACTTTTTAAGTTTTGAAAATAAATTTATTTGAATTTTGAACTTTTTCTAATTCTAACTTAGAATTTCTAAGTTTCCTAAGTTCTAAGTTCTAACATGTTTGAAATTTGAATTTCTAATTATCTTAAAATTGTTGTAGGCAAACTTTTGATGGAGAGGCACCCCACCATATTTTGGTCCCCTTGTGCAGCACACTGCCTTGACCTCATGTTGGAGGAAATTGGCAAACTTGAGTGGGTCAAGTCATGTGTGGAAAGGGAGAAAAACATATGTAAGTTTATTTATAATCATTCGTTTGTCCTTAGCACAATGAGGAAGTACACAGGAGACAAAGAGTTAGCTCGTCCAGGGATCACGAGGTTTGCCTCGAATTTCATCACCTTGCAGTCCTTGTTGACATCAAGGGATGATTTGAGGAGCATGTTTGTTGGGCGGGAGTGGATTTCATCTTCCTATGCTACGACCACTGCAGGGATAGATGTGGTGGATTGCATATTTGATGATGATGGTTTTTGGAAACCTGCTAGAGAAATACTTAAGGTAATTTTATTGCAATTTAACGTTTAATATTTTACAGTTTACTATGCTAATTGTTTAATGATTTATACCTTATATTATTGAATTATTCTATGTTTAAGTTTTGACTCAAATTTTTGTTTTACTTTATATGTAGGCCACTGAGCCTCTTGTATCTCTCCTACGAACTGCTGATGGGGAGAAGCCCTCTATGGGCTACATATATGAGGGCATGGATAGGGCCAAGGAGGCCATTAGAGCTCAGTATGCAGGAGTGCAAGAGAAGTATGCCCCTATTTGGGACATCATTGATAGGAGATGGCAGAATCAGCTCCACAGACCCATCCATGCAGCAGCTTACTTTTTGAATTCGGCATTTCGTTTCCGTCCTGACTTCAAGGCGGATGAGGAGGTTCTCACTGGATTATATACAGTGATCCAGAGGTTGAGTACTGATGAGGATAGCAGTGCTGCAATTATTGAGCTTGATAAGTTCAATAATAAAGAAGGGCCACTTTTCTCTAGCAGGGTAGCCATAGATGCTCGGGAAACAATACAGCCAGGTAAAAATTAAATAATATATTCAATGTTCATGAATCTAGATTCTAAACTTAAAGTTGATTATGTAATTTTAGAGTTAACTTGTAATTTGTAATTTGTAAATGAGACTAATTATTTTTATTTTCCCTTATTTCAGATAGATGGTGGCAAATGTTTGGGGCCACAACCCCAAAACTTCAAAAAATTGCCATTCGTATTCTGAGTCAGCCAAGCAGCGCTTCTGGAAGTGAGCGCAGTTGGTCCATGTTCGAGCACATCCACTCGAAGAGGAGAAACAGGTTGACAGTGCAGAGGTTGAATGATCTTGTCTTCGTTCATTACAACCTCCGTCTTAGGATCAGACAGATTTTGGGCACTGACTCCTCTCCGATTATTCTGGAGGAGATTGATCCAGAATCAGAGTGGCTCACAGAGGTTGTAGATCCAGTCTTCACTGAGGAAGACCGTTCGTGGATTGACCAGGTGGATATAGAGGCTGAGGCAGCTAGAGCACATTCTTCAGGCATTGGTAGACGCACACGTGCACGCACAGACACAGGCCCTAGCGACATTCGTGAGCCCATCTTATATGCGGGAGATATGGCTCGACAGTCCTCTAGGACCTACATTAGACGCCTTGCTACTAGGCAGACTGGATACTCAGAGGCTGAGGCTGAGGCTGAGGCTGTAGCCGAGCTTGAGGATGATGTTGAGGATGATGATGACTATGAGCCTGAGGCTTGAGCTGGAGCCTTGTTTTTATATTTTGTTTACAGATATTGATACTGAATCATTGATAGACATATGTTTCAAAGTTTCAAACTTTCATGGATCTTCATCTTAGATTCTTACATAAATTTATGATTTGATGTCTTATGGATCATCTTACATACATTCTATGATTTAAATCATTATGATCATTTGATTTCTATTTACTTCAGCTAGCCTACAATTTACATTTTAGAATCTTAGATAACATAGTTACGTATGTGATGGATTTTATGTTTCATGTTTATGTATGTTAAGTTTTAACTTCTATTTGATGATGTTATAGTGTGCTTAAGTTATATTCAATAAAGGGTGCATGAAATAAGTTTTAAATTGTTAAAATCTTTAAATTTAAAGGGTTTTTTCAAATTTGCCGATTCATCGCCGATTCATTGCCGATTCATTGCCGATTCACGATTCGATTCGGCCTTGCCGATTCCGATCCGATTCCGATTCACGTTTCTGTGCTCGAAAGCAAAGGCCGAAAGTATGTCATTGATCTGCAAACTCAGATGGTCGGGGACGAAGCCCTCTCGTCAGATTCTGAGGGAGAAGAGGATGAAAAGGGGCAAATTATGGAACCGGATCAGAAGGGAGTTTTACGACTGGAAGGAGATGACAATCTGGATTCAGTAAATGGTCTTTACCACTGGCAGATAGAGGATTACGAGCTCTTTCCAAGTTGTAATATGCTAAGGATCGACGAAGGTAACAAAAAAGAAGGAAATGAATGTCCAAAGGAACACAGAGAAGTCGAAAGAGGAAATGACTGTCCGAAGAAACACAGAGAAGCCGACGGAGGAAATGAATGTCTGAAGGAACATGGAGAAGCCGAAGGAAGAAATGAATGTTCGAAGCAACACAGAAAAGCCGAAGAAGAAAACGCAGATATGACTGAACCTGAAGGACAGAACATACAGTACGAACCCAAAAGAAGGAAAGTTTCTACTGTACGACTACACAGGAAGAAAGTATTACGTCGAACCATAGATATAGCAGAAAGGTACCAACGGCAGGGAAAACACACGATACGGTCTGCACAGGCAACAAAGAGAAAGGGTTTAATAAAAGTTGCAGCAGTACGGAGTGGACGTGTTATTCACAGCCAGAAGGGGCAACTGACGAAGTCCATGGTACAGAGCTTCGGGAACAAACTGGGCGATATGGAGATGACACAGAACAAGCGTAGCAGGTTTCAACTAGGACAGTTGGCGTTGAGGGATGATGGCAGGCAAGTTCAGAGTTAAGTGGGTCGGACAATATCAAATTCAGGAAGTGGGTGATAATGGAGCAGTAAAACAATGGATGCTAGACGGAAAGGAAGTTGCCGACACAGTGAATAGGTCGAAGTTGAATGTCTGCCATGAAAGAAGTAACGCACCTCCATGGACGAACAACTAAGAGAAGAAGACTGTAAGTACTGTACATATGTAAATATTGTACATAGTTCAAAAAAAAAAAAAGTTCCGTACGGTTTCTGGAAAGTACCGTACGGCTTCATAATTGCAGGGGACAACACCGTACGGGTTCTCATCTGAAGGGAAACGGAAGTAATGTACGGTTTTTCATATCTGAAGGAGGACGTACGGATTTCATGCTTGCAGTACGATTTTTAAAGCCAACGTACGGATTTCATGTTTGGAGTACGGATTTCATTGCTAACATACGGATTTCACTGCCAGAGTATGGATTTCATTGCCACCGTACGGATTTCATTGCTACCGTACGGATTTCACAGTAAAGGGGCACTGTACGATTTCCACAAACACCGTACGGATTTCACAATTTAAAAAAAAGGACTGCCGTACGGTTTTCAATGTCTGAAGGATGGTGTACGGCTTTCCAGATAAATTAATTGTAGGGGTTCTCAAGAGGCTGCTGTACGGATTTTTGGAGGAAGATACCGTACAGCTTGTTATAAGCTTGTGTTTCGTACGGATTTTCAAGCAAATATATTAAGCATACGGATTTTAGAGCCATTTTTCTGTACGGATTTTTAAAGGAAAGCAGCATACAGAAATTGCAGTTGGGAATGCGAGGTGATTGTACGGATTTTTCAAGCATATCATGTGTACGGATTTGGATTGCAAAATTATAGATTTTGAAGAGTGGGGTTTTGGCGTACGGCTTCTACTTGCTATTTGGTAGCACAGAAGGGTGACAGGAGGTTTTCTAAAATAAAAATTAAAAAAAAAAACGTCGACAAATCAAGAATGCTCAGAATGAGGATCAGATGATGCCACAGGGTAGAGGAAGAACCAACGATTGCCAGAAAGAGTGTAGAATTGGCAGAAAATGACAGAAATTGTGTGTTCTGTGCAGTTTGCACCCGGGGCACTGCCCCAGGACCCCGCGAGGGCACTGCCCCTCGACCCCACCGGGGGCGTTGCCCCCTAGACCCCCAGTCGTTGCGGATATCATTCGTGGGAGTCTGACCAGTTGCGAAGACTTGGAGCTGCTGCAAGCATGGAATGTCTGTGTATCAGAGGCACTGAGAGTAGGTGTTGGCCGTGAGGCTGTCTTGGTGGATGCGTAGAGAGCTCGGGAGGAGCTGATCATCCAGTTGGAGGCAGTGCAACGACACTTGGCTCAGGGTACCGAGGAGTTGGAAGCAGAGAAAGCAGCACAGGTGGCTATCAAGGTCAGCTTGAGGAGTCAGTATTGTGTTAGCAGAGGCTATAGATGCAACGGGATGAATGTGAAAGTGATATGGCAGATCAATATTGTTGTATTAGTTGTTTGAGTTTTGTTTTGTAGTCGTCAGGAGACGACTTTTCTTTTTGGGGGGGATGATGTCGGTAGAAATTGTGTATCGGCCGACGGGTCCCTTCGGGAAGGAAATTGTGTATCAGCCGACAGGTCCCTTCGGGAAGGAAATTGTGTATCAGCCAACGGGTCCCTTCGGAAAGGAAATTGTGTATCAGCCGACGGGTCCCTTTGGAAAGGAAATTGTGTATCAGCCGACGGATCCCTTCGGAAAGGTTTTTATGTAACAACATGTATGTGGCCAACGGACTCCTTCAGGAAAGTTCTTCGGAAAGTATTTATAACCCCTTCGGGAAGCATTGTAATCATAGGAGATCATATCTTATCATTCAAGCATAATGTAATGTTCTGGCATATGTGAATAATAATAAGAGTTCTGCTGGTTGCTGTTCATGTTCGTATTCTTTGTCTGTGTGCGTTTCTTAATTAATCCAGTACGGTAAACAAGGAGTGCCTATACAACATAAAGGAAAGGAACACACAAGTGTTCTTCACTCAAAGAGAACAGACAACTCCGCAAACCATCTCACCAAGGCTAGCTACAAACTCTAATGCCTCGCTAGGTGGATACAATAACAACTTGTAAGGGAGTAATAACAACAAGAGTAGTAATAATGATACACCCAAAAGTTAGATCCAATACAACAATAAGGGACGACCCATGATCCAATGTCAGAGATGCAACAAGTGGGGTCACTTCACACGGGGTTATCAACGTGGGCAGGCGAGTAAAAGTATGTTGTGCAAATGACTTGGTCTGGGGATGAGGACATCGACTATCCAAAACAAAAAGGAATAAACATATTGGACATAAAAAAATAGAGGAAGAGAAACTGGCGATCAAACTTCAAACAAAGGTGACATATACAAACCCCTATACAAGTAAGGAAAAGTTGAGGTAAGCCAAGGTCGATATTGAACAGGCAATGGAGGAAGAACAAAGGACTTCATATAATGTTGTCACTATTCCCCTACTGTCAGAGTCTGAAAAGAACATCATGAGATAGATGTTGCAAGCTATTGTACCGCATACCAATATCGGAACTTCTGGAGACCATGCCACAATTGAAGGTGACCGGTCATTGCCAATGTAGTTGATAATAACACAAGAGACCAAATTAATGGCAAGCCACAAGAGGAACGAAAAGACAATCCCACCACTAACTCCATGCTCTTGGCTGTAGGAATCAAGAGGAAATTGGCAATGGTAGAGAAGCAAATAATGGTACAAAAACTAACAAATACTATCTTAGTTAACTTCTGGAGACCATGCCACAATTGAAGGTGGTCATTGCCAATGTAGTTGATAATGACACAAGAGACCAAGTTAATGGCAAGCCACGAGAGGAACAAAAACACGATCCCACCACTGACTCCATGCTACTGGCTGTAGGAATCAAGAGGAAATTAACAATGGTAGAGATGGAAATAATGGTACAAATCCTATCGTAGATAGAGGTTCAAGCATGAATCTACCATCGAAGGAGACATGGAAAGCTCTCGGCAAGCCAACACTTTGGTCGCCAACCTTCCAATTGGTAAGTGTCAACCAGCACAACATCAAACCTATTGAAATACTCAAGGCCTAGAAGGTAATCATCAGCACCCAGCACTTCTTCCTTGACTTTGTTGTAATTGCATTCTGTAAGGCATACAATATCCTTCTTGGAAGGGGTTAGCCAATTAGGGCAAAGGCAAACCACAATTGGAAGAACATACTCTTGATCAAGAGTGATGGAAGTATGTCATTAACTTGTGGAATTAGGATGTCGGTCAGGAGTTGGCATCAAACTCAAAGTCCAACGGCATGGAATTTGAGATGAGAGAAAGGGAGATGGAACCCAATGACGAAGGATTACTAGAACTTGGGAACTAATCAAATGACTAAACAAGTTCCCACAATGGGTTTTTTCACTGTCAAATGGATGACTATAAAGTCTTCCATCCAAGCTGCAATGTGTTGGAGATTGAAGTAGGCACAGAGAGTGGCACCTTTGAGTATACAACAAGTACAAAGAAAGGTTGGCCAAAGTGGATGACACATCAGCCCATCGGTCTCAGAGGCATAGGAAGATCCCACAATAGTGGATTACACTTTTTCAAACATGCTGATTTGTGCTGAAATAACACATTTTTTAGAAAATATAATGATTTAAGCCTTGACAGGTCTCATTCGAAAAATTTAATTAAAAATAGTTAGATCAGAGCCTCTTAAATCAAAATGTATTTGCTATAACCTCTCTCCTCCTCAAGCATACCTACAATGGAGTCTCCTTTGTACCTATTAAAATGCTGACAAAAAATTACTTTGAATATATCTTTTGGAGGATCAAACAAATTCATTTCACAAACTTATCTATTTAGTATCGTACTATTCAAAAAAAAATCCAATTGATTATAATGATAATATAAATTATGTTTATTATAACTTCATATTTTTAGTGTTACTAAACATAGATGTTTCACCATATATCTCTGTTCGACGTTCATGGAAAAATAGTAAATGAGAGGAAACAAATTCTGATAAATATCTATGCACTAGGCATAGAAGTTTGTTTCTACTAAAGAGAACAAAATTGAAATTGAACAAATACAACGAGTTACAAGCTATAAAGTGAAATTTTGTCAAAATTATGGTAAACTCAACTCCAAACATTAATAAAATATGAAACACTAAGGATAGAGTCATGGAACCAATTGCAATCGCTAGATATGGATTTTACAAAACTAAATTCGAAAGAATCAATCTGATATTTATTTTAGAAAAAAGAGTTATGCTCTATGAAGTGAGTGTTACTCTTTAAAAAACGTGTTTTCAGTAACATGCATGTTTTCATGGGAGAAAGAAAATTTGATTAAAATCAAATCCAAAAAAAACTCAAGAACTATATTTAGAATCTAGACAGAATCCTAAAAGACTCTAATTTACATAATCTTCCAATTTGTAATAAGTTGTGGCAATATGTCTAAGTCCAAAAAAATTAGAATGTACATTTCAGTGTCTGTTAAGGCAACAAAGTGTAACCCACTATTGTGGGTGCACCCTATAGGGAGTCAAGTATGTGGACCCAAAGATACAGAAGGTAAACTTGAGAGGGGAAGACAATCCGAAAGTGAACTTGGTCGAGGACGACTAAGACCTCATACCCAAGACAGCCGCATTTGAAATATTCTTCGAGTACAAAGATGTTTTTGCCTACATGTACAAGGATTTGAAAGGAAAAATGCTAGAATTGTGTGTCCACTAGATTCCTCTAGTACCAAGTGTACAACCCGAACAAAAGAGGCCCTACGGAATGAATAAAAACTATGTTGCCAAAGTGCAGCAGGACATAGAAAAGAGAGGCAAACATCATTTTCAAGGTACAAACAGAGAAACTAGGTTTCACCCATTATTATCTCCTTGAAGAAAGAAGCAAACCAGATTCAGATCTATGTGGATTTTAGGTGCCTCAATGTGATTACCATCAAGGACCCCTTTCTAATCCCATTCACAGACAATAAATTAGAGGATGTAATGGAGTTGAGATGTATTCATTCATAGATGGATTTTTCATATACAACCAAATTAGTATTGCTAAGGACATACTAAAAACCATATCTGTAGTTAAAGATGGAGATTATGCATACAATCAGATACTCTTCGAACAGTGCAACACCCCCATCATGTTCCAGATGATCATACCAGATTGAAAGGAAAAATGCTAGAATTATGTGTCCACTGGATTCCTCTAGTACCAAGTGCACAACCCATACAAAAGAGGCCCTACGGAATGAATAAAAACTATGTTGCCAAAGTGCAGCAGGACATAGAAAAGAGAGGCAGACATCATTTTCAAGGTACAAACAGAGTAACTAGGTTTCACCCATTATTATCTCCCTGAAGAAAGAAGCAAACCAGATTTGAATCTATGTGGATTTTAGGTGCCTCAATGTGATTACCATCAAGGACCCCTTTCTAATCCCATTCACGGGCAATAAATTAGAGGATGTGATGCAGCTGAGATGTATTCATTCATAGATGGATTTTTCGAATAAAACCAAATTAGTATTGCTAAGGACATACTAAAAACCATGTCTGTAGTTAAAGATGAAGATTATGCATACAATCGGATACTCTTCGAATAGTGCAACAACCCCATCATGTTCCAAATGATCATACTAGACATATTTGACAAGATGTTTGTTGGCATTTTTAAAGCCTTACAACACCCCTATTCCCTTCACAATTGCAAAAAACTATTGGAAAGGAGGGATCTCGACTTCTTCGGGCCATTTAAGGTGAGCAATACGCATCAATACAGATACATTGTGGTGGCCACCGGATACCTTACAAAGTAGGCAAAAGCAAGAGCACTCCCAGACAATATTGCATTCACTACAGCTTGATTCCTCTATGAACAAATCGTCACACGATTTGACATACCCAAGTTTATCACAAGTGATATGAGTAAATTCCATAAATCAAGTCATTCGGACAATGACAGTAGAATTCAAAATATTTCATAACCTATCAACTCCACACTACCTCTGGGCCTGTTACATCCCCTATTTTGCTGATTTTGAAAATTTATTTAGCCGTTGATATTTCAAGCTAATATGAAATAGTTGGTTGAATTAGATACTCATTGTGATTTCATATGAATGGAAATATTGATTATTTGTTATGTTTCATGTGGAATGGAAGATGTTGGTTAATCGTATGCTATTACATGAATTGGAAATGGTTAGTTAATATGGTTATTAATTATGATAACTAATTTTCATTTGCATGATGTGGAAGTATGTTTTCACCATGTTAATTCTTCTTACAGGAGCGTCAGAAAGGGGGGGAAGCTTTGGAAGAGAGGGAATAGGGTACGAGGGTACCAACCTGCAACTCAACTAACACGCACGAATCTAAACCACCATGGTCAAGGGATACTGGGCTGAGATAAACTAGACTATGCCAAGTGTCAACCATGAGCTACCTAGGTTGTCTAATCTAAAAAAATACATAAATATATATTCACATGAACATTAAACAAAATAAACAAAATTGTTACCTTTGATTTGGGAATTTGGATGCTCTACATTCTTCTTGTAATGCCTAATACAACTTATTATATAAATAATACCCATAGTACTTATGTACATTTATAAGTGTTGTGTATATTTAAATATAACATATATGTAAGTATGCGTATATTTGAAATATAGAGTATATCTATGTATGTGTATAAATAACACATACAAACATGCGTAAATAATATGAGTATTATTGATATAATAAATTAAAGGAAAGGATTCTATTTTTCGTTTTTACGTCAAATTAACTTAATGCATGAAAGTGTATCGGCTTCTTATAATTTCCTTTATTATTTCGGCTCTTTGCATTTTTCAAATTTTATCCAGATTGCAACTCATGCTCACCACCTTGTTTATCTTTCATGCACGTAACTCTTTCTTGATTGGGCTCTATTTCCTTGCAACGAAGCATTGTTCTATAAAATGGAAAAGCCAAGCCACTTGTCGGCTTGCTCTGAAAATCGTGCTTGCAATCTACACTTCCCTTAGCTTTAATTCATATCAGTAAAAGTTCATATTACTAGTGGCAACAGCTAGTAAATTCCTACATTGGAGCTCGCAACTTCAAGCCACAAGATAAATTTTGTATTGCATCACAATTTGTCAGGTTGTACACTGGAAATGCTCATGTTATTCCATATCAAACCTTGAACTTTGTCTAGTATTGTTTCCAAGCGTATGAGTCTTACAATTGTTGATGAAGTTTATTTTTATATTCCTTGAAAAACTCTGCCCAGTTGATAGCAAATCATTATGTTTAAATATTTTATTGTTTATGCAATCCAGTCGGCATAATAATTTATGTTGGCCAAGCATGAGTGGATGAGATATGATCATGTCAGTCTTCCACAAAGTTGTGTCTTGCAATACGCTGTAGCTTGACATTTCAAATTAAATGAGGCTTACGTACTAAGATAAAGAGGATAATCTGTACAAGTTGTACGCCCTTGTACAAAGGCATTAAAATTCATATGTCCTTGAGACAAGGAGATGCACACCCTTGCAGTGTAATGTTTTGAATTCTCTTGAAAACCATGTTTTACTCTTCCTTTCATTTATAAGTCCCTTATAAGGCAATGAACTTATTACTTTATAAACATCATGCAAGTACCATGAAGGACAGACAGTTACACCAAGGATCATCAAGGATGGTCGAGCATGGTTGAGATAAATTGTGTAGTCTATGAACAATGGATTATGGGAATGCCCCTACAAATTAGGAGATTGAATCAATAAGAAATTAAGCAAAAGAAAGATAAACTAAAGTCAGGAACTGTAAACTGAGTCAGCTCATGGTGGGCAATTTGGGTGAAGTCTTGTTTCTCAAGTTGAGCGATGGGTGATCGGGCACACAATGTCTATGTAAATCCCTGGTCAAGGTAGGTTTAGTGGCAAATGTTGTTGTGATCACTAGAGATCGGGATAGCTTGTTGTTGGGTGGATTGGTTGATAGGAGGGTACAAAGGTCTAGCCAATTGTGTAGTTGACACTCTAACACCAGACTGCTCAAGTGGCAAGACATCCCGTGCAAGGTAGGGCCATTCTCAGCTAAGAGTGAATGGGGGATACAGTAGGCCCATGGTTGGGTGGTTAAGCCTCTGACGATACTTCTCCTCTCCATCGACGTCAAGACTTGCACAAGACAGAACGGGTTTGCACTCTTAGCCTACTATAATTTGATCTTAGTGGGTATTTGCATTCCCTTTCATGTTTCACTTCAAGTTCAGCTAATCATATATATATATATATATATATATATATATATATATATATATATATATATATATATATATATATATATATATATATATATATATATATATATATATATATATATATATATATATATATATATATATATATATATATGTAGTTACTTTTACTCTTTTTAGTTATATGAAGTGATACTTAAATGTTTTAGTTAGTTAATGATCTCTTTTTTAAACAATTTAATTGTTAATATAATCAATTCAAGGAAGTGAATGTTCATTTGTTAGTTATGGCATTTCACAAGAATCAATTAATCTGTTATAATTGTTAATCCCATGCATGTGAATATTGAGATAGCTTACTTTGTTTGTTAAAATGTAAAGAAACTAAGGGTTAGGAAAATTGGATGTTACAAGGGCAACGGTCAAGTCAAACGAACAAAGAAGGTATTGGTGTCAATTTTGTAAAAATCTTGTACAATAGAGATAGAAGATTGGGAGGAGGCTTTGTACAATACTATGGGTTTGCCATACCTCATACAAAGTCACTATAGGGTACACTTCTTTCCAACTGTTGTACAAACAAGAAGCAGTGATACCTGTGAGGTACACCATGTTGAACCTCAAAATTGTGATAGAAAATCAACTTGGGGATACAAAGAGCAAAAAGGAATGGTTGGTCAACCTCATGCAACTACATGAGCGAAGGATGACAACACCATGGGTAACAAAAGTGCCCCAATGACGAGGAAAATTCTAACACGATAAACATCCCCAACAAATGAATGTCTAACCAAGACAATTAGTTTTGAAGCATGACAATCCTAATGAAATTAAGCCAAGGAAGTTCAAGGTCCATTGGCTTGGACCCTATAAAGTAAGGTAAATAGTAAATAATGGATCCATCAAACTCACGGCCCTAGATGACAAACCAATCAAGGAACTAGTAAATAGGCCTAAGTTAAAAATTTATCAAGTTAGGAAGGTGCCTATTGTAGGAGTCAATATGTTTAAATATTGAAACTAAGAGGATTATACAATTGGGCACAACCAAGAGATTGAAGAAGACCTAGTCATTACAGAAGAACCATATAGACCAGATCTTAACTATACCAAACCTATGATGGCACTTAAGAAACAGTTGGCAAAGTAACACATAAAAGGTATTGTCGTTTTCTGAGTACATAAGCATCTCACCAATGCATTGTTTGGCCCACCAGCAATATGAGTAAGAATAAATGGCTATTGGAAATGCAAGGCATCCAATGAAAGAAGAAGGAAAGGCTATGTGGCATATGATATTAATAGGAAAGCGGAAGAAAACACAAGATTGAGCAAGCAACAAAGGAAGAACTCTACGAGGAGCATTTGGAGGAGGAAGTGGATCTCACGGAATATGATGCCTCTTGGACCATACTTAAAGATGGTCATGAAAACGAATGGTTTATTCATCTCAAAGGGGGATGACTACACTGATCACATCATCTAAAAGTACATTATTGAAAGGAGAGAAGCTCAATATTGGTCCACCTCAAATGCATTGTGGAAAGTAATACAAATTTTGTCAAACCCCTAATGGTGAATGGATAAGTATGGTACCACAAAAATGGTGGCCAATATGTAGATGGTAGTAATATAGTTATGGGACCAGCATTATTAATCGACAAAATATTCAACCTTGAATATATGGAAACTTGTTTAGAAAACGAGCTTACAAGATGCTTCCAAGAACATGCATGTGCCAATACACATCTAAAATCAAGGTCCACAACAATGAAATAAAAGAGATAAAAATAAGTATGAGTAAAGAAATCAAGGAACCACTGAAGAAGCAAAAGGTTGGAAAAGGAGGAAAGAAGGGAGAAGGCTACAAAAAATGAGAAAAAGAATTTGCAGCAAAATGGAAAACTTAAGGGGAAGCATACAAAGGTGGAACAAGGATGCAAGGGACCACTACGCCATTTCTATTTTGTAAAAAATGAAAAATCAAGAAATTTAAAAAATTAAAAGTCGAAAAAATTGAAATGCAAAAATGAAAAGGGAAAAAGTAATGTTCAAAAAACTAAGGCTGGAAGAAATTATAAAGGACACAAGGAAACTAAAAATAAAGAAAGTTATAAAAAAAAAAGGCGCCATGAAAGAATGAAAGAACTAATCTTCCTCATTAAGAACAAGTGTTTGATTAAAAACCAAACCCTTAAGTTATTTATAAATTGTCTCAAGACCAAATCATTTTTCAAAACAAAGTAGAAGGTCGAGTAAAGGGAAAACCAAGGAGAGAAGAAAGTACAAGTCTGCAAGAAAATAACATATAGCTACCAACCATATGAGGGGATTCAGACTATAACCAAAGAACTGTCCAACAAATCCTAAGAATTGTCACCATACAATACTGTTATACAACTGTTGTTGAAGGCACGACCTTATAATGATCTTTACGCAATTGCAATTGTACAACCTCAAACAAAACCGGAGTCATCACTATATGGCCCACACGAAAAAAAGGAGTAATTACCGTACAACACATATAAGAAAACGCAACTTATACAAATAGAAGGAACAATTACTAGATGATAGAATTGTATAGGAGAAGAATGGCATATGGTGCCAACATGGAAATAGCATATGACAGCAACAAGGATTGGAGACAGTACGGCCACAAAAAAGAGGTGTACAATGGGAGAAGGAATGCTTGAGCCATGGTAAAGGGTTGTTACAGAATCCCCAATACTGAAAGTTACCAAATAAATTATAAAACTAGAATTGGCAAGAAAAGGGCACCACAAGAAGATATGGCCACTTCAAGCAATCAGAAGAAAATGCAAGGGAAGGTGCAAAAAGGTGAGCCAGTGATTGTGCAAACTCTTACATTTGAGAGTGTGACTGGTAGTGAGTGCAGGGCATGTAGGAAAGCACTCCACATAAGGACCAAGTAAAGAACTCCCTACAAGAGGCTGAGATGAACAGAATAATCTTAATGCCCATGTTCAATCTTTAGGAGTTCAAACTAGTGTTGCAAGCCATGGTTGCAAGATATGATCGCCATACCAACAAGTCTACAATACAATATTCAACCATACACTACTTGCCTCATTCTGGCCAAAGGAGTTCACAAAAGTATTTGGTGTCCCATCAAAGGGTTATTCTACAATAAAACCCTCATCTAGAATATCCTCTAAAGAGGAGTTATTGCTTAAGTTGGTCTACAGGCCCAAACTTTCCCAACTTGAATGGGACAACTTGTAGAGGAGTAAAAACAGTTGAGGACTGGGAAATACTTTATTGTCTCTACCGCGTAGAACTGCATCAAGGATTTGGTGAAGAGTAAGCTAACAAGATCCAATAGGGCATTAGACATTGCCATATGGATGGTCAAATTGATGAATTGCCTTACAAATGGAAGGGTGTACAATTGGGGGCAAGTACTATCAAAACACATAAATTAGTTCTTTCAGCTTAAATATGTAATGTTCTACATAATGCACCATGTTATTGCATTGTTCCTAGAAACCCTAAGGACATAGGTATCACCAAACCAGCCGAGAAAATTTGTGACAACAAGAAGGGTTAAGCTGTATAAACAAACCATGCATTACTAGATGCATTTAGACACCGTCATAGCTAGAGGGGGGGAAACCCTTCGAAAGAGACCTTGGCAAGAGGAGATAGGGAGTACAAAAGGAGATGAGGACAATGAGGAAGAAGATGATACAATGACAATCACTTTCTCAAAGAGTGATAGTGCAGAAGAGGAAGGTTCCACATAGCAGTGTATAGAGGAGGTGGCCCAAAAGTAGAGAAAAGAGAGGAAGATTAAGCACTCGAAGGGGAGAGTGATGAAGTGCCAATAGTAGAGAGGAAGGCGCCAATAGTGGCAAACAGGGTAGCTAGAAGTTTCCCAGTACCGAAGGTTGTGTTCACTGTAGCACATCGAAGGGGGCATGCCAGGCACATCACATGCACAAGATGGCTGACTTGAGGACATGGACTGGGGCTTGCCACTCTTTGCATTGCAACTTCATATGGGGTTGAGGGGACTACTTCGATAGCATTGGTGGTAGCATTGTTGTCAAAACTATTATCCCCACAACTGAGACTACGATTCCTATGGCAAAAGGTTCGACCCCTATGGCAAAAGGATGGTTGTCCTTACTGACAATATGGCCCCTACTGTTGAAGGTCTAGGCACCACGAGGGAAGTTTCAAAAGCCAAGGATACAAGGGAGGAGGATAGTATACTAGTACACTAGGATATTAGAAGAGATGTGGATTGTAGTGCCTCTCTCATTTGACTTCTGTAAGTCATCCTGATGGATGCCACCTTGTTGATCTTCTGTTATAATGGATCATGATTGTGACCATGAGTGGTTTACACCGTAGAGGTGATTGGATTTATGTTTCTATATCAATTGCTTTGATTATGCTTATGACTGATTTATGAGATTATGATGTGATTTTTGGTTCACTGAGGTTTGTGCCAATGGTTACTAGGATCGATATGGTATCATGAGGTTGTTATGTGATTACCTTGAGATGTGTGCAAAGATTGCACTGTGTACTATTACCATGCTACACTGGACTAGGTTTATGTAGTAGTGGTTAGTCATGTTTATGACTGTGTTCACTTATGTGTTTTAAGTGCCCTTTTAATGTCGTGTAAACAACCATTATTAAATGCTTAAATAGTTAGAATCGGATTGTCCTTGTTGGATTCATTGGTTATGTGTTGCGGATATATACCTTGATTTCAGTATCATATATGTTAGACTACTATGTTGTTCAGTTAATCATATTGCATGATGATGCCATTTTGAGATGACAGTGTGTTTTATGATGATATCTAGTTATCCGGTGTTTAGACATATCGTTGATTATGTTATGTGATGGATTTAATGCTATGGTTATTTACTTCACTCCTATGTTGTTATGCTTTATGCAAACATGAGTGATATAAACAAATTATCTTGATATAATTAAATAAATAGTTAAATTAGGTGATTTAATGCAATTATTGCTTCGGCTATGTTATTATATGCAATTGCACTTGATCGTGTTGTTTAGTGTGCAGGATTTATATCCCTGGCAGTGGCACATGGAGTTATTGATTTAGCCATTCATATTTTACCAATGTCGTCCTTGTATGGTCAATGTATCCTTAGTTTAATTGTTTAATTAAACCTTTCGGTAATTATTAAATCCAAACTCATTTGAATCATGTGATTAGACCAGTGAGCGTGTTTGTGCATTTAGACTTTCGCATAGTCGCGAAAGTTGTTAAGGAAATTTATATGTTTTGGGTTTTCGGGCTTTTTAGTTGATTTATATTTATTTTTGGCAGCTTTGCCATAGATAAATTCTTATTTATAGGAATAGACTGTTTTCGTTTGGATCGATTCAAGGTTTAACTAGGTTGGCTAGTTATTTACCCTAATCGATTATTCACTCGAAAAGTGAATAAATATCCAAAAAGGAATTTAATTCCTCACTTCTCACTTTTGAATTAGAAAGTTGGAGAGTAAAACCCAAAATCCTCTTCATGAGGATTTACTGTTTTGTTCGATGTGGGAGCTACGGGCGTGGGATTGTTGCGAGATCGAGCTCGTTGGATCCGGCTTGAGGAAACCTTGGATTGCTGCGATTTTCAGCTACTTCTGCGGACTATTTATTTGATGGTTCAGATTCTCGTTTTGCCCTTTTGGCTATGAGGTAGGGTTTTGCTGTTTTATTGTTTCAGCTCCGTTTCTGCTTCTATTTTTGGTAGTTGTTTGTTTGGAGGCTAAGAAGTAGTGTTCCCTTCCGTTTCTGTATGCTAGTTCTACCCGGTTGGGCGGGTACCAACATTTCCCTGTTTTTCGAGATGAGGGTTTAGGGTTTTGCGCTGTTATGCTGATAGTTTTCCCATACGGTGTCCGAACTTGATTATTTTTGGATTTTTGGGGTTTTTGTACCCAAACGTCAAATGGGTTTTAATTTTGAAGTTTTCCTAAATTTTGGGGTTTTTACCTCGTTTTGCATGCCGCCTTGTTTTCTCGGATTTCTTTTGCACAGTGTGGGTCGTGGACCTGGATGATCCGTTTGGATATCAATCAAACCACTATTGCACATTTATGTTGCATTGGGATGCATGTTGCATCCATACTCTCGACTTTGTGTTCAGTTGAGTGATTTTTATACTGGTGTTATGGTTTCTTTTGGACCTTTGTTATTGTTTCGTGGACACTAGGATTCGTGTAGAATCCATGCTCCTGGATTGAGGCCACTTGAGTGAGTTCATGATGTTTGGTCTTGTTGCATCATTGGGATTCGTGTAGAATCCATACTCCTGGATTGAAGCCGGTAGGGTGATTTCATGATGTATGGTTTTATTGGTTCTTGGGATTCGTGTAGAATCCATCCTTCCAAATTGTTTTCAGTTGAGTGTTATTTTGCATTGTGTTCTCATCCTGTCCTTGTGTTATGATCTTCGTGATGGTAGTGTGCCACACACGAGTACGTGTGCGTACATTTGTTGGGTGACCTGCGAGGCCTGATCTTCTGTGTTACTTCCAAAAAGTTATGATCACTGGGGTTGGGATGGGAGTATGCATGCCCACGGGCACTTGTCGTAAGATGAGCATGGGTAGGGTAGGGTAGCATATGGAGGGGCCTCCTATCTCACAGCCTGGCGATCATGACGCCATAGGTATGGCAGAGGGAGTTTTAAATAAGTGATAACTAAATAAAATGTGAGTGGTAATAAAACTTAAGATAATAAAATGTTTGTGTGAGAACCTTTCTGTTGAGGGATGTTGTATCCGCACAATCCGAGCTTGGGCTTGTCGATGCCAAGAGACTCTCCATGATTTTAGCCCCTACTTAGTAACCTTTTGAGTGTCTGACCAAGACCTGTACTCCTTGCATTGTCTTAGGTTCTTGTTTACAGCCATCATACTGCCTGGCATGAGTGTTAGCCATGGATGTTGTTTTTGTGTGTTTGTGGTTGGATCATTATCTCCATCAGCATGGCGGTTGTGGACCTACGGGTGCCACGTGGTTTGGAGGCGTAGCTACCTTCACCATTGCTAGGGACCGGTGTACAGAGACGGTCTTTTATCCTAGTGCGACCGTTGCTGGATGTTTTCACTTAGTACTTCAGGTTCTGGAGTATGCTTTCTTGTGATTTATGCTTTCATTGGAATGCTTGGATATCATATTTAGATGATGTTAGTTTATTTGACACATTCCCATATTATGATGTTTAGCATATGACTAGATGATGTGAATTGTTGTATTGGATTATCTTTTGCTTATTGGGTTAGCATGTTAGATTTCCTTATTATGATGATTAGCATGTGATAGGTGATGTTATCAACTTGTAGGATTATCTTATGCTTTTCTACTAGCATGTTAGATTTCCTTATGCTTATATTGTAGCATGTTTTAGTAGTGACGTCCCTATTACGATAGTACCGACGATCTGATCGGTGGCTTGGAATGTTACGCGCAGGGGATGGCTAGGATCCACGATGATCTTATGATACTATTGACGATTGGTAGGAACTGCGCACTTAGTTTGGTTGTTCAGTTTTTGCGATGTTATTTTTGTACATTGCGATGTTACTTCTATTCACTGTGATGTTGCTTACAGTACGTTCTTACTGCTATGGTTAGATGGATAGATGTTCCTCTTTCTTGTTGTTCTTGCACTCAAGTGTTCGCTCCTCAATCTATGTGGATCCAGTACTCCCTAGTGTGGAGGTTCTGAACTCAGTTTCTTCCTCTTGTTCCTCATTTTGACCCTTAGAGTAGTTTTCTTGCTTTCCTGGGCGACCATGTGTCAGCATGGTACAATACAATTAAGTGTTGCACGCCCATTGGAGTTCTGTCGTGCGTTCCCTGATTGTATCGCATGCCTCTTGGAGTATTGTCATGCGATACTTTCCAGTATCGAACCCCCTTTAAAGAAGTATCGTATGTCCTTAAGAGAAGAGTCGCCCAATCTCTGAAAGTGTCGCCCTCCTTGTGAAATATCACGCGATACTATAAAGTATCGCCCAGTGTTGATTTAATGTATCGCCTGGCTTTTGCAAAAACTTGTGCAGACGGATAGCAGGCACTTTTTGGTAAGACCTGGACTTTTCGAGAAGTGTTTTGGGTACCCTCTTAGGTGTTCTTCAATCCTTTGGAGTCGCATTTTGAATTTGTAATGTTCTGATTCGGATTCAGTTATGCGTCTCCCGTTGTCTGTCATTTTGTTTGGTCATGGCATTCAGAGATTCATTGGTTGCTCGGATTGTTGGTAAAGTCTTCTGTTGCGATCTATGTGATCCCTGTATGATGTTGACATGTGCATTCATACTTGTAAAAAAAAAAAATCTTGGTTGGAATTGAATCCTTGTTCCAAGGATCTCCAAGCAGGGCATTACATCTGGTATCAGAGCCCATGTTCAAACATTAGGATCTCTGTGTATATGTTGCCCATGTGGTTGATGCATCGTGTGTGAGTGTGAATGTCTTGGTGTGAGCTCGTGATCTTTGTTGCTTTGGTATCTACTTGTGATGGACTTGCTTGTCTAGTAGATGTGACTAGATCCATGTGAGGAGAAGGAAGTGAGTCTTCCCTTATTTTGTAGACGGAATCGATGTGCTTGGGTTGGTTGGTTGCGTGTGTGTGACCCTTTTTGGATGGAGCCACTGATTGGTCTCCATGTATTGGCTTTGAGTGCCTCTTATGTTTCTCCTTGTGGAGTAAGGTCCATTGTTTCCCCACTTTCTCCTATTTGTAAATAAATAAAGGAATCTTATTTGCGATTCTGTGTTTTGTCATTATAATAATGAAATGGTTCCTTTCATTAAAAAAAAAATAAGTGTTTATTGTGAATCATTGCAAAGTAGGTTTTGCATTATATCCTTGGGTTAACGACTTAAGTCATCAATCTGAATGCTTTATAAGTTTATGGAAATTGCATTAAATTAATGAATATCTAAATGTTGCATTGCATGGAAAATAATTAAGGAAATTATTATTGTCTGCATATGCATGAGGTTACTGATGGTATATTGCTTGATGTGTGTGAGTGTGTTCTCTAACGTTGCTAGGATGATGTATTCCTTAGCATTGTGTGATGATTTATCCCTCTTGTGTGACTGTTCTCAGTCATCACATGTAATGTTATTCGATTGATGTCTTAGTTTATTTTGCTGGAGGTACTTTTCTCATGTTGTTGGGCTAGCATTGGTTTTCAATATTTTCCTCTCTTGGAATAGCCATCAAATTTTATCCATCGTTCTCTTTGTGACAGCTGTCACATTTGACTTATTGTTGAAATGTGCACTTTTTGATATTTACTATTGGAATTGATAATTCCCCATTTGGGATTTTTGTTTTGGTTCATGATGACTATTTTGAATGTGTTTTAACTACTGCCCAGTTGTGTGTTGTGACTCTACCATGTTCATCTTGAACCTCTGGTAGTACATATAAGGGATAATATCATGGAGAACATGCTAGTGTGTCTTTGATAGATTTAAAGTTGTTAATGTAATTGGATGGTTTAAAAAGATGAGTAAACATAATGTAATTCTTGAAAGAAATTGAAAGATATGTACTTGTTTTATGGTGACTCTTGAACCCTTGCTTTGAAAACCTTTCAGTTTCATTATGCATTAGTGCTTATGTTAGGTTTAACTAATGAAATTATGAAAGAGAAGTAATGATGGTTTTAGTGTGTGAATTACCTTTCTTCCCACGTCTTGTGTTGTTTTGGGCATGTGTGTTCTTGAGTGGTTTTGGACGTTTTGTCCGTTGCTTGTCTTGGTTACCAAGACTGTTGTTTTTGCCTTTATTGTTTTGTCTTGAGTGGTGATTCAACTCTTAGACCTTAGGACTCTCTAAGCTCCATCATGTTGTAGGCCTCGCCATTATCTTTCTAATGCTTTTCAAACGGAGTCAATCCGAGTTCGGATGTGAAAGTTATGGCCTCCAAAGTGAAGGCAATTTTTGTGCTGATTTGAAAGTTCGCGCGAGAAACTGGTGATCATGCACTTTCTCGCCTGGTTCATTGCACTTTCTTGCTTGGTTTGGTGAGAAACTTCGCGCGAGACTGTGCTAATGAAATAAATTTCTTGGGGAACAAGAAGTAACTCTTTTGCACTTTTGTAGTTGCTGATTGATGTCCCGAGTACCCTTTATCGAGTAGAGGCCAATTCAATCACGACATATCATGTTTATGGCCACTGAAGAACTTTAACTTTCATGTTATTCTTAATGAAAGAGTTATCTCGTCTTCATAATCTACGAGATACTTGTTGGGTTTCGTACTTGGGTTTGTGTGCTTCCTATAGCACCGACCCACCCTTGTGAGGTGAAGTGAGGTTGGTGAGCGTTCCTTGCTCAAGGTTGATGTTGCCTTGTCGTTTGGGAGTGACTCAGTTCTTTGATGAGTCTAGATTCTCCTTTTTGGGTGTTGAACTTGGCACATCTCTGTATCCTTTTCTCTCTTGTGAGAGTAGGCTAGCGCGATTATGCCACTAGCTCAGTTAGTGTTTTCAGATGAGTATGTTGATGATGGGTGGAATTGTGAATTCCCTAACATGTCTTGGGCTGATTTAGTGCAGAGGTTGAGAGAGACTCCCTCTCAGTCCTATAATCTGTAGTTCTTTCTCCCTAAGCTTGTTTCTTTTAGAGGATTGTCTCAGTCAAGTTGCTCTTTGACAGTTAGCTTGAGGCTAGAGATTGAGTTTAGCAATAGGTTGGGTGTAGTATTCCTAGCAAGTTGCTGAAAGGACATGTGAAAGATCCCTGATGGATTTCTTCTGCTGATCTGCTATAATTTTATATTTTTAAATCTGTTTTCCTGTTTATTTATGTTTTCTTGCAGAACTAGACAGAAGTGCAGAAAGGTTTGTTTGTTTTTTATGGTTTTATAACATAGAAAGGAATAGGGAACAGCAACCATGAAACAAGACTGAAATAAATAAGGTATTCAGTAAAAATCAGAATTATTGCAAACCGTACCAGGCAGATTTGTCTGAATTATAGAGCCAAGCAATAAATCCAATGCATTTCTCAAAGCTCACATACAAATTTGATGTCAAACTAGAAGGTGAAGATTGTTCTTGAATCCAACATACATTTGGAAGTTAATACAAGCAATATTCTATACAACACGTGGTGCATCTGCTGCAAATGGCGTCCCACAGGCTACAATGAACCACGTCCCAACTGGAAAGATGATATGCCACGCTGAAACCCCAATGGGAATTAATGCCTCTGTCCTTAATCACCACGCACAATGCCTATGAGATTCGGTGCCAAAGATTGTTGAGGGCTACGTCCCATCCAATCACTAACCTGGGGTTTGCGTCCCAAACTAGAAATCGCCCATTCAGAGCAAATTCTAAACAAGTTGTCAAATATGCAAAAGATGATCTTAGAATGAAGCTTCTATCTCCTTATAACCCCTCTCAATTGCAAATCAAACCCTAAGTGTCTCCAAGTGGCGTTGGGTAGTGAAAGTGTTATAATTTCTTATTTTAAAGTGGTCATGTTACTAGAAAATGACCTTTTTCCTCATAGACAAAAATCTGTTCACTGAATTGGCCTCAGACCAAAGAGAAAGATTTAGAGAATTTTGAGACCTTTCCAACGAGCTATCACACTATAGGATGCGCATCCAGATGAGGCCAAAAACCCCTTGTTACTCCAAAATGGCTAATAACTTAGCCTTATTTAATTATTAAATGCTAACTTAAGAAATATTAAAAATATAACCCAAATAGCCACAAAATGCCCAACTGACATCACAAACCATAAAATCATCCTGTCACCTGTCTGTGACTGAAGTCGGAAATCAAGGATCCACTAGCAGTCTCATCCCTAAAATCTAGGGATGCTCCTAAAATTTAGGAAACAAGCCCTATCCCTCTGAAATTGAACCCAAAAAGTAATCTCATGGAGAACCAACCCTAGGCAAGATCATACCTCCTAAAAAGTAGGAACTACCTCATAGAAACAAGGAACGTCTCCCAACTGATCAATAACTGCCAAAACATCAAGTCCCCAACACTGAATAACCATACTGGGTCTCTATCCAACCTTGTCAACATACAAGACCCCATAATAAGCTGACTCACGTGTCTCTGCTAGACTGAGCTAAAAGAGGGGACATGACAATCCTCCCCTCTCAGAGATGCTTGCCCACAAGCAATACAACACTAATCCTCCACTTTCCCGAGCAATCCAAATACAGAGCACTAATCAACCCCAAACCTAAAGTGTCTCGTCAGGACAAACATACTCCCCACTGTAAGGTGGAGAAGTGAAGTAGATCACATCGTCACAGTAGAGTATCCACCCCTGAATACCCTTGCACCCAAGAATCCAAACAAATGGCCATCTTGTCCTCCTATCAACATTCAGACCAGTAGCCAGTCCCAAAATAGTCTTGTTATGCAACCCGTCCCAAACCTCGTACAATCTCCATGGAAAATCTAAGGCACCCGCTCCTGTGTGTTGAGATATCGAGGGACATGGGGTTATGATCAAATCACTGTTACTATCTGAGTCTTGATCAATAATCATACTCCTAGCTGATCCACCCTGAGACAGAAGTGAGCATGCCTTGAGCACGATCATCCTTCTCCCCACCATAAACTCCAATTCTCTTCCTGAAATCTTGTTTGTATCTCCCCAAGTATTGCAACCACTATACACCCAAAACATCATCTGTGCCCCCTAGATCACACATGTAAAAGTCATCTATCAAGGTGTATCCTTCATGCCTATGCTGAACTGTGGGATACCCTTGACGCATTGCAAAGTAAGACCATTGCCCACAGTCACATCGATTCCTAGAAAATCCTGTGCTTGCAAACCACATCAGTCTACCATTCTTGTATTTATAAAATTATGTGTAGACCCACTGTCCACCAAACAATACACAGTATGCCCATGGATCATACCCGAGATGTATTAGAGGTGAATCATCAGTGCGCCTGACAACGTAGCCATAGTGCCCTGTGTTGCGACTGCTACCTCAGCATCTTCAAGCTCAATTTGGACACCATCATCTTTGTCATTTATATCCCGAACCTCCTCATCGTCCACATCTGATATGACCTCAATAAGATGTGTCTTTCCCTGCCCAAGGCACCTATGTCCCGGTACCCATGGCTCCTTACAAGAAAAACATAATTTCCTCCTCCTTAGTTCATTTCTAGAATCTAGGTCTACTTTGGGAGGTGGAGGTGGCGTGTCCTTACCCTGTAAAGGAGGTCTCTGTGGTGCCTGTATGTTCCCCGATGGTTTCTTATCAGTCTAATAAGAGGTAGGAGTAGTGTCCAATCTCAATGTCACATCAATAGCATCCTTAAGAGTGGTCGGCCAAAAAGCACGAACCAATCCCTTAAGCCTGTCCTGCAATCCCTCAATGAATAGCATCACACTACGCTTCTGTGTCATATCAGCTACCATAACTGCAATGCCTAGAACTCATTAATATAAGCTTCTGCATGACCAGTTTGTCTCAGATGAGCCAACTCTCTATAGTAAAGTTCTGTATCCTTACGATCAAACCGCGTAATGAGTAGTTCAGTGAACTCAGCATAGGAATGTACTAAGGCGTGATCCTGGGTAACCAATCCATGGTGCCACCAATCATAGGCAATCCCCTCTAGATGCAACACAGCAAACTGAATAGCCTCACGCTCCGGCATGGGCCGTAATGAAAGATATATATCTAGCTTGTGAACCCAAGCTCGTACACTCGTATCTCTTGAGCCATTATATGTAGCCAATGTGATCTTCCCAATAGCTCTATTGAGGTCATAGTTCTGCTGCTGTTGTGGTGGTCTATAACCACGACCTTCCCTAAACCTAGTTGTATCTCTACGTTGTGCACAATACTAGGGAAGAGAGAAGACATCCCTAACCTCAGGGGGTGTAGCTCTCCACTCAACTGTGGCTGCCAAAACTGACTCTTGGAACCCCACCTCTGATGGTTCCACCTATGCTGGCCGTTCACCTGGTATGAACTGAGGAAGCAATGGTCTATTCGTAGTAGGTGTACGATGGCGATGCCGCCTAGAGGAATGATGGGAGCTCCCAACTGAAGAATGGGACTGATGGTTGCGCCAACTACCAACCACTAAAATTGATCTACTTCGCCCACCTCTGTGTCCACCCATCTCCAAACGCTCCAATCATCTTGTAATCTTTCTAAAGCCTGAGCTATCCTGAGCTGAGTAGTGAATAGGGTCCGCACCATCTCTCTTTCTTCATCATCTTGATTCCCTATGCCGCCCACCTGATCTTCTACCATAATAGGTTCCTGGTCTATTCCAAATCCTTGCTCAAGTTGAGCTCTCCTGCGCGCATAAAATCTATGTATCTCAACTCTTGGATGCATAGATTTGTATTCAATCCACCAACTAGTGACTACCTAGATGCTAATATGAATTATCAAAACTTTTGATCCAGTACCCAGATGCCAAAATGAATTATCAGAACTTTTTAGCTAGTACCTAGATGCTAAAATGAATTATCAAAACTTTTCATCCAATACCCAGATGCCAAAATGAATTATCAAAACTTTTTAGCCAGTACCCAAATGCTGAAATGAATTATCAAAACTTTTTATCTAATACCCAGATGCCAAAATGAATTATCAAAACTTTTTAGCCAGTACCCAGATGCTGCAATCTGTTGTGACAATTTCTCACAAACCCTACAGGCTGGCAGGATGTAAGCTCTGATACCACTAAAAGATCCCTGATGGGTCTCTTCTGTTGATCTGCTGTAATTATATATTTTTAAATCTATTTTCCTATTTATTTATGTTTTCTTGCAGAACTAGACAGAAGTGCAAAAAGGTTTGTTTGTTTTTGATGGTTTTATAACATAGAAAGGAATAGGGAACAACAACCATGAAACAAGACTGAAATAAATAAGGTATTCAGTAAAAATCAGAATTATTGCAAACCGTACCAGGCAGATTTGTCTGAATTATAGAGCCAAGCAATAAATCCAATGCATTTCCCAAAGCTCACATACAAATTTGATGTCAAACTAGAAGGTGAAGATTGTTCTTGAATCCAACATACATTTGGAGGTGAATACAAGCAATACTCTATACACCACGTGGTGTATCTGCTACAAATGGCGTCCCACAGGCTGCAATGAACCACGTCCCAATTGGAAAGACGATATGCCACGCTGAAACCCCAATGAGAATTAATGCCTCTGTCCTTAATCACCACACACAATGCCTAAGAGATTCGGTGTCAACGATTGCTGAGGGCTACGTCCCAGCCAATCACTAACCTGGGGTTTGCATCCCAAACTAGAAATCGCCCATTCAAAGCAAATTCATAAACAAGTTGTCAAATATGCAAAAGATGATCTTAGAATGAAGCTTCTATCTCCTTATAACCCCTCTCAATTGCAAATCGAACCCTAAGTGTCTCCAAGTGGCGTTGGGTAGTGAAAGTGTTATGATTTCTTATTTTAAAGTGGTCATGTTACTAGAAAATGACCTTTTTCCTCATAGACAGAAATCTATTCACTAAATTGCCCTCAGACCAAAGAGAAAGATTTAGAGAATTTCGAGACCTTTCCAACGAGTTATCACACCATAGGATGCGCATCCAGATGAGGCCAAAAACCCCTTATTACTCCAAAATGGCTAATAACTTAGCCTTATTTAATTATTAAACACTAAATTAGGAAATATTAAAAGTATAACCCAAATAGCCACAAAATGCCCAACTGACATCACAAACCATAAAATCATCCTATCACCTATCTGTGACTAAAGTCGGAAATCAAGGATCCACTGGCAATCTCATCCCTAAAATCTAGGGATGCTCCTAAAATTTAGGAAACAAGCCCTATCCCTCTGAAACTGAACCCAAAGAGTAATCTCATGGAGACCCAACCCTGGGCAAGATCATACCTCCTAAAAAGTAGGAATGTCTCCCAACTGATCAATAACTGCCAGAACATCGTCCCCAACACTAAATAACCATACCGGGTCTCTATCCAACCCTGTCAGTCTACAAGGCCCCATAATAAGCTGACTCACATGTCTTTGCTAGACTGAGCTAAAAGAGGGGAAATGACAACATGGTATCGTTGGACACATGTTACCATCTTATGAGTTGCTATGCAAATATTACATGATTTGTCCACTATTGATATTCTTTACTACCTTGTGGAAAGGTGATATCTTGTCTGGTTGGGTTATGTAACCCTAGTTACCAGTGATAGTTGAGCTTTTGTACCTTATAGAGAGACTAAGTGCTCCTACGCTTGGTGGTTAGTAGTGGTGAGTAGTCTTTTGGAGTGTGTAATTTTGTTAGTAAACTTTCATCCTCTATGTTCTAAGGGTGAGTTTACGTGGATTCAAGGATGTTCATGTGTGACATAATAGTATTCTTGGGAATTTTGGGATGGTTATTCCCCATGATTCCAACTCTTGTTGAAAGTGCGTCATGTCTTGACCTTGTTTTGTGGTCACATGGTAGGTGCATGTCGTAGTTGGGCACCTGTTGACGAGGTAGAGTGGGTTTTTCCTTACCTTGTATTGTTGACTTTATGGCTCAATGGGTTTTTCCTAGCGCATATAAGGTTCCCTGTTGGAGGACCTTGTGTCAGTGTGACACCTTTCTCTTGTGGTTGACCTATTTGGGGGTTGACATGATGGTTCGAGAATGTGGGAGTGATTTAGTTGGACTTGTGAAGGAGTCGATGAGTCATCCCTATTGCTCACTTTTGATTTTAGTTCTTGGTGCATTTTGGTTTCTATTCTTGGATTGCAGGCTTCCAGGAGTAAGCCTAGTCTTTGGGGGGATGATGTAGTGCCTCTCCCATTTGACTTCTGTAAGTCATCCTGATGGATGCCACCTTGTTGATCTTCTCTTATGATGGATCATGATTGTAACCATGAGTGGTCTACACCGTAGAGGTGATTGGATTTATGTTTCTGTATCAGTTGCTTTGATTATGCTTATGACTGATTTATAAGATTATGATGTGATTTTTGGTTCACTGAGGTTTGTGCCAATGGTTACTAGGATCGATATGGTATCATGAGGTTGTTACGTGATTACCATGAGACATGTGCAGAGATTGCACTGTGTACTATTACCATGCTACACTGGACTAGGTTTTTGTAGCAATGGTCAGTCATGTTTATGACTGTGTTCACTTATGTGTTTTAAGTGCCCTTTTAATGTTGTGTAAACAACCATTATTAAATGCTTAAATAGTTAGGATCGGATTGTCCTTGTTGGATTCATTGGTTATGTGCTGCGGATATATACCTTGATTTCAGTATCATATATGTTAGATTACTATGTTGTTCAATTAATCATATTGCATGATGACGCCATTTTGAGATGACAGTGTGTTTTATGATGATATTTGGTTATCTGGTGTTCAGACATCGTTGATTATGTTATGTGATGGATTTTATGCTATGGTTATTTACTTCACTCTTGCGGCGTTATGCTTTATGCGAACGTGAGTGATGTAAACAGATTATCTTGATATAACTTCGGCTATGTTATTATATGCAATTGCACTTGATCGTGTTGTTTAGTGTGAAGGATTTATATCCCTGACAGTGGCACATGGAGTTATTTATTTAGCCATTCATATTTTACTAATGTTGTCCTTGTATGGTCGACGTATCCTAAGTTTAATTGTTTAATTAAACCTTTTGGTGATTATTAAATCCGAACTCATTTGCATCATGTAATTAGACCAGTAAGCGTATTTGTGCATTTAGACTTTCGCATTGTCGCGAAAGTTGTTAAGGAAATTTATGTGTTTTGGGTTTTCGAGCTTTTTAGTTGATTTATTTTTATTTCTGGCAGCTTTGCCATAGATGAATTCCTATTTATAGGAATAACCTATTTTCGTTTGGGTCAATTCGGGGTTTAACTAGGTTGGCTAGTTATTTACCCTAATCGATTATTCATTCAAAAAGTGAATATATATCCAAAAAAGAATTTAATTCCTCACTTCTCACTTTTGAATTAGAATTTTGGATAGTAAAACCTAAAATTCTCTTCATGAGGATTTATTGTTTTGTTCGTTGTTGGAGCTACGAGCGTGGGATCGTCGCGAAATCGGGCTCGTTGGATCCGGCTCGGGGAAACCTTGGATTGCCGTGATTTTCAGCTACTTTTGCAGGATATTTATTTTATGGTTCAAATTCTCATTTTGCCCTTTTGGCTGTGAGGTAGGGCTTTCCTGTTTTATTGTTTCAGCTCCATTTTTGCTTTTATTTTTGGAAGTTGTTTGTTTGGAGGCTGAGAACTAGTGTTCCCCTCTATTTCTGTGTGCTAGTTCTACCCGGTTGGGCGGGTACGAACATTTCCCTATTTTTCGAGATGAGGGTTTGGGGTTTTGCACCATTATGCTGGCCGTTTTTGCATACGGTGTCCGAACTTAATCATTTTTGGATTTTTGGGGTTTTTGTACCCAAAGGTCAAATGGGTTTTAATTTCGAAGTTTTCCTAAATTTTGGGGTTTTTACCTCGTTTTGTGTGTCGCCCTATTTTCTCAAGTTTTCTTGGCACAGTGTGGGTCATGGACCTAGATGATCCGTTTGGATATCAATCAGACCACTATTGCACTTTTATGTTGCATTGGGATGCATGTCGCATCCATACTCCCAACTTTGTGTTCGGTTGAGTGAATTTTATACCTGATGTTATGGTTTCTTTTGGACCTTTGTTATTGTTTCGTGGACACTAGGATTCGTGTAGAATCCATGCTCCCAGATTGAGGCCGGTTGAATGAGTTCATGATGTTTGGTCTTGTTGGATCATTGGGATTCGTGTAGAATCCATACTCCCAGATTGAGGCCGATAGAGTGATTTCATGATGTATGGTTTTATTCGTTCTTGGGATTCGTGTAAAATCCATCCTTCCGAGTTGTTTTTGGTTGAGTGTTATTTTGCATTGTGCTCTCATCCTGTCCTTGTGTTATGATCTTCGTGATGGTGGTGCGCCACACACAAGTACGTGCGCGTAAATTTGTTGGGTGACCTGCGGGGCTCGATCTTTCGTGGTACTTCCGAAAGTTATGATCATTGGGGTTGGGATGGGAGTATGCATGCCCACAGGCACTTGTCATGGGATGAGCATGGGTAGGGTAGGGTAGCATATGGAGGGGGCTCCTATCTCGCAGCCTGGCGATCATGACGCCATAGGTATGGCAGAGGGAGTTTTAAATAAGTGATAACTAAATAAAATGTGTGAGTGGTAATAAAACTTAAGATAATAAAATGTTTGTGTGAGAGCCTTTCCGTTGAGGGATGTTGTATCCGCAAGATCCGAGCTTGGGCTTGTCGATGCCAAGCAACTCTCCATGATGTCAACCCCTACTTAGTAACCTTTTGAGTGTTTGACCAGGACCTGTATTCCTTGCATTGTCTTAGGTTCTTGGTTACAGCCATCATACTGCCTAGCGTGAGTGTTAGCCATGGATGTCATTTTTGTGTGTTTGTGGTTGGATCATTATCTCCATCAGCACGGCAGGTGTGGACCTATGGGTCCACGTGGTTGGGAGGCATAGCTACCTTCACCACTGCTAGGGACCAGTGTATAGAGACGGTCTTTTATCCTAGTGCGACCGTTGTTAGATGTTTTCACTTGGTACTTCAGGTTCCGGAGTATGCTTTCTTGTGATTTATGCTTTCATTGGAATGCTTGGATATCATATTTAGATGATGTTAGTTTATTTGACGCATTCCCATATTATGATGTTTAGCATATGACTAGATCATGTGAATTGTTGTATTGGATTATCTTTTGCTCATTGGGTTAGCATGTTAGATTTCCTTATTATGGTGATTAGCATGTGATATGTGATGTTATCTACTTGTAGGAAAATCTTATGCTTTTCTACTAGCATGTTAGATTTCCTTATGCTTACATTGTAGCATGTTTTAGTAGTGACGTCCCTATTACGATAGTACTGACGATCTGGTCGGTGGCTTGGGATGTTACGCACAGGGGATGGCTAGGATCCACGATGGTCTTATGATGCTATTGACGGTTGGAAGGAACCGTGCACTTAGTTTGGTTGTTCAGTTTTTGCGATGTTATTTCTGTACATTGCGATGTTACTTCTGTTCACTGTGATGTTGCTTTCAGTACGTTCTTTACTGCTATGGTTAAATGGATAGATGTTCCTCTTTCTTGTTGTTCTTGTACTCGAGTGTTCGCTCCTCGATCTATGTGGATCCAGTACTCCCCTATGTGAAGGTTTTGAACTCAGTTTCTTCCTGTTGTTCCTCGTTTTGACCCTTAGAGTAGTTTTCTTGCTTTCCTGGGCAACCATGTGTTAGTGTTGTGCGATACAATTAAGTGTCGCACGCCCATTGGAGTTCTGTCGTGCGTTCCCTGATTGTACCGCATGCCCCTTGGAGTTTTGTCGTGCGATACTTTCCAGTATCGCACCTCCTTTAAAAAAGTATCGTACGATACTTGTAGCCCTTAAGAGAAGAGTCGCCCAATCTTTGAAAGTGTCGCCCTCCTTGTGAAATATCGCGCAATACTATAAAGTATCGCCCAGTGCTGATTTAATGTATTGTTTGGCTTTTGCAAAAACTTTTCGGTATGACCTGGACTTTTCGGGAAGCATTTTGGGTACCCTCTTAGGTGTTCTTCAATCCTTTGGGGTCGCATTTTGAATTCGTAATGTTTTGATTCAGATTCAGTTATGCGTCTCCCGTTGTCTGTTGTTTTGTTTGGTAGTGGCGTTCAGAGATTCGTCGGTTGCTCAGATTGTTGGTGAAGTCTTCTATTGCGATCTGTGTGATCCCTGTATGATGTTGACATGTACATTCATACTTGTAAAAAAAAAAATCTTGGCTTGAATTGAATCCTTGTTCCAAGGATCTCTGGGCGGGGCATTACATGGATGGAGGGGACATGAAAGATGGGGACGTGGCATATGTACCTAAGGGGATGGGTGAAGTAGAAACAAAGATGGACAATCTCTTGGAGAGATTTGGGATGGGGGGTCGGTGATATCCCACCACCATTGCCCACATTGTTGATGGTTCAGCACACAGAAGATACTGAGGCGAGGTAGGAGATTATGAGGCACCACTAGCAGTGCAAGAAGAGACTGTTGAGATCGAGGAAGGAAGCATTCAGCCGAGAAATATCTCCCTACAAAAGGCAAGGGTGACAAGAGATGTTGGGTCAGAGATCACTCGAGAGAAGGCTTACATTCGAGTATCCGAACCTGACAGATGGGATGCCCTCGCATCTATCCAATGTTATCTGGCAGAACCAAAAGGGGCTAGCAGAACCAAGAGGGGAAAATGAAGCAGCACGTGGGGTGGCAGATCTCTCTAAACAGTTGAACATGGGACCATTCACAGAAAAAACAGTAAGGCTTCTCAAGTTTATGCAAGGAGACTATGTGCAGGAATTTGCATAACAGCTTACAGCTTGAGGATGGCCCCATAGGAAGACTACAAAAATGATGAAGTGGGCCAACCCACACATTCCAAAGTGGTTGGCCAGCAAGATGAGCACCTTGTACAATACGGGGCAAATGCTTCATGGGACATTTTTTCAGCTCATAAAGGTAACCCAGTCCATATGAAAAGAATAGGAAGAGAGTGCACTAGCTCTAGGGTAAGAGGCTACCATTTAGGGGAGATTGGTAGAGTGGCAGAAGTTTACCACTACCTTGGAGAAAGAAATAGCTCAGGAGAAGGTAGCAAGAGCTGGAAAGGAGCAGTAGAGGAAGCCAACACAGGGGAACTGGAATATACGATGAAGGACCTGAGAGATGCACTTAGATTAATAAGGGTCACCAGGGAAAAGTAGATGACAGTTGAGCACAACCGCAGGCTTCTCTGGCAGCAGCTTCCTCTACCGACATCCTCCACCACTCCAGGGACATAGTCTCGTTTCTCTTCTCAGTAGTTTTGTTGGGTGGTACACCAATCATTTTAGATTTTTATCGTTGTAAAGGCAACTACTTTTGGGGTGGCTAATGTAAGCCACAGACTAATTATTAATAATAACAATATATATTTTGGGTTGTTATAGCAATGTAATTACAAATGGTTTCTCAGACAGTTGTAGGAAGTTGTAGTAACCACCGGTTGGTATTCTCAACCAACTGATGCATGCTTTATATATGTAAGACTTGTACTGATAATGGGTTACTTTTTGTACAGACATTACATGCAATGGAAGATATATCCTTCTGCCAATATTATGGGTGATGTGTTGATTCTGAATTAATGTTTTATTCATGTTCTGCTTAAATCTGGGTTTTCTCTGTGCATAAAACTAGATACCCCATAGAGAGTAAACATTGATTCTCGCTCTTCATCACTAGGCCATTCATTGACTTCCACAATGCATTATCTTTTACTCTTTGATATCAATGGTCCTTCAAAGGTCCATGATTGCTGATTGTAAGTATCAATCTGCTGTCATGTCTTCATCTCTGCAAATATTGACTATTAATGCTTTATGTCCACAGTTTTGCCTCGATAGTTCCCACATAAGTTGTTGTAGGTGTTTCTGCAAATGCTAACTGACCTTTGAACTGGTAATGATGTCTCAAATGTAACCATCTCCCATATGATATTGATTGCATCAGGCATCTTCATAATATTGACTGCCCTACCTCAGTGGTTGATCAATACAACATGGAGTGCTTGATGATTATTGAAGATATATACTTAACAGAAGATTTACTGTTCTTCTTGAAGAGTATCATCATTTGGACTCCGGAGTCCATCCCTTATTCCTCCTAATATAGCTAAGGAACCAATTTACTTATAAGACTCCATTGTTTCCTAATCTCTTATTCTCCTAGTAACATATAAGCACAGCTACTTCTACTTCTAACTATTTCTACTAACTCCTATTCGCTGTTGGTGTACAAGGACTGCCACTTCTCGTCTACAAAAATACTTTAATGCCTTAGAATGACTCATTCAAGAATGGGAACATTACAATGAGTTGGTATTTAGAAGGCTTTCATGTTTACAGCAGGACAGTGTTACTCGGAAAGAATCAATTTCAAATCCAGATTTTCATTTTTTGTTTTGACTGGGGGACATTTGATACTGTGGAGCATCCAACACATTGACTGTAGGGTGCTATTAAGCAACTATCGCTCAGGGTGCCTACCCCTCTGCATTTTCTCATATTTTGAAGAGCTGTGCCTGCCACGTATTAAAAAGTTACTAAGGGAAAATCTTCACAACCAAGACTCCTTACTCTCCATATCAAATTGAAATGGAACTGCAGCAAAAGCAGCCAATATTATAAATGCACTATTGGATGAGAGATGTTCCAAAAGAGAAGCATTTTGGCTCACAGATCAGTGATATGACAAAAATGATATATGGTTTGTCTCTTTCTGTATGCATGTATTTTTCTTTTTCATTTTTTCTTAACAGTTCTTTTTATTTCCTTTCTGGCTTTCCAGTTCTCATGAAATATAGCAGGAATAACCTGTCATATCTATTACATCCACCAACTTTGCCTGGGATCGATCTAGAGAAGAATATCTGTTCCAATCATATCCAGTACAGCAAAACTTGTAATTAGGAGAACTGTAGACCATCTGGTAGCATAGTTTCCTAGTGATTTCAATGGGGGGAATCATATGTTGGCTGTATTGCCAGCATCGAATGGCTTAAACAGGAAAGCATTATGATTTGATACTCATATTTGCTGTGCTTTGTCTTCACAATATCAGTTTATTGCATCGTCCCTTTCTCAAATGGATTTGGTTTTTTCCACCCTTTTTTTATTTTGAGCATCTTCACCTTGTTTGCAATTAATAACCTCACTCGCGCTTTCTAAGCTTGCCCAGGCTCCCCCAAAATCACTCCAACATCCAACTCTTTGTCATTCAGGGCACTATTAAGCTGTGAGGGAAGCAAATTTGCTTTCATGTCTAACCATGTTAAGTTACAATGTAATGTCTGTTTTCTGAAATGTCAATATGCTAATCATATAGACTCCAATTAGCATCAGATTCAACAAATTCATAGTAATAAAGGAAAATTGAATAAAGTGTGGGTTGAGTTTTCTATGGTAGAATATTCTATCTCCTCAACCATAGTGTATTGTAATGGCTGTCAATGTTTTACCTAACTTTGCCTATCTTAAAGTAGAAGATATATCTTCTTTCAAGATAGTAATGCCCTTCAAGAAACTAAATAAAACATTAGCAAAATCTCACATGATGTAACATAGCTGTGAACTAAGGTACAGATAAGGAAAAATGATGTGGAAGAGAAACTGATAATAGATTAAAATGTCTTCACTTGTCAAATATTTAGAGAAATTAACGTTGCAACAATTGCCTCTAAATCCATGAACTAGCTTTAAGAACCTTATCAATATTAGATTGGGATACGAAGGGTAATGTATATGGTGTTCGTTCCCATGACTCATCATAGCCTGAAACCCTAAAGAAAAGATTCTATCACATTGTAGTTAACTGCCTCACTAAACTGTATTTTTCCAATAGTTGGCAGAAACAATTCTCTATATCAACAACAACCTTCCGAATAATAAAAATCAGGCAACGAAAAGAGAAATTCACGTTGACAAACCCGTCCATACGGAAGGCAACCTATAGTTTTATCCCCAGAAACTTAGGGGATATTTTAATAATTCAATACACAATATGGCAAAGGCGGAAAATATGGTGGTGGCAAAGCAGTCAGAAGTTGTGACCAGCGATAGGTTGCACTTGTTGGAACCCATGTATGAAAACGCCATCAAAAACCTAAAGCGCATTATCTGATTACCAGAACTGGTAAAACTAAGAACTAAGAGAATTTATCTTTGCATTAGCTCGATATTTATTACCTAAACAGCGTTCCTTAAAGCAGAAAAAACTAGAATACTAAAAGTCTAATCCGATAAGTCTCAACAAATATAATCCGTTTAATCCTATTGACCGTGGCCTTGTTCATTTATTACGTACGGAATCACAACCAGCTCAAAAGCCGGATGGAATGAGGGAGTTTTTGTCTGCAATTCCCGATGCTGAATTTTCAACACAAATTCCAAGGCTATTTCAATTGCATTTAGCTGACATTAACGCACCATTCCCAAAAATTCCACAGCACAGAATGAATTAGCCCTATCTTCTCCGTCCCTTGAAAATTCCGGTCCCCGAGCATCTCGTCTTCCGACCACCAGACTCAACAGCTTACATAAACATTTCGCACAACTCGCCTAAATGCTACGCGTAATATGCGATCTGATCTCTTCCACCTAAGTTTCTTGCAGGGCATAACTTCTAAAAAAACAACTCCACTATACACGTTTTACAACCCCGCGGTTTTGGAGACAAATGCAGATATAAATTCACATTAAATTGCACCGAGTCTAGAACACAAGACTCTGACTTGAACAGGAAAACGGAAAAAAAGATGATAAAACGAGAATTCTCAATTGAAAGACAGGGGCATAATTTTACTCTGAAGATCGCAGGTCCGAATGTCCAGCAGAGGATTAAAAAAAGACCCAGGCAACAAATTGCGCTCTCGCCTTTGAACAGGTACAGATCGATCCTTATTCTTCTCCTAATTTTTTTTTCAAGGCGGCAAAGGCAGCCCAGGCCTGTTGCGAATTAAAAATAAAAATAACTACATGAAAATTCAACTGTTTAAATCCGTGACCCTACGCTCACGAGTTCCTGCTTTCTCCAATCACCGCATTATTTAAAATAAACGACAACGAAAAATGCTGGGATATTTTAAAATTCCCAACGATATTTTCCTTTTTAAAAAATTTCAACCTCGCTCACACTGAGAATATTTGCAATAAATTAAACTTAAACTTCTCAGCCTTCCTACGTGGCATTTGATTAAGTCCGCATGTTTGATTAGGGAAAGGTATCCCAATCATCCCAAATAGTTGAACTAAAATCTTCACGAATAAGTGAACTCCGTCGTAAAACGTCATTTTCCTTTCATTTTAAGGTTGACTGATAAAATTTAAAGGCCCCATGCCAATAACCTTGTTTCTCTTCTCTAAAATCCAACGGTCTTAAATAAAGTAGGGGATATCAGATACTTGTTTTCCCTACGTAGGGAGCATCATCTTGCCGACACTAATTTTCACCAAGTTGTTCTAATTTGGGGAAAGTCTATATCTAGTATTTGGGGAAGTGTAGCTAGTTGGCTTTTTCTTCAAGTGGGTGTTTACGCTGCTTTGGACCGTGACATGTTGAACTTTAGGCTCCCATCATGGCCGTTACTATGACGTTAATTTATTTGACTATTGACACAAAAGGAGTGGCTTCAAAAAGTGTGGCAGGATTATTTATTGGCTTGTGATCAAATAGTTGGGGCCATCTCCCTTAGGTGGAATCATTTTTAAAAATAAAAATGATGTAGGGTAGTTATTTGAGGTTTTGAACATGATGTTTTTAAATTTCAAGTACGTGTCTTATTCCTCACCAAAATGGAATTATTTTTATTTTATAAGTATGTAGGAAATGTTTTGCATGAAATTAAAAAAATTGATGAAAACAATTTGAGTTTGTCAATTTGTGTTTTTAACTTTGTGTTATTTTATGTAGAAAAAATATCAAGAGCTAAAGCATAATGGCTTCAAACGTGTAACAAGGAGTTAATGGGTCCTTCGTCTATTGGTGAAGTTGAAAGGTTCTCAATGAGCCCACCAAGGATCAAGTCTTGTTGAGTGCAAGGCTTTGACACCATGAGGGATGAGGTCAAGATCCTGCGTGGACAATTTTGGTAGTGTAGATACCCCTCAATCCTTGGCTCTAAGTTGAAGAGGTTTCAGGAATGAGTGCACCTGTATCGGGTTGTTAAAATGTCTCTCTAGTGACCTTTGTTGGTTGGTAGCTTGCAGGTTGGAACCCTTCATCAAAAAAAGGTGTAACAAGATGGAAATGACTTATTAGGCTATGGTCAATTAATTGGGGCACCTTCCCTAAATGGAATCATTTTTTAAAATAATGTATGGTAGTTATTTGATTATTTTTGGCTCATTTATTATTCTATGAGAAATAGTTTCTTTGAAGTAGGAGTTTAAAATGAATAATAATTTATATATAATGATAAAATTTGTATAACTATATTACTTAGATTGGTTTATATGTGCTTTAAAGATAGTATTTGATAGATTGAAATTTTACAACAAATGTATTGAATCAAGTCCTTGTGAATAGTGTGATTGTTTTTGCTAGTCTAAAGATTTAATTAATGTTGCCAAAGAACAAACCTAATTAACATTATTTTGCAAAGTGGACTAAAATATATCAGTCTCAAAAACTTATAAATAAGTCTTCAAAAGAACTCAGTAAAGAGCATGATTTGTTAGAAATCATCATATTTTTCAAATAGCTTAAAAACTCAAGAAAAATAAAGTTTTGAAGATCAAAATCTCAAAAGATGAAACATCTACAAAAGTATACAAATTGAAAACAAAAATAAAAATAGTAGAAATATAACCAAAATCTATATGTTACAAATTCTAATGAAAAATTTTGTAACTGTGTGGATGAATTGGAATCAACAAAATAATTACAAATGTCGAATTGTAGGTTAAATAGTTTTGCCAACATGTCACGTCTATAACACTACTTGCTTTCATTCAAAAGATTATTAGGGTTGGCTTGTTTAGGGACTAGGAAGGGATGATTATGCATTGGCTAAGAGATGAGTACAAAAATGGATTCAGTTAGAGGATGTTTGGATCAAAGTCAACTTTGTCAAGGCCTCAAATGGAAACCCAAGACCAAGGTAGTTGACTACATCATTCAAGTTTAGACAAGAAACATTCTTGCAATAAAGGTCAAGTATTTGGTTGAGGGGGAGAACAATGAGGTTGAAGTTCAGTAGCCCTATTTGCAGTTCAAAGATAAAGTAATTCAATGTGAGAAATCTTCATTTGGAAGATGATTCTCTTATTACAAACATGGAAATTTCCAAAGGGATTCAAAGGTTTGGTATCTCAACAAATACATAAAGAAAATCATATTAGTATTGGGAACTTTCAAGGGCTTCAAGATCACTCATGTGGAGAGGGAAGGAAACACTAAAGCAAATGCAATATTTGAAATGAGCATTAGTTTGTTGGAGAAAGATGAAGTTGTCAATGCTAGATAGAAATGAGAGAGGAGGGGGGTGAATCAGTCCAATTATAGATCTATAAACTTTTACCAATAACTTCGACAATACCTAGCATGCAAAGGAAACAACAAGATAGAAGCAAAGTAAATCAAACATTCACACATGCAACAAGAGAACAATGATATTTTTTATGTAGAAACCCTTGGTTAGAGGGAAAAACCATGATAGAAATTAGTATCTACAAATATCACTATTGTAGTAATAAGTTTTCCCTATTAGGAGCAATTACATCCACCTGATTAAGGTACTTTTGAAGCCTAGTTAAGAACTATTGCAAAGACCTATTAGGATCTACTCAGTTAAGAGATTTCAAACTCCTTCTAAGACTCACCTTGTTAGAGGATTTATACTTAAAATCTATTAGGATCCTACTCACCCTATTAAGAGTAACCTAGTAAAATGATTTTACTTGTCAATTTGCTATAATCAACAAGTGAAAGTGATTTGATATTTGTCCTTAATGCACAATAGATCCAACATAGCTCTAGTGAAATTTTCTTCTCTAAATTTCTCTAACCCCACTTCTAAAGTATCACCGCAACATCAATAATTAGACCAACAATCATTGTAACTCAATATTTCATCTCCATTTATACTTGTCTTAAGGCAAAGGAAAAACCCTAAAATGGTTTACTATGGGTTAGCTCTTCAAGCAAATCAAATTGCATGAGTGAGCGCCAAAATATTGAATTGTATGTCATGATGTCAGCCCAACATAGTTTACTAGGTAACTAATCTATCCTTTGACTTTGATATTATCAAATTATCAAACCTAGACAAATTCACTTTGTCAGTTGCTTTATTCTTCACATTATGACAAGTTTAGCACATCAAATATTCATATGTACTTCACTCTGGTAGATGAACATCTAGAACTAGGTAGATATACCTCTAAAGAAACTTCTCTATTAGCCACACACTCTGAAACATAAATCACATGGTTGCACATAGAAAATACTACACCTAATATATACTCACTAGTACACCACATACTACATAAATCTTATTATTTGATCAATTCCTTTTTGGATTTGGTTGATCCATCATCTTTAGAACACTATGTTATTGGTAACAACAATTTTATAATGACTCTTTGTGCATGATAATACCAACAATATCCCTAGTTGCGTCACTATGCCAATAATCTCCCCCTTTGGCATTGATGGCAATACTTAGTGATTTTTTTTTATTAAGTGTCAACTCATGTAAAAATGGAACTCTCCCTCTTAGATGATAAAAATTTGGCTTCGATAATCTAACCTTTGACTGCTCGTTTGAAATAGCACACAAAGCATTCACTAGAACTACTACTCCCCTTTACAAAACTTGTATTGCGTTATAATCTACTCCCCCTTTAACAATAATGACAATTATATATAGAGAGAACCAAAATGCAAAATTGTATTGATAGAGTAGCATACATCAACTTACAATCTACAAAATACATCAATAAAATTGGTCTTCAAAACTTGTAGATCATTCTCCAATATCTTCTTGAGATTTTTATTATCACTATATGACTGCATATTAGATAAGCAATGTATCAATTGTTCTCCTATTAGATAAGGCTAATACAACTTTTGCTCCCTTAACTCCTTTATGCAAACTTTCTAGTTTAGGAATCAAGACTCTAGGGATAACTTTAAGAAACCCACTCCAATGAAAATGTGTAAAATCCTAGTGAATCCTACATTATTTGCAAGGTGGGGTGAATGGATTTCATATTGATGGCAAAAAAAAAGTAGGGGAAAAATTAGTTTGTGTTGGCACTTTTTTTCTTACCATAGAAAATTTCCATAAAATCCAGGTGATTAATTCATTAATTTGGGGGAAAATATATTATGTATGATGCAATTTCTTTCCTTTTCAAGGAAAATATATATAATGTAAGAGGAAAATATTTTTTCTAGCAAATGAAAAAACAAAATTTGGTGAATATTATCTATTAATAACCATGTTTCAATACTTGTCATTTGTCGTATGTTCCAATGCCAAATTGTAATTCATCATAAATATCACTTTGTATGATGTTATTGATAAGTGTGACCATTGTGATTTGTACCTAACATCCATCTATTATTTAATGATTATAGATCAAAGGTTGAAGTCTTATTTTGGGTTGAATTTCTTGAAGGAAACCTCAATCTTTTGCAAGTCTTTAGAATGGTGACATGTCTCCCTTCACCCTGTCCCACTTTTAATGGACATAAAACAAATATCTTATCACTTTCAGTTTGATATTCTCCATATTCAATCCAATCTACATGGATGACTTCTAATTTGGTACTAATGGTATTACCAATAAACCAATATATGAATTTCACATAATCTTATATTTATGCGAAAGATTTACAAAGGTCTAATCATTTAAGATATTTTGAACTAGAAGGACAAAGGAATCAATAGGGATAGAGAATTTATTGCAAGTAGTTGAGGCTATTTGTAGACAATCTACCATATTTCTTCCTCAATTCATCTTTGGTAGATTAATTGTGGTAACTAGCTTTAGTTTAACTTATTAGTCTATAGCTAATTAGTTTGGTTTAGGTCATTACTATGTAGCTAATTTGATTTTCTTATTGATAAATGCTCCTATTAGACTAAAATTCACATTTGAGGAGGCCCAAAAGGCCTTTTTGAGCTCCTTCTTAGATGAAACTTTGGATTCAATTTGTAGGGAGGATGTACCTTTTATCATTAAGGTTGTAAAAATGGTGATGGGCAGAGAGTTTATGCGGAATGAAGATAGACACTAAGTCAACATGGACATGAGGTCATGATTTATGATATATCTTCTCGACCTCAAAGGAGAAAAGGTGGACATGTTATTGGTGTTGAGGAAGGTTTTCAAAGAAGAATACTTGAGGGATGACATTGATTTTGCCATGTTCAAGGAAATAGGGATGGGGATCCCATGGGCAAGTGAAATAAGGTTCTCCTCCCAAGCTACAATATGGCCATGCAACCTTTTCTATTGGGCTTGAATGTTGGGCAGTTGAAGTGCCATAGGAAATGGGCACTAATTGTCAAGGATTTTCTCCATAAGTGGTTTTCCTCGATGAAGTGGAGGTAGGATAGTGTGATTGGCTTGGTGAATTCTCATAGTTAATCCTCTCTAGAGAATTGTACTTGGATGGAGGTGAAAATTATGAGTGTTTCCCACGGCCCATCACCCCACATCTTTTTGTTTATTTTTTATATTATTAACAATCATACCTCTAGTTGTGGCACTAGTCTACAATGCAATTTTTTATATTATTAACAATCATACCTCTAGTTGTGGCACTAGTCTACAATGCGATTTTAAAAAAAATTTTAAAAAAATCTGTAAGCTCATTTCGATTTGCATTTTATGGATTAAAAAATGATTATTAGACTTCTTAAATGTTTTGGAGAGGTCTGAATGATATGTATGATATACCTATGTATCTGAAAATTTTCAAAATTATTAATGAAAATTATGCTACTTTGGACTAGGCAATATGTTTTATTTTCCTTTCTACAAATGTAAAATAATGGATTTAATTTTTATTTTTTTTCCATTTTTGATAATCAATTCACCAAAATTGTGTTGGAAATTTGGCTAAGGAGATATGTTACGGTTGTCATTTATGGAAACATATAGCTTATCTTGAGAAGGAAAAATAAAAGGATAAGTTTGAATGCATAATAACCCAAAACAATATATAAGTATCAACAAAACAATACACAATTGTCTTATTTTGTTTAGCATAGATCACTAGAAGCACATGGGACTGTGAAAAAATATAGGAAGGAATAATATAGTGTATATGACATGTGGGTAGAAGTACTAAAGGTTTGGCCATTTTTAGACATAGTTATTGCAGATTTACCAATTACAGTTTAATAGGATAGATCAGAGTTAAAGGCAAAATAAAAGTATTTTGGTTAAGGGCTTGTTTTGGTTTACGAAAAAAATTACTACAAAATGTTGGGATGACATCTAGGATGTTAATCCACATACAGCGAAAGATAATTCAAAATATTTATCAAACTATCAATCAACAAGGCTAACAAGATGAAAGAATTCTGTGTAAAGGAAGAACGCTTTTGATTAGCGAAGTGTGGCATTGTATTATAATGATATGATGTTTGAATGTACACTATATATGATTAAAGTAGATGCGATTTTTATGCTAGTATAGAGAAAAACCCTTGTATGATCAGTTTTGAAGAAGGCACTAAAAGGACAAATTAGATATTGGAGATATCAACAATGTGTAAAGGTTTTTGTATCTATCTCTATTGATAGAATGTAAAGATATTATTGCTTGTTTGAACAGTGGGGTCTTTTTGCATAATTTTGTATTTTAATACCAAATCCTAATAGGGTTGAGGCTTCTAACAAGGACATATACACTATACTGATGTAATAGACTCCTAACAGGGTCAAAATCTTTCACAAGATACTTTTGATTAGTGGATCAGCTTATGGGTACCATCCCCACTAGGATTTTCCCTTGGCCAGGGTTTCCCTAGTTAAAAAATAATGGTATTATGAGTTTCATTATGTTATGGTTATGTTTACTTTTTAGTTTGATCATATATGTGAGTTTAAACATTGTCAATAATATCCATAGTTGGGCAAAAGTTTGTGGAACACTGATTCAACACCCTTTCCCCCTGCTTAGTATTCCCTATTTATAACAAATTGTTGATATTTTTTTAATCCATATATTAATTTGCAAAAAATAAATATCATAACCCTAATATGAGAAAGAAACACGAGACAAACATTTAGATTTATAATTAAATTAAGTTTTGTGTAATTATAATTATGTACAATGAATCATAATATAACTGTAATTTAAGTGTAATATATTAAAAAGTAACCTTGTATATACATATATATGTTATGTAAAATATATAATTGACTACAGTCTTTGTAGTTAAACATGTTATACATAGGTTTGTAACATTAATCAAAATATGGTCTAGAGGTGATCAAGGCAAGGTATACTTATTCCTTTATGATTGATAAGTGGACAATAGAGGAGATAAAGAAGATAAGCAACGGTCTACAGGAGCTTTACAAGAAAATTGAAGATGTCCATAAGGGATCTAGCAGCAAGGAGTTTTTCACTATGGTTCATAATGATCTTAACGCTATTATAGAGATTTGCATGCATTAGATGAATGAAAGGATGGAAAAGAATGAGGTGATCATGAGAAACATCCTTCTTCAAATCCACGAAGGTCTTGAAGCCTTGATTACTAATATCAAAGGCATGCATGCTCTATTGGAGAGCTAGAAGGAAAATTAGATAATAAATGTGGAAAATGAATTGGAAACTTCCTCTGGTTTCAGTGTTGGCCTTGGTAATAGAACCTATGCTAGTATAAGAAAGAAGAATGAGATTGAGAAAAAAGAGAAACCTAAAGTGAAAATTGATCTCACTGAGTCATTAAAAAGGATAGAGAATTTGGAAAAGGATATTGAGATCCTCCTTATGTAGTTGGTTTATCTTGTTCTCCCTAGTCTTACTCAATGTTGTTTTGGTTTTGCATTGGTCTTTGTCGGTGTTTTATTCTAGTTGTCTCTTTAGAGTTTCTATTGTTTAGTCTTTTAATATGTTATTATGTGTTCCATGCCCTTGGGGTGACTATTGTATCTACTGAAATGTCTGAAAATATATCTTCTACGAGAATGTAAAGGGTTTTGAGGCCCCTTCAAAACTTGTTTTTACCATTAATTGAAAATATTGCTCAAAATATAATAAAATACTAAATTGATAATTTTTAAATATTAAAGATCATTAAATATCAAAGATGATAATAAATGATATAAACATCAAAAAGACCATCTATCAGATAGAGATTAATGCGTTAAGGTGTATTATGGGCCAAAGTTGGGAATGGGAATTCTTTGTCATACTTCCTCTGAAAATGTGACCCATGTCAGTGTTATTAATTTAATTACTTTAAAATTATTGAAATTATAGACTTAGTTAAAGTTAAACATCATATAAACATCAAGGATTATAATAAATGATATCAACATCAAAGATATACTTTTTTTGTTGATAAAAAAAGATCAATGATTCAAGGTGTGTTCCAAGGCAAAGTTGGGAACAAGACCTTTTTTCTCATACTTCCTCTAACAATGTGACACATGTTAGTGTCATCAAATAAAGTATTATTTTAATTATAGACTCACTTAACAACATGTCACGTTAGGTGGATTTTGGATCGAAGGGGAAATCAAATTTCAAAAAATCAAATCAAATTTGCTCTAGAAAAAAGACACATGTCCATTTTTAGTTTAACTGTACTTAATTAATTGTCATAAACTTATAAGATTAATTTGGAAGAATTAGAATATGATGATTGGAGGGTGAATTGTTAGGTGATTATGTCCGTAAGCTAGAAGACTATAAGTCTTTAAATATATTTTATTAATGAGACTTAACAAATCAACATAAAAATATGGGATCCGCAGAAGTAATTAACAAATTAATAACCTTTAGAAATGTGACACATGTTCATTATAGGTATAACTTAAAATGGAATAACTATTAAAAACTTATGCACTTATTTTAGAACCATTTATAATTGGATAATGGTGTGTCAGGTGACTTGGCATAGGGAAATTGACAATTAATTTCAATGATCATTGGAAGAGCAGAGATCAACAACCTAAGGTGTATTTTAGGTCAAATTGGGGAATAAAAATATTTTACCCTAGAAATAAGGCATGTTTCCTACCGTAAATGTTAAACATTAAACTAAGTTAGATGTATAATTAAATAAAAGTGACATGTCACATGTTAGAGTGATGTATTATATGTCAGATTTCACAAAAGAAGTAATTAGTAATTAATAAGAATTTGTTGGTCCCAACCAATACTAGGGGGGGTGTTGATTAAATACATACACTCTTACTAAATTTACCAGTTAATGCATCAAGATTTACAACACACTTTGCTACTACCTCTTTAATTATTAAGGATATGACAAATGATATGCAATAAAACCATACAGTATTCCACATAGAAACATACATTAATGACACATATTTTTATATGGAACCCTTGGTGTGAGGGTGAAAACCACGGTGGGAGTAATATACCCACTAGCGTTTCCTTGCAAGAAAAAGGGTGCCCTACTAAAGGCTTACATTTGTTTCTTCCAAGAACACATCCTGTTAAGAATGTCAATAACCTGTTAGGATTATAATAACCTGTTAAGGATGACTTTTTGGAGGATTTAGATCTCTTTCTGAGAGATACCTTGTTAGATAATTTCAATGACTTATTACAAATCTTCCCTATTAAAGGCTTACAATAGATACTATGGTTAGAAAGAAAGCTAAGGTATTAGATATAAATATCTGGCACACCTTGCTTGGTAGATCCTTTGTTTTGGCTTCTTGAAGATTCTCTTATCTTCCCCTATTGTTCTAGCTTGGGTGAGCTTCCTTTTCTCTCCACTCTTCTTCCTCTCATGTACTTTGCACCTATCTATTATTGCACTATGTTCACAACTAACCTTGTATGTTTAAGTTCTCTAGTTTACACAGTTGTAGCAAAAACACCGTCCTTAGCTCTTCCACTAAATAATGGTCTCCTTCTCTCCTTTTCAACCAACAACTATACACAATAAGTAACAAGTGATCCTTAAATCACATTCTCTAATTGTGGATGGACACCTTAAAGTTATCCCACTCAAACTGTATTTTTTTTAAATTTTAAAATGCATAGTGAGCATAGTCACAAGACACTAGTGACTGGCTATCTTAATATTGCTATGCTTATAGGCCAACTTGTCTGGCTACAAGTCTACAACTAGACCTGGGACCTTCTGTGCTTCAGCCACATTTCGTTGCTTTTCTTTGTTGCTTGTCTTATCATTTTTGGACTTCCTCATGTATCATCGCATCAATGGTGACTGGGCTTTGATCATTCTACTTCCATGACTTCCTTCATTTTTCTCTCATGATCAATATGCTAGTCTATCGGTGGTTGCACTCTTACAACACTCTATAGCTTCTTGTTAACCGGTTGCCAATCAATGACAACATATCTTGCTAACTCAATGTTTAAGTTCTTTTATCGCCACTTTTCCAATTGATGTATCTTGTTCCAACAATATCACCCTTTGACATTGACAGAAAAACCTTTGAGATATAACTTTCATAGGTTAACAAGACTTGTTGTTTGAGACTTGGCATGTCTTCATGTGTTCCTATTCATGTTACTTACTTGTGGCAAACTTTTTCAAGTCTACTCCCCCTATCGATTTTTTTCCTAAGCATGATTCACCTAGGTCTTCCTACTCTCCTTTTGAGTAACTTCTTATTTGTTCTTCCCCTTTATTGTTCTTATATATTTCCCTATTTTAACCTATATATACTCCACCTTTTTGTCATCAGTGATAATGGGTAGGTCTAGGGCATCAGTGGATGTGGTTTTATGCTCCCCTTGTGATGGTGAACTTTGTGTTTCATATGTTGTACAACTTCTCAAAAATATCTTTGTATTTTTCTTGAGCTGAATTTAGAAGAGTCTCCCATGACTCCTTCAACTACTTGAGTGCTAGTACTACATTCTTGAGTTCTTCTAGTTGTCAGTAGATTGTTGCATCTATCTCTACTAGTACCTTGGCAATCTAGTCATCCACTTCCTTCAAATGTGTATTGATGATGCCAATTGATGAAGTTAGGAGGCACTGCAGTTTCATCGGTCGAATTTCTCTCTTTTCTTCTTCCACTCACAATTGAAGTACTAGGTGTATGTATCTTGGATTTTTGTGAGATGTTTTTTTGCTGATCTCGAGAGAAGATCATATCAAGATTACCTATGAAGGTGTGTGACTTGCCCATTTTCTAAATTACTGGGCTTATTTTCTTGAAATATTATAACATCTCATCTATGAGTGTTATTAGTTCTCCTTTCTATAATGTAATAAGCTTTTTTTTTCCTCTTTAAGGGGTCTTATTGGAACCTGTTGTTCTGTAATCACTAGAAGATTTCCTACCTTGTCATAAAGATGTTCTATGACATCTTTGATCTAGTTTATCAAGTCATCATCCTCATTGTAGGATGCCTCTTCATCAAGGCCTTTCAAAATGCCATGAGAATCAACTAATGTGGTGGCTCATTCATATCTTTTGTTGTTCCACTTCATTCACTTGTATCTCTCGATGAGTCGAGTGTATTTGTTCAACTCTTTTGATTTCATCCATTTGGTTTGCTTACTCATCTCGTCGACTCTTTCTCTAAGTTCTTGCATTTTGGCATCTTTGGTTGTTTCAGTATCATATAGTTCTCCCTCATCTTCTAATGTGGTAGACTCTACTCGTTCTTGGGATTCCTCTATCCTTTTGCTCCTCTTCTTAGATCTAGAATCCTCTGAATCTCTTTTTCTTTTTTTTGCTCATTTCAAGCTTCTCAACGCTCATCTATCCCTTGGATTGTGTACATGACAACTCTATTATTGGTGTCTCTTGTGGCTAAGTTTATTGCAAAGTTTATTTCCTTTTCATCCATTCTATCTCTTCTCTCTATCCTTTTTCATCATTGTGAATTTTCATTTCAAATAATTGGATGTCACACATCACATTACCTATTTACTCTTCCTTTGTTTCTTCTCCCTTCTCTCCTTGTTTGATCTCTCCATTATGATTGGTTGTACCCTATTCTAGCTCTTCTCTCTCATTGCTCACATTGATGACATTTGGTCATTCTTTGTTTGTTTTGATATGATCTTTGTGTTTCTCTATTGTAGTAGATGGTGTTGTTGAGGCATATTGTGTTTCTCTGCTTTCTATAGGTTCCTTATTTAGGTCTTGACTAATTTTTTTTTTCTCTTTGACCTGTTTGGAAGACTGCTTTGACATCTTCTTCTTTGCACTTCTTGGACTTCTTGTCCTAGATTTCTCCTTTCCCTTTTGTGCACCTTTAACTTCCTGTCCTCAACCTTCTTCTTTCTTAATAATTTTGTTTTCTTGTTTATGCAATTGAGACCAATACTTATTTACATTCATAAAGGTGTCTTTCTTCAAGCCTATAGTTATTAGTGCCACATTCTCTAGGGGGTTGGTGTTCTACCTGCATGAATCTACAAAATCCATGATGTCCTTTTTTCTCAAGCTAGGTCTAAGATCTATAAGGGATTCATCCTGCATACCCTTCCATTATACTATGGCCTTAAACCTTTTCTCCTTGATTATATCATATAATTCCTTTTGGAACTTGTGACTTTAGCTTTGTTGGCATTTTGTTAAGTGCTCTCAGGCTTACTAATATAGTATATACAATTTTATTCATGTTTGGCTTGTTGAACTTTGAAAATCTATCTTTAATAGTATTATAGTTTCCATTATTTTCAATATTATCAATAATATTTTGAAGTAAGAGTTGCCTACCTTCCTTGGTGGATTTGAGGCTTTTCATTTCCGATTCTTCTTTTTGTTCTCCTTCCTCTAGCTAGGTAGGAGGTTTCCTCTATCCTTTTGATGTGGATTTCCTCTTGTAAGTATCCATCGTTGGGGACTTGGATGTTGTTAGTTTATTCTTTTGTATTGCCTCTTCTTCCTCTTCTGTCTTTGGGTCAGCTGAAGAGCTATTTCCTATGTTGAATTAAGGACTCTCTTCACTTCCTTGGGTTGTCTCTTCCTTAGCCTATTGTAGAGCATGTCTTGTGCATTTCTTCTTCTTGTGCTTTTTTTTAGGCTTCTACTTCTTTCTCCATTAGCCTTTTCTTCATCTCCTCGATTGTGCCAAAATTTTGTTGATCTTTATCAACATGCTTCTCCAGTAATTTCATGATGAGGCTTCTAGTTGGGCCTTCTTCAACCTTATAAGGAAATTCAGTTAACCAGTGAGTTCTTGGTTTTACTATCTGTACTATATAGTTGTTTGTGTTGGCTAAGAATAAAATTCTTCCTCTGTAGTCATTTATCAAGTTGATAGGTATCCTTCTCCTTTTGTACATATCCACTTGGAATTTCTTGAAGTATTTTTCAAGCCTCTCTAGGCCCTTGCGACTTGACCTATTGTGTATGCTCATTATCTAAGCGGTGATGTTGTTCTTGGAGTTCAATTGGAACTGCTTGTAACTAGGGTACTCTCTCTTGAAATAGAAAAAAGTGCTCACTAGTATTGCACCAAATTCGAATATGTGCGCAACACTATTTGTCTTGATCTTCATAAGACTTTCCATCATCTATCCATGTAACTAGCCGCCGAGATCCATCTTGGTTTTCTTCACCATTATTTGGTGCACTCCATATACTACTCCAACATGTACACTGTTTGGTCAACTAGACTAGTAAAGTATGTGTGCAATCGATCTTGCTACAAACTACACCTTTTGATCTAAAATGTCCTTTAGTGTGCACATCCTTCCATTTCAATGACATCCTATTAATTTTTCCACTTTTATTATCGTGTGCTTACAAGTACTCAATTTCTCTCTAGTTTTTCTAAACCATGTCACCCTCTCAATTACCTCCTTTGTGATCTTGCATCATTTATCTAGCCACATATATTTGTTGTGCACTCAACTGAGCACGAATCTCACCCATTTATCTCTAAAGAAATTTGGGATGTCTATTGCATGAGGTAGGGTTGTCTTTTCTAGCTCTTTGAGATCTTCCTCTTCTTTTTTTGTTGCATAGATCTTCTCATATATCTCTATGATTTCTACATCTCCTAGTTCTACTATTTTCATCCTAAGATGGTCACTAACATCTTCTAAAGAAGTATACTACTTGGGAGTGAGGATAGGACTCCCTTCGTGTCCTTCTTATCGACACTCAACAAGATTGACTCATAGACAAGTGGCTCAAGATCTTATCCATCGACTAGTTTGACATTGAACAATAAGTTGCAGCTCTAGTGTTGTTTCTTAATCAATTGCTCTAGGTGGATCCTAGGGTTTCAAAGTTACTAGTAGCTTCTTGCTCAAGTTTGTATAAAGAATTACTCTTTGGTAGTTAGGGTTTCACAAATAAAAGCTCTATATGATATCAAGATGGAAAAACATGATTTTTGCTTGTCAATGTGCCTATTTATAGATCAATCAGAAAGCGCGATCTTGAGCTTCAAATGGTAACCTTATCTCTTACCTACCTCTACCTTTGTGCAATAAATGTCATCTAACGATTCAACCAATGGTCATATTTTGGTGACTACCTATCTTCCAATTTTGTATGTGATGTGACCACCTTCTTCAAAGTCACTAGATGTGACTTACTAGTTTGCATGCAAGGACCTGTGCAAGACTTACCTCACTTGCCTAACCCCTGTTAAGCTTTTCTTGGCTTAAATTGAATGTGAAAATTCACCACTTGATGGTGAGCTTGTCATTTCTCTAATACTTTTTATAGTGTTCTTTGATCTTTTCTTGATCCATATCTTAATGAAGTCCTTGTTGACTTGCTCAGTATCAATGGCCTTGCCTTTTTCTTTGTTGTCATTATGATTTCATTTGGGTCTTTGATTTACCCAAAAGTTCTTGACTACATGACATGTCTTGTGACATCTGTAGCATATTTTCTATTTGTTGTTCCATGATCTTGTTTGGTTCTATTTTCTCATCTTCCACTTGCACTGTGAAGCATTGTGGGCATCATTTCCACAAGCAAAGAAGACTTTTCTTATGTTCCTAGGGGATGACTAATGTGACATAGTACTCAATCCATACCATACATGTCATAATAGTAGACATATTTCTCTACTCTAGCTTCAATTACAAGATCTTTGCATTCATGTGTGTTATTTTTATACATGTAACAACTATAACATAGTTCTCTATTAGGATCATGTCTACCAGTTGTGACCCACTCATGCCAACACTCATTTAATGTGTGTCCTATTTTACCAGTAAAGACAAGTGGGTTTATTTGATGACATACCTTATTTTGCTTTGCACTTATTCTTTGTGGTCCTTGAGTCCTCCACCTTTGAAGACTCTCCTCTTTCAAATGTTTGGATTCCCTGGAATCTTGGAGCAGTCATGGTTGTTGTTTCTCCTTGAGTTTTTAACTACATCTCCACGTGTTGGATGTTTTCACTTAGCTTTTCAAGTCTCTCACATTCTTCCTTTACTATCTTGAGTTCATCCTTGAGCTGAAAAACTTGCTCTTCCATTTGTTTAGCTTCTTCTAATAAAGCATTCAGTCATTTTGTCTTATCGTGATCATACTCAAGTAGTGCACTATTTTCTTGCACTACATATATGTTCTCTTCTTCCATGAGAGATATCTTATCCTTCTCCTCTTTCACCATGTCCTCATCTCATTGTCACACTTTTTGAGCTAGCATTAATTCCTCATAGGCTTGGTCTCATGCTAAGATGGCATTTCCTTTCTCATCCACAACTTCACCTAATCTTAAAGTGAAATGTTCATGTTCCTTCTTTAGGACCTTGATTTTTTTAATTATCTTATCATTCTCGGCCATAAGTTCTGATATAGCTTCTTCTAACTCTCCAGAACAACTTTGTTCTTTGAGATTCGTTATTAGATATTGGCTTTCTCCCATCTTTCTCATCAACTTATTTCACTTGGCTAGAGATTCTCTCAGTTTGTCCTTTAGATCCTTGATAGCATTTTATGTTTTTTCTATATGTCCCCTTAGTGATGTCATTGGATCTTCTCCCATGTTCTTAGACTTGTAGCTATCAAGTTCAACACTCTGATACCAATTGTTGGTCCCAACTGGTACTGAGAAGGGGGGTGAATTGTTACACACACTTTACTAAATCTAGTGATTAATGCACCAAGCTTTACAATACACTTTGTTACTACCTTTTTAATTATTAAGGATATGATAAATGATATGCAATTAAACCATATAATATTCCACACAGAAGCATACATTAATGAGACATATATTTTTATGTGGAAACCCTTGGGGTGAGGGTGAAAACCAAAGTTGGAATAATATATCCATTAGTCTTTCCTTGCAAGAAATAAGGTGCCATGTTAAAGGCTTATATTTGTTCCTTATGGGAACACATCTTGTTAAGAATGCTAATAATCTATTAGGATTACAACAACCTATTAAGGCTACCTTGCTGGAGGATTTATATTTCTTCTTGAGGAATACCTGTTAGAGTAATATTTAATTTGCTTACTACTTAAATCATATTGATTTAATTAGTTAAGTTACTACTCTTAGTGCTTAAGCTTTCTCTTAGGTGCATTAATAATTAATTATTAATGTGTAACCTAACTTTTTTAGGCTTTAGGTTTTTGTTCACCTTTATAGGTTGAACCTTGTAATTATTTTTTTCAATAACTTGGATTATAATTTTGCTCTCACCTTTTGAGTAATTTCTAAGTTATGCATTTTTCTTCTTTCTCTCTCTCTCTCTCCTGTAATAGGTTATTTGCATGTAGTATTCTTGGTGTTCTATGGATTCATATCTCTCAAATCTTACATGGTATCAGAGCTCCCCTATTATTGTCTACTTTGGTGTTTTTTTTAAAGTAGGTGCTACAGTTTTTTCAAGGTTTCTGTTATCAATCTGGAGGTGAAGGATTTTTTTGAGCATTTTGAGCCTAAATGGACCTCACCATCATGCTCAGAAGGCCTAAGAGATTCAATTTTCATATAAAAATTGTCTTTTTTGGCCACTATAGCCTTTGGGGAAAAAAATTCATCTCTTAGGCCGTATGACACAATTTTCAAAAGAAAAAAAACCTTGTTTTAAGATTTTTTTGGATAGCCCACGTACAGCTAGTGCACCGCCCGCACCTAGCCCGCACTCGGGGTGCCACTAGCAGCTTTCTCGGGAGCCCCCATGACCAAAACACCACCCGTCCCTGGCTGTAGTGCCACCTCCACCTAGTAGCGCCACATGTGCTCTACTCAAGAGCCACCACCACCTGTCCCTAACTACAGTGCCACCTCTTCCAGCTACGACATTCCCTTAACGTGTAGAGAACCATCAATTTTTTTTTCCATCTCTGTATTTTTTTAGAGAATTCTCTTTTCAGAGGTACCATTAGTTTTTTAGTCATAACTTTGGCATACGATATTGAAAATCAAATTATCATATATCGTTGGAAAGCTCTTTTTGAGCCTAATCTAACTGTGCTAGCTTTATTTTCAAAATTATCATTTGATTAGTCCAAAGTGGAGGCTTCATTTTTCATTCCTCTCTACATATGGAAAACATGTTTTTTTTTTCTTGTTTTATGTGCTTTCATACTTATTTGAAGTATACGGGAGATAGTATAATAGTTTGTAGGAGGGTGCAAATTCTCTTTCTGTCATTTATTTCAAAGAGATCCTTCTACTTATGTCTACTTTTTCTTAATGGCAGACTCTTGTATCGCCTACCTTACACCTCATAACTACCACACTTGGAAAGGACAGATGACCAAATTGCTTATGGCAAAGGGGTTATGGTCATGCCTTGATGCGGCTCTGCCAGTTCTACAGAGGCCTTATGAGGTTCTTATGTAGAGAAATAAGATGGATGAGGCAATGGGCCTCATTGAACTAAATATTTTTAGATGGGTTGTTGTTCAACCTGGATGGTTTGACCACACCCAAGGCTATGTGGAATAAATTTTCCACCTTGTTTGGCACAATGAATCAGTTTAGGGTTCTACAAATAGATGTAGAGTTCACTTCCTTGGTACTTGAATCATTCACTAGCATTGATGACTTCTTGATAAAGTTCAAGTCTCTTCGATCTATTTTATAGGTTGCTAGAAAGATGAAGTCAAATGATGAGTGTATCTTTCTGATACTCTCAAAGCTTCGAGGTCCTTATCAAATTTTCACTTCTACTTTATACTCCACTACGGATGCACTAGGTGCACGACATGTTATGCCCTCATTTAAGACATTCTATGACAGGTTGACTTGTGAGCAGTCCAAGCTCAGTCAAATGGATTCACTTACAGGTTCACAATCACAAGCATTTCTTGCCAAGACACCTTAGGTCACATAGAAACAGAAGCTAAAGAAGATATCAGATTCCTCTTCTTAGCACTCTACTAGTCCATCATCTTCTTCTAAGAAGGATAAAAAAAGATTGAGAGCCCTACATGTTCCTATTGTCGGAAGGGACCTCATGATGAGTCAAATTATTTTCAGAAGAGATTTGATGGCTATGAGAAACAAATTGTAGATTTTTAAGCTCTTCTTCAGAAGAGCACTATTTCCTCTCCATCCTCTTCTACCTCACAGGGGTTTACTTTTTAGTCTTCTTCCATATCTTCAACATCTAGACAAGATTTTGGATAGGTTCATGAATTACGGGCATCCATTGCATCCCCTTCCTAGGTCCCTTGGATACTGGATTTAGGTGATTCTCACTATATGACATCTTCTTAAGGGTCCTTCTCTACTATTGAGGCTTCTCCCATTCCTTATATTCTCATGGGGAATAACACTGTGGTAACAATATGTAGGAAAGGTTTAGTAGGCATTCAAGATGACACATTCAATGATGTATTGTATTTCCATCTCTATTTGTAAACCTTCTCTCAATTCATTAGATTACACACAGTGGATCAGGGAAGATAGTTGAATTGACTACAAATTTAGTCTTCATTCAGGATAGTGTGACAAGAGGCCTTATTGCTAAAGGGACAGTTGATCATACCACCTATCTCTATACCTTCTCACACTTTGGTCCACCATCTCTATTGTTAGAGCACAACTCTTCTCTTTCACAAGAACATCATGTGGTGCAGTCAGGACACTTGAACCTTTTTGTATTGTTCCTGAGATCACTATTTTGACTACCACACCACATCCATTTGAGGTCTTTTCTCTTTACTAGGATTCTTGTTAGAGAATTTTGAATACTTATTACAAGCCTTTCCTATTAAAGGCTTGCAATAGATACTATGGTTAGAAAGAAAACTATGGTATTAGATCTAAATATCTAGCACGCTTTGCTTGGTAGATCCTTTGTTGTAGCTTCTTGAAGATTCTCTAATCTTCCCTTACTATTCTGGCTTGGGTGAGCTTCCTCTACTCTCCACTCTTCTTCCTCTATTAGGTACTTGTGTTGTCTTCTTCTAGAAAAAACATCATGCAATATTTGAGACCAACAAGTTTCATATTCAGGTCTATAAGTTTGATGAGAAAAAAACACAACAAAATAGTGTCCAATATGTGACTGAACACCTAATATAAGGCTGAGTGCTAACATAAGTAATTATAATGATTTTGTAGAATTTTTTTGGCACCACTGTATCACAAAATTATGAGCTTTTGAGTGCCTACATTGTATGCCTTATAGAGATTTCATTCAACTCATAAGTCAAATATAATTGGTTGACTGGTACTTCATGTAAAACTACACTATGTTAACGTTTTACAATTCAATATTTAAACCCTAGAAACTTTCAATACATATGATAGAGAGGGTATTTGCATTGGAAATTGTATGACCAATGGAGATCATAGATTTACTTTTTAGAGGTTATCAAAAGAAATGACATTTCCTTCCTTGCCTCTCTCATGTGGAGGGTTCACATCTGAGAGAAGAGGATTTGATATGGCATGTGATGTTTTGGAAATATTTAAGTTTGATGTTGATTGTTACTAGTAGTATTATCCAGTAAATATTATTATATCAAGGCTTAGGGTGAATGGGAACTCCATAAGAAAAATTCAACATGAAAGTAAGTTATTTCTAGAATTTTTTTAAAAACATGGATTTATGGGATGAGATAAAAAAAGAGATGGAGAAACATGTTGCTAACAATAATATTTCAATACAATAATTATCATCACAAATCATACAATCATACAAATAAACAACAACAAAGTAGCCCAATAAATCCTTCAATTTCTACCAAAAAGTTCCTCAACTATCAAAATAATCTATTATAAAAGAAATAATGGATCAATGTAAGAATAGAAATTGGATTCGGAGAAAAAGTTTTGATTTTTGAGAATTGAGGAAGAATCTTGGTGACCAAAAGACCTATTCAGATCTTTACAAAGTTAGTGAGGACCGAGAGTTAAAAAAATTATGAAATACATAACATCTAACTGAAGTATATGATGTAGGAGCATCCTAGGTTGCCTTGTAATCTTGCTCATTTTTTTGTTCATTCTGCCAGTTACTATCAAGTTCCATTTACTATCGAGTTCTAGTTCATGTTGAGTTCTAGTTATTTCCAAGTTGTCCAATGTTGGTGAATTTGTCCTGTGTTGGCTGAGTGTTCCTTCATGTGCTGAGTGAACTTGATATTTATTGATGCTTGGTTCCTTGTTTGACTGAGTTTGTTTATGATTGGTTCTTAGTTCAAGTTGACTTACAAATTTAATTTTGATAATGAATTTAATGATAGGATCTTGTCTTAGGATGAGTGCAAACCATTTTAAGGTTAACCTTTCTATTATGTAATGATCTAGAATCTTCTGTAAGCCATTTTGGTAGCTATAAATAAGGGTGTTAGGTTTAGGTAAGAAGAGAGACTTAGAGAGTTCAGAGTAGATGTTTTTGAAATTATGAATTTGAAGTAGGATCGTGGATCTTGAAGTTGTATTTTGTATCTAGTCATAACCTAGAAGGCCTTACAACTGGGCATGTATGCTGATAATTTGATGAATCAATAAAAGTGTTTTGTCCTCTCTCTCCTTGGTGTTTTTCTCTATGTGTTTTCTTTTGCTGTGTTTTCTCAGCAAGGTGTTTGGTGTTGTGATGTGGAGCCTAATTAGACTTGGAGGTTTATTCAATGTCATTTCTCCCTAGATTATTTCTACGGAGGTTTGGGGGTATCACCCCCAAGACGGGGTCAAGGGGTAGCACCCTTGCAAGGTCTTGGGGCTCATAGTACATGGTGGGGTTGGGGGGCAATGCCCCCATAGGGGCTCTCGAGGGTAGTGCCCCCAAAGCCAAAAATTGACCTTATATTGTAAAAGGTGACGACTACTATTTTTCTCTTGGATGACTTATTCTAGCCTTAATTCTGTAAGTGGAAAAAGCTTGTATAAAAGGCTTAGGGTTAAAGATTTCATAATGTATGGTGATATTGTAGCTTCTCATGGTGGTATTGAGTTGTAAAGGATTGCTGATTGTAATCACTAAATAATAATAATATTAGACTAGTTGTTGGTGGACATAGCCCAGGGATTCGGTGAACCATGTTAAATCTTTATGTCTTGTGTTCTCTTCTATGCGATCTATTATTTTATGATATTGGTTATATTTACATGTAACTGTTATTTCTATTTGAGGTTATTCCTAACAAGTGGTATCAGATCCAGATGATCGTCATTTAAAAAAAAAAAAAGCCAAACTGTCGTCATTTCTTTTTGGTTTTTTTAAGCTATCCTTTGTAGGTTGGTCTCATGGTTGAGTGGGAGTGATGATAGACAAGGGTAAGAAGAAGGCTGAAAATTTTAATGGGCAGAACTTTTAGTTATGGAAGATGCAAATGGAGGACTATCTTTATCATAAGAATTTATGGAAGTTGTTGGAAGGAAAAGTCAAGAAATAGAGAACTATGACAGATGAGGACTGAGAGATTTTAGATAGAAAGACACTTGGAAGTATTTGATTATGCTTGGCATCATCAATGAAATTTAACATTACAAAAGTGAAGACGACATAAGTGTTGATGCAAACCCTAGCAAAACTATATGAAAAATCCTCCACTTCAAACAAGGTATTTCTCATGAAGCATTTATTTAATATGAAGATGGTAGAAGGTGGATCTATTGTAGATCATTTAATGAGTTTAACATTGTTACTAGTCAGTTATCTTTTGTGAATGTTAATTTTGATAAAGAAATTAGGGTTCTCTTGATTTTGTGTTCTTTGTCAGAAAGTTGGAATGGCTTGGTAATGGTTGTGAGTAATTTGGTTTCTGGATCTAATACCCTAAAATTTGATGATGTGATTGATGTTGTTATGAGTGAACTACATCAAAAAAACCCAAAATATTCATAGGAAAACATCAGGTGGATCTACATCAAGAAGTGCTTTGAATGCACAAAGTAGAGGCATAATGACCGAGAGAAAATAATTCTAAAAATCATGCAAAATCAAGAGGAAAGTCAAAGGGGAAGAGATCTCAATCTAGAGGACTAAGAGATTGCTGGTATTGTGGTAAACCAAGGCATAAGAGGAAAGATTGTTGGATTCGAAAGAATAATGAAGGAGATAAACTAGAAGGGAACAAGGAGGCAAATGTGGTATGTAACAAATCTAAAGAGGATACTTTGCTTCATTCTTTAGAAAGTATTGAGGATTCATGGGTTTTAGATTCTAGGGTTTCATCTCATGCTACACCTCATAGAGGTTATTTTATTGATCATGTCCAAGGGGATTTTGGGCTTGTTTATTTGGGGGACAATGAACCCTATCAGATCGTTGGAAAAGGAAATGATAAGAATAAGTTGCAAAATGAGAATCATTGGTTACTACATGGGGTAAGACATGTTCCAAGATTGAGTAGGAATTTAATTTCAGTAGGGAAACTCGGTGATGAGGGTTGTGTAGTTACTTTTAATGATAAAAATTGGAAGGTTTCGAAAGGTTCCCTTGCAGTAGAAAAAGGTGTGAGAGTAGGCACCTTATATCTTTGTACATGTCATATAGTTCCTTCTACTTTCATTGTTTCAGAGAAAAATGAATGTTTAAGAACAATTGTTGCAGTTGAGCGAGAAGAACAAACAAATGTTGTAGATTTTGATACAATGCTATGACACCACAGACTTGGGTTCATGAGTGAGAAAGTTATGAAACTACTTCATTCAAAAAAAGTTTTACCAGGTCTAAAATGTGTTAATATGGATTTTTGTGAAAGTTGTATGTATGGAAAATAAAAGAGAGCGAGTTTTGTGAAGAGTGGGAAGGAAAAGAAGAATGGGAAATTAGAGCTTGTGCATATAGATATATGGGGCCCAACTTAGGTATCTTTCCTTGGTGGCTCTCATTATTTTGTTACATTTATTGATGATGCAACTCGAAAAGTATGGAATTATTTCCTAAGACAAAAATCTGATGTATATCAAACTTTTAAGAAATAGAAATGCTTGGTTGAAAATGTGACCGGTAATGTCTCATGTCTGATAATGGTGGTGAGTATTGAAGTCATGAATTTGAGGATTATTCCTCCACTAATGTATTCATAGACATAGAACTATTCTAAGGACTCCAGAGGAAAATGGAGTGGCTGAATGCATGAACATGACAATAATGGAGCATGCAAGGAACATGAGGTTTCATGTTGGGTTGCCCTTAAACATGTCAGTGAAGGTTGTAAATACTATTATATATTTGATTAATAAAGGTCCCTCTACTCCTTTGGGTTGTGGTATTCTAGAGGAAGAATGGACTGGTAATAAGGTGAGTTATCCTTTTCTCAAAACCTTTGGTTGTGAAGCATTTGCACATATAGATTCTAAAAATAGAACCAAGTTGGAAGCTAAGTCAACGAAATGTGTATTTGTTGGATATGGCATTGTTGAATTTGGTTATAGAGTTTAGGATTTTGAAAATCATAAAATTGTAAGAAGTAGTGATGTCATATTCAATGTAAAATGTTGTACAAAGATTTGTTGCAAGAACATGAGAATAAAGAAAATTATTATTTAGTGTTGGATGATATTCCAAAAGATGATGGTACAGTAGTTCCTCATGATCTATAACAATAAATACCACACACGCTAGTGAATGTTAGCTGGTCAACAAGGCTAAGTAGACCTCCACAAATATTTTCTCCTTCTTTGTATTATATTTTACTTATTGATGCTGGTGAACTTGAATGTTATGATGAAGTTGTGTAGGTGTATACAAATATTTAGTGGGAGACTATAATAAAAGAACAAATGGACTCTTTGCTAAAAAATAAAACATGGGATTTATGCAAGTTGCTTGCAGGTAAAAGGGCTTTACAAAATAAATGGGTTTACAAGTTGAAAGAAAAGGATGGAGGTAAGAAATGATTTAAAGCCAGGTTAGTGATAAAATGATTTGCATAGAAAAAGGGCATTGATTTTGATGAGATATTTTCTCCTATTGTTAAAATGACTTCTATTCCAATTGTTTTAAGTATTGTGGCTATTGAAGATTTGCATAGAGAGTAGCTTGTTGTTAAAATGACCTTTCTTCATGTTGATTTCAATGAAGAGATATACATGGCATAACCACAAGGATTTGAGGTCCAAGGTAAGGAGAATCTAGTGTGTAGATTGAAGAAAAATTTATATGGCTTGAAGCAAGCACCTTGACAATGGTATCTAAAATTTGACAGTTTTATGCATGTGCATGGATACAATAGGTGTCATTTAGATCATTGTGTTTACTTTAAGAGGTTAGATGATGATAGTTACATTATTTTATGTTTATATGTTGATGATATGTTTGTAGCTGGGTCTAACATGGATCACATAAAGGGGTTAAAAGAACAATTAGTACATTCATTTTCTACGAAGGATTTGGGGGCATCAAAGCAAATCCTTGGTATGAACATTTGGAGAGATAGTAAAAATAGAAAATTGACATTATCTCAGGCTAACTATATTGTGAAGGTGTTGCACATTTCTCTATAGAGGATGCTAAAACTATCAGCACACCTTTACCTAGTCATTTGAAATCGACTAAGGAGAAGTGTCCAATGACACAAGAAGAGGAGGCTAAGATGTCCAAGGTACCTTATGCTTCAACTATAAAAAGCTTGATGCATGTTATGGTATGTACTAGGCTAGATATTGCACATGTAGTAGGAGTTGTTAGTAGGTATATGAGTCATCTAAGAATTGAGCATTGGAATATAGTTAAATGGATTATCAAATATTTGAGAGGAACATCCAATAAGTGTTTACATTTTGGGGGCTCTAATATTAATTTATAGGGTAATGTTGACTCATATTGGGCAGGGGATATTGATACCAGGTAGAGTATTATAGGTTATGTATTTACTATTGGTGGGGAAGCAGTGAGTTGGGTTTCTCAGTTATAGAAGGTTAATGCTTTATCTACTACAAAGGCAGAGTAAGTTGTTGCTATAGAGGAAAGCAAGGAGATTATATGTATTCAATTCTTCATGGAAAAATTGGGACAACCATAGAGGAATAATTATTTGTTCACAAATAGCCAAAGTGTCATTCATCTTGCAAATAGTTCTACTCTGCATTCAAAGACAAAACACATACAATTGCAATACCATTTCATTCGGTTAGTTTTGGATGATGGACAGTTAAAGTTGGATAAGATACATACAGATGATAATCCAACAGATATGTTTACCAAGGTAGTAACAAGGGAGAAGTTGAACTCCTCTTCAGCTTCAATTAGTCTTTTAGATTAAAAAAAATAAAAGAACAACCAAGTCTAGGGTGGTTTGATATTCTAGTGGGAGTTATAGGTTTAGTAGTGCTATGATTAGTCTTCAAGTGGGAGGTTATTGTTATGGAGTCTGATTAGTTTCCAAGAGGGAGATTGTTGTGATGTGGAGCCTAATCAAACTTGAAGGTTTATTCGATATGGTTTCTCCCTAGATTATTTCTATAGGGGTTTTGGGGCAGCACCCCTGCAAGGTCCTAGAGAAGTACCCCAGGTGCATTCCCTATCACAGTATAGGGTGGGGTTGAGGGACAATGCCCCCACACGGGTTTTTAGGGTCAGTGCCCTTGAAGCCAAAAATGACCTTATATTGTAAAAGGCATTAGCTACTATTTTTCTATTGGACGACTTATTCTAGCCCTAATTTTGTAAGTGAAAAAAGCTTGTATAAAAGGCTTTGGATTAGGGATTTCATAATGTATGGTGATATTATAGCTTCTTGCAGTGGTATTGAGTTGTAAGGGATTGCAAATTATAATCACTGGATAATAATAATATTGGACTTGTTGTTGGTGGACATAGCCTAGGGATTGGGTGAACCATGTTAAATCTTTATGTCTTGTGTTCTCTTTTATGTAATCTATTATTATCTAATATTGGTTATATTTGCACATAATTATTATTTCTATTTGAGGTTAATCCTAACATTTGGATAGTTAGATTTGCCTTTGGCCCTAGTTATTCACTCCCTCCTTGTGTCAAGTGGTATCAAAGCCAAGTTAATCCTTGTGGATATTGGATCATGTAGAACCTAAGTTGATTTTGGTTGTAGGGTGGCAAATCTATGGATTTGATCTATAACTTGCAGAGGGTTATGATCTTGCAGGAACCTATTTGTAAAGATGGTTCAAGGAAGAGGAAATACTAACATTGTTATTATGGACATGTTGAGACAAATTACAACTAGATTAAATATCGTGGAGATAACCTAGAGGAGAGGAGTGCATCTTTATGATGTGAGTGATGATGAAGCAATGATACCAAAACCTAATACAAAACCTAAAGAAGATCAAGATGAGGAAAGATTATTGAGAGTATTATCTAGGGCACATTCAAAGCCTGTTGTAGAAGTTGTTCCTTACTATGGAAAATTGGACACCAGTATTGTGTTGGATTAGATCTTTGATATGGAGAAGTTCTTTGAGTTTGAAAACACTCCTGATAATAAGAAGATGAAAATTGCAGTCATTAGGTTGAAAGGTCATGCATCACTATGGTGGGAGCATTTGCAAACTGATAGACAAAGGAGAGGAAAGGAGAAAATTGAGACTTGGCTAAAAATGGTGAAAAAAGTGAAGAATAAGTTTCTTCGTGCTAATTACCAAGTTAGCTTGTTGATAAAGATGAAAAATTTGAGACAAAGGGACATGATTTTGAAGGAGTATACTAAGAAATTCTAATCTAGACATGTCGATGATGAGGTTGAGAAAGTTGCAAGGTATCTAAATGGATCGAGACTCAGAATTCAAAATGAGATAAGTTTTGTGAAATTGGAAAGTGTGGAAGAAGCTTAGCAATATGCCTTAAAAGTTGTGAAGATATTGGCAAAGAAGCATGAACAAAGACTAAGAGGTAGAGGTGGTAGATTCCAGAGAGGTAGAGGTAGAGCTTAGGGAGAAGGTGGCAGATTTGACAATTTTGTACAAGATAAGGGCAATTCTGAGTAGAAAAATGATGACAAAGGCAAGATCAAATGGAAAGATAGAAATTCTTATCGAGGAGGTACTCGTTCTTATCAAGGAAGAGGTAATTCTTATTCTAGAGGTGGTTTTTGTGGTAATTGTTTCAGATGTGGTAAAGAAGGGCATAGATCCTTTGAGTGTAGATACTCTAGTGAGAATGAACAAGGTAATAGAAATGATATTATTCAAGGAGATGTTGAGGGTTCACTAAGTGGACCCGAGGTTGAAGAAAATATGATGGTGAGAAGAACTTTGTGTAACAAGGGAATTGATGAGGAACCTATCCTAAGGAGAAGTCTTTTCAAGAGTAGTTGTAAGACAGCTAGAAAATTCTGCAAAGTGATAATTGATAGTGGAATTTCAAAAAAATTGGCATTAGAGGAGATAGTTACAAAGTTATAGTTGCAAAGGCTAAAGCATCCTAAACCCCGCCATGTTTTATGGATTAGGGGTGAGCATAAGATATTGCTAAGTGAATAATGTGTTGTGAAGTTCAAGATTGGAAATTACTTTGATGAAGTTCTGTGTCATGTTATGCCTATGGATTGTTGCCATATTTTGTTGGGTAGAACTTGGAAATATGATAGATATGTTATGCATGATGGATGATCGAATCAATATACTCCTTGGGTGAATGGAAGAAAGAAAGTATTGTTGCCTTTGATTAAGTCTCATTATGAGATCAATTGTACTAGTGTGAGAATTTTCATGGTTAATAAAAAGCAATTTGAAAAAGAAATGAAAAGGAACCAAGTTTGTTTTCTATAATTAGTAGAGGACTGAGTCATGATAGTAATGACCACACAAGAGAAATTGGTAGAGATTGAGTGATAGTAGAAACTAGTAGAGCTCAAATGGTAGTAGAAACTAGTAGTGTTAGCCAAGTACCACCAGAAATTGAATGCTTGCTAAATGAATACAAGGATATTGTTACAGAAGATATACCTAATGGTCTACAACCAATAAGAAGTATAAGTCATTGTATGGACCTAATTCTTGGAGCTAGTTTATCGAACAAAGAACCATATAGATTGACACCTATAAAGAATGAAGAACTTAACAAACAAGTGCAAAAGTTGTTACAGAAAGGTTTGATCTAAGAAAGCTTGAGTACATGTAATGCACCTACTGTACTAGAACCTAAGAAGAATAAAGAATGTAGAATGTGTACTGATTCTACAACTATTAGCAAGATAACAATGAAATATAGGTTTCTTATGCTGAGGATGGATGACATAATGGATTGTTTGAGTGAAACAAAACATTTTACCAAGATTGATTTGAAGAGTAGTTATCATCATATCAAAATCAGAGAAGGTGATGAATGGAAGACTACTTTCACTACAAAAGATGGTTTGTATGGTTTGTCATGCCTTTTTGTTTGACTAATGCACCTAGTAATTTCATGAGGTTGATGAATGAAGTTCTCGTGAGATTTTTGGGTAAGTTTTTGATTGTTTATTTGGATGATATTTGGATATTCAGTAAGACTAAGGAAGAACATCTTAAGCATGTTAGACAAGTATTGCAGAGATTTAAAGAGGAGAAGTTGATGATTAACTTGAAAAAGTGTTCTTTTATGCAAGAGGAGATTATGTATTTGGGATTTTTTATTTCAACTGATGGTTTGAGAATGGGTCCTAAGAAGGTTAGAGTGATTTTGAAATGGTCCACACCTAATAATGTGGGTGAGGTAAGATCATTTCATGATTTTCTTAGTTTATATAGAAAGTTTATAAAGAATTTTAGTTTTGTTTGTAATGCTATGACAGAGACAATGAGAAGAGATAAAAAGGATTTTGTGTGGACACATGGAGCTGATAATAATTTAGAGACTTTGAAACAAAAGGTTGTTTAGTTATCTGTATTTGCTTTCTTAATTTCAATAAGGTATTTCAAGTTGAATGTGATGCAAGTGGTAGTGCAATAGGAGTTTTGTTGAGACAAGAAGGTAAACCTATTTCTTTCTTTAGTGAGAGGTTGAATGATGTTAAAAGGAAATATTTTGTGTATGATCAAGAGTTTTGTATTATTGTTTAAACCTTGAAAAAGTGGAGATATTGTTTGATTCCTAAGGATTCAAATCATAAAGCTTTATAGTATTTGGGAAGTCAACATAAGTTTAATTAGAGACATATGAAGTGAGTTGAGTACTTGTAGAAATTCACATTTGTGATCAAGCATAAAAGTGAAGTCACTAACCGAGTTGCTGATGCATTGAGCAGAAGATGTTTATTGTTGACCAAGCTGAAGGTTGAAGTTCTTGGTTTTGATGAAATGAAGGAATTATATGATACCGACCCTGATTTTTCTAAGGTGTGGAAGGAGTGCAGAACACCAAATCTATCGGATCACATGAGTAAGTATGATGAGTATTTCATTCAAGAATGTATGTTGTTCAAAGGAATTTAGTTATGTATACCAAGAAGTTATATGAGAGTTAATTTGATTAAGGAAAAGTATTGTGGTGGATTGGCTGGACATTTTGGAATTGATAAGACATTGAGTTTGTTGAAGGATAAGTAGTATTGGCCACAAATGTATAAGGATGTTCAAAATTTTGTAAGGAGTTGTGAAATTCGTCAAGTTGCAAAACGAGTAATTTATAATACTGTTTTATATACACATATTTCTATTCTTGAGAAAACTTGGAATGACATTAGTGGATTTTGTTCTTGGATTCCCTAAGATAGCAAGAGGGTATGATTCCATATTTTTTGTTGTGGATAGATTTGTTGGAAATATTCAAGACTATACTAAGTTACTAAGAGGGGAGGGGTGAATCAGTAACTTCTAAAACTTTAACACTTTCAATTCTTAATCCAATAATTCAATTAGCACTTAATTCATCACATCTGATCTAATTACATGCATGAGAAATTGAAACTTGAAAGCATCGATAACACTTTGACACAAAGATCTGGTGACCCAAAAACCTTCCAAATAGAAAGTAAAATTGAGGTGGAGATGATACCCACAAACTTTAATATTGTAGCATAAAGTTGGCCTATTAAGGTTTATATTGATCACTTCTGATGATTTTCCCTACTAGGAGCAATTAGGACTCTAGGTCCATCTTGTAAGAGGATTTACAAACATATAATGAAGTATGCACTCAGTAAAGAGATTTATGAAAGACTGTTAGGTCTACCTTGTTAAAGGATTTTGACTGGTTCACCTATTAGGATAAAGTAGTAGTAGATCTCTGATTTTGCAACTGGGTTTGCTGAAAGAGATTCCTTTGTGTACTGATCACCTTTCTGTGATAGATATGTCTTTGCTACTCCTAATGCTATTATGGCCTTTACAATTCACTCTTTTTCTGGTGCATTCATAACTTGAACTTTCACATCCGCATTCACATTACATTGATGTGGTACAATACATTACATATATATACCAATCCAAATTACATAATTACAAAGTCGGCCATGATACAAGTTAATACAAATATTACAAAGTCGGCCCACATGAAGATACTTAGGTTCTGAAGACTTACTCGGTGAAGTTTTGATACTCAACATCCACTATTAATGCTCAACATCATCATGCACTCAGTAGATGTAGAAGTTCAGTTCATACTGATCACTTTCAAGTAGTCTTGAACTCAGTCTACACTAGTGACTCGGTAGATATTGTGAACTTAGAAAACACTGAATCAAGCATAGAGTAGCTTTTTTAACATTGGATTTGCATCATGTGAACTATGAACTCGGTAAGTATTACAATGCTTGGTAACCACTGATAAACTTGGCATATACTAAAATGCACTATTTAAATTGCTGGATTTTACACTGATTGAATCTGCTCAGTAACCACTAGGATTTGTCCAAAGGACTCGGTAGCAACTATAGAACTTAGTGACAATTGAATTACATGGAAAATACTGAGAACTGAACAATGATCTCGGTAGCTATATACAATCTAAATAAGTGTGTGTCACTAATAACAAACTTGACTGATATGTCAACAATCTCCCCCTTTGGTATTAGTGACAAAAACACTTATTAGCTAAAACTGAATACCTTGTATTCATCACCACAAGATACTAGCTCGATAGAGTATATGATACAGGAGCAACTTGCATGGGAAAATAATAAATTTAAAAAAATTAAGGAAAGAGAAAGTGACAAAAATTAGAGGAAAAATAATAATAATAAAAAAGAGAAAAGAAGAAAAAAAGAAAAAAGGAATTTTTATTTTCGAGGTGGTTAAGTGGCATAAATAGAAAATAAAAATAAAAATGGTTGTCATTCCATTTATCGAGGTGTGTAGGTGGAATTCTAGAAGTTTGTGGACACTTTATTAACTCATGTATTTAATATTTGTTGGGCCACATGGTGATGCTTAGTTGTATTTGAGTGAGAATTAAATATTTGTTGAAAGGTAGTTGCATTTACCTTTTATCCCACATTGGTTGTGTTGGAATCATCTTGGGTGGAAAGTACCTATTTAAGAAAGGCATATGCACATTTCTAATGAAGCTTCAAAGTGTGATATCTTTTTAGTAGAAGCTTGGAGAGAAGGAGGAAGCTAAAGGGCAAGTTTTCCCAAGTCTATGGACAAAGTGCTGAATGTGAGGCAGTTTACAACAAGATTGTGGTAGAGTTATGAGTGTGTGGAGAGAGCGCCAAATGTGAGGTAGTTTACACTTGGATCTTGGAGAAAGTTGGAGAAGAGCTAGTGGTTGTGGTTTAGAAACAAGGAGGTTGCTTGGTGGCTTGTGAGCACAAGTTGAGATTTCCTTGGAGGTTTCTACTAGAGTGTGGATCTAGAAAAGCTAGTGTATGAGTTAGATCTTGAGTGATCTTGTAGAACTATTATTGTAATTGCTATTATATTTGGCCGTAACTAGGAAGGCCTTACAGTCTAGCACATTGCATTTAACAATTATCTTATGAATAAAGAGTTGTGATTTGATATTATATCTTCATTGTTGTTGTGTTTTTTTTATGTGGTTATTTGTTGGGGGCTGGGACATCTCTTTTGGGGATTCTCCTACCTTGCACTATGTCAGATGGTATCAAAGCAAAGGTTGTTCCTAAGTGTGTAGACAGATCGTCGAAGTTGAGGTAGTTTGCACTAGGACTTGGGTTAGAGAAGTAGATCTGAATTGATCTTGATCTGGTGGTGGATTTTTCTTTTTGGAGTCCTAGATCTCTTAGTTGTAAGGTTGCAGATTGTGGTTCTATCTTGCAATTGTAGAGGGCTTGCAGATGGATCAATGGATGTGAAGATGGAAGGTTGATCTTGTTGAGGCAAGATCATAGAGAGTTTGTGGATTGCAAATATGTGTTCCTAGATTTGTGATTTGGTTCCTGATTGTTCATGTGAGGTGGTAGGTTGCGATCTGACTTGCAAACAATATAGTTTTGTCACAAGGAGCACAGGAAGGATTTGTTGCAGAGGGTTTATGAAGATCTTTTGAGATGGATCCAAGAGGTTTGGACCCTGAGATGATTGCAAATCTCTATGATGTGGTGGAGAGGAGGTTTTTTGAGATGTTTGTTTGGTTTGAAGCTAGTTTGGTTGATCGAGCTAAGAAGGAGGTTCATACGTTTGAAACTAGTTCTGTTGATCGAGATAAAGATAGGATTAGGAAGGTATTTCATAGGTGTCTGTGGAGTTGGAGTCTACTGCTCAGGAAGAGAGTTGTTTGGCCAATTAAGAGACTTATTTGTGAGAGAAGATGGCATAACAAGGTTGAGGTGGAAGAGGTTGGTTTTGTTGATCAATTTATGGATCCTGATACAAAACTTGCAGAGTAGCTATAGGCTATTGCTAAAGATATTCCTAACCTTGTCGATGCTGGGATGGACATTGGTTTTTATGATTAGTTATTTGAGTCTGACATGGAAATTGTAGAGCACTTGGATGTGGATGATCTGGTTGTTGTTGGTGATGAGTTGTGTGTTACAAAGCATTTTCTTGTGAGCAATGAGACCTTTGGTGTTAAGAGTTTGGCATATGTTGCTAAGGAGTTACATATTGTTGTTGATATGGAGTTCATTGTTGCTGGTGTGGATTCACTAGTTGTTGATGTGAATGAGAGTTTACTGATGAAGCATTATGTTCAGTTTGTTCCTAGGAGTGAGCATGCTGATTGGATGGTTGAGATTCTAGTGTTTGATAGAGTGATGCATATGTGGATGATGTGCAGATTGGTTTTCTTGCCCCTATTGAGGTGGAAACCTTTGGTGAAGATGAAGATGGTTGTAGATCTTTCTTTTGGTGTCGAAGTGTGGGGCACACTTTTCTATCTACTTGGGGAGTCTGATGTAAGAGCATCTTGCATGGGAAAATAATAAATTAAAAAAAATTAAGGAAAGAGAAAGTGACAAAAATTAGAGGAAAAATAATAATAATAAAAAGAGAAAAGGAGAAAATAGGGGAATTTTTATTTTCGAGGTGCTTAAGTGACATAAATAGAAAAAATAAATTAAAATGGTTGTCATTCCATTTATTGAGGTGTGTAGGTGGAATTCTAGAAGTTTGTGGACACTTTATTAAATCATGTATTTAATATTTGTTGGGCCAGATGGTGGTGCTTAGTTGTATTTGGGTGGGAATTAAATATTTATTGAAAGCTAGTTGCATTTACCTTTTCTCCCAGATTGGTTGTGTTGGTATCATCTTCGGTGGAAAGTGCCTATTTAAGCAAGGTATATGAGCATTTCTAATGAAGCTTCAAGGTGTAAAAGCTTCAAGGTGTGATATCTTCTTAGTTGAAGCTTAGAGAGAAGGAGGAAGCTAAAGGGCAACTTTTTCTGAGTCTATGGAAAGAGTTCCGAATGTGAGGTAGTTTACAACAGGATTGTGGTGGAGTTGTGAGTGTGTGGACAAAGCACTAAATGTGAGGTAGTTTACACTTGGATCTTGGAAAAAGTTGGAGAAGAGCTAGTGGATGTGGTTTAGAAACAAGGAGGTTACTTGGTGGCTTGTGAGTACAAGTTGAGGTTTCCTTGGAGGTTTCTACCAGAGTGTGGATCTAGACTAGCTAGTGTATGGGTTGGATCTTGAGGGATCTTGCAGAATTGTTATTGTAATTGCTATTGTATTTGGCCATAACCGGAAAGGCCTTATAGCCTGGCACATTGCATGTAACAATTATTTTATGAATAAAGAGTTGTGATTTGATATCAGATCTTCATTGTTGTTGTGTTTTTGCTGTGTGGTTATTTGTTGGGGGCTAGGACATCTCCTTTGGGGATTCTCCTGCCTTGCACTACATCAGTATACTATATTTTTTTTGAGATTTTTCAAAATTGATTTTGTAAGGTATATAAAGTATACTATACATCTTTTGCTATATACAACATGTCCTACTGATCATTTCACACTTGTTACAAGGTCTCCCCCATAGCATATTTCTCCCCCATACTGTCTTCTATCTTTCTCCTCATACTATGTGTCTCTACCCCTTTTTGACAGTAATGCCAAAGATTTATTCTAACTTATTTACATAGAAAAACTAAAATGGGATAATAATTCAGAATGTATCTTGAGCACGATTGCTAAGGTTTTATCCTAATTTTCTTGTAGGACCTTGCATGTATGAAGTGCAATTTGTACCTCTGCTAATAGTTCAATCATATGGTCCGCAATAGAGAATTTATTATCATGGATCACAGTTTTTGAATATACAATATGTTTTTGCATTGCATCCATGTTTGGAAGGATCATATTTTGTATGTCAATCAATGTTGATTTGATCCTTGCTTCTTCTCTTAGTAATTCAGCTTGCATGTCTGACAAAAATATGATTTTCTTCAAATGTACAGAGCTTGAACTAGGGTCAAGTTGTAGCTATTGAGCAGTAGCCTTTAGATCTATATCTATTTTGGACAATTTGTCCTTTATTTCATTTGTAAACTCAGAGACATCACATATTTTCCCAAAAAGTGTTAACACATTTGAACATGAGGATTCAAGATTGACCAAAATTGTAGAGAGATCTACTTGATGAACGGCTATTTGTTGAGCAATGTGCTCTAGCACTTTATTATTACATTTCTTTGTAGCCTTTTCCACTAGCTAATCTTGTCCATTGGTGTCCTCATTGAATTTCTAGACTGCTTCTGCTAGCTGATACAAAATAGGTTGAGAAGAATCAACCTCAATTCCTATTGCCTTAGTCAAAATGTTCTTGGCATCTTCAATTATCTTATACTGTTTATCTCTCTTCTCTCTTAGTCTTTTCTATTTAGCCTTTTTCTAGAGGAGTTCACCAAATGTCTACATTTGGTCTGGAGTAAGCTTGTAAATATCCCAATTGGGGATTGTTATTTCCTCATATAAATCAATGTCTTCCTCTATCTCCTTTCCTTTCCCAAAAAAATTTGTGCTCGGTTGAACCTTAGGCTCAACTATCCTTTCACTTATTTCTTTTGTATCCAAATAGAAACAATAGTAGACATACTTGGGCTTGTAGTAAAAACTAATGCTATACTAACTGAAGGAATACTAACAGAAATACTTGAAGAATCCAAAATTGATGAAGTCAAAATTGTAGTACCCAAAACTGAAGTAGTCAATCACCACTGATGTACTCAAAACTAAAGTAGCCAATGTATCCATAGTTGATGATGCCAACTTGGTTGATGAAGGATTTTGCAGCTCAGTAGATGAAGTAGAGGTTACTTCTGTCAATGATGTGCTGAGTTGAGTAGGGGAAAAAAGTGATTGGACATTTGATATATCACTAGTGGTCACAATCAAAATTGATAAAGCTGTCTCCATACTTGATGTAGTCAATAGTTTTCTCAGGGAGTGAGGAAGAGAGGCAATGACTGCTGCAGCTATTTTGATTGGGTTAGTTTCCTCATCATTTTTCTTTTCTTCCTTGGTAGCCTCTTGCTCCTTGTATTCTTCATAGTCAACTCTAACAAAATGAGTTGATCCTTCATCATCCTCTTCATCCTTGTCTTCATCATTATCATCATCCTTTACTTCAACTAGAAATTCACTTGTTTGTGAAGATGATAGACATTTTTCCAAGTGTTTGTTGCATTCCCAACAACATGCTCAATGTCCTTGATCAAAACTAGACAAGTATTAAACTTTAGAGTCAATTTTTATTCATTTTTCTTTAATGACTCTTTCATCTTAGCATCTAATATGCTCGGTAATAACTACCTAAGGGTTTGTGCATATATGTCTTTGACTATTTGCATAGAAAAATCCCATCTTGGCTTTATCTTTTCTAATAATTCACTGGGGACTTGAGAAGTGATTTGGTCTGGTGAGTATTTCCACTTACCTATTTTATTCAGCACCAAGTCTTCAACTTGCTTCTGTTCTTCTGCTATCCTAATTTCATATTTCAATGATTTAAAATTTGTTATCTCTGCTCCTTCTTCCAATTACTTCAACCTATTCTAGAAGGTGGGTTGAGGTCTACTGAATATAATGTCACCTCCTTCCTTGTCAGCTTTCTTTCGTGACCTTCTTGTGAAGACTGCAGTGGATGACTTTGTTGGCTTGGTGATGATCACCTTTCCCTTTTTCTTTAAAGGTTATTCTTTCTTAGATTCTTCCTCATCCTCTGCTTCATCCACATCCTCACCTTTTCCCTTAGTTAACAAGAGAGGAAAACTTGATTTCAGTTTTGCTATCCTTCTCTTTCCTTTGTTGATCACCTAAGGGAGCTTTATTTCAAGTTCAACCCTAGTCTCAGCTTCATCATACGTTCCAAAGTAAGAGGCCTTAGGATCAACTAGTTCATTGACAAGAGCTTCAATGATATCCTTTGTCTCATCAATATTCACCTCATAGCCAAGAGGTTTCACCCACACAACTCTAGGCTTAACTGCCTGGATATACACCTTGTCACTATCCACCATGAAGCATACATCATTCTTATAGTCTTCAACTAACTTCTTTGGAATCCTAAACCTATTGTTCATTTTCTCCTTGAATACATTGAAGTAGTTGTCCATGATACTGCTAAGTTCTCCCCCATATCAGCAATATACTCATTTATTTGGTAGAGCACAGGCACATCTTTTCTCCAAACTACAGTGCCTTTAGAAAGGAAGAACTTCTGTACATAAAAGAATAGGCAGGTTAACAATGAACCAAACTTACACGGGTTGTTCTTTGATGTTCTTATGCTTTCCATGTTTTTGTTGAATTGTCTCAACAATAAGTCGGCAAGGTTATATGAAAATTTGTTCTTAACCACCTTGTATGCCAAATCCATGACTTTACATGACACATTGTTTAGTCGGCTTCAACTGTATATCTTGTGTGCAATAACATGAATTCCAAATTTTAATTCTACATCAGTGACACTGCTAATTTTTATTCCTCTACCATCCCATTCAGCTAGGGTTTTCTTCTTCAACTTTGCCCAACCTAGGGTTTTTGTCATTCTGGCTTTGGCTAGCATAAGGAGGCCAGTGATTCGATGAATTATTTTCTTTGTTATCAAAATTGGTTGTTCTCACCACAGCTACCCGTTATGCACCCAACTAAGGACAAACCTAATCCATTTGATTTGAAATTCTTGAGGCATATGAGGTATATGTGTCAACCCTTTGGTTTCTAGATGTTGATGCTAATTTTTTAAGGCTCCATTCACACATAGCTGACCGACGACATCATCCATTTCTATTGTACCAATCTTGTGAATAACACTTTTGAAATGAGTATCAACATCATTGATTTGAAGTACCTTAGGAGGAATTTTGGATTGAGCTCCACTTGGATCTAGGGTTTCAACAATTGTGGGAGTGAGTTTGAAATCTAGCGCCTTCCATTTAACTCCATGAACCAACATGTTAGATCCTTGCTTGACCTTGCTACTGTTGGATGCCATTTTTGTCCGGTAGATTGAGAGAACTTCAAAAAAATTTCATTGGAAATTTGCTCAAATTGCTTTGATCGCACTGAAAATCGTTCTTCATAATAGCACTTGAAAATTCACAATAAGAAATGAATTCAATTCCATGCCTTTTGATAAAAATTTCCCATTAATTCTCAGTATGAAAGTAGATATGTTGACAGACTGTCATCCAATACATGACATTGAATACTCAGCAATATCTTTATGACTCAGTAACCATAGGTGTCTTTATTACTCTCGACCTTCCTTGGTAGAGTTTATGACTTGACCTTACTTGGTAGAGAAGGTAACATAGTAATAACTGATACCAATCTTGCTCAGTGATCCCTTTTTATCTTGTATATAGATTTGGATCTTTGTCTCCTTTCAACTGGAACTGATTTAGATGTCTTCTTTGATAGCCTAGTTCCAGTTCTCCCTTGAGAACTTAATTATAAATGGTAGAGTCACCCAATTCTTGAGTGACTTGACCATCATTGCTCAGACTAGTATCATTGGTAGACTTAGGAATCCATTACTGTCTCATTTTCTTTCAAATGCTATCAGTCTTTGCCTTCTTTTCATCTTCAATTCTACTAGTATTCATACAATTCTTGGCAAGATGACGAAGTTCTATACAAATGAAACATCTTTTGGTGGTATCTCTTTTCCTCATATGATGTTTAACACAATTTATACCAATGTGTCCAAATTCACCATAGTAATGACATCTACACCAATTATTGTAGTCCCAACCAAATATTGCTTTCACAATTTGCTTTGTAGGATTTAATGTCTTGGTTTTGCATTCTAATGCCTTGTGTCCATGTTTCTTACATTTATGACAATTGCCTTCAAATCTTGATTTCTCTTTGCATTCATTAGCCCTATGACCATGCTGATTGCAATTGTAGCATTTTCTATTGAATTTTGCTTTCCCATTGCTCCAACATTTGTTTGATGTATGACCTATCTTACCACAATGATTGCAAGTAGGTCTTTGATTCTTTTGAACACCTTGTTTGGAGGATTCACCTTCTTCTTTGTATCCAATTCCTACTTTTCCTTTTTGCCTATAGAGGTTTTTCTCATTGAATTGATTCATGTTTGCTTGAGATTTCATCATTCTTTCATTGATTTTCTTTTTAAGATTTAGATCATTCCTCAATCTTTCATTGACTTGTCTTTCAGATTTTAGATCATTTTGCATTCTTTCATTGATTTACCTTTCAGAATTTAGATCATTCCTCATTGTTTCATTTTCAAATCTTAGGCTCATGATTTCCTCATTTGCATTAGAGAGCTAATCAATAAGGTCTACTTGCTGAAGGGATTGGTTCTGGATTTCATTGTTCCTTCCATCTATCTCTTCTTTTATCTTGTTTCTCTATTCCAAGACTTCACATAACCTTACTAACTAAATCTCTTGTTGTCTTCTTAGTTTCCTCACTTCTTCTTGTAGAGCACCATTCTTCTCTAGGACTTCCTTGATTGCATCAGTTGCTTCATCTAAGCTTCTTGAAGGGTGAAAGTCTTCAATTCTTTCTTCAATGTAGAGATGATCATTCATTTGATTTACAAGTTCCTTTCTTCTTTTTAGGGATTGGGAAAGTTGCTCCTTAGCTTTCTTGAGTTGGGCAATGACCATTTCCAGATCCAACTTTTCATTGTCAATAGCTTTGTCAAGTCTGAATATCTCCATATCCTGATCTTTGCTCAAGCTGTTAAACTTTCTCCTAAGAACCACACAGCTCTAATACCAATTTTTGGAAATATTCAAGACTATGCTAAGTTACTAAGAGGGGAGGGGTGAACTAGTAACTTCTAAAACTTTAACACTTTCAATTCTTAATCTAATAATTCAATTAGCACTTAATTCATCACATCTGATCTAATTGCTTGCATGAGAAACTAAAAACATGAAAGCATCCATAACACTTTGACACAAAGATTTGGTGATTGAGAAACCTTCCAAATAAAAAGTAAAACTGGGGTGGGAATGATAACCACAAACTTTAGTACTGCAGCATAAAGTTGGTTTGTTAAGGTGTACATTGATCACTTCTAATGATCTGCCCTGTTAGGAGCAATTAATTTAAGAATTTGGCTTAGGGCAGAATTCATCCAAGACCAAGGAACTCAAACACAAGCAAAATAGTAGACCAAAGAGAGAGTATGATCAGAATGATGATATATTCATTCAATATGTCATATGAAAGTACACTAGAAGTGCCTATATATAGAGGCCTCTGGAGAGCTTCTAGAATGTATAGAAGTCAGCAACATGATAAGTCATACAACTAGGGACATGTCCACTAGATATGGATTATCTTTCATTAAGCACAGAAGTAAGTGCGATGATGTGAGGATAAACCAACAATGGTGTAGCACGCAAATCAATGGTGTAGACAACATGTGCTAAATTAGGAGTGCAAATAACTGTGTTGTCTATATGACAACTTAGTGAATGATGCAAACTCTAGTCTTGTAGATACCATGTACTGAATTAGAGTTGCTTACTTCTGTGTTGTCAACATGAGAACTCATGAGAGTACACAAACTCAGTGTCTCACCTAATTAAATAGTAAAAATAATGCAAAAAATAAAATAATGCATTAACCTAAGTAAATTTAAGTGTAAATAGTAAATACTTATTTATACCAATAATTAGGACTGCTAGGTCCACCTTGTGAGAGGATTTACAAACATACAATCTTGGGTTGCCTTGTAATCTTGCTCTTTTTTTTGGTTTATTTTGCTAGTTACTGTCTATTTCTAGTTGCTATGGAGTTTCAATTACTGTCGAGTTGTCTAGCATTGGCCAAGTTGTCAAGTGTTGTCCGAGTGTTCCTTCATGTGCTGAGTGAGCTTGATATTGGCTGATGTTTGGTTCCTTCTTTGGTCGAGTTTTCTTGTGATTGGTTCTTAGTTTGAGCCAACTTATCTATTTAATTTGGATCCTAAGTTTAATGATAGGATCTTATCTTGGGATGAGTGCAAACCATTTTAACATCGACCTTTATATTATGTAATGAGCTAGAATCTTTTGCAAGCCATTTTGGTGAGTATAAATAAGGGTGTTAGGTTTAGGTAAGAAGAGAGATTTAGAGAGTTCATAGTAGATGTTCCTAGAATTGTGAATTTGAAGATGGATCATGGATCTTGAAGTTGTATTTTGTATCTTGTCATAACCTAAGAAGCCTTATAGATGGGCATGTATGTTGATAATTTGATGAATTAAGAAAAGTGTTTTGTCTTCTCTCCCATTGGCATTATTCTCTGTGTGTTTTCTTAGCAAGGTGTTTGGATAGTTAGGTGTGCCTTTGGCCCGAGCGATTCACTCCCTCCTTGTGTCATTATATGGTAATGAAAACAAAAAAATGAATATGAGATGTAGGTTAATCTGGTTCCCATAACCACTCCAATAAGTAATAGGCATTCATGTTTTTTTAAGGGTTGATATGTTAACGAAAGGAAAACATATAAAAGGGATATATGTTATAGAGAAAATAGATTATACAAGTGATGGTGGTTTGGGTTTCATGGGATAAGGCCCTTGGTTTCCAATTGCAACATAAGTTCTACCAAAACATGATATGGTGAGAAATTGATCATTGGAGTTGAATAAACAAATTCATCACAGAAAGGTAATATTTAGTCTCATACTATTGCAACATTATTTGTTCTAGCTTCAAATCTAGTTACACCTTTTTCAAATACGTATGTCTAATCATAACCACTAGTACAAGATGTACAACTCATGGTATTCCAATTCATATTAGTATTATTTCTCAATCAAGTGACATGGGTGCTGATAGTAACACTAGTTGTCCTCAACAAGTACACTTGTAACAACTATTGGACTAACTTCCAACATTCCCCTTGAAGATTCATAACATGGCTTAACCACCTCATGTGTTCTATAAGTCTAATGGGTATTATTGGTCTAATTTCTAGATGAGATTGTCTTCAATTTTTACCATCAACGTTTCAAATCATACTACATGATTCATCATCAGGATGAGAGAGCAGGAGATGCAAAACCAAGTGAATGATGATGGTTTTGCATCTCCTACTCTCTCATCCTAATGATTAATCATGTAGTATGATTCGAAATGTTGATGGTAAAAATTGAACACAATCTAATCTAGAAATCAGACCAATAATTTCAATGGATTGTAGAAATTTGATATCTCTCTAGTGGGTATATCAGGCATTGATAGGTTGATCTTTTGGTGCAATTGCAACACTAGCTTGTAACAAGTGGTATCAGAGCTTGGTTAGAGGTTTGAATCTCATTGGGTAACATTGAGGAGAGGATTTTTGGACTTTTTAGCATGAATGTTGCTGATACTACATTAGCGGAGTATCCTAAGTATTGGAGAGTATTGACATGTTGCATTCATGACTCTATTTTTCAGTGATGTCAACATAGCACTAAGTCTGTAAAAAATAACAAAATTATAGAGAGATATCTTAGTTGTATGAACAAGGTTTTGCTTGTTTGGTGATGCACGGTTATGGACATGTTTAGTATAGTATCTTGATGATGCGGTTCAATGTGCAACACGTAAGTCAAAGATGTACATAAGTTGTACTTGATTTACTGAGAGCGGTACAGAGACAGAGTGTTTGGAAAGTAGTTTCTAATGTTTGTATTATATCTTTCATCTAATATGTAATAAGAAGATGCATGGTCAACCAGTGATAGAGAATAGTCCAATGATGATGTCAGAGGATGCGCAAGCCCTAGTATCGCACGAGTGAACTTTTGTATAAACTATGAGTTGACAGTGCTATTATAATTGAAATTAATTAATTATCTAATTATAATTAATTAGGAAAGCCTCAAGGCTGACTCAAGGAATTATTTTGAGGATATGGTATAAAGGAAATATATTTTCCTTATTTGTAAAGTGTGTCCAGTATTATATGAAGTGCGAAGTGCGAAAAGGAGAAGAGTGTTTACTAAATGCGAGTAAGCAATCGAAGGGATTATTGGATGTGAGTTTTATGATCTAGTTACAAAATCAAAAGGAAAAGAATTTTGGTTGACAAAACAAAAAAGGAGGAAGGAAGTACTATTCATTTCTATTATTCTACAAGGAATAATACATAGATCATTTGGACAGTGGGTTCATTGGAGATAATACCAATTATTAGAATATATAGTCGACCAATATATTCTAACAGGACTAGCTACCAACCCCTTTAATATTTGTGACATGGCTTAACTTCCTCCTATGTTCTATAAGTCTAGTGGTTATATTGGGCATTGATAGGTTGATCTTTTGGTGTAACGACAACCCTAGCTCGTAACGACAACAAGATATATCTTAGAAAATACCACTAGTAGTAGATACTAAATGTGATCCCAGTGATCAAGGAATTGTAATAATAAAAAGGTTGTGATAGAAATTTCAATGGTGAGTACCACTTCATCAATAATCACTCCTAATGTTTTGTTTTTAGCTTCAGGATAAAACCCTTAGAACAACTCAAAAACTCCACTTGTTAGTGAAAACATGACATGATCAGGAATAGGTGTTAGTAATCCTCAAAATGTAATGATTAGAAGCACTATCATCAATGGAGGTGTGTACATCAATGCATGTACTATTCAACCTTTCAAACATTTAATCATCTCAATAACCCTATATTTTTAGTTCATTGATATTGTTAGTCAATTTGGACAAACAAAAATTAGGAATAAAAAAAAAAAGAAGAGGCTAAAGAGGGATGAATTTATTGTAGCTCGTAATGATGAACTTGCATTGAATAAGATATTTTCCATATATGAACCAAAAAAATAAATTATGGATTTCATGGTTGTTATTTCCCCCACCTAAAGATAATAATCCACTAAAGAGTTAGATTGATCCCTTTGAATTTCTTGTTAGCAATGTGGAAATGGAGATGGAGAAAGAACTAAAAATACTAAGGGAAAAATTGGATAAAAACTAATAAAAACTTGATGATGAAAAATCCACTTCAATATGTTTATACAAAAACCTAGAGTTTGTTGCTGCAAAAAATAATAAAATAAAAGAGGAATTGAAGTATGAGAGGCAAAATGCACATAGAATAAGAAAACATAGTGAGGACTAGTTGTTACAATTTATACAAGAGCTACATAAGACAAATAATATGATTAAAACTTCCCAAGATAGCTTTAATGAAAAGGTGAAAAACATTGCCAACCATATAAAAAAGATATTTGGGGCCAAATATTGTAGAAAAGTGTGAGGTCATATGAATGTTTCAAATTGATTAATACTCTGACAGAATCTTTTTGGAATCCCCAAGAGAACATTCACAAAAGTAGATATCTATATCCCAAATAGGATATTGAAAAACACATATTGAAAGAAGTCTACACGGCCAACGATGGGAATTTAGCATACAAGGGAATCAACATCCACATTCGTGCCTCATTCAAGGCATCATTTTTCATTCAAAAATGTCAAAGACCAAGGGAAGGAGACTAAATAATTCAAAAGGATAGGAAAAAGATCAACAAGATAAATCAAAAGATACTAAAATTATTAAATCTTGATTTGATTCATGTTGTTGAGTCATCAATGAAATTTTTTTGAAGAGACGCTTACAAAAAATGGTTTGAAGATAAAATGAAGTCTAAATTAAGCAAGTTTCCTAAGGATGCAACTAGTCAAAGTGTTGTAAATTGCATCAAAACATTGTCATCTTTGAATGCAGCGTTGGATGAAACATTGGCCTCAAGAAAATCTTCCCAGTATGGATTGTTGACAAAGTTGCAACTCTTTGACTATAGTCTCAAAAATATTGAACTTCCATGAGATAGAGAATGGAGCAACCTATAAAAATTGGCACAAAGATCTCATCAATCATAGCATGTAAAGTTTATTTAAAGGTTTTGTAATATAAATTTATAATGACATTATCTATAATTATTTTAATGGATTGAATAAGGTTTCAAGTTTGGACTCTATTTTTTTAACAAGAGAAATGTAGAAGTCATTAATTTAGTATTCTATCCTATGAATATATGATCATGATGGTCATTGACTCATAAATACATTCAACTTTGAAATTTCACAAATTATAATTATTTTAAGGTGGTGATAGTAATTTTGATGTTGAGTCTTGAAATGTTGCAAATTGACCTAAATATGTTGTTGCTTCTTGTTTTTATAGAAGGGAATTCAAGTTCATTTGCTAAGGGTTATGAAATTGAATTTAGGTATTGAATTTTGTAAATAGAATCACATAGAGAGTAGAGTTCTCTACTTACTAGTAATAGTGAATGAATTTATTAAATATTATCATGTGTAAATAAACTAATGATAATCTCTATGAATTGTATCATATGAATTGCTATTTATTTTTTAAAATAATGAAAATATTGAAGAGTTGTACCAAATCATATGGGTTGGATAACACAAGTAAAATTCAATATTGATCATAAAAGTTGAATGAATGATGGCATTATTAATCATATACATGGATTTGACATTGGAATATGTTATAACTTATTATGCATGATAGATGGTGAGATAAAAAGAAGAGTCCAAATGGTAGAATATAATAATAAGTTTAGTAAATACATAGGACCTACTTCTACTACAACAATTTGAGTTTCCACATCATATCATCACCAAGATCCTCTAATTACTTGCCATCAAGTTCAAAGTTATTTTATTAACTTGGCATGCCTTAGCCTAAGTACATCCCAAGTTCAATGCTACTAGTACCACTACTCAAGTTACTAATATCATTATTTTTGGCACTCCCACTTTGGTTTGAAATATTGCCCAACCCTCTTCTTTGGCATTTTTTCTCCACATATTCAGTCTCCTATTATAAGGAAAGTTATGGATATCATACTTTGATGTATAGAGCTTCAATAAAAGTTCCAAATTCTTATCTAGTTTGTTTCTTATCTTTGACCTTAGGAACTCCAAAATAGTAAAAACTCTCTCATCGTCTAGTGACCCCAATATCATAATCAAACATAAATAAGCAAGCTTGAAATATTTTGATGGGGATTCTAGTTTTGTGTTGGTGAATGCTTCTGCCTCCATGGTGGATGCCCAAGATGGTTGTTCTGGTCCTCTTGGTGTTGATTCTAGTCCTGTTAACAGTGTTGTGGTTCCTATTGCAGAATTAGGTCATGAATCTGGTCCTGAGGTTGCTTTGGGCTTGGTTCACTCTGTTCCTATTATCTCTGATCATGGTGCTAATTCTGGTACCCATATTTTTGAATCTGGTCGAGATAATGTGACTGTTGATTCTGGAAAAAAAGTGAATGTATCTAATCTTAGTGATAATGCTGGTTCTCTTTATTTTGGTTCCTAATTGGTGAATGATTTGAAGGCAGATTGCCCTGGTCAAAAGGATATATGTCCTTTTGATGATGTTGCTGGAACTGGTATTCAATCCCGTGGTTGCTGCTCCAGATTGCTGGATGTTGTAATGGCTGATGGTCCTAGCCATAGTTTGGATGATTTTCCAACTATTATAGATGCTCAAAAGTGGCAGTCAAAGGTTGTGTTGGTTGAGGAGGGATGGATACCTATAAAAACAAAAAGATCTAAAAAGTCTCACCCTCAATTTGATATGATTTTGCATTCTCATGAAAAGGGAGTGAAATCAAAATCTTAGTCCTTGCTTTTCTAGTCTGGGAGGAATCTCTGGTTTATCCAGTCCATCTTTCTAGGTTCCAGGGTTCTCTTTGGGTTTTCTTTCTAAACATTTTCTGTTGGTTTTAGGTCCTATACCTGGTTCTATTGTTCTGCTGGTTTCAGGTCCATTTAAAACCTGGTTGAGCTTCATGGTAAATCTTTCTTTATGATGTAAAGGGTTTCGGGGCCCCTTCAAAACCTACTTTTACCTTAATATAAAACATATCACTTTGAGCTAGAGTTTTCTAAAGATTTCTTACCAATCCTTCCTCTTTGTAGTTTCAGATATGTTCATATTGTGCCTTTATTATCTTTGAAAAATAGTGTGATTGATATCTCAAATGATATTCATCTTAAATCCCATTTAGAGTTACTTTATTGAATTATTTGGTTTTGAAAAAAATGGTCTATCAAAGTTAGTAGCTTAGTCTAAAAATATTTTAAATTGTTGAGACTCCAATAATGAGGAAACATAATAGACATGGAATCAAGTGTTTTGATTGGAGGGAGTCTTTCTATATTTTATAAGTTAAAATCATGGGAAATTTCCTCCATAGAAGTAATTAAGGCTTAACAATCTTGGGAAAGACCTCCTTTGTAACATTTATAGTCACTTCTTGGAGTTCTTTCCTAGTTCATCTTGCTCAACCTCAAAAAATTAGTGCATTGGCATTATAAATCTATACAAATTAACACATAACTACCATTTTGCACCAAATTTCAAAAAATTATTAGGATTATCCAAATCTATAAGTCTCATTGAATGGTCAAATTTTACATCATCACATAATGTTGCTAGAAATTGATAAAGATTATTAATGGTCACACATGTCAATACACATAATGTAGAATATTTTAAAATATACACAGCTCTTTGTTGGGCCTTATTAATTATACCCCTTATTTCCTCTATCATGGGGAGAAGACTTGCTAATGATAAGAGTGTCTCTACATTACTGAGACTTTGAAGCAACTCAATAAATTTTAGTATGCCTTCTTTATCACAACTTGAGTTTACTAGACCAAGTAATAATGAATATTCTGAAGACTTGATACTTTGGTCCATCCGAAGAGATCCATCTGGTATCATTATCCTTAAGAAGATTGTTCCCACCAGTTAGTCCTTTGACAAAGTGTTGAAATTCCTTGAATTATTTTGGACTTCAACAAAGTGATGGTAGATTTCTTTGATTAGAACTTCAATTTTTTTTTACTAAAGCATAGTTTCTGACAATTTGAAAATATAGATTCATTATGTGGCCCATGTAGTGAATACAAGAAATGTACAATAATTTTATATCTTTGTGCAAAGACCATTCATGTGGCCTTGCATTATTGAAGATTCATCCTCTTCAACACGCACCAAGTTGTTGACAACCCTTATGTCCTCTATACTTCCATATTTAATTAGAGAAGTATTTAGTGGTTCAAATAAATTTTTGCTATTGCATTATCCTTCATTTTAGAAACTATTAGTAGATGAGGCTAGTGGAAAAAAATGTATATAGTATAAACATGCATGCATACCCAAGAAGTATTATGTACTATTGTAACTTCATCTAAAGATTGCAGTAAAGTTTGAATCTTTAATTTATGCCTTTATATCTTCCCTTTCAATCTCAACAAGATAATTTTCCCATTCCCATAGGTTTTTTACTAAATTTTGAATATTAGGATAGTTACAAACTTTTAGAAAGTGTGACAAAGCACTCAATGATGATTAGTTTGTCATAATATGCCCTTTTCTCAAACTATAAAAGACAAAACTTAACTAAATATTCCATTAGATATACTTCCTAATTTTCCAAGAAAAGTTTCAACAGATCCTTTTAATTCAATATGGTTCCTCTATATTTTCTCCTAAAATTCAAATAATTCTACATTCTTAGCATGTTCAAATTCCTCCTTTGTTTTCCATCTTGTCATTGATTATTCAACTCCATCTATGATTTTTTTTGTTGTTGTAAATTTTACCCATATACTTCTCTATGATGTCAATATTTAGCTATAACCAATTTTCCTTTTTATTTATTCTTGTGCATATCTTACATTTGTATTCTACCGAAGGATCATCTGAAATTGGATTGTCCATAGGTTCAATGAATTAGTACTTTGAGGCTCATGCTATTTGAAAATTCTTGAGTGATAAATCCCACTTCTAATCATTTTTTATTTGTATTTCTCTTTTCCCTTTTGTATTGGTCCACCACCATCACTTCTAGCATTCTCATCTAATTCAAGTATATCATTCTAGCCACTTTGGGTATTTACCTAAACATCTTCTTTGAAGTTATCATGATCTAATCTATCAAGTTTTCCAACTTCTTCAATATGTTATGTGATTGTAGGTTGAGATTCTTGTAAATGTGCTTGTGATGATACAACTTCCTAATTCTTTCCACAAACTCTTCCACCACCAAAGTATGATGATAAGGTTTGTAGACACTTAAAATCATTCCAAAAGACTATATTAGTTTATTTAATATTTTACTTGATATTATAATTAATTATATTTTTCATATTCTTCTACCTATTTAATTAAATAAGTTCACTTGCCTAGTGTATTTATATTTAATTTAAATACCCCCCCTAATGTGTTAAATTTATTTAATACATGATCCCTCCATGAATTCCCCTTTTAAATAAATTCTATTTATTTAAATCCCTCCATCTCATTAATTCCTCTAAACATATGATTAAATTAAATCTTATTTAATTTAATCTTAAATCTAGCCTAAAACCTAGTCTACACCCATCACTTTCATCCTCTTAAGCCTATTCCCCATTTAATCCCACTTAAATCATCCTAATCACTTTCTTAATCCCCCTCATTAGCTTAAGTGTGTGCTCACACATGTGTGAGAAGGCATGCTTCCACACTCCTCTTGCACTTTTGTCTCCCACTCTTCCTCTCAAGTTTGCTCACACATGTGTGAGCAAACTTTGAATATTTGACCACTTGCATGGCTTGCATGTCACCTTATGTGGCACCTACATGGATGCCACCTCACCAATCCCTCCCTCAAGCCTATAAATAGAGGCCTTGTCTCAAGCATTTACATCTCTCATTATTGCATTGTTATCATGTTGGTTTGAGATTTGAGCTTTTCATTGTAGTTTGAGTTTTCATAGTAGAGTTCTCATAGTGATTCCTAGGTGCATACTAACCATTTGGTAGTTGGTTTAGCTTTTCATTTGCATTATTTGTCTAGTTTACTTATGCATTCAAATTTTTATTACATTTACATGTTAGTGTAGCTTGCATACTTAGTTAGCTTTCTTGGTTGTATTTCATTTTCATCGTTGAATGCCTTCAAGTATGGCTTTCACCATAGCCATTTCTTGACGTGTTTTTCATTTCATGTAGCTTAGGTTCATATTTCATCATCACTCACATTTGCATATCCATCATCAAGAGATTCAATACATTGTTGTGTTTGAGAGAGCACACCAAACATACCCCACATCCTAACACACCAACAAGGCCTCTCATGGGTGCCTTTGTTGAGCTATAGAGGTTTCTTGAGGGCCTGATTTGTTGGTTGCTTTGAGTTGCAAAACTCAAGCAAGCATTAGTTTGTTTCTTTTGTTTTGTGAGCATTCGATGCATATGTTTTAACTAATGTTTGTTTGTTTATTCATGCTCCCAATAGGTAATTTCTTCTAACACATCCAATGGGACCCACTTCATAGGTTCAAACTAACTATCTAATGTGTTCATGAGTATTTTGTGAGCTTGTAGGTTGAAGAAGCACTTGGAGATCAAATCTTATGAAGAGCCTCTAATCGAGCCATAAAGCCCATCATCATGTTTGGAGCGCACAAGGGAAGTTTTTTGGACATAAAACACTCTATATTTTCTTATTGCTTTATTTCCAAGTTGTAGAGGTACATATACATTGAATATACTCTTCGTTATTAGGAAAAATAGAATTAAAAAAAAGAAAAGAAATACTCCTTCTTTGTTGATAAATAACTAGCTTAAAAAAAAAAAAAGAGGGGGGGGGGGGGGGGGGGGGTGGGTTTGCTTTATTTTTTCTTTATTTTACTTAGTTTTTTTTTAAAATTATAAAATTGCTTTAGTTATGCTTTGCTTTATATATATAAATTTTTTAAAAATAATAATAACTAAAAAAAATAAAAAATAAAATTAACTTTGTTTTTGGTGCAGGTTCAACCACCTACGGCGCCACCAGTGACGGTGCTAGCGAGCACCGCCCCTGCACCCCCTTCCCCCCTCGCTCAGCTCTCACAACTTCCTCTTCGTCGCAGCCCCCACTCCCATTGCCCAAGCGACCACCCTCTCACCGCCACTTCTTTGCAACCTTGCAACCATTTCCACCACCTTTAACGCAACACTTTGCCCTGCCGTTGTAACCAGCCCGACACCACCATTGCTCACCCCACTCAAACCCTCGTCCTCCATTGCACAACGCCCCCAGCACCATCTATAACCCCTTCCTCCACTGCTCCCTCCCTCTCGACCCGAAAATCCCTCTGCTCTGCTTCCAAGCCTACGTCAAACCACCACCCAAACCACCAAACCACCACTGTTGCACAACCCTCCACCCAAAAATACATGACCTGAAATGCACAGGATATTTCTCTTGACAAAGAAGAAATTAATTAAATTGGTGGTGTGAGCTGTATTTTTTTTGTCACTTCATAATGGTCAAACAATGATTAGCTGAATTGGCGATACTCTAAAGTAGAAAATTCATATGGGAAAAATCATTAACTTATATTAGAAGATAAGATAATAGAGAACGTTCTGAATTTATCTTCTTTTTTTTTTTTAATAAAACTTCTAGATGTCATTTTTTTTTAAAGTAAAAAAAAATAATTTTTTTTTCCTGATGTGCTTCTAACCATCAATTTTAACCTCGTAGGTCACTAATATCATCACTGCATCAGCATTCCACATGCCCTTCTAGACCATAAGGAGCAGCCTTTGGTTTTTTGCTCAGAACTTGAGCATAGGGACTTCGTTTTTGAAAAGTGAAATATCACCGAAAAGCTAATTTTGAGCCCGTCATGATGGTGCTAGTTTCATGAGATTTTGTTGTTGTTTCAATTCTTATTTTTTTTGTCAAAGACCAAACTTTGTGTTAACACTTTCATTGCAGGGTTGTTTCACGTTTGTCATACATTTTTGATGCACTAACTTGTATTTTTGCAAGGATATTTTCTCACTTGTGCATTGCAAGTTGGAGAATTCTAGAAATCACTAATCATATTGCTTGCATATTTTGCTTTAAATCTATTTTGGGAATGAACTTGTATGCTTAAACACTTGTCTTTGAATGCATGGTTAAAGCTAAAACAATTGAACCCAATCTTGAATTCCTTAAGGAAATTTACATGAATGCTTAGGCTAGCAAACATTTCAACCTGGTGCTTAAAATGAACAATCACTCAATCTTGAATGCATAACAAAATTGATTCTTTCCTTATTGAATTTGCTTATTTTGACGATGCTCGATTTACTTATGTTGACGAACTCTCAATTTGTATGACCTTTTCAAGTTGGAAAGAACATTGTATGCTTTAATCACATGTGTCTTCAAAGTAGATTACAAAACCTAAAGTTTCATTGGGAAAGAATGGGTGTCTTTTGAACCCCGAGGCCACTTACGTATTCTCTCCCCTCGCGCCTTCAGGTGATCTTGGGTGCACAAGAAATAAGTGGTCTTGTTTTTATTTTCTTTAGGAGTCCTGCTTGAGGATTTTATCACCCCTTGGGATGACCTCAACTCCAGTGTTCTAGCAGAGTATAAATATCAGGAGGTGAATCGAAAGACACCTTTCTTGGAAGTAAAATCTTGTCACTCTTGGCTAAGCCCCAAAGAACTTTATACCTTTGGGAAGTGAAGGAGGAGATTTGGGTTACCATCTCCCCCTAGCTGTGTGGCATTATTTTCTTTCATCTACAGATCTGGGCCTCACGTACCTTGCGTATATCGAGGATGCCCTCTAGTTGATCCTTGTACATCCTAGTCAAAACCTCATAGGATTGTTGGTGTGTTTGACGTGCTTGAGTGTTTGAAACCATCTCCTGTTGAAGGGGAAACACCATCTAAACTTTCATTGTATATATTTCATTATTATATTTTGCATCTCAAATTTGAAAATTCCAAAAACATCATAAAACATAAAGACCCAAAAAAATGGTAAAACTTCAAAAATCCAAAAAAAATAAAAAAAATCTCACAAACAACAAAAACAAGTCTTGGTTTAGGTCCTCTTAATTAAGTTTTCCATGTCATTCCATGTCACTTCTTCTTTCCAATCAAAGTCATCACCCTCATACATCTCTTGTCTTCATCATTCAAACCATTCCTCCATGTCTTAATCATCTCTGTTCGTCCACATCATTTCCTTGTGTTCCTAATCATTCAATCAAATTCATAATCTTCATCCTAGTCATGATTCATAATCCAAATCAAGATCTAATTTCCTCAGCCAATCTCATAATTCATCTTTAATTCAATCCTACACATCATCATTCTTCTAATCCAATTCCTTGTCAAATTCAATAATTTCTAATCAATTCTTAATTTGATCCATTTACATCTTCATCCATAATCAATCTTTCTAATTTCATCCATTCAAGTCTTCTTGCAATTCAACTTTGTATCACATATTCTACTTTGGACATAGGAGCATTGTCATCACCATTGAAATTTCATTCAAATCTCACATTCACTTGGTTAAGGTTTTTATCAAATCAAATCAAACCCTCATCCAATCAATATCAAATCAAATCAAATTCAATCAAATCAATATCAAGTCCAATCCAATTCAAATCAAATCAACGCAAAGTTCAAAATTTCTCCTAGTCCTAGGTTCATATTACATCCATCATCGAATCTTTCATAACTCTTCCTCTAACATCTATGGATCCAAATTTGCTTAATCAAATGGTTGACAATCTTCAAAGACAATATGGAGTTCTACAACCTGTTCAACTTGCATATCAAATCCATCCTCAACACTTCATATCCAACTTTAATCCATCTCATGTGCATTATTCTTCTACCTTTGACAAGGGAAATCTACCTCATTATCGTTCACCTACATACGATTCCATTCATAGTCCACACAATTCCTCAAACAAAAATTCCCTTTCCATGGAAATGGAGCAACTAAAGAATTATCTCTTAGCAAGTCAACAGAAAAAGTCCACCTTCCATGCATTGTGTCCTCTTCCCCCATGTTTTGAAGACCATAGTCCTCATGTCTCATCCAACCCCAACCCTCCATGTAATTCGCCATACTTTGAGCTAGATATAAAAAACCATCAACCCACTCCCCTACCCATAGTTCCACCTTCACACAATCCTAATCCTCCAAAAAAATCATCCCCACCTCTTAAGGGGTATTTTTCATTATTCTTGGCTAAGCGTAAAGAACAAGATAAAGTGTGCCAATCACCCAAAGTCATACCCCCAATTCCATCTCAAGATCTTCCTCCAAAGCATGACATTATAGATTCCTCTTCTCCTCTAGATCCAAGCATTTCTCCATCCCATCATTTCCTTATCCCCCAAGATCTATTTATCCCTCCTAGTCCATCTCATGATTCCCTTCATAATCAAGATCAAGGCATTTCATGTACCACGCACCTTACCGATTCCACTCCATCTCACGAGTTAGCATCCGTAGATCCTCCACTTCATGCAAAGGTTCCTTCCACTCCATCCACTAATACTCCTCCGTGTCAAGATCAAATCAGTCCATCTCATGATCCTATGCCATCTCATAATCCACTCATTCCACCACATGATCCTCTTTTAAGTCAAGATAAAAGTACCCATTCCTTTTCCTTTCTTGATCACACTCCATCTCAAATCCCTATTATCCCTCATAATCCCCCTTGCAATCCTAATCCTCCACTTAATCCTATCACACTTATCCAATCCACTCATGAACCCCATATACATGGACTCGCATCTTGTGTGGAAAATCATAAGTATCCCATTGAAGAAATAATGTCTCAAGATGTTGGTACACTTTCCACTCCTTCAAGACCTAAAGCTTCCCATCATTCATATTCCAAGTCCATTTTGGGCCCTTATATCCATATTCCCATTCCTTCCTCATTACCATCCATTTTGGGTCCTTATGTTCCAAAGCTAAACCCTTCATCCCTTCCTTCCATTTTGGGTCCTTACATACATCCATCCACCATATCCATGTTTTCCACTTCATCCTCTCATAGTCCTAGAAAAGATCAACAAAGGCACACATCCTTGAATTCCTTACCATGTTCACCATCCATAAGCTCTCCAACCCATTTATCTTCATGCACCCATACCATGGCCAATGGAAGCAAATTGGATGATAAAGAAAAAGTGAATAAACCCAATCATCCACAAAAGCCCAAGGATCAACATGTCCCTTCTAAACGACATGTTCAAGAAAAGACAAATATGATCCAAAATAGAACTAAAAGGTCACAAAGGCTAAAACTCCAAAATGCAAAAAAATTGTGGATACCAAAGCTACTTAATGTAGCAATGAATTGTAAAGAAATATTCAAAATGACATCCAATTTTTCTAATCCAAACTTTCTCCTACATATCCTCCAAAATTTCCTCCTTTCCATCACCCTTCAAGGTGTGTGCCAATGACGATCTTTCCGCCTCCTTCATCTACCCATTCACAAGTATTCCAACCTAGAATTCATCAGCCATGTCTTCCTACCACCCACTCCACCCCTTTATTCCAAACTTTTTCATAGGTCATTTCCTCCATTCCCCCAATCCACTTCATCCTTCTTTTCACTATCCTAGTAACATCTATGAGAAAATCGTCAAAATTCCTTGAAAATAAAAATGGAAAAAGAAAAGAATAAATATCAAGGGATCCCATCCATATATCTATATGCTTGAGTCCTCACTTCATTTTACTCTCATGTATCCATTGCCTTCCACTTCCACTTATCCATCTATTCACTTTTCCTCTTCCACTTGCACTCTACACTAGGGGTAAGCTCTAGCCATACCACACTTCCATACATCTCTTCCCTACTTCCATCTCCCATTCATCATCCTTTTCCATTTTTGATCTTGACTTTCACTTTCCTTTCATCCATCCATATGTACTTTCCATGTCCCCTACGCATTATCCATACATTATCCTACATACTTCCATAATTCTTTCATATCTTTGATCTTGACATGCTATCCATATCTTGCATCCCATAGTCCTTGTCATGTTCATCCATTTTCCATCCATACACCTACATACTTCCATCCTTCTTTCATATGTCCTTGATCTTGGTTATCCCTTCCATTTCCTCCACTTCATATCCCAAATTTCATCCATATTCTCCATATCATTATCCCTATTTCATACCCTCCCTCCCATATCCCTTTTTCATTCCACTTTCATACCCATGCTCGTGCTCACTACTAGAGGCACAATACCAAAATTTTCATACATGCTTTGGAAGAGCACATGCCTTCCCTTACTCCATATTCTAGCCTTCATACCATCTTTCCATTTTCATGCATCCTTTCCCACCATATTTCCTTCTATTTTCCTATCCTTGGTATGGGGCATTTGGACTCCTTCGAAACATGGTCCTTGGCTTCGCATTTTCTGATACCATATCATTTAGCCCCTCATATCCTTTCACCATTCCTTTCATCCACCAACTCATGTTGCTTTTCCTCCATTTACCATGCCTTGGCTCTCCCTTGTCATTGGTCCCAATCCCTTCTATCCTACATTCATTCAATCAAAACATGGTCCTTGGCTTCGCATTTTCTGATACCATATCATTTGGCCCCTCATATCCTTTCACCATTCCTTTCATCCACCAACTCATGTTGCTTTTCCTCCATTTACCATGCCTTGGCTCTCCCTTGTCATTGGTCCCAATCCCTTCTATCCTACATTCATTCAATCAAAACATGGTCCTTGGCTTCGCATTTTCTGATACCATATCATTTGGCCCCTCATATCCTTTCACCATTCCTTTCATCCACCAAATCATGTTGCTTTTCCTCCATTTACCATGCCTTGTCTCTCCCTTGTCATTGGTCCCAATCCCTTCTATCCTACATTCATTCAATCAATTCATTTCTATCCATTCTATCCCTCATTTGTTCATATCACATTCAATCTACTTCTTCTACTCAATTCAATAAAATTCATTCATCCTCTATTTCAATAAATTTTCTCTTCTAATCCTTTCACATAAAATCAATTTCTATTCTACTCTAATCATTCTTCATCTTGTTGGCACTCAAAATTGTAGCCCGAATTTTGAGCACTGTTGTGAAAATTGAGCCCTATGAATGCTTTTTGATGCCTTCTTACCTAGCTATACCTTTGAGCCCCATGAGGTGTTTAATGTTTCTAACACCTTCCATTCAGTGCATTTAAGTGTTCCATGAAGTTAAAGTGTTGTTTTGAGCCAATTCGTGAAGTACCATTTTGAGTAATTGTCAAATATGCATTTTTACCAAAGTGTCAAACATCGATAGGAGGCCATGTTTGTAATTGAATATCTTTCACCTAGAAATGTTTCATGACTCGCCACTTTGGGAGTGTTTAGTATCCATACCTAAGAACCTATTTTTTAGATTTTGAGTCATTTCAAATCCATTTGACTAGGTTTTGAATCCCCCAAAGTTGGTAGTTTACTGTTTTCATGTTGATGTGAAATGTTCAAAATTCTGGGAAGCCCTGTTTGACTTGTAATAACTTTTGACCAGTTGACCCAAATGTTAAAATTCCTTTTGTGTTGTATTGTAGATGTCAAAAAATTGTTATGTTTCAAGTTTCAACTCATGAAAAATCTGTTTGGTCAGTTTTCAAACGTGATTCTAAATGGAATTTCCATCTTTTTACTGGTGTCAACAATTGCAGATTGATTGATACCCCTATTTGTGATGTCATACCTTGAGATCCACAATTGGTAAGGTCAAATGGATTGTACCCCTATATTATCTTCTAAATATACTCCAAGTGTGTCAGTTTTTAAGTCATGACAAATCCATTTGCACACTTTTCCAGGTCAATTCCATTTGCAAAAAATCCTTTTCTACCATTATTTCAATCTGCAAAATTCTGAGTAGGCCACTTTGACCGCTCACCATTTGCGTCCTGTTATTCATCATGAGCCTAGATCATAGATCCATACTCACCTCGTGACAGACGATTAATGCCTGAATTTTTGTCCTCCCATGTGTCAGTTTACCCAGTTTTTGAAGCCGATTCTGAACCCAATTTAGTGTTTTCTGACATATTTTGTTGCAGGCAGTTTTGAGAGGTCAACTTTGATAGCGAATATATTTTGACCCCAAATTTTTCATGAGATGAGATTTGATAGGGTAAAAGTGTGTAGAACAGAGAATCAGTGCCCCAATTTTCAGAGCTTGGTCAGGGGTTCAGATTAGTTTTTAAGGCCAGTTAATGGACCTCCTGACACAAAAGTTGATAAGTTGCAGATTAATGATGAAATGAGTTTTCAATGGCAGAGCATTGATCAAATTTGAATCTAGTCAATGTCAGATGTTCAGTAGGTCAGTTTGAGAATTTAGTTGTTTGAAGACTTTGGGCCCAATTAATATTTGCAGATTGACTAGACATTGTTGATTGAACTTTTGACGAGTATTATAATGGTTTCTTTTAATCATTATAAATATTTAAAGTGACATGTGATTTTGTCTAAAATTGCACATATGTGCTGATTCTACACCAAGTTGAAAAGATACGAGGCTTACAACATTGCACATTATTGGGGAAGGTAATAACAAATGGTTAAACATTACCAATATCAAAGGAAGAATTGGTTGATATCTTTGCCTGTATGTTTCAACATCAGGATGAGGCTATTGTTGTGAAGTTTGGAGCCAGCTATTTTAGAGATTGTGTGTGAAGTTAGTATGGTTTTATTGTGAGGATTTTTCTAATGTATTTGATACATGAACCATATCAATTAGGGATAGCATTTTCGTGTGGATCTTTCATTGTTAAAGACAGATTGGGCAGTAGTTCTACCATAATCTACTCTCATATACGAAGTTGAACTGGTTTTAGTTTGTGAAGGAAAAGGAATCTTGGGATATGAGTACTCTGGAGAAAATAGAGGCTGCTAGGAAGAAGAATAAAAATGATGTGTTTGGAATCTTGCTAACGAATTGATGATCTTGTAATTTATGCTCTTCTTGTTCAACTTTTTCTACTAGGAATCTATCTTGGTCTTGGATGTAAGTCAAATCCGAGTATAAGATGCAGTTGAGTACTTGGAAAAGTACTTGCACTTTCTTAATGAAGAACTCTTGTAGACAGGGCAATGTGATTTACCAAAATGACTCATGGCTTTGTGAAGACATCAAAAGCAGAAAATGTGGCCGCAGGCTTCAACAATAGGCTTGTACACAACTTCAAGGCAAATCTGGCATTGGAAAGCTTTGCCAACATCATCAAAATTCATCTCCATCTCAAAAACATAAACCTTAATTTAATAAGATTTCCAATTATTTGGGCTATTGAAGGAAGCAATTGAAGAACCCTACCCAAGCCATGATTTTATTACAAAGATCTCCAGTATTCTAAAGCTATTGCCTGCATTTCTAGCCAAGGGAGTAGACACAAAAAGAAATGAAAAGGGGGTGGCCTCCATCAACAAAACTCCACAGACGAAAAGGCATCCCACAATGAGCAAGTGGAGAGTACGTAGCGAAAGGAAGAATGGAAAAGGCAAAAAACCCACACTTTCAAATTAAAGAGGAAGCCATAGTAGAAAGAATGGTAGTTTGCAGCAGTGAAGTGTAGGGTCTCCATGAGAGGAAAAATGCTCAACTGTGAGTGAAGGGGGAGCATAGCACTATAAAAGAAGACACCCACCACATGTGGCATGATCAGCTAGCAAGTGCCAAGTCAAGAGGGTCCACGATCAGAGGTTGTAGAAGCCGTAGTCAGTCTTACAAAATAGAGGTTCATGCTAAAAAAAATTAAGGAGTTGGGCATTCAAAGCCATAGTCCATGTTAAGATAGAGCATGTGAAATTAAAGGATATCTTTTTCAATTGTACTCCTTGCAAGTGTAGAAGATAAATTGACACATATTTTTTGAGATGCTTATAAATGAAGATGTAGATGTGGTGGAATGACCCATTGAGAGTGGCGTAGAGGTCTCTGCAAAAGATGGTGATGGATGGATGCTCAAATCAGAGAGATGCTGCTTGCAAAGGGATGAAAGCCTTGCAAATGCAGTTACCAATTTTAAGCCATGCCTAAAGTGCAAGCATCAAATTGAGAAAAATTAATGATGTATGCATATTATATGCATACCATCATGCAAATTGGGATTTTGCTAGCTTAATCTAGATGGTTAGTCAGAGCATGGTGAAAGAATCAGTGGTCTTATTTTATGCAAGTGACAGATTGAGAGTTAGGCATTGGAGTAGGCTCAGTTTCATTTTCAATTTGACTTCCTGTATGTAGAGGCATTGATCAGAAAGTTGCAAAGAAAACATATGCAAGAAGCTGAGGAACATGACATTTAAAATGAGGCTCCACGTGAAATAGAAGAGAAAATAGAGGAAAAAGTGTAGGAAGTTGAGAAAACCATGAAAATGAATGATCCCACATTGGGTAGGTGGTAGGAAATTTAAAAGTTTAAATACTATTGCACAATATAAGCTTGATGTCTATAAGATTGAGGCTTTTGGAAGCCAAGCTTGCATGGGCCCTCATAGCCGACCTGGTGGCATCATCATGACATTAGACATATTTTTACACCAAGATGCAAGAAGGATGATGTGGTGACCAAGGCATGAGATGATGCCACGTGGAAGATCATGTGGTGGGGGCATACTCGCAAAAAAAAGATGCGCACTGGATAGGTAATGTAGGTAAGCGGGTCCTGCTCAAAGATGATGTGGTAATTCAGAGCAAGATCAGAGGTGAGGCACAGGATCATGACATGTATCACGATCTGACAGTCTACGCACGCCTGCAATACAAAGTTGCAAGAAAGTTAAAAAATGCAGGCTTGCGGGATATTGCCACGTGGCATCAGGCCCAGGCCTATGATGACATGTAATCTGATGTATAGAGGTAGACCAATTAGAATCATGACAAGTGGCACTCATTGGCAATGGTCGACCAGTCAGGAAGTGCCATGTGGCATCTGGTCAATAGGGGTTTGACCCTAGATTCAAAGGCTAGGGTAAAAAATTGAAAATTATAAAAAAATAATTTTTAATTATTTTTTCAAAATGTGGACGTGTAGACTTCTTTTAAATTTAAAGAAGTATTTTTCTAAAGTTTAAACTTTAGGATATTGTAAATTTTTTAAAATTCAAGGGTGCAGACAAAGAAGCCATAGCAGTGGGGTATTTTTCAAATTGATATTCTACGGGTTTCTGAGAGGCAAACATAGCAGTATTATATATTGCTGGAATTGGGAGAAGACAAAATTTTTGATTCTGGTGTTCATTTTTGATAGAAGCCATCTATTCAAGTTATAGGAGGATTTCTCTCAAGTTTCCAGTTTGTAACTGTATTCAGGTGAGGAAGTTCAAAACTAATTTTTTAACAAGGAAATGACCTGAATGTGGTTAAAAGGTAGTGGAAATGCAGATTGGGTCAATTTTAATCACTTTTAGGTCAGTAAAAACTCAAATTTCACCAGCACTTTCAGTGGGTTTTCAGATTTTGGTGACTCAAGAGGTTTTCATCATTCTGTAGAGGATATATGCAAATTAGTTACAAAGTAATGATGAAAACAAAAAATTAGATCAATGGTGGAAAGAGGAGAGGTTTTTTAGCTATAAGGGATTGAATTCCAAGTGGATAGATGTCAGTTGCATAACAGATCTAGGAATTCACTTCATCTTTCTTTCCTATATCTTTCTGTCTTTCTTTCATTGTTGGGGTTGGCAGTTTTCTCTAGGTAATACCAGCATGGTTCTAGTATTTTACTATCAAACCATTCTTTCGGCACATTCTCTCTTGTATGAATAGCATTAAGAAGGTTAATACATATAGTTCAGATCAATTAGGTTGTTTCATTTTTTTCATTTCATGCATATGACTCTATAATTTCAAGGAAATAATACAAAGAGTAGAAGAATTTCATTAGTTTCATTCTAATTCTCATCTCCAGTCTCAGTGAATTTTTAATGTTTTATGATTTTTGAACAAAGAGCTTAGGTCATAGTTGTAGTCCCTTAAGGCTGTATGTTGTTTCATTGTTGCTTATGACTCAAGGAGTTATGTAAATGCTTTAGAGAATCAACAGGGTTGCAAGTTTATCGAGAAGGATATCATGTAAGAATGAGATTCAGATTGAACATGGATGTCTATTTACAAGTTAAATGGACAGATCGTATATCTGAAGATACAAATATGTCTCAGATATCTATATGTATGTGATTAATTCATGGAATTTCCCAATGGACAAGGCACTAATCATTTACAGGATCACTTGTTCATGTTGCTGCATATTAGGGGTTTTGTTGAATTCAAAATCTTTTAATCAAATCAGTTCAAATTTTCATGTTTTGTAGTGGGCTAAAAAGGATTAACCCTCACTCAACTTATGAGATTCATAGATTTGCATTTAGCTGCTATAGATCTGTGTCATTTCATGAGGTATTAGGAGATATAAGGGGTTTCATCTACATTAAATAGATTCAGGGATATGTTTTGCATTGGTACCATATTAATTGGATCTAAGGTTCACCCACCTAGGTTTTGCAGAGCCTGAAGTGAAGAAGAGTCAAGCCTTACAATTGGCCCAAAATTGTAGTCAGGTGCATTCATCATAGGAATTTTCTAGCCTTAGATGCATTTTCTTTGGTTTCTTGGTTGTTTGTAAAACTATTAAATTAGGAGCCAACACATCCTATCAACATCATTCTTCCAATCTCATCCACGTTCATTCTTCTACTTGTATTTCTCTTTCATCTATTCATCCAACTTCCCATAAAATCAAAAACCTCAAAAAAATCTCAATCAAGGTGCAATAAATACTAATCCAATCAATCTAATCTTTTAATCTTGTACATCAATCCTTCATCAATTCATCAATTTGACCCAATCAGCTAATAATCCATTAACCATATTCGAACATTATCATGGGATGAATCCTTCCCAATCCTTGGATGTGCATTATGCTTATCGTTAGCTTTGTCATCCTTAATCAATCATCATCAATCAATCCATTAATTGGTTTTTAGCTTGACTAGGAGCAAAATGTTGGTTTGCTTTTGGTTCATTGGGCATGATTGCTCGTTACTTGTATGCATTAGTATTTTTGTACATTTATCATGGTCTTTGCATCCTATTGTCCCAGGAGTCATGGTCTTCCATATCATGGTTTCATAAGGCATATGGTTGTATTAGACCCCATTTATCATGTACTTGACACATTTTCATCTTGGTTCCTCATACCTTGGTGCATAGTGTTGAATACAATATCAAACTTAGGTTGTTCACACCATTGCAACATAACTCTATCACTCTTGTCATTTTCCACTCCCTTCCGTACTCCTGTCCATTTTGTGAGAACATCCATGTTCTCCTAACCTACATGTCCTCTCAAGGGGGCATACCATTCCTCCCTCATCATCCTTCCTCATCCTTCCATGACTGGGGCACCACACTACTAGTCTTATCCTCCTAGCCACTATATTTTATTTTTCTTTGATATAACATTACTAATGATATATCAAAGAAGGGAAAAATATAGACACCTAAAATTTTCCAAATACTTATTTCATGACCAATTAAATAATTATTTATTATTTATTTAATTATCCTACATTTAATTAAATAAATTTGCATTTGTTTAATTATATTCACCTTTTCTTGATTTAAATAAATTAAGTTTTAATTAAATCCTAGCCTTCCCAATTGCATCCTAACCCAGTCACTTTAATTAAGTACTTTATTTACTTAATTAATCCCCTTCCTAATCCTACTTGGAATTAAATATTAAACTTAATCCTATTTGAGCACATGGCTCCTAACTTTAACCCTTACTCAACCTCACTATCCTAACTAACCCATCTTTCTAAACCTACCCACTTTCCTAATCACACTTACTTTTCCTAATCATCTTGCTAATCACCTTTTAATCCTAAGTGTGTACTCACACATGTGTGAGGAATGCTCACACTTCCCACACCCCTCATGCCTTCCATGCCTCTTGCATATGTGTCCTCTTGCATGAGAATCAAGGTGTTTCACACATGTGTGAGAAGCCATGCTTCTCACACTCTTACACTTGTCATAGACATGTCACCATTAAAGGTTGCTCACACATGTGTGAGCATCTTCCCCCCTTTGAATGGTCAAAACCCTAATCCACATGGAGTCCAGTTGGCCTCCACCTCATGGACACCTCATTGATCCTGAGAGATCCTAGCCCTTCATCTTGCATTCAATCTCAACCATTCGTTGCATCTCATTTCCTATAAAAGGAGAGCCCTCTCCTCATTTCATCATCCACTATCTACCTCATTGTTATTTTGCAGGATTTTTGAGCAACCACATCCCATAAGCAAGGAAATCATCAACTACTTGATGATTTCATGAGGTTTGCATATGTGCTATGTTGAGTAGATTAAGTTATTTTGATTTCATGTTATTCTTAGTTACATGTTCTCTTGCATATTTTGAGGTCTGCATAATCATGTAGGAATAGATGTTAGTTGCTTATTGTTTATTCTCTTATTATATTTTTATGCAATACAAGGTTCTATATTTTTTTGGCCTCTCTTGGCTTTCCCCATGCGTAGGACTCTTACCCTTATTCATATTTGACATCTCCAATGAAATAAAGGTTTCCATTTTTTTTGAAATTGTTGAAGAAGTGAAAATAGACTACAATATATATTTATCTAAATATTTTTTATTGGTCATATGGAGTACAATATAAAATATAGATGTCATCATGTTCGAGGTCTCCTAGGTGACCATTGACCACTAACTTGTACCCATCAAATAAGAATGAACTCAAAATTATAAATAGATAGAGGTGAAACCTTGAGTGAATTCAAAATAATATAATAACATAGTATTCTTCAAAAATTAATCTTTCACCTTTTCTTCAATTTCAACCGTCAATGCACTTAGTAGTTTGAGACTTTACTATAGATCGAAATTGAGATATCAAAACCAAATTGTGTAAAATAACATTGATCTATGAATGCATTTATACCAATCCTTTTTGAAACATTTTATAGGAAGCTTATATGGTATACAAATATTTGGTAAAGATTGCATAACAATAACACATCTTATGTCATTTTTGAGTTGACTATGGGTCATCCAATTTTTTTGTAAATAGTAGAGTTGGAAAAAAATGGCATTGGTTTGTGATAGACATCTACAAAATGCTAGGAAAATTTGGGACCTCCTCTAAACAAGCCTTTATAACACCATGGGTAAATTTAGGTCATCATGAATATCCTTTTAGAAATTTTAGGTGAAAGTTTTCAATTTGTTGTGTCCCAAAAAAAATTGATTGGTGATATCATGCAAGAAAACAAGAAAATTGTAGAAATTGTTGGGTGATGGTTTTGGGAAATAATTCTTATAAAGTTTTGGAGACACAACCCACTTGATAAAAATAACATATAATTGAATCTAGGGTCACCAATGTGCAAAATTTGCTAGTTAGAGAATATTTTCCACTAAAATTACCCACACCTTTATATTTTAAACGATGCATTTATTTTCATGAATGTCATTTGTGCACTTTTTGAATATGCAAATTATATTATAAGCTTATATGCATGTGGTTATCCTTACATGTTTTTGTAAGAACTATTAGGTCCAAAATTTATGAGAAGGGAGGGGGGTGGGTGGAGGTGAATCAATAATATACCAAATTAAAACTTTAACCAACTTATTAATACATATAAGATCTCATAACTTAAATAATTCAACTATATTCACCCAATGTTAACTTGTGATGTAAGACTCAAAACAACATGTTGGTTCTCAAAATTGTTAGTTCAAAACCTACAAGCCTGGCCCACTTCATGCTGTATACATCCTAGAATGGTCACCTAGACTATGGGCCCCCATTCTTCAATTTATTAAATGATGGAATCAATTTATCAATTTCTTGAATCAATGCCTTACAATATTTTCAATTCAAATCAATTTTCTTGATCAAATCATAATTAATACAATTATTTCAATATTTCCTAAGGTTTGATCATTTTACCCTAAGTCTTATTTATTAAAAGAGAACTTCTCTTTTAATAAAATAAAATAAATCCCTTTTTAATTAAAATAAAATCCCTCTTTTAATTAAATAAATAAAATCCTCACTTAAATATCTATTTTTGAAATAAAATAAATAAAAATCCTTTTTCTCTACACTTAAATGCACATATTTCCAAGTGGGATTCTTTTTCCCTCTTTCCACTTTCTTGTTAGACACTCATCTTTTCTCATTGGTGAAATTTTATCTTACATGGATCAAAACCCATTATCCCATATTGGTTGTGAGAAGCCTCCAACCTCCACACTTGACTATATAAGGAGCCCTCTCCTTCTCATTTCATAAGAAGAATAAGGTTAGTGGTATAGTATTGTTATGCTGGAAGTTTGGAGAGCAATTTTGGAGGAGCTTGAGCATTAGGGTTTGAGCCTTAGGGTCTGGACATTGGAGCTTCATTGAAACTTCTCTCTTCTTGTCTTCTTCTCTCATACATCTATGGCTTCCATCATCATGTTTCATCCCTATATTTTCATATTAGCTTAGAGTCATATTTGTTTTCATAGATTAATCTTGCATTGTTATTTCCTTTCTTGCATTTCTTTGCATTTTTATCATTTAGATTAGCTTGCATCTTCATTTGCATGCATATTTGATGATCATAGAGGCTAATACTCTTACTTTTCCTCTTTGAATCTCTCATTTTATGGTGTACTTGCATGGGCACAAACTAGGCCAAATTGAGGGCCTCCATTACAAACCTTTGCACTCCATGAATATAGAGTTATGAGTTGTCATTTGAGATCTCATTCTTGAGCAATCTTGGATATAATGATTCATAGAAGTGTGTCAACATTTTAGTACACAGATGCTGGGAAATCATCACAATTTTGGTCAAGAAGAAGGTTAAAACATAATTACTCAACCTTCACACATCAGGCTCTACAAAACCTAGGTGGTTGTATCTAAATCAATGCTTCTTAATAATGTAGACTTCATAATTGATACTCTTGAGTTGGCAAGTTTATTCTCAAGGATAAATCAAATGTAATAGTATTGAAAAAAGGGTGAATGAAAATATAAAGAGTAGCTTCATGCAATACTTGTGTAAAGAATTACAACAATCCATAGTTGTACTTATAAATTCTGAATAAATATACAAAGATCGGTCCTTAATCCATTGGGCAATACATAGTCAATTCCCACATAATATTATCATCAAAACCTCAAGAGATAGTGTGCACCCTATCAACTATTGGACAAATAAGATATAAATACAATTCCTACTCTAAATGATTTTAACCCCAATGAAAGGAAACCAATTAAATATATACCATAACTCAACATGAAAATATCTAATAAATCAAGTTCATGTATTATTCTCATCCATCAAAACAATGGCATAATCCAAAGGGACAATAAAGATCATGAGTGATTAAAAACCATAAACCATTAACAAAAGAAGGATCATCATATCAACTTCATTCATGAGGAAATACAATAGAGCCATTTCATTGCATATCCAACAAGAAATTACGTGAAAAATAGAAGATTACTCCATAGTGCTTCTTTTGTAAAATAATACTTTATGTCCTATTTATAACAAGAGATGTCTCTTAAGTCTTGAAAATGTTTTTTTCCTTAAATAGGAGTCTTGGTACCTTTTCTTATAAAATAAAAAGGTGAATATAGCTTTAGACCCCTTCATAAATATAACTAATTACTAACTAAAAAATAAAAACATAACCATAATATTAATTGTCATTTGTTTCATTAACAACCATGATGTCTTCAAGAGCATCATCGAGAACCTTGACGTAGACATTGATTCACTTGGAAGTTTGGGTGTGAGTAGGCCATATGAATTTTTAAATTGTTGGGGCAAAATCCCACAAATCAACCCAATTCTTTCCTTGAGCAATCTTCACATCTGTTATGAATTTTACAAACTTTTCCTCTATTGCAATTATTTTATTCAACAACTTGTGAAACAAATCAATCTGGAAATTTTGTCCCTTCCTTAATTTGGTTGTTACTAATTGAGGTAATTTGGTGAACTCATACCTCCATTATTCCAACTGCTTGATCTTTCCTTCTTCATTTCTGAGGGTAGGGAGACATGAATGGTCAATGGAAGAAATTTGATTCAATTTCTCCTCCAATTTTAGATGTTCCTGGATTATGTAACTTAAACTCTTTGTAAAAACATCAATGAAATAAATAGTACTTTTTATCTGTGTAGGGGCATCAAGATCCCTCTTTGTAACTTCAAAGAGTTTTCTTAACTCATACCTAGAAGGTCCCCATTCCTCTCTATTTTAGAAAGTATATCTTTTCCTTTTGCAAAGAAATCTAACATATTACAAATGTTATTAAACCCCTCATACACTTCATTACATTTGGCCAGAAGAAGGTTCACTCTATAAATAAGAATTTCCTCTAGTACTTTGAAAGTACACTCCTTACGGTCAACTTATGTAGTTATTGCTTTGTTTTTATTTTTAGCATCAATATTGTTGCCGACTTTCAGATTTGTCCTTGTCAGTGTAGATTGTTGGTATTTATTGAGTTTTTGTTCATGATTGCATGTTTAAGTAGCCTTTAGCAAACTTCTCATCAATTCCCAAGGACCTCACTTGGTATCTTTTTGAGGTCTCCTTTGCTTTGCCTTTACCTATTCCTTTATGTAGGTTTCTTATTATTCTAATGCATTTGGGGTCTAGGTGATTTAGGTTTAGATTGGATGTGTTTGGGTGTCTTCTTGATGAGAAGTAAGCCCCCATTATTTATGTATCTACCATCTTGCTACAACATTCACATTTCTTTCAGATTCTGAACAATCGAGCTGGTTTTCCCCTTTGGAAAAGTTCATCAAGCATGTATCTAAGGAAAGAAGTCATGATGATGTTAACAAGTTGTGCACATGTTATATCATAATGGAAAGATCTAGGAAAGCATAATTTGAAGCAAAGAAGATCTCAAATCAAGTTTCAAAGGTAAAGTCCATTTCTATGAAGAAAGACAGGCCTATGGGTGTCTAGTTGCTCACTAATGGAAACATAGGGCAAGCATGATGTTGAAAGGAATTATTCTGAGCCCATAAAAAATGATCCATTCTCAATATCTCACCTCAAAGATATTAGATCAGGATTAAAGGGATAATGTTGTAGAGTTTTCTTTGCTCCAAAAAATGCTACTTTCAGAGGGTTTTCCATCCCTAAGAAATGTAAAAGGCCACTTCTCTGAAGGCTTTGAAAATATAAATCCAAGTGACTTTAATGTGCAAATATTCTTCAGAAATGCCCAATAGATACTTTTAGTAAAGTCAATTGTAGAGGTGCAACCCTGATATAAGAAAATCAAGTATTAAGTGCTTAGGTGGAGAATGAAAGAATGAAGTTCTCAAGCTATTAAAATATCATTCCCTGCACTATGATTTTGAATCAAAGGAAAAGTAGGCTTACAAAAAAGTAGATATGTGCTCTCTCCTCCTTACATATTAAGTTATTATGTAAATCCTTACTCTGGAACTTGATGTAAACATAGTACTTTCTAGTAAACTAAAAACCCTTGTTTTGGTAAATGAATTTTCATGATATGACTCCACTTTAAGTACAGTAGTATGACTTTCAGATTTATGAATCTTTATGTGCATAGAAACAAAATTTTTTAGATAGCCATTCATTTTGATATTTATTGTAAATCTCGTCATTGTGATTTTTGGTTGAACTTCATTTCATTCGTGTGGCACCAACATTCAGATTTCTACATCTATTTCATCAAAATTGCCTCTAATTTGTTTCCTCACTATTTTAAATGACTATTTATCAAGAATTGCATCATCTAAAATCATAGAAAATGGAAATTAGAGCAACATGTTATGATAAACTTATAGGCCTAGAAAGTGAGCTAAAGGATTTAACCGATACATCATTCAAGTTCTTTGACTTAGGTGATCTTCACAAAAGGCTTAACTCTTAGCCTGTCCACCCGATTACCCAAAAGTTGAAAGAGAGTAGATTGGTTGATGATGTTGGTTTTCCCATGGTTGTACAAGCTCTAGAGCTCCTAAGGGAGTGCATAGAGAGATATGATCTAGAGATGAAGTAAATTCTACTTCCTGACCAATCTATCCTCCTCTCAATCAACAAGGATTTAATATAGTCTGTATTTGGTACAGTCATGAAGGAGGAATATTTTGACATTGACTTTGGCTTCTCTATATGCATATTCAATGAGAAGAAGACCTTGAGAAGGGAGGATATGTAGAGGACTTGGTTCTAAATGCTATGCTCAAAGAAAAGCAAGATGTCAAAGACCCTATTTAGAACCAATTTAAAAAGGGAGATTGTAGACATCCTGGTTTTGTAGCTTAGATTAAAAGGAAAAGAAGAAATTCTAGAATTTATCGAGCACCATTTCTTCCTAGTGCAAGACATTTGTGTTGAATGTCTACAAATTGACTGGGCCAAAATCATATGCGACAAGCTTGCCTCATGGTTGAATTTAGCTAGGGGATTCAAGAAGTTCTACATGTCTTTATACTTAATCTACACCTTGGCTACACATCACCTATGGTCGAGTCTTCCTAGAATTGAAAACTATGATGAAAATACAAAGGTGTGTGAGTTCTACCTACACCTTTAGCTATAGAGGAGCTATGTGGAATATGTAATAGTAGATGACACGTTCAGAATGCAGTTGTACCAGGAATTGCAAGACTATCTTGAGATAATATTTTCACTAGAAGCGATTTCAGTCATTAGCCAATTTAGATGCTCTTTCATCAAATTTCTGAGTTTCTCATACCTATGAATTGGTGCTTTTGATAGATTTCCCAAAAGATTTCTAAGGTACCCAAAGGAAAAGGTTGTTCTTGTTGAATTATGTCAATAAATTCTTGAAGTAAACATGTTGTGTTCAACTGTGAAGAAGATAACCAAGATTTCCTACCCGATAGTAGTTGGACCCTATTTTTGTGCCTCTAAATTTGATGCTCAGAATCTAGTCAAGAGCTTTGAAAGTAAAATCAAATTGATTGATTATGCTCAAGCCTCAGAATGACCCAGTAAACTTTGTGAGGGATCATTTGAAGTTGGGATGCACCTACAGACACGTTCTAGACATTGAAGATTTTTGGGCTGGATGTCTTATTGAGTATCAAACTTGAGAGAAGTTTTGGTCCTGGTTGACAATTGATGAAGTTAAATTATATAATGACTCTATTGATGTTTTTGATCTTGTAGATGATGGCTCCTATATGCATCCCTCATCCTATAAGAAGATTAAAGGAAATCCTATTGTGTCTACCCTACCTGTAGGTCCTGTAATTGATACCATGGTGGTCATCATGCATAGATCAATGTCCTTTCAATCGAGTCATGGTTAGAAGAGACCATTGATCAAAAGAAGCAGAGATATGAAGAAGCCATACCATCAATGGACCTTATCACACATGCAACTTTTTCTCAGCCACCTTCAAAGAAGATAAAGAAGCACAAATCCATAGCAACATTGGCTATTGATCCTTCTACTAGCCACATTTTGATGGAGATTACAAAGTCTCAAAAGGAGGGTAAGTTCCATGAGCTCACTACAAATGGATTCCAGATCAGAATAGTGGACCTTGGTATCCCTCTTCATGATTCCATGGTAAATATATGGGAGTCTACTAATGAAAATATTGAGGACAAGCTAGAAAAATTGAGGGCAAAGAAAGAGGTGCTAAAGGCCTCAAATAAAAAATTAATCAGCTACATTAGGTCTTCACTTGAGAGTACTTCAACAAGAAAATTTGACCCTAATGTAGAGGGGAATAAGAACTTTCTTTTGAAGTTGCAACAAGAGAGGTAATTTGGGAAAATTGGCCAAGCATGGTGATGGTTTGACTTTTCACAATGCATATTTTTTTTTGAAAATTTTAGTGAAAAATATTTTAAGGCATTGTATCTTGTAGATTAGGATTCGTTCCTTTTATTTTTCAAATGCTTAGGTTTCCCTAGTTTGTGTCCTGGTCTCTATGTTGTTGGAATTTTATCAAATTCTCAAGGTTTGTCATCAGAGAAATTAGTGAAAAACCCTAAATGTGGAAACCCTAATGCCTTATTTTATTTTACCTTAGTTTTGAAAACCCTCAAAATAATATTCCAAAAAATGATTTCAAGGCATATTATTTCTACCCTAAGTTTTGGCTCAAGAAAGCATTACATCATTAAAAATATTTTTTAAACCTTTATTGGACATGCTTTAATTGCAATTTGCTCGATTATTTTATTGAGAAATATCCTATGTGATGCAAATTTTATGTGACCGTTGATCTTGTTTAGATCAATGAGTATCACATTCCCCAATGTTGAGATACAAGGAATTAAAAAAATGTGGGCTTGCGCTTCACTGACACGTAGCCCTTACCTTTAAAAAAAAAAAAGTCTCAGTGAGCCATAAAGCTTGTGATGAGTCATAAGTTGTGAGAACCTTTTGCAGACTTATCAGTACTTTTTGTGCACGTTCTAGAATTCCTGTAATGTCATTGGTTGAGTTACTAATAGAGGTATTCCTTTATCACCAAGATTCATCAACCATTAATTTCATTTAAATCAAGGGCTAGCACTTTCCCACAGGTAGGAGATGCTCGAGAATTAAATAATGTGGGGAAGCACAAATAGGACACATAGCACAGTTTGACAACATGGGCCCGCCATTTCTAAGGATGATGTTGAGATGTCTTCTGTGGCAAGTGTCAGATGAGTTGGACTGGAGGGAAGTATCTTATTCGTCAATTTAGCTGACGTGGTAGTTAAGACACATGATTCTATGGCCATTAATCTGTCAAAGATCAAAGGCCAATGCAATGCACCTTTGCGTCACGTGTCACAGTGGGGCCAAGATTAGTTGAGAATGTTGAATCATGCTTTGATTATGTTAGATGTGCCTCGCTAGAAGTACTTATGCTATTGGCACAAAAATTCCAAGAATTAATGTAGCAATCAGATTGTTTAGAGTATGAGGATCGAGGCAAGTCATTTCATTAGTCCAAGTGAATGATGTGACCATAAAAGTTCAAAGTCTCACCTATCGTCGATCTTGATCAGATCAATGAAAGGTGCGTGCCTGCATTTTAAACTTGAAAGAAATTTAGGCAAAGTGAGTATGCACTATGTAGACACGTGTCCACTGTGATGTCACTATCCACATCTTAGAAGGTTTTTAAGATTTGAGCAGTGTCACTATTGATCTTCCCAATATCAACAACTAGCGCAAGCCCATAGTTTAAATATGCTCGTCCAATAAGGAAAGCGGGGATGCACCAACTTGACACGTGGAAAGGATGACATCAAGTACCACTTCATCTGAATTTAACATGGGACCCACTTGCGTGGAGGTTGTCCCGAGGCACAGATTCACATAAAGACTTCCTATTGGTTAGTACAACTGACTGGGCATTTTTCAATTGTAAACTTGTCTGATTGTTGATCTTATCTTGATCAACGAATAGCGCTTACCCACAATTTTAAGATGCAAGAAATTTAAGAAATGCGGGTAAGTGGTAATGTAACACATGGCCAAGTTCTTAAGGTCATAAAGCTTGTTACCCTTTTGATTTAAAGTCATCTGATCTGGTGAAATCAATAGATAAGATTTGAATCTTTGATGCAACTTGAGATTAACAACTACTAGAAGTTAATATGGTTCAGAACTTGTTCGTGTGATTTCAATGCTTGAATATAATCCATGATCTTGACATTACTAAATGATAGAATTGCAAAAGGATATCAGAGCACATAAATTTTTTGGAGCTAGGGCATAGAATTTTGTAGAGAATGCCAATGAGTTGCAGCAAAGAATTTCATAGAGTGAAGCAGAATTTCATGGGTAAGTGCTCTTAAAACTTCTAAGTAGCAAGAATTTGGTGTGATAGAAATTTTAAATCTCAAAATGCCTCCATGAAAAGAGTTTACAAGATAGATTGATTATCTAAAGCACTCTGTGAATGACAATTTTCTAGAACAATTCCCTTTATCTGTACATGAAATAACTAAGGGGAGGGAGTTGATTCCTTAAAACCCTAGGGTAGCCATAGTAGAGGGTTTTTATGACAAAGCTAACTAGGTACGAGATGCCCAGGTTTCCATGGGAGGTCTAGAGTTATTCAGAAAATGGTTTTAAAAGTGAAAACTGGACACTCCTATGAGCAATGTCTGGGAGTTTGACATTGGGAAATTAATAGTCCCCACATTTTTCTTTGATAGTGATTTATTGATGGATTTGGCCAAGAAATATGATCCAACTATAGGGTGGGTAAAGAACCATGCTGGAGTGAATCTTTTTAGGGGTTTCCTTGAACTAATTAGTGAGGTTTTCAACCTCAACCCTAACCATGCCATGCATGTAATTATTGATATGGATGAACTTCAAGCAAGGTGCAATGCACAAAGGATTTACTTAAGAATAGGGCCATTATAGGAGCATGATGCTAAAATTGGTACTTTGCCTATGATTACAGCTAGCACCCCAGAGCCATTATGGAGAAGGCATTTTAACCTTAGGGCTTAGGCATTATATTTTTTTGTTTGCAAATTTTTTGGAATAGATGAAGCAGATCAAATCCCAGGCTCAATTGTCCTTATTATGGCTCAAACTCTTCAATTTGGGATGAACACTATTCTAGATTTTGCTACTTTTCTTGCAAAGGAAATGCACAATGGTTTGGTGGGGATAGCACAGGGAAAAGTGGACAAACCATTCTGTTGGTATTCATTACTTATGTATGTATGTTTGTACAAGGGATATACCTTTTGCTCCAATGGTATAGAGCTAGAAATAACCAGAGATGGAGAGAGGAATCCAATGCAGTTATGGAGCGTGGATATGACTTTAGAAGCTATAGATGCTAGTTATGTGAGGTTTGATAGATACTTTGCATCAAAGCTTAGATTGCTTTTGAGAGGGGACAACCCTAGAATTCCTCAAGCATTGTTAGAATTGGTCAGATCTAAGGACCATGCAAAAGGGCTACTAGTTAGTCATAATTGGGGGGATATAATCCCTTATAATGTTTCAATAGTAATAAGAGTGTATGGCTTCTTGGGAAAGCCTCATGTGTTACCATTTCATGTGCCATTGAAAATAGGGATAGCAGAATTATTATGGAAAATAGGCACTATTGATGAAAGAGATTTGCCAAAGAAAGGTACATTCTTTCCAATTGTTACTATAGTGTATGATTTGATTTTTGTGAGGAAAGGGTGGAAACACCTCAACTTGTTCTTGGATAGATACAACATGGCAGAATCTCATGCAAGATTCATTGATCCTAAAGGATGCTATGACCTCTTAAGAGAGAGGACTAAGGCTGCCCGCATGGTACACCAAGTATACTATGCAAAGGATGTTATTAGGAACATTTTTTCTTTACAAGAGCATGAATTAAGAAAGGAGAAATGGATAGTATTTAGTAAGAATTTAGAATTCATTAATGCTTTTGACTCTAGCTATGACCCATTGAAAGATAAGAAATATTTGGGAGCCAAGATGCAAGCACTAATGAATAATTTTGTTGAGATAATCCAAACTATGAATGAGAAGGACATATATATCAAGACCTATCCAGACAGGGTTGCAGAGGTACAAAGAAGGATAAATAGTAGAAATGTAGTGGCACTTGGTCAATACACTTTGCAAAAAAGAGTAGGTTATATGATGGTTCAAAATGGGCAATAGGCTCCCCTTCAGCAAAGACCAAGGCTAGGAAGTCCATCTGCAACTAGTGCTCCAAAAAGACAAAAGTTAGAGCAAGGGTCTTCTTCTTCTCAAGAAGAACAGTACTCCCCAAGCCAATCCCCAATTTGGATAGATGATGAAGCATCTTTGAGGGAACAACTTAGACAAATTGGTGGAGGGGGGGATGTAATTGTTACTTCCACTGATCTGGAAATTGGATAATCACAAGAACCTCCTACACCTTCCTTGGATTTAACTGTTGCTGATTACCAAGGTAAGGAAATAGATCCTATAGTTGCCCAAGCCTCTCAAAGGTTTATTAATGATTATAATTTTGTGAAATCTAGAGTATTTACACAGTTTTTGTGGAGGCTAAACATAGGAAATTTTGAGAAAACTTGTGAGAAGATAAAGGCAGAACAACTTGATAAATCAGATTTTGCTATTAAGGAAGAGGTAAAGTCTAAATTTTTGAATGATTTTTCTCAATTTACACCTGAAGCTAGAAGGAAAATAGTTAGACAGTTAGGAGTCCTTATTTTGCCAGAATTGGATATAGTGAATGCCATGGTTTTTGATTCAGTAAGGAAACAAAAGGATGTCCAATTCAAGACTAAAGAAGAGGTATTACAGGCTCATAGAGGAGTCAAGTTTAGTGATGATCACCAAGCCCTTGTTATTTGGTCTATTGAAAAAAGGGATAAGACCAGGATGCATGAAATTTCTACTACAAAGCATACTAGTGCATTGACAGTGTTCAGAGATGGCGAGGTAGGCAGTAAACAAATAATGGGAATGGCTTTAGAAATGCTAAAATTTGGTAGTGTTGTGTCTAGTTAGGAATAAGATAGATTTTCTCAACTCAATGCGAGGTTTGAAGAAGTTCTTAAAGCATATGAGGAGAGGGGTATGCAGATATAGTCATTAGAAAATAAAGTATCTCAAATGGAGAAGGTACTTGGGAAGAGAAAAGTAGAAGAAACCAGTAGACCAAGGATTGCATACCCCCCATGGTCACCTATTGAGCCTTTCAAATCAACTCCCATTATTGAGATACCAAACACCCTAGAAAGGCCACAGTTCTACACTACAGAGGATTTTGAAGAAGAGAAGAATAAATTGTATACACTGCATGTAGAACTAAATAATCAATTTGAAGAGAAATTGAGGTAGGGTGTAATGTATCTAGTGGACATGATAGAATGGCCAACATTTTTTGATCAATTGGCAAGGATTGTAGCTATCAGGGATGAATTGAAAGGAAATGAAGCTGTATTCAGACCCATTGTATAGAAGTGGATAGAAAGAAATGAAGATATCACTGCTATGTGTATATCTGTTATCCAACTGACATGTCATCAGATAGAAAAGATCTTTGATTTGTTAAATAAATTTCAAGGTTTTGATGATAAACAAGATTCTTTCCAAAGAAGATTAACTATTTGTTTTTCCAAGTATTTTGCAAAAAATTTTGATTGATTCCCTTGTGCTTTAAAAACAATTGATAAAGTAAAGGAAAAGGAAGAATGGAAGAGGGAGCTAGATGATATCTTTTGTGAAAGAATTAATAAAGTTATAAATGAAACAAGCCACTTGTTGTGGGCAATGACAAATGAGGAGTTGGTAAAAGTATAGTTGTTCTATAATACCATCAAAAAAGATTTTGTTGATATAGAGACAATTTCAAATTCATTAATAACTATACAAAGAGAAGTTCTAAATTTTGATTGGCTGGATGATACTACTTATAATGAGTGGAAAGATAAGTTTATGTCTATAGAGAAAATGGGAGAAGATGACGAAGTAGAAGATGATGAGGAAGAAGAAGGTGCAAAAGTAAAAGCCACCCTTATAGTTAATGATGAAGAGAAGGAAAATCCTTGGGTTAAAGTAAGTTTGTAGGTAATCAAAGATGACTCATCGCTTTCAAGCTTGATGGCCACTTACTCCAAGGAATTAGAATGATAAAAGAATCTAATCATAGTGCCTTTGTCTTTCCAAGACAAGTAACAGAGACGGGACCCACAAAGGAATGTTCAATGTAACAACTTTCTGTTATTCACAGTTTTGTTTCTTGTGATAGGTGTATGTAAGAATCTTTTTGAAGGACACCTATCAATCACATTGGCCCTTTGCTTGTTGCAACTCATGCCTATATAAATGAGTTTTCAAGGCAATGTGAAGGTCCTTTTTCTAATACATTTTAAGTATTACACCTAGGATGTATTTGGTCTAGTAATTTGAGCAAATTTTATGATGTATGTTCTCTACAAGTTTTCTGAGAATACATAAATATAGAATGATCTCTGTGTTTCATTCTAAGGTCATTATGAGTTCACTACAAATGTACACAATTTTCAAAGAAAAATGAATACAAATTATGAGCTGCCCCTATATCAGTTCTTTCTAAATTTTGTCTCCTTTTGATTACTTAGTTATCTTGATATTGTGTGAGTAAAAAATTGTGCAATTAAATGCAATCCATTTAGGTTGTATATCTTTTCATCACTGCTATTAGTTCAATGAATTAATTAAAAGCTTTGACGAATTTGGTAAGGTTGCTGTAGTAATGGGAAGGATGTTTTGAATGATAGATTCAAGTAAGAATTGCTGATAATATTTATTGTAAGGCAACAAATTAGATGTATGGAATTGTAGTAGACTCTGAACTCTAATGGATTAGGCACTAGTCAAATTGATTCAGTTGGAAGAGAAATAGATCATATATGGTTACAAATGCAAAATTATAATCAATTTTACCTTTATTTCCTAAAGATTTGCAAAGTTGGTCAATACTTATTTGCATGAAATTTTTAGCCTTAGTTAGCCACTATTGCTGATAGTGCCTACAAATTTATAGAAGACTTTATGACCAAATCTGCTATATGGTATGTAATCTTGTTTGAAATGATAGAACCATGCATGTATTTGAGGATTTGAGATGAAAATCAGAATGAAATGAATATAATTCTCATACAGTATCTTCCAGGCTTGAATTATCCCTAGGTATACCCACCTTGGTTTTGCAGAGCCTAAAGAGAAGGAAACTATTCTTGGTTTGGTTAAAGTTGGGTCAAAATGGTTTGCATATGTAATTGAGAATAGGAAATGGCTGATCCTTAGGTTGCATAAGTATTATCATTCTGGTATTGAGCACTCGTTACTCAGTAGTTTTAAAACACCAACACATGGGTTGACTAGATGAAGGCACAGGATCTCTCACTCATTGAGAATTTTGAAAATCTACTATTAGATGCTCACAACTTAAGGGAGGTAGCTTCTACTCATCAAATTACTGTGAAAAATGCAACGGATAGACTAACAAAATAATGACACTATTACAAGAAGTGATCAATATGAAGACCAACGTTGCCATCTCCCACAAGACCTTTAAAATAGGTAAAGAGCCATTATTTCATTGGAAATGTTCTTTGGATTTTATAGAGGAAATCTCTACAAGATCTATAAATGAGCTTAAGGACATGCATGACCTAGTGTAGAAGATCATAGAAAAGTTATTTGAATATTTTAAAGTGTTGCACATAGAGTCCTATGTGTCTGTCAATGGTAGATTAGTAGATATTGAGAGGACGAAGACCAAGTTCTTGGTATTTTTTGATGAAATTTCTAATCCACTTAATTTACAAATGTCAAAAATCTAGGAGCTTTCATCAACTGATTCAATCTAAGGTGTGCATCAAAGAAGTTCCAATCAAAGGTCACTAGAGTGGACGAGTTGATAGATATGCACAACTACTAGATGATTCAAGTTGACAATATCACCAAGTGTCGAGGAGCTAGACAAAGTAACAGATTTAATGAAGGCTTATAGAGCTAAGAAAGTTACTCCTAAGAAGGCATGATGCTCTGACATTCTTTTGAACATCTACCATTCCCTGTCTTCTCTCTCTTTTTGTATCCATTTATGGCACTCTCTTAGTAAGCTTGGTGTCTGTAATAGACAATGATTCAATCATATCTTATTTTTAGTTTATTCTGTTAAGGGATGCTTTATACTATAATCATCAAATGTAACTAGCTATTTTGAAGAGTAACTTTTTGAGAAGTTAATAAGATTGGAATAATTATTTTTGGGTGAACCCCTATATCTAGGACTATTGTGTGTGACTCTGAGTCCAGTTTTAATTTTGTTGTTCATTTAGTTACTGTATAATATGTGGAATGAATGTGTTGATTTTGAAAATTGAATAATTACAAGTAAACTTGGTATTATTTCCTTCATTTAATGGATTATAATCTTTACTCTCTTTAGCATAAGCATTATTTTGTTCTTTGTGTTATACACTGTAGTCCGTATGTGTAGTTTAGTTCATTGTATGAGAGGACCAAAATTAGATTAATGAAGTAGCTGAAAAGGGCACAATCTAGGTATTGTCGAATATCAGTTAACTTAGCAATCTAGGAATTGTTCATTCTATTATTCCTTCTACTCTCTTATTGTTGTAGCTAGTCTTGCATGTTTCCATCCTTGCATTTAAGTTAGGGTAGACTAAATTTCATGAGTTTGTCCCTATTTTTGAAACTATATAGGTTATTTGAAGTGTTGAACAATCTAGTTATTGAACTCTTTCACACTCTGGTTAAGAGTATACCCCTAAACACTTAAAAATAAAATTCATTGCAAATATTGCACCTAAAAGAAGCCATACCTTTCAATTTAGGGGTCTTTGATAGATTACTACACTGACCCATTCTGTTTTTAACTTCTTTGTTCTCCACTAGCCATTGGGCATTTAAGAGTCAAGGTATAAACCAAATAATTAAGGGAGACAAACTGTTAACCAAAAAATCTCTACAGGCCTATGTACCATAATAGCTTGAGAACATTCAGATTTTGACCCATGTAATTCTTTCTCCAATCTCCTAGTTTTCACATGCATTTTATTTATGATTGAGTTCATCCCCATTTCTCTTCTTTGCAGTTCTACAGTCAATTCCTTCATATGTTTAATTTGATCTTGATTAAACATAGATTCATGTGTTAATCTAGCTGCAAGAAGCATGTGATCTATATTATTTATTGTTTGTACTAAGGCCATCCCCTCTTCTCCTTTTGATATATCAATCATCCTTGGTTTTCTTCCTTTGAATATTACCAAGGTGACAAGGGTTTTTGTCTTAGGATCATACTTGTCACCTCAACCTTATCCAGTGATTCAAACATTGACACAAACGTAAAGTCTTCTTGTTTTCTTACTTGATTAAGAAAAAACAAGTCCTTTGATGTTAAACTAGGGAGAATCAAAATATCACTATTTTTAACTATCTCTCTAGCCTCCTCCTCAGTACATGAGATATTATCCAAATTTAATTCATCCATCATCTATTGAACAATTGAAGCATGTTGGGATTCATCAACTCCCTCAAGTCTTTTCTTCTTCTTCTCATCAAAATCCTTCATCTTATATATGATCCAAAAATCTTTGAACTTGTGAGTCTTAGTTAAAATTATCTTACTCAATGAACCTAAGGGAGATGGCTTCCCTCTCATCATTAGTATCTATTGGATCATCATTGGGCATTTTTTTGGCATAATAACCATGCTTTTCCTTAGAATATCTGGGAGGTAGCTCTGATGTCTCAACACTCAACTTTTGTTGAACCTTCATCATTGAAATCCTCACAAGATACTAGGGGAGTAGAAGTTTCATCTCCTTTTTGAGGAGTAACAATAGATGGAATGAAACTTGAACTTACTAGACTCATCCTTATTTTCTTTTCTTGAGGAGGTAAAGAAGACATCTATTCTATTTTCTTTCCCATTTCTTGTTCAACATATTCCTTATATCAAATTTCAAAGTCCTAAATGCACTTTTCAATTTTAATAACTTCAATATTTTCTTCAAAGTGGAAGCAAGGCAAGCCTTTGGTTAATCTTTGATTCTTTATCTTATTCAAGACATTACACTTTTTAAATCTCTGAGATATCTCTTGCACATCATCATAATTACTTATAACATCATCCTTATTGTTTAATTAGTGGGAATACCTGGCTTTTATGGTTCTAAAATGCCCCTTAGCATCGTAATCCCTACTCTTATCACTAGCCAGCCATAATTTATTCATAAGGACCTCCCAAACTTATTGAATTTTGTTAGATCCATTTACATATCCATCAAATCTTATAAAGGAAGGCATCATGTTGCCTTTTTTTCATGGCTAAATATATTCCTTTTCAACCCATAATAACTGGCAATGAATTCCAAGAAACCCAATATTTATGAGACAAACACACAAATCCAATGAGGTGGTTATCTAAACCCATAAAACCTTATCCATTGTGTTAGATGCATTTACATATCCATCAAATCTTATAAAGGCAGGCATCATGTTGCCTTTTTTTCATGGCTGAATATATTTCTTTTCAACCCATAATAGCTGGTAATGAATTCCAAGAAACCCAATATTTTTGAGACAAAAACACAAAGGCAATGAGGTGGTTATTTTTGGAAATGATTGAAAAGATCATGAATGAAGAATAATGGAACTAGTAAAGAATTTTTTCAATCATTGTTTTGTCATTGATGTCAAACTTGCTACTTGTAGGAATGACAATTGCTTTAGTGATCCAAATACTATCAATTGGTTGATTGACAAGGAGGTGGCAATCAATAAGATGTAACTAGAGTACCTAGAGAAAGGTTGAAGTTATGATGTTGTAATGAAGTATAAGGATCAGTTAAGCCATTGATGAAATAGTGTATTGATGACATACTCTACGACACAGAGGATGGACACACTGAGACACATCAAAGATGTAAGGATTAACCAAGTTCATTGGAGAGAGCTGAGCTAGCTAGTTAGTGCCGAACAGATTCTCAGTTGAAGCCGAACAAGTTCAACTTAGTGTGTGCCGAGTGATCTTCAGGTGCCTAGCAGCCTTCAGGTGCTGAGTGAAGATCAGGTGTCAAGTAACACATAATTTCTTCAGGTGCCGAGTAAAGATCAGGTGCCGAGTAACACAAAATTTCTTCAGGTGCCGAGCGCCAGTAAAATAACAATAGAAGCCGAGTAACAAAGAAGGAGCCGAGCATTAGTAAACCAATGATGCTGAGTTGTTGCATTATTTGTTAAGTCAAAGATTCGCCAAATCAACAGCGATAAGTTTGTTACATCAAATTTTGTGAATTAGTTGGATGATAAGGATGATGAGTAGATGTCACAAATTTTTATGCAAACCATACAAACCAATTCAAGGTGAATGCTAATGGATTTATCATGAAGTTTCTAGAAGAAACAATTTGAATGGAAAACAATACTATTTTCTCAAGATCAAATTAAGATTTGAGCGGGAAATGAAGAACAAAAGTTCTTTATAAAGAGTTACAAGTCAGAGATCAAAGGCACATGCATGAGAGGGAGTTGGTCATAAAGTATGGTCATGTGAAGAAGCCAAGAGGAGTAAGAACAGAGCATCAAGACTCTGAGTTGATCAAATGATCATGGAGTGCATTGGCATAACAAGTGGAAGAACTCAAGGAGACAGATCTTGAAAGGTGAACAAGCTATCAGCACTGCAAGGGAGGAAAGCCAAGCAAAGAAAAGGACTGAAGAGCGATCTAAAATCTAAAAAGTTGAAGTTGCAATCTGTATCAGGTCAAAATCCTTCTAATACTTTCTTACCATTGTATTAGACATTGAAACCCTATATTGCTAGGTTAGCTTAACAGCTAGGTGGATAAGCCTCAGGAAAAGGATAAAGAGATCCTTAGAGAGGGATGAAATATTCTTTTGAGAAGGTGACTATAAATCCCACGGACTTGGGTGAGCCTAATAGCTCTATGTAGAACCTCTAATAGGGTGACATTCCAAGTTGAATGTTCTTAAATCCTTTAACAGGGCACACTCCTAACAGGGTGTAGAAATCCTTTAACAGGGTCACATTTAACAATGCGCTATAGCCTTTAATAGGGAAAACCATCAGAAGTGGTTGAAATCAATTGCACAGTTATTTAGTGGTGTGATGCATGTTTACTTTTGATGATTGTTTAATGTTCAATTGTATGCATAATAATTTCAATTATGTGCCATTAAGGATTAGAAGAAAAAGCCATATTGGACATCATTGGACCTTGGATAACTGATTCACCCCCCTCTCAGTTATTCTAAATAATTCTAATAGTCTAAACCCATACAACCTTATTAAAGAATATTTTGGTTTAAGAACCCAATCACCTAAGTTGTACTCACAACCCTTGTCACCCATAAGCTCCTTAGGTCTCAACATACTCTTAATTGGCCATGGAATTCTGGTGATAGTTCTTCCAAGTTCTCTCACTATCGATTGGAAAAATGCATCCTTGAAGGCTATGAAATCCCCATCTCTAGCAGGTGTATCCCAAAGTGGGCACCATAGCTGAATGGGTTGTCTACTACCTTCCTCATCAATTGTGGCTAGCTTCATAGAGTTCCTAAATTAGCTAATATTTTGATGAATAATTAGGTAACACAACAAGGAATAATTATTAAAAGATTTGGAAACCTTCCACCCGATTAGTTGATTGTGAAGTGACCTCTCAATCTCATTGGCGAAATCAAACTCTAGATGTGTATGAGAGTTTTGTATTTTCATGCCCATATACATGTTGTCCAAAGGAATTTTTTACTTCTCTTCCTCTTGAAACAATTGTAACCATGCATAGAAAGTGAATTTGAAAAAATGAATAAAGGATTCAATAGAGTGAGGACCCATATGATTGATATACATAATTATGTTATTGTGACCCCTACACATGAAATGTGGAATTTCTATAAACTTGCTAAACTTCATAGTTTTCTAATATTTAGTTTTGAAATATTCCCTATCAATCTTTGTTAGGGCTTGAGTGCTTATTCAAAAACACTCCTCAATGTAATATTTTGTAATGACCAACAAAAACATTCTGTCCATCTTTCTCATAGCCTTAGTGGTTGGCTCATAATAGTTTGCTATAATATCTATGAGCTTTGTATCCACATACACATTAGGGACCACAATATTTCCTAAATCTAACCTCCATTGGTTGTCTCTAGGTTTCTTTATTATCTTTATTTGCATATAAATACCAGAACAAAGCTCTACCATGTAATGGAAGGTTAGAATCTCTACAATTCTCAAATTCATCAAAGAAGACAAACTTCTAACCACTGAAAGAGGAATTAAAAAAAACTTCCAACAACATCTTTTGAATTTTTTTCTCAATGAGAGTTTTGTTTTACTCTTTAGTACTAGGATCTTCTTTAAAAATTATCTTTATTAAGAAAGTAATTGCTAGAGCAAGAAGAGAGCTTTTAACTTACTATTTTTCACAATTTTCTAAAGATGCCTTCAAATCTTTTTGCTAGCTTCTGTTCCAACTCCACTTGCATGAAGTTATTAAAAATAACATTTTCACCAAGGTTATTAATTCATGTTTATTCCACATTCATGATTCATAAATTTTCACGCATACATCCACTTCGCAAGTTGTCCAATATGTTACATCACTTGAGTACTTGGTTTGTACTTTAAATTATGAAATTAATAATTTGTTCTTAGTCAATGGAAACTATATTCACATTCTTACATCCTTGTTATGAAATCATCTCCAAAATTACAATTTTTTGAAACTTGACCAATCTCTCTAACTCCTTTCCCGAGATTATGATTTTGGGCATTATCATTTCAGTGTTTTGTGAAATCACAATTTTGGAAACCTACTTCTTAGTTTCTAATGAAGTCATGATTTCAAAGATCAAGTACTCAGGTATTTTAAAAATCATGATTTTGGAGACCTTAAATCTTCAGTTCTTTGAAAGTCTGATATCTCACCTTTTCACTGATGGTTGAATTCCTTTTCACTGAAATAACAAACACACATGGAATTAGGTTATTTTGAAGGACTTTTTAGGGCCCATCACAACACATGAAAGTATCCACACTAGTAACACAACAACACTATCATTTTTAATGTGGAAACCCTTACTCAAAGGGAAAAACCATTGCAAGAATTAGTACCCACAAATATTTTGCACTCTTCTAAAATGTACTTGGTTAAAGGTCTAACCTTGTTAGGAGTTTAGAATAATGCTTGATTTAAAGAAGATGTTGATAGAAATCACCTAGTTAGGGGATTTTCCTCTAGACCTATTAGGAGTAACCCAACTTAAGAATTTTTAATTTAACTTAATAAACTACTCAATTAAGAGAATTAACCTCCAATCATTTTAAGATCATAAACACCTTGGTGAGAGTAACCCAGTTAAGGGATTTAGCTTGGAGAATCTATTTGGATTAAATAAGGAGGATGATCTAGAAATAGGACTTATCTATTGCTTATATAGATACAATGAAGCTCCACTTCTACTTCTTACAAACATTCGATCAAATGCCCGACTGTATTAACCATTCATGATCTACACACTTGTAAATGCGACATTTATAAATATATTTATGAACTCCTCTTTTAAGAGTCATCATTACCTTAACCAAAATGTATCATAGTTGAATTTCATCATAATCCTTCCAAAACATGTTACCAAACCCTAATCCATAATTTACCATATCTAGTGATTATGGATTTGAATCACAGGTCAATTTGAATAAGAATATATAGCCCTTTTCATTTTTCTAATGAACATGCTTTAAGAATTTTTAGCATAATGATCAATGCAAGGCCAAATCATCACAACCCATCAGTGCCACATTATCACATTACTTTATATCATGAAAGGTCCACTAGAGTTAGCCCCATCATTACTTGGTAAGGATCAAACATAAATGTTTCTAAGTGCTCTATCATTTTCAACATAATAAACTTCAATTGATTTGAACCATGCCTTCCGGCAAACAAAAAAATGTACAATCATAACCAAAAATCACATAACTAATTCTAGATCACAGATGCATAACCACTACACTTAAATATTCATATATTTTATAGACCAATCAGATTGTTTACTATCTATCACCAACTATTCTTCTCATTTTCTCTGTTACACTTTAATCGATCGTAACTTTATCCAAACTTGTTTCTAGTGTGTGTGATCATAGACATGGCATTATAAGACATCAGTCTCCCATAAGTATTATATACTTCATATCCTACTTTACTGTGACTATAACAATTCTCCCTGCAACTTTTAACCATCAATATTTAAGTTGACATCAATGCCAACATAATAACTAATCAATTAAGAATTAAACATTCACTATATCATCTATACAATACAATATAATCTGCATTAGTTATGCCACTAATCTCCCCCTTTGGTATTGATGTAAACATTAGCTATCACTAATTATCTAATAACACTTTTCTCCCCCTTAGTTGATGCATCATCTTAATATTCTTATAATCACCTCTAGGTGTTCTCCTTTATCACTTATACTCGTCTTCTCATGGTAAATTACTTCTTATTTTTTCCCCCCTTTGAATAATGCTAAAGATTCCACTCAATTATGAGTCATAAATGAGTCTATATCATAGATTAAAAACCACTCCACTTGAATCTTCATAGATCCAATGGACCAATCAAATTATTTACTATCTATCACCAACTATTCATCTTGGTTAATCTATCACACTTTAATTGATCGTAACTTTGTCCAAACTTGTTTCTAGCATGTGTGATCATAGAAACTACATTATGAGATATGTTTAAGTCTCCCATAGGTATTACACACTTCATATCCTACTTTATCATGACTTTAGTATTGATTTTCATTTTAAATATGATAAAACAATGCTGCTGGTAAAATTTTAATCATCAATACTTATGTTGACATCAATAACAACATAATAACTAATCATTCAAGAATTAAACCTACACTATATCATCTATACAATATAATACAATTTGTATTAGTTATTCCAATTATATACTTCTTTGATATTGATGGCAACACAAAGTATCACTAACTATTTGATGAAAATTTTCTCCTCCTAAGTTGATGCATCTTCTTAATATTATTCTAGTCACCTCTAGGTGTTCTCTTTTCTCAAATTTACTCTCCTCATGGTAAATAACTTCTTAGCTATCCTCCCCCTTTGAAAATAATGCCAAAAGTGTCACTCAAGTATGAGTCACCTATTGAAAAGAATTCTTCAATTGTGTATTGTCATTGATGTTTACAAAAATGTCAATATTAACCAAGCAATGTAGAGTTTTTAGTATTAACCTTGTATATCTCAGTATTAATCGAGCAGTGAAGAAGTTTGCAGTATTAACCTTGTATTGACTAATAAGTTGACTAAAGAAGACATTTTTGTGTTAATCAAGTAGTTGGTTGATGAAGAGAATCCTACTTTCAGTATTGACTGAGTGATCAGGCATCAAAGAGATTTTAGCATTGACCGAGTGGTCAGGTGTCAAGGGAGTCACAATGTTAATCGAGTGTTTAGTCCTAGTATTGACTGAGTGACAACAAAGTATAATTGACAAGTATTTGATTAATTGAGGCTGACTATTTGGATGTTTATTGTTGAAAGGGTATTCAAGCTAACATATCTAATCTTATGATATATAAGAAAGGTCAAGTTGTGAGGATAAATGTACATAAGTGGAATATGAGATAAGATGGATATGTAAGAGAAAGGTAGAGCAAGAAAGTATGGAAGATAAGCTATAAAGAATATTTGATCAGGAAGGATCCAAAGGTCAAGCCAAAATAAAGATTTGAATCTACAAAGAAAGTTTCTTCATCAATCAGGTCAAAATTATCATTGCTTTCTAACCATTGTAGTAGTAAAGAAATCTCTTAATAGATTCAACTTAATAATCATTTTGTAAATCCTCTAGCAAGGTGAAATTTCAAGATTGAAGTCTTTAAAGACCTCTAACCAGGCCACTCATAATAGGTTGATTTAAATCCTCTAATAGGGTCGTACTTAATAGTATGTTTTGTAACCTTTTATAGGGTTGGCTCCTATCAGGGCTCATTTCAAAAGAGTGAAAATTATTGTAACTAGTTGTAATGTGGTTTTTTCCAAATTGGGTTTCCACAATAAATCTTGGTGTCATATGTGTTCATGTTATTTTCTTATCCTTTATGTTTCTACAACTAAGTTACTAAAGAGATAAATAATCTTAAGATTTCTTTGTTAACTGAGTATTAGTAATATTCTAATGTTAAATGAGCTAATTAGTATTGCATGATCAGTGAAATTTTGTATTGACATCTAAGGGACAAGGATTTGTTTTTGTGGTAACCAATTCACCCCTACACTCTCAATCACTCTCCTACATTTCCAATAATTGGTATCAAAGCATTTGGTGCTTGCAAGAAAGGTTTTAAGGACCTAAGCTAGAGATCAAGATGTCTTACAAAAGGGAGATTCTCAAGGTCAACTAAGATACTTTTCAACATGGGAAGAATTTATGAAGCTGCATCTATCAAGCATCAATGATATTGGTCTATTCTTCTTGGAAAACATCTATGTGCCACCACCTAAACCTATGACTATGGAATAGGTTAAAGAGACAAAGGATCACAATATAACGATGATTGATATTGCTTCCTCCCTGAACTATTTTGAATTTGATGAGGTCATAGATTTTCCTATTGCATTTGATATGTGGGAAAAGTTACAGAGTGTTTATGGAGGTGATTAAAATGTGCAAAGAACCAAGGTAGAAAGCTTGAGAGGAAAATTTGATCAAATGAAAATGAAAGAAGGTGAGAACATTGTCCAATACAATGAAATAATTAAAGAAAGTTTAAGTGCAATCAGAGCCGCAGGAGGAAAAAATGATGATGAAACATTAGTCAACAAGGTATTAAGAACACTTCTTCCTACTTATGCAATTAGAGTTTCAATAATTCGAAAGATGAGATGCAATCCTAAAAATGACATAACCTTAGATGCACTTGTGGGAAGATTAACCACTTTTGAGTTGGATAAATTTGATAACTTTATCCTACTTCTAGCAATCTTGAATCTGCATTCAAAGCCAAACTAACACTTGGTAGAAAAGGAGGAAAGTAAAAAATAAAATAGGTTGATAATAATGAAGAAGATGATTCAGATGAAGACCTTGAACTTGTTGAAGCCCTACTTGCAAAAAAGAATATCAAAAGGGAAAGGAAAATTCAGAGGCAAAATCCCATTGATCTATTTCTCATGTGAAGAGGTTGGTCATATTGCTGAAAGATGTCCAAAAAAGGAGACGAAGATGAGAAAAGGTTCAACAAGTTAAAAGGCAAGAAAGACTTCAAAAGCTACAAGGACTACAAAGATAAAGGTTAAAAATCATGTTACATTGTAAAAGATTTTGATAGTGATAATGGTGGAGATGAATTAGTTTATATTACTATTAAGGATGAATATGATAATGAGGAAAATGAAAATATGGAACTTATCTCTCATGTTAGCAAAAATGATACATGGATCATAGATGGTGGTTGTTTTCATCACATGACTAGTGACAAAATTATGTTTGAACATTTAGAACACTATGATGGTGGAATTATCAGATTTGATAACAATAAACCATGTTATGTCAAAGGAAAAGGAATTATAGTATTAATAGAAGGTATAAAATATGAAAATGCCTATTGGGTTGAAGGATTGAGACATAATCTACTCAGTGTAGCTCAACTAAACAATATAGGATACAAAGTAGAATTCATGAATGGAAAAGCTAAACTATTGGATGGAAAAGGAAACCTAGTTGGAACTGGGAATCAGACAAAAGGCAATTTTTTTTCTTAGATATCATTGAAATTACATGTTTGCAAGCTCAAATAGAGGAAAGTTGGTTATGGCATAAGACGATGTGTCATGTTAACTTTGATAACCTAGTTACCATAAGCAAGAACAAAAGAGTAAGAGGTATACCTTATTTGAAGAAACTTGAGATGGAAATATGTAAACAATGTCAAATTGGAAAGATGAGAAAAAGAAGTTTCAAAAGTAAATCCTACAATTCTAAAGAAGTTTTAGAACTAGTTCATTCAGGTCTTTGTGGGCCAATAGGTGTGGAAAGCTATTTTAGAGCTACATATTTCATTCTATTTGTTGATGATTATTCAAGGATGATAATTGTAATTTTTTGAAAGATAAATATGATGATTTTCAAAAGTTCAAATGATATTTGGATAGAGTTGAGAAAGAAATAAGAAAGAATCTAAAATGTTTGAGATCAAATAGAGGAGAATTCATCTCAAATGAATTCAATGAGTTCTATAATGAAAGAGGAATCAAAAGACTGTATTAGCACCTAGAACTCTAGAGAAAAATGGAATAGCAAAAAGAAGAAATAGATCCATCAAGGAATGTGAAAGGACACTAATGACAAAGAATAATGTTGCACCAAAATACTGGAAAGAAACAATCGACACAACAATTCATTTACTGAACCAAGTTCAACTAAAGAAAGGTACAAACAAAACATCTTATGAACTATGGTATGCATATAAGTCTAATGTTTGTTATCTTAGAGTGTTTGGAAGCAAATGTTATATCCTGAAACATGTAAGGAAAGGAAATCTTGATGCAAAAAGTGATGAAGGTATATTCCAAGGGTACTCAAATAAAAGAAAGACATACAAATGTCTAAATCTTACTACTTACAAAGTCATTCAAAGTGCACATGTGAAGATTGATGAGTTTTTAGAAAGAAATGAAGAAAAGGGCAACAAGGAGCCTCAAGACTATAGAAAGTTTGTTTATTATGATGAGGAACCTGAGACTTTACCTCAAAAAGTTGAATGCGATAAACAACTAAGTATTCTTAGCAATTCTTTGGTAGTTCAACCCAAGTCACAGATAGCTCAACCTGTGTTACAACCTCAGACAGTACAACCTGAGTCATAGGTAGTGCAACCTGAGTCATTGTTAGAAGAACTTGAGTTACAACCATGTCAGATAGAGGAGCTCAAGAAGAAGACAAAAGATCATGGAGAACCAAGTGAACCAAGTTTAGAATCAAGAAAGAAAGATCCAAGACTTGAAAAATATGCTAGAAGGCATCATGCACCTAGAAAAATAATTGGAGGAGAGGCATAAGGCATACTGACAAGGAAAAATTTAAAAGGTACATGTTTTCTTAGTGAATTTGAACCTATATCTATAAAAGATGCATTATAAAATGAAGGTTGGATAGAGGCAATGAATCAAGAAATTGAGAAAATAGAAAAGAATAAAACTTGGCATCTTGTACCTAGACCTAAGGATAAGAATGTGATTGGTACAAAATAGATATTTAGAAATAAGTTGAATGAGAAAGGAAAAGTAACAAGGAATAATGGAAGGCTTGCATGAAAAGGTTGTGCTCAAGAAGAAGGTATTGATTATGGGGAAACATTTTACCCTATTGTAAGACTTGAAGGAATCAGAATGCTCTTAGCATATGCAACACAAAAGGGATTCAAAGTATATTAGATGGATGTTAAATTAGATTTCTTAAATGGAGTCGTACAAGAAGTCTACATTGAACAACCTGGAGGTTTCATTGATCCGAGAAAAAGAGACATGGTATGTAAAATTCACAAAGCTTTATATGGATTGAAACAAGATCCTAGATAATGGTTTGAAAGACTGCATAGATATTTAGTAAAAATTGGTTTTGAGAAGACAAATGATAATAAAAATTTGTATATCAAAGAAGGACCACATGACAAGATATTGCTTGCAAAAATATTTGTAGATGATATCATATTCAGAGGACATAAGATGTTATGCAAATAATTTTATGAAGGATTTAAGAAATAATTTGAAATGTCTATGTTTGGAGAGATTAAGTTCTTTGTGGGTCTACAAGTTCATTAGATGAAGGATGAAATACACATCACTCAATCAAAATACATTAACGAAACATTGAAAGAATTTAGGATGGAATATTCCAAACTAGTTGGAACACCTATGTCTACTGGACATAAGCTCTCAAAGAATGATGATTCAAAGGAGGTAAAGTAGACCAAGTTTATAGATCAATGATTGGGAAACCTTAGTATGTGGTACACACCAAACTTGATATTGCATTGGTAGTTGACATAGTTGCAAGATTTTCTACTAATCCAAAAGAAAATCACATGATGGTAGTAAAAAGAATATTGAGATGTCTAAAAGTAACTAAAGAATATGGGTTATGGTATAAGAAAGGACAAGAACTTGAGTTAAGAGCCTTTACTGATGCAGATTGGACAGGAAGCATTGATGACAAAAAATGTAACTAGTGGAGGAGAATTCTTTCTTGGAAAGAGGTTACTATCTTGGACAAGCAAGAAGTATAATTGTATTTCTCAATCCACAATAGAGGTAGAGTATGTTGATGCAATAATCAATTGTTCTAACATAATTAGGATCAAACAATTAATGCTAGTAATGAAGGAAGAAACCAAGGAACCAATGGTTATCTATTATGATAACACAAGTGCAATCAATATATCCAAGAATCCAGTGGTACACACAAAGACAAAACATATTGCAATCAAATATCATTTGTTAAGGGAATTGGTTCAAAACAAAGAGGTGAGATTAGAATATGTGAACACCAAGGAGTAGATAGAAAATATATTTACCTAGGCTTTATCTAAGGATGCATTCATGTATCTAAGAGGTAAACTAGGGGTTATTCCCCTATTTGGTGCTCACTAAAGAAAAAGATAGCCAGGCATCAACCGAGTTTCATTGAAGATACATCAAGTTGATGCAAATTATCACACTTCAGGTGTGAAATGTAGAGAATATTGCATATGAAATAGTACAAAACATACATTATAACTTCAAAGTTTGTATCCTTTGGCATTTGATGTCAAAGAGGGAGAATTTAGTGTGTCAACATGGAATAGTGAATGAAGTTCAGGGTTAGAGTAAAAGAGGGAGTATTGTATCTCAAAAGGAAGATATTCAAATGATAGAATGATCAAAAAAGAGGGAGTAGATGATAGAAGTTCATAGTAGAGTGTTGAAAGGAAAGAAACATAGATAAATCCAAGACAAATCTTAGAGGGAGTTGGTATGGATGAGAATCAGAATGGAACTAAGGATATTATCTAATTGCTCATACTTTTGTTAGATTATGTTGACATGTTGTATTGTCATCAATGCCAAAGAGGGAGTTTGTTGAAAAAAATTCTTCAATTGTGTATTATCAATGATGTTTACATAAATATCGATATTGACTGAGCAATGTAGAGTTTGTAGTATTAACCTTGTACATCTTAGTATTAACTGAGCAGTAAAGAAGTTTGCAATATTAACCTTACAAATCTTAGTATTGACCAAGTAGTTGGTTAAAGAAGACATTTATGTGTTAATTGATTGGTTGATTAATGAAGAGAATCTTGCTTTTAGTATTGCTTGAGTGATCGAGCATCAAATAGTTTTTAGTATTGATCAAGTGATCATACATCAAAGGGATTTTAGTATTGACTGAGTGGTTGGGCATCAAGGGAGTCATAGTGATAATTGAGTGTTTAGTCCTAGTGTTGATTGAGTGAAAACATAATGTAATTAACAAATATTTTATTAATTGAGGTTGACTGTTTGGATGCTTATTATTGTTTTGGAAGGGTATTCAAGCTGACTTGTCTAAGCTTATGATATATAAGAAAGGTCAAGTTGTGAGGATAAATGTACACAAGTGGAATATGAAATAGGATGGATATGTAAGCAAAAGACAGAGCAAGAAAATGTGGAAGATAAGCTGCAAAAAATAGTTGATCAAGAAGGATCTAGAGGTCAAGCTAGAACAAATATCTGATTCTACAAAGAAAGTTGTTTCATCAATTAGGTCAAAATTTTTGTTGCTTTCTAACCATTGTAGTAGTAAAGAAATATCATAACAAATTTGACTTAGCAATCATTTTGTAAATCTAGGAGCAAGGTGATATTTCAAGATTGAAGTGTTTAAAGACCTCTAACCAGGCCACTCCTAACAAGGTGATTTAAATCCTCTAACAAGGTCATACTTAATAGTATATTTTCTAACCTTTAACAAGGTTGGCTCCTAACATGACTCACTTAAGAAGAGTAAAAATTGTGGTGACTAGTTGCAAAGTGGTTTTTCCCAAATTGGATTTCTAGGTTAAATCTTTGTGTCATCTGTGTTCATGTTATTTTCTTATTCTTTATGTTTATGCAACTAAGTTACTAAAGAGATAAATAATCATAAGATTTCTTTGTTAATTGAGTATCAATAATATTCTAATGTTAACCAAGCTAGTTAGTAATGCATAATCAATGGAAGTTGTATTGACATCTAAGGGACAATGATTTATTTTTGTGGTAACTGATTCACCCCTCCCCTCTTAGTTACATTCTTACATTTCCAACATCACCTATGTTGGTCCTACTAGTACTAGGGGGAGGGGGAATCAATATGAATAATTCTACTGGTTCTAGCTATAACCTTAATTACAATCCTTGATACCAGTTCTTTTATAATCAAAATAATGACAAATGCAATGTAGTAAAATCATACAAGTTCACACAAAAAAGCATACATCAATGACACATGTATATTTACATGGACACCCCAGTGTGAGAGTCAAAACCATAGTGGGAGTAATATACCCACTAGCCTTTTATTGCAAGTAAAAGGGTTCCATGTTAAAGGCTTACATCTGTTCCTTCTAAGAACTCATCATGTTAGGAATAAACACAATCTATTAAGATTACAATAGCTTGTAAGGCTACCTTGTTATAGGATTTTGATCCCTTTCTAAGAGATAAAATGTTAGAGGGTTTCTAAAAATTATTACAAGTCTTCCCTATTAGAGGATTAAAATAGTTGTCATGGTAAGAAAGAAAACTAAAGATTATATCTAAGAATGTGGCACAAATTCCTTGTAGATCTACAATGATAACTCATGAGGATACTTTAATCTCTTTCCTCTATTATGGTTTTACATAGTAAACAATTTTTTTTTACTTCGTCTTTAACACTCTTAAGCACTAGTCTATTGTTCACTCTGTGCTCATTTCTACTCTAATTTGTCTACCACATATCTTTGTTTGTAAGCTAGCACTAACAATAGAAACAACAACTTTACAATACAGTTTGAGTATCCTTAAGTCCACTCATTCAATCTAGGTGTTGAAACCCTAAAAAATTATCCTTCTCAAAACATCAATTTAAAATTTGAAATACATAAGTGACCATAGTCCTACAATACTCATGACTACTTATAAATAGGTGCTTATGCACATAGGCATGCTTGTCCGCTTGTAAGTTTGCATCTTAGAATTTCACTTCTACTTGTAAGTTTGTGTCTTTACTTTCTTCTGTCACTTCTACTACTTCTCTCTGCATGAATTTCACAAAGCCTTTAGACTCTCTCATAGTCTTTTCATATCAGTGGTGACTCAGTTGTGACCATCTAACTTCTATGCCTATTTGTTAGTAGTAGGCTTGTTTTTATCCTCTTTCTTGTCTTGGTCGTTATGCTGGTCTACCGGTGGTTGCATTGCTCCAAACTTCTTGTTAATCAATTTCCAATCAATGAAAACACTTCAAATATTACTCAATTCTTGAGTCCTCTCATTTCTTCTTTTCCAATAAATTAGGCCAATGTGACTAGTTAAGTGCAATGACCTATCTATTGTAACTAACTTATTTTCTTCCATCAACTCCATCTAAGAAGTAGTCCCCTTTACACTAACCCAATGAAAGATATGTTATGAGTCCATTGGATTGGTGCTACAATAACATCTTACTTCTTCTCTAGTAGGGGAATGAAACCTAACTTACCTCTTAGATACTCAAAATCATCCTTAGGTAATGAATTTGTAAAGACATATGTAACTTGTTCCTTGGATGACACATAATCTATTTTTATCTATTTCTCCTGCAAATTTTCTCTTAGAAAGTGATATTTTATTGCAATGTGCTTAGTCTAAGGGTGTTGTATTGGGTTCTTGGATGTCTTAGATGTGTTTATTGTACTATTAGTGTCACAAAATATAGTCACCGATTATGTGATGTTTTCATTGATTCCCTCCAAAAATTGCTTAATCCATATAGCCCGTGAACTATTACTAGAAGTTGTTGCATACTTTTCCTATGTTGTGGACTAGGAAATACAATTTTTCTTCTTGTTGATCTAAGAAATAGAGAGAAATAAGCATCCAGTGGTGAAAACTTTGTAACTCAAGTGTTTGGGATAAGTTCCTTGGAAAAAACCTAACAACAGGCACTATGTGTACTTGGATCCACTCATTATCTATCAACACCCATCCATCCCATCCCCAAAAGATTCACTCATCCATTACCCCATGTTCCCATGGTGTTCCAACATCTTGTGACAACAACACAAGTAATACTATTCCAATTCCTAAGCTTGGACACAACAAATTAGAATAGTGTACTATATCATAATAGTTTTACATTGTACCATAATCAATTCCACATATACTATATCCCTGTACTATACCACTCACATTTTCTACTACCTCATCTTGAGCTTTTATTTTTGTATTATATCAAAGAGATTTCACTATCTTATTGATGCAGGAGCATCCAGAGGTATAAGGGCAATCCTGTGTCACCCAAAAAAAAAATATACTTAGACTTAGTTTCTGTTTCATGTCTTTACATTTTTGGATACCCATTTGGCTCAAATAAAGGTTCCAACTCTCATAGTTCAACTATTAGTGCGTTTGAAAATCCCAAAAAAATAGGAGCATGTATTTGTGCCATCATTTCGGTAAAGTAGAAAGTGTGAATTGGCCAGATGAATGTAATCATGATTTAGAGCATTCCAAAAAAAGAATCAGGTCAATAGGCCCCATGGTTTGAAAGTTATTACAGTTTTTTAGGTTTTGGAGACCTCCTAAGAATGCTTCAAAGTTAGGTTTGGGGCATTAAATGACCTCAAAAAGGGTCAAAAAATGGGGGATGAGAAAAGCTCCTCCATAGGGCTATAGAGCGCTTCGAGAGCTTTCCAAAAATGTAAACGGTTTGTCAATCGTAGCTACGGTTCAAAAGTTATGCCTCCCGGAAGTTCGATTACCGTTTATGGATTCTTCTAGATTTGCACCGACTTCTAACACAGCTTTTGAAACCTTCTATTTTGTCGGTGGATGCATACTAGCACTTTCTAGAATGTACTCCTAGTCCTTAACCCTCCAGGGTCTATTTAAGGAGATTTCTGGCATTGTAAAAGGTAGTTCGGAGTGGAGTTTGAGAGGAGGTCCTAAAAGGAGAAATTATCTCCAGATTTATGCTATTGTAAACCTTAGGGCATGTTTGAAGTTTATTTTCTCTGCACTATTTGTACTAGCTTATTTTCTCAGTTAATATAATTTTCCCTTTTCTGTTGTTTCCATTCTGTTCTTGGGTTATATCTCCATCAAGTGGTATCAGAGCGGGTTTTCCTGAGTGTGTAGACAGAGCGCCGACTGTGAGGCAGTTTGCACCAGGACTGTGTGGTTGTGGGTTCAAGTTAGAAGATGCCTCCATGAAGAGAGCATGGCGGAAGGGCCAGAGCTATTGATCCTGAGGAGGTTAGAGCCCTCCAGAGGCAGGTACAAGCATTGCAAGAGGAGCTTCGTAGAGGAGCAAATGTTGCCGCAGGTGACAATAGTGAGGATGACAATGACGAGGAAGTAATGGGACTAGAAGAGGAAGTTGACGGGGAAGTTCTAAATCCTGTAGAGGAAAGGCTTTTTAGGGCCATTACTAAGTTTGGGAAAAGACCTACAATTGAAGTGGGTATATTTTTAGGAAATCTGAAACCAGATGAGTTGATCGATTGGATCAATGAACTGGAAGAATACTTTGAGTATGAGGATATAAGGGACCCAGATAGGGTTAAGTTTGCAAAGGCCAAACTGAAAGGCATGCCAAAATCTGGTGGCAAGAGGTTCAACTGGAAAGACTTAGAAGAGGAAAGGAGAAGATCACAAGATGGGATCGCATGGTGGACAAATTGAAGAAGCAGTTCATTCCTGTGGACTACGAGCTTGATCTGTTTAAGAAGATGCACGGGTTAAAGCAAGCAGGAAGATCAGTCCAAGAATATACAGAGGAGTTTTACCGACTCTTGATTAGAGCGGGGCATGCAGAAGCAAATAAGGAGAAGGTTGCTCGTTATATCAGTGGGTTGCGAACTAGCATCCAGGAGGAATTAAGTCTGGTAAGAATAACCAGCGTTGAAGAGGCATACCAGTTTGCCCTACGAGTTGAAGAGAAGCTGAATAAAAGGTTTGAAGGAAGACAAAGAGGGTGCGATCAAGGAGGAAGGGGAAGCGGTAGATCATCTGGAGGCCGCAATGAAACCCAAAAGAAAAATGAAGATGTGGGTACTAGCAGAAACCAGAGGAATGAGGGTTTCAACCGCTCCCATGATCAAGACTTTGGAAATCAAAGAGGAAGAGGTAGAGGACATGGACAAGGAAGAGGAGGCTTCCATGGTACCTGTTTGCATTGCAATGAAGAAGGTCATCGTGCCTTTGAATGCCCTCAATGACAAGGAAGGACAAATAGGAGAGCCGAGGGCCAAGCTAGGGTTGCTCATGTGGATGAGGATGCACAATCATCACATTCAGAGGATGTAGAAAGAGGAGAGACCTTGGTAAATGAAAGAGTCCTACTAAGTGGTGAGAATGAACTAGGACAACGGAGGAGTTTGTTCCGTACTAGATGCAAGTGTGAGGATAAATGTTGTGACGTGATCATCGATGGTGGTAGCACTGATACCCTGGTATCAGAGGAGATGGTCTCTAAGCTAAAGCTCAAGAGGGAGAAACATCCCCAACCCTATCGAATTTCTTGGGTAAAAGATGATCATAAGGTCCTGGTAAGTGAACAATGTTTAGTAAAATTCAAAATTGGGAGTTACCATGATGAAGTTCTCTGTGATGTTATTTTGATGGATGTTTGCCATCTATTGTTGGGTAGACCATGGCAGTTTGATAGACATGCAATACATGATGGACATGCAAACACATATTCTCTGACAAAGGATGGAGTTCACCACAAATTGAAGCCCATGAAAAAGGAAGGTGAAAAGGTATGTAGTAGTGCTAGGATTTGTCTTGTTGATGGAAGGAAGTTTTTAGATGGTATGAAACATCAGCGTATGTGCTATGCTTTGATTCCTAGGAAAGATAAAGAAGGTAGTAGTGAAATACCATTTGAAGTTTCAGATTTACTAGGGGAATTTGGAGATATTATCTCTGATAATGTTCCAGATGGATTGCCACCAGTAAGGCAAATTAGTCATCAGATAGATCTGATTCCAGGAGCTAGTTTGCCTAACAAGGCTGCTCACAGGATGACTCCTACTGAAATAGAGGAGCTAAATAGACAGGTTCAGGAGTTGCTGAGGAAGGGCTTGATTCGAGAGAGCTTGAGTCCATGTGCGGTACCTGCAGTACGCGCACCAAAGAAGGATGGAGAGTGGAGGATGTGTACAAATTCCCGAGCTATAAATAGGATAACCATCAAGTATCGATTTCCTTTGCCAAGGATGGATGATCTTATGGACTGCTTGAGTGGAGCTCAGTACTTCACAAAGATAGATCTGAAAAGTGGCTATCATCAGATACGGATTCGAGAAGGAGATGAGTGGAAAATAGCCTTCAAGACCAAGGAGGGTCTTTATGAGTGGTTAGTCATGCCCTTTGGATTGACGAATGCCCCAAGCACCTTCATGCGACTCATGAATGAGGTACTTAAGAAGTTCTTGGGAAAATTTGTTATTGTCTATTTGGATGATATTTTAATTTTCAGCAAGACTTTGGAAGAACATTTACTGCATATTCGTAGTGTTCTTGAAAGGCTAAGGGAAGAGAAACTGTTAATTAATCTAAAGAAGTGTGTCATTGCAAAGAGGGAGTTAGTCTATTTGGGGTTTGTTATATCACCGGAAGGTCTCAAAATGGATCCAGAGAAGGTAAAAGCCATCTTGGAATGGCCTACTCCAAGGTCTTCTACTGAGGTAAGATCATTTCATTGTTTGGTTAGTTTTTACAGGAAGTTTATTAAGGATTTTAGTGGCATATGTGCACCCCTAACTGATACAATAAGAGGGGATAGAAAAGAGTTCAAATCGACTGCAGCAACTGCGAGAAGTTTTGAATTGCTGAAGAAGAAGGTGACTGAACAGCCTGTGTTGGCACTTCCAGATTTTAGAAAAGTATTCCAGGTGGATTGTGATGCTAGTGATAGCGCTATTGGGGCTGTATTAAGCCAATAAGGTAAGCCTATTGCATATTTTAGTGAAAAATTGAATGATGCAAAGAAGAAGTATTTTGTTTATGATCAAGAGTTCTATGCAATAGTTCAGGCCTTAAAGAAATGGAGGCATTATTTATTGCCAAAGGAATTTGTTTTGTATACTGATCATTAGGCATTACAGTACCTAAATAGCCAAGGTAAATTGAATCAGAGGCATATGAAGTGGGTAGAATTCTTGCAGAGTTATACATTTGTGTTGAAGCATAGAAGTGGAAAATCTAACAGGGTTGCAGATGCACTAAGTAGGAGACAATTGTTGCTTACAACAATGCAGGTTGAAGTAGTTGGGTTTGATGAACTCAAGAATTTGTACCCCGAGGATCCTGATTTTGCTGAAGAATGGAAAGCTTGTAAAGAACCTGTTGCTGTAGACAGAACCAAGTGGTTAGACTATTTGATTCAAGATGGCATGTTGTTCAAAGGTAGTCAATTGTGCATTCCAAGGAGTTCCATGAGGGAAAATCTGATTAAGGAGAAACACAGTGGAGGGATGTTAGGACATTTTGGTCGGGATAAGACCATTTCCATTCTTAGAAAACATTATTTTTGGCCTCAAATTACACAGGATGTGAAGAAGTTTGTATAGAGTTGCTAGGTTTGTCAAGTTGCCAAGGGGTTTAGTCAAAATACTGGCCTATATCAACCATTGCCTGTTCCATCAAGGCCATGGGAGGACATAAGTATGGATTTTGTTCTTGGATTGCCAAGGACACAAAGGGGTAATGACTCAGTATTCGTGGTGGTTGATAGGTTCTCCAAAATGGCACATTTCATTCCATGCCACAAAACTCATGATGCTGTCCATATTGTAGACTTGTTTTTCAAAGAGGTGGTAAGACTACATGGTCTTCCAAGGAGTATAGTTTCTGACAGAGATACTAAATTTGTGGGGTATTTCTAGAGGACATTGTGGAAGAAGTTGAGAACATACTTGAAATTTAGTTCCACGCATCACCCACAGACTGATGGCCAAGCAAAAGTGGTAAATAGAAGTCTGGGCAATTTGCTGAGATGTTTAGTTGGAGATAAGCCCAAGGGATGGTATTTGATTCTACCACAGGCAGAGTTTGCTTATAATAACTCTGTAAATAGGAGTACTGGAAAATCACCATTTCAAATTGTATATGGGAATAGCCCAAGGACTGCACCATAATTGAGGAAGATAGAACAAGGGGAGAGGACAAGTGCTGAAGCTGAGGAATTTGCTGAACACATCAAGCGTCTACATGAGGAGGTTCAAGCACACATTATCAAGATGAATCAAGAGTATAAAGCTAGGGCTGATCAAAGGAGAAGACATAAGGAATTCCAAGTAGGGGATCTAGTCATGGTGCACTTACGAAAAGAAAGATTTCCAGTTGGTACTTACAACAAGCTGAAAATGAAGAAATTTGGCCCCTACAAAGTTTTGAAGAAACATAACTCAGGAGATGCATATGAGGTGGAGCTGCCAAATGGTATTCACATTTCTCCCATTTTCAACATTGTAGATTTAACAGAGTATCATGATGATGGTGCAGATGAGGAGCTAGTTTCAGAGCCATGTCCAATTCCTGCTTCTAAGAAGGAGGAGATAGAAGACATTCTAGATCATCGTGTGGGTAGGAGTACCAAAAATAGGCAGTATGAAGAGTATTTGGTCAAATGGAAAGGACGACCAATCGAGGACTCAACTTGGATTTCAGCAGCCGAGGTTTCCCATTTGGGATTTCCTCTACCATCCATAAAGTGCCAGGGTCACTTTTCAATCTACCCTGGGAGTCTAATGCAGGAGCATCCAGAGGTATAAGGGCAATCCTGTGTCACCCAAAAAAAAAATGTACTTAAACTTTGTTTCTATTTCATGTCTTTACATTTTTGGATACCCATTTGGCTCAAATAAAGGTTCCAACTCTCATAGTTCAACTATCAGTGCGTTTGAAAATCTTGAAAAAATAGGAGCATGTATTTGTGCCATTATTTCGGTAAAGTAGAAAGTGTGAATTAGCTAGATGAATGTAATCATGATTTAGAGCATTCTAGAAAAAGAATCAGGTCAATAGGCCCCACGGTTTGAAAGTTATTATAGTTTTTTGGGTTTTGGAGACCTCCTAAGAATGCTTCAAAGTCAGGTTTGGGGCATTAAATGACCTTGGAAAGGGGCAAAAAATGGGGGACGAGAAAAGCTGGTCCATAGGGCTATAGAGCGCTTCGAGATCTTTTCGAAAATGTAAACGGTTTGTCAATCGGAGCTACAGTTCAAAAGTTATGCCTCTCGAAAGTTCGGTTACTGTTTATGGATTCTTCTAGATTTTCACCGACTTCTAACGCAGCTTCCAAAACCTTCTATTTTGTCGGTGGATGCCTACTAACATTTTCTAGAATGTACTCCTAGTCCTTAACCCTCCAGGGTCTATTTAAGGAGATTTCTGGCATTGTAAAAGGCAGTTCGGAGTGGAGTTTGAGAGGAGGTCCTAAAAGGAGAAATTATCTCCAGATTTATGCTATTGTAAGCCTTAGGGCATGTTTGAAGTTTATTTTCTCTGCATTGTTTTTACTAGCTTATTTTCTCAGTTAATATAATTTTCCCTTTTCTATTGTTTCCATTCTGTTCTTGGGTTGTATCTCCATCACTTATCATATTGAGATTTTGTATAGTAGGCATTGTGTAAATATATTGGTCAATCAATTGTATATCCCCTTTGTAGTTAGTCTTTAGTTTGGTCCCAATATCTATATCCCATTTCTCATGTCAATTCACATATGATTAGAATCTATAGTTCTTCTAGCTAAGTGCTTTAGAAATTCCTCATGTGAGATCCCTTGTCAAAGTGTTTTCCTAAAGGCTTTAGTTTTCTACTATAATCATTGTTCTAGATTCTACTAATTGATTTGTACAAGTGCATCCTTCCTCATGTCTAACTTGTCCTATCAATACCCAGTCATACTGATCTCTTTGGAAAAAGATTATTTTTTCATAGATTTACCCTTTCTTTTGATTTCTTTTTTTTTGGTATTTTAAATTTGGTTTTTAGATTATCTTTTTTGAGAAATTTGGTTCTCTCCTCTAGGTCATCATGATCTTTTATATCAGGTGCACCGTGAATGGGCAATTTGAGGGTGAGGTCTTGAATAATTTTTGTTTCTTTCTTTTTCTACTCGTGAGTTAGTCAAATGTGACCCTTATATATTGAAAACACATGTCCACTTGTGCTTGCATGGTCTACTTGGGAAATATCATTTTCTTGTGGGTTCCCTAGTCTCATTTTCCACCTTGATTCTTCTAAGATTCATGTGTGATGCTGTAGAAATCCTTGCATGTCTTTTTTGAGTCATTATTGGTCTTGATGTTCTTAGTAAACTTGATAGATCCCCAATATTTTTATATCAAACTAAGTGCTCAACTACATGGTGGTACTCCTTTTTGGCACACCCCATGCTCAAGCTTTAAAGGATTCAATCCCCCACCATCCATGACAAGAAATATAAAAACCTAGCTTTCAAAAAATCCAAAAAGATCCAAAAGAAAATCATTCGTACAAATCCTATTAAAACATGAGTCCTACAACCCAGTATCCTTCAAACAACTATAGTCCCAAAAGAATCCAATGTTTCCAATCATCCCCATCCACTATCTCACTCACTGTCCCAAGAGCTCAATTTAAAAAGCCAACATTCCCCTTATTGTCCCCCATCATAACCTTGACCCCTTAATCCATATTTAAATTTGTGCAACAATTTTCCCACACATACCAAGGGCATCGTCGATTAGTGATATGCTACACTTGCATACTTACATTCTCATTGCATTATCATGCTAGCTACATTATCATTGCATTTTCATTTACATACTCATTATTAGTTTAGTTGCATTATCATTTTAGACTTGCATTATCATTCCATGTTCATTTAATTATTTCCTTTGCAACCTCATTTATTAAAACTAGTTACATTATTATTGCATTTTCATTTTCATCCTCATTATAGTGACATTATCATTATACTTTATTATATTCATTCATCTCCTCAGTTCATTATCATTTCAATTGCATTATCTTTTGCATCATAAGAGATACTCATAAAATATATATCACATCATATCACATTAGTCTACATATACAGATCACACAAATGCATAATGCACATAAGTCCACCATGCATCACACCATGCATGACCACGTCAAAAACATGATACATCTCATATATAGCATATAGTAATCATCACATCCTACAATCACACATGTCAGTACCATCACATAAAAATCATATGCATCTCATGTAAACAAAAAGGCATAAGATCCATAACACATATCTACCACCCAAAACTGCTCATTATATATATATTGCAATGAATAAAAATGTAAAGTCTATTATTGTCCACAAGTCGATAATAAGTGATGAGCCTCTAAAAGGCCATTACTTTGAGAACCTTTTATCTTATTTTTAGACCATTATCTTGTAAGAAACATTTTATGACTCTATGGTTTAAGCAAAAGAAATTATGTTTTTATGAATATACTATCTATATGTTAAGGCATGAAGATTGAAGTATAGATTGTTTAGATATGTTGTGTTTGCTTGAATCTATGGAGTTCTATGGTTTAATGAAGAAATGTTACATGATGATTAATATTTCCTCATTGTTGGTGTAAATAATTATTCACTATTTACACTTACTTAAGTTTACTTAGGTCAATGCATTATTTTATTATTATGTACTATTTTATTATTTCTTAGGTGAGACACTTGGGAGTTTGTGTACTCATATGAGTCGTCATGTTGACAACACTGGAGTAAGCAACTCTAATTCAACACATGGTGCCTACAACATTGGAGTTTGCATAATTAACTAAGTTTTCATGTAGACAACACAATTATTTGCACTCCTATTTTAGCACATGGTGTCTACAACATAATTTTGTGTGCTATACCTTTGTATGCTTATCCTCATCATCACACTTACTCCTTTGCTTAATGGAGGATAATCCACTTCTGGTGGGCATGTGCCTAGTTGTATGACTTATCAATATACTAATTTCTAGGCATTCTAGAAGCATTCTAGAGGCCTTTATATACAGGCACTCCTAGTGTACTTTCACATTGAATTGAATACATATCGATATTCTAATCATACTCCTTTGGTCTATTGTTGTGCTTGTGCTTGAGTTCCTTGATCTTGGGTGAATTTTTCCCTAAGTAAAATTCTTACATGGTATCAGACCTTGGAGAATTTCTCTTCACATAGCCATTCGAGACCATTTTTGCTTGAACACCTCGACCGAGATCTGGAGTATCATTGTCATTGGGAGTGTCTAGAGCCAGAATGAACCTCGCCATTGCATCTGGAATGTCAATTTGATGAAAATTGACTATAAATCCAGCTAAGCTAGGCCAAAGTCGATTTCAAGGCAATTTTTTTTTGCAAACCGATGCCCAAAGGCCTGATTTGCAATTCTGTTATGATCGTTATTTAGATTTGCAATTTTATTTTTAGATTGAATTTATATTTTCTCTGCTATTTCCATGTGCTTCTTCTTGGAAATTTTCAATTTTTTTTTTGCTCTTTAGGCCTGCAAAGAATTATTTTTTTGTACAAGCACTGGGTGGTCAAATATCAACCCATGCAATGGAATATACTTTACAAATTTGGCATATTTATTTGTAGAATATTGAAAAATATTCCTTCCAGCCACTTCAACAAATTTTTGGTTGTCCCAATACAACTGTGGCCAGAACCTTTCATGTATTAGCCAAGACCTGACAGATCATAACAACTGGCGTCCACCCACATAGCCCGGTGACATGTTTATTTTCACTATGCATGCTATTTCTTTTAAACCACTATGCACTTTAATCTCTGCTCAATGTTGGACTAATTCCCAAAATTTCTTGGCAGCCGTGATTTGAATTCTAGCCTAGAAAAAGGAATTCCAGTGCGATTCCCATCAAAGTCCTTCTAGCATCTTAATTGAGGGCCAACCACCAGTGACACTACTTTCCCGACCTCCTCCAGCTATAGAACCCCCCTGCACTATGACAAGTTGTTGTCGGCAATGAAGGTTTTTTCATGAACTTCGAAAGTGGCATAGGGACTATTTTCCAGCACTTCGTGAACTTTTCGACTTGTTGTTCTATCAACTACCATAAGTTACTCATCAATTTTAGTTAATCTTCACTTCATTGACATTACACATGCATTTTCCATGTAGCCTCAACTTCCCTCACCACGTTTCGTCAGCAATAGTGATACACAGACAATGGCCCCACATGCGAGTGGGAGTAGTGACCCAGTGTTCATACACCCCATAAGCACGTCAAGGTGGATCCAAATAGTAGCCACATGCCCTTACACATTAGTGAAACATAGGTTAGCTCTGAACAACCTTAAATTTCCACTTGTCAATACTGTACATAGAGTCAACAATCTGTATTGCCACATCAGTACAGGGGAGTTTTTTTTGCTGATATCAACTTTTTGTGGGCCTAAATTTGATGGCCATTTGATCATCATTCCCAAGAAATTATGAATTACTATGACAGTTGTTTGATCATCAAATTTAACCTCACAGTTTACTTCCTAGACCCCTCTCCAGATGCATTTTTGATTTGACAGTCCAACTTCGGGAGGCCATAACTCAGTCATCCAAAACCCAAATCAGGTGAGTTTTTTTTGATTTTGGGTAGAATTTTCTAAAAATTTTAGTGATGTTGTTATTTTCTATTTTTGGCAAATGGATTTGTCAAAAATTATATTTTTTTGCGACTGTACCTGTCCAATCCTGCATTTTACAACTTGAAACGCTTCGTACGAGCTCATTTGGACTCAAAAATAGAATCAATTTTTTTGAAAGTGCTTAATTTTTTTGTCTACTTTCTAGATCTACAATTATATTATAGGGTTATATGGACAAAAATATCACTTTCAGACTTAGGGCCTTTTCTACATTGTATTGCTTTGATTACTTTTCAAAATTATTGTACATCTGAGCTATAGTGCTTAGTGATAGATTTGAGCCTTGAAAGATAGTTGTAAATAAAAAAATTAGAAGTCCACTTTGTAAATTTTGACAAGTGGCCTATTGTACATGTACTACATATAAAGTGCCAAAAGCATCTCTTTTGGGGAGGGAGTTCTTTAATTGAGTGAATAGGGTGGGTGTGTATTATATTTTTGTGTCTCTCTTTTGTGCTCTTTTCATTTTCTACATCATGGGTTCACCTAAAGGTCCACTTCTAACTTCACACAATTATTCTACATGGAAAGATATTGTATGTAGTAGATTAATGGAAAAGGGTCTAAATCTTTATGTTGATGGTACAATTCCCAAATCACTGATGCTATAACACTCTTTGATTGGAAAACTAAAGACAATTAGGCTTTAGGAATTATCAAGAGTTGTGTACATAGAGATCTCTTCTTCCACATTTCTAGCTTTAAGGAAGCCAAACCTGATTGGGATAAACTTGAAGGGTTGTATGGTAGGGTGGATGAGGAAAAAGGATTCTAGATTGAGGACTACTTCTATTGGATCCAAATAATGTTGATACAATTCAAGATTATATCAAAAAAGCCAATAAGTTTAGAATGCTACTTAAAGATCATGGTGATCCCATAAAGGATGATCGATTGATTCATCATATCCTAAAGAGGCTACCTTCAAAGTAGGCTTCCTTTGTTTTGAGTTACAACACACATAGGTTGACTATGGGAAGTGCTTTCCAAAAGCCTACATTTGATTCATTTGTAGAAATGTTGATTTTTGAACAAACCAAGTTGATATATATGAGACTTCTCACGTCATCAAAGACCAAAGCATTGGTGGCTAGTGATGAGAACCACTCAAGTCAAAGTGGAAAAAGTTCTAACAACAACAAGAAAAAGCAGTGGAAGCAAAAATCACAATCTGAGACACAACACTCTTCCTCTTCACAACAAGGCAGTTCTTCTTGCAATAAGAAGGGAAACAATGAAAAGAAGGAAATTTTTTTTTGTGCATATTGCAAGAAACTGAATCATGATGAGCATCATTGCAAGACTAAGAGAATCGATGAGTTGGAAAACCTAATCAAGAATAACAAAATGAATGTGCCAAATGCTTCCAAAGATTCAACTCCCACCACTTCAAAGGGAAAAGGGCAAGCACTTATGGCTGGTTCAAGTTCTTCAGCAAAATGGATTCTTGAATCAAGTGCCTCATGTCATATGGGTTCTTCAAAGAGAGACTTTTCTTCATTGAAGTAGTCATAGGTACGACACATCTTTATAGGAGATAATACAAAAATAGAAGTTGAAGGGAAAGGAAATGTGGAGATGGAAAATGGGGAATTCAAAGATTTTCTCTATGTTCCAAACCTTAGCTCTAATCTCCTCTCAATTTACCAAATCACTCACCTTGGAGATGGCAACAAAGTTGAGTTCCTTCTTGATTCCATAATGGTACAAAATCTAAAAGATGATTCATTAGTTGCAGTGGTAAAGTCAATCATGACAAGAGGCTTTATTCCTTTTCCCACTTTGTGCCTAAGTCTCCTTCACATGCCTTATTAAGTCAATATCATCCACAAATCAAAATATGGCATGAGTGGTATGGTCCTCTTGCATTCCACTATCTTCAACAACTTTTCTGAAAAAAACATTGTTAAAGGTCTACCTACTATCAGCTTTTCTATGGGTGAATGTTCAACATGTTTAGTGGATATGCATCTCGAGGAGAAGTTCTATGGTTTAAGAGAGAAATATTACATGCTAATAAATATTTCCTCATTTATGCTATGTTTGGGTAGGTTCCTTCCTGTAGCCATAAGATTTGCAAAGAGTGACAATTTGAACATTATACCTTTTCTAACATTGATGATGAAATGAATATATGTATGTGGAAGTTGTTGGGTTTAATATTTTGTAGGTATTTGTCATACATATTCAAGTCAACATTTCAATGCTAAGTCAAAGTCAACCAAATTGATGAATCACTGTAACAAGTAGATTATGGTGTGATTTCTGTTATGGCAGTGCACGAATATAGCTTCCTCAACTTGTTATATTCTTGGAGGAGTTAAAACATGGTTAATGATATTTCTATTGTAAACTTTATGATCTGTAGTTGATCCTCATTGATGGAGTGATTGTAGAAGTAGAAGTTGTTATAGCTTTCCTTTAAATAATTCTTGTTGTAATCTTGAAAAGGGATTCTTCCTAGTTTTGACCAGAAGGAAGATATAATAGATTTTTTGTTCATAAGTGTGTAATCTTGTTTTTAGATTTAATCTCTTACTATGAATGAATAGAATACAAAGTTCAAGTTTCCACCTTTAGACTTCACCATATTTCTGTTCACTCATCCAAGGGGGCCCACTTGGTGTGTGAATTACTTTATTAGAATATATTTTGTTTCCTTGTTTGTTTCTTTGTGAAGTAGACTTCTATTGTTCTTGTAACCATTGACAATGGAATCATTGAAATTTTCCTATAGCATAGGTGCATAAATAGATTTATTGTTTGCAGCATTACTCTAAGATTTAAGACAAAATATCATTTCAGTTCCTACCTTAGTTTCCTTTAGCATTCATTTTCTATTTTAGTTGTCATGACTTAAAGAGGAATTAGAGCATATACTTTGCACCTACCCTCTCAAGCTTATGCTCCCGGGTTGATAAATAAAATGAAGTCAATATGTTATTCTTAGGAAATACATGATTTTATCCAATCATAAATTCAATGTAGAAGGATGTCCAATCCTTTGTTACTAAGGTATTTAGCTGACCAACCATTTTTGGTGTCACTTCCAGGGAAGGTGTCAATCTAATTTAACCCTAAAGCCATTATGTTAGATTAGATTTCACATTATTTTGCATGCATAGAAGAAGAGACCCTCTGGGAGATTTCTTCCCCATAATATTCAGGAAGACATTTTTAATCCTAAACCTGAAGAACCTCACAATGAGAATGAAGAAGAACTGTTTGAAAATCCATTCATTGTTGCTCAAGAATGAATACCCTCATCCTCTGATGAATCCTTGTATATGAATGATCTCTTTGCTAAACTTGAATGCCAAGATAATCCAATTTCTCTTGTCATCTATCAAGCACCACTAATAGTACCCCCTCCAGGAATGGCTCAGCCTTAGCCTCAACCAAAATTTCCTTTCCCTATCCCTCCTCAACAAGGTAACCAAAATTTTGAAAACCTACCTATTGCTACATTTCCCAAGTTTTATGGCTTGATCAATGAAGACCCTAAAACCTTTCTCTTTGAATTTGACATACTATGTAGAAGTTATGACTATACAACTAATGCCCACAAACTGAAGTTATTTCCTTCTACCCTCAAAGAAGCTGCTCTAAGATGGTTCATGGGGTTTGGTGCCAATGTTGTAGCTAATTGGCCTACAATGAGTAATTTGTTTCTCAGAAAATACAAGGAATATTGTAGGGGTAGAGATTTAAAAGGGTATGACATTTTCAAAATGTCCCAAAAGGATGATAAAACTTTGGAAGATTATGTTTCTCGGTTCATGTTCAACCTATAGCATAACACACAACATCAATTGAATGAGAAATCAAAGCAACATATTTTTCTAAGAGGTATAAATGAAGGAAGCATTGAAGCTCTAGACCTTATATCAAGAGGGGATATCACTCTAAAGACTTGGACTGATATACAAAGTATATGCCTGAATTATTCCAAAGCTATTATGAAGAAAGGTAGGGGACTTAGAGATCTACTACATAAGTCTAATGGCAATTTAGGAGTATCCAAGCTGTTATTATGTAATTTGCTATCAGACTTCAAGCAAGACATCATTAAAAATGTAGCTACTCATTTGGACACCATGCAAGCTTGAAGAAAGAAAGAAAAATTTGATGCCATGTTGAGTGAATACTATCCACATTGTAGAGAAAAGAAAAAGCATTATAGATGTAAGTCTGTTGGAAGTGTGGAGACACAACCAATGCCAATTGAGTTCAAAGCCATTGATGAAAATGGGGAGGTACTTTATATCGTTAAATGAAGGCCATGGGTTGAAAGACAAGTTATGCCACAAGATCCTCTTCAAAGTTATAATAATAATAATCAATGGTAAAATTTTCAAAATACTAGTTTTAGTGGAAATCATAGTTGGCAACAACCCCAATAGGGTTGGCAACAACCCCAACAAGGTTGGCAGCAACCTTAGAATTGGAGTACCCAATCTAGTTAGTCAACCCTATTGCCACCAAATCAGAAACAAGCTTTAATGCCTCCTCTTGTAGCCACTAATACTCCTTCCAAGTAGACCCAACTACCAGTTTAACCTAACCCTAATCTAAATAATGCTAAACAACAGACTCAACAAAGAAGCTATGCCATCTCATTGAATGATATTCACTTAAGGCCAGACACCCCTCTTCCTGTACCCCAAAAACCTATAATAACTAAAGTTGAGGATCCTTCAACTGAGCATATAGATGAGTTGAATCAACATACCTCTCCTATAGCCAAAGAACCTCCGTTTCCCCATAGGTTGATAGATCAAGGCCAACCCACAAAGAACCATGCAATCATTGATTTGCTTAATCAGTTGAAATAGATGATAGTAAAAACACCATTTCTAGATGTTATTAAGGAAGTCCTTGCCTATACTAAAGCTATTAAGGAAGCATGCATTAAGCAGCCAAGAAGGAAGAAGAAAGATCCAAAAAACATTCATCTCTTAGGATAGTTGTATGACTTAATTCTGGAGAAATTAACTATACCTAAATACTCTAACCTTGGGAGTCCTATAGTTTTAGTCACTATTCATGGGATCCAAGTTCAAAATACTTTGGTTTACCTAGGAGAATCTATTAATGTCATGAAGAAGGAGATATTGTCTTGGTTGCATATCATAGGCCTCAGAGAGACACCCACCATCCTATATCTTGCTAATAGCTCTACCATTAAACCAGATGGGATGATAGAAGATTTTATAGTCACCCTAAATTCTTGGGAATGTCTAGTTGATTTTGTTGCTCTCTCCCCAAAGGCTAATATGGGAGGATATCCTTTAATCTTAGGGAGACCATGGTTAGCCACTATAGATGCTTACATAGCTTGCCAATCTAGGAAGATGACAATATCCAATGGTGTTCATACTAGGAACTTGACTTTATACTCCCTTGCTCAACCATTTTTACTAGATGACCAAGTAATCTAGCTAGAATTGGGTGATGATGGTCCAGAAGCCAATTCCATCCATCAGTTGATGATGATGGGTAGAGAATCATTTATAGCTACTCGATAAGAAGATGAAATAATTTCATTGATTATTCTAAATGAATATGGAACAGAATCTCCAATGTATCCTCAAATTGAATGTATCTTAGAAACCATTGTACCATCTTTAAATTCACTACATGATTCAAAAGCTTCCCAGTTTCTCCATTCATTATTACTTCATGAGATGGATCCTTCTCCTATTTCCCAATCATTTATGGAAGATAAGATTATTAAGATGGAAATTGGTCTAGGTAAGGAAGTGAATGTAAACAATGCCGTACCACCCTCCCAACAAGAAGCTATGTTGCAGTTACTGCAAGAGAATCAAAGTACATTTTCTTGGGACTAAATGGACATGAGAGGATTATATCCTATGCTCTACACTCACAAGATTTAGGTCATCCTTGACTTCGATCCTATTCGATAGCCTCAGAGGAGATTTAATCCTATCTTAAAAGATATTGTTAAGAATGAAATGCAAACAATATTAAGTGTTGGTTTTATATGCCCCATCTCCAATAGCCAATGGGTCTCACCCCTGGTCATAGTACCCAAAAGGGAGGAAAATGGTGAGTTTTTGTAGATTATAAGGAGCTCAATTCAGCCACTAAGAATGACCATTTTCCATTTCCATTTATAGACAAAGTCCTTGAAAACCTAACTTATAAGTAGTATTTTTCTTTTCTAGATGGTTTTAGTAGTTACAATCAGATTCAAATAGCCACAGAAGATCAAGAAAAAATAACTTTTACTTGTCCATGTGGAATGTGTTCCTACTTAGTCTTGCCTTTTGGATTCTACAATGCCCCAACCACACTTCAACGAGCTATCATCAATATATTTTCAAATATTTTTCTGACTATATGGAGATTTATATGGATGATTTCACTATTTATGGTGCTACTTTTGAAGAAGCAAAAGTAAATTTAGAAATGGTACTTAAAAGATGTCAGGACTATAACCTTTCCTTAAATAGTGAGAATTTTTTTTTGATGATGGAGGAAGGGGTAGTCCTAGGCCATTTCATTTAATCTAAGGGCATACAAGTAGATCCAACAAAGATTGAAGTCATTAGTACCTTGCCTACATTAGAGAAGCAGAAGGATGTACACAATTTTTTGGGACATGCTAGATATTATAGGAGACTTATTAAAAATTTCAGTCAAATTGTAGCAACTCTCTACAACCTTCTCAAAAAGGATTCTAAATTTGTTTGGGACTTTGACTGTGTAGCTTAAGGAAGTTCTTACCACAACACTTATTTTGAGAGGACCCAATTGGGGCCTATCTTTTTACATTCATACAAATGCCTCAGACTATGCTATCATTGTTGTACTGGGACAAAAGGTAGACTCTGTTGAACATGCCATTTATTTTATTAGTAAGAATTTCCAAGGTGTAGAATTTAATTACACAATCACTAAAAAGGAATTACTTGTAGTCATATATGTCCTCAATAAGTTTAGGCATTATATTACTAGATATGAAATATTTGTTCACACTGACCATTCTACTATAAAATATTTGGTGAACAAACTTGCAATTTCAAGAAGATTGGCTCGATGGTTATTGCTCATGTAAGAATTCAACATCACCATAGTTGATAAACTTGGTAAGGCCAATGTGGTAGCCAAATTTCTGTCTTAGTTATATGTCCCTAATGATCCTATAACTATTGATAGTTTTTCAGATGAACACCTTTTTCTATTGGCTACACAAAACCCATGGTATATAGATATTTCTAACTACCTCACCATAGGAAAAATGCTAGTATACTTCTTTGCCCAAGCAAGGAAGTTACTAGTAGAGAAGAGCTTTAATTATTCATGGATTGCTAGATCTATGTTCTATACTGGTCCTAATCAAGTCATGTGTAGGTGTCTAAGAGAAGATAAGACATATGATGTCTTGAAAGCTCATCATGATGAGCCTTGTGGAGGTCACTTTGTAGCCAAAAGAGTAGCCTTCAAAATCTTGACAATTGGGTATTATTAGCCAAGCTTGCACAAGGATGCAACCATATATACAAAGAAATGTGACAAGTGTCAATGAATGGGAAGACCTACTGAATCAGATGAAATGTCTCTACAGCCTCAAGTGTTTGTCACACCCTTTAACAAATGAGGGATTGATTTTGTGGGGTACATTGAACCTACTTCACAAGGAAAATCCTACATTCTAGTGTGCATTGACTACGTAACCAAATGGGCGGAGGCTAAACCCATAAAACATCCAAGGGATATCAATGTGGATTTTTTTTTTGTATGAATTCATCTTTACACAATTTGGTGTTCCTAGGCAATTGACATCTAATCAGGGGACTCAATTTACATCAAATTTGATAACTGTTCTTATGAAGGAGTATACTATCAGGCATGGTAAATCATCACCTTATCATCCTCAGGCTAATGGTCAAGTAGAAGTTATTAATAGAGAGTTGGAATCTATTCTCACCAAGACTGTAGCACTTCATAGGAAGGATTGGGCCACACACCTTCCTGAAGCACTTTGGGCTTATAGAACCACCTGGAAGTCCACAACTAGTTTTAATTCCTTTCAACTTGTTTATGGTAAGTCAACAGTAATTCCTATCAAATTTGAATATAAAACATTGAAAAATACGTTGGAGCTCAAGATAGAAATCAATATTTCCCAACAAGACCGAATCCCAAGTTTAAATGGAGGAAATCTACATTGAAAAATATTGAGCTCATTCAACACTAGAGGAAATAGTGGCACAACAAATTTATCAAACATAGAATGTTTGCTATAGGAGATTGGGCACTCCTTTATGACTCAAAGTACTAGCATAATCTAGGGAAGTTCCAAACATGCCAGTTAAGACCATATGAGATTGTTGTTGTATTTCCAAATGGTGTAGTTTAGTTATCTACCATTGATCCTATTTACTTCAAACTACTTGTCAATGGGCATCGTCTCAAGCTTTACCATAAACCAGTTAGCTATGAAGAGTTCCTACAACAATTCTAGCACAATGAGGACATTTTTGTTCTTGTAGCCAATGAGTTTGGGTCTCCTACCCTGATTCTGATCAAGAAATTCATAATAAACACTTTCTTTTTGGAAGTACCTTCTTCACATCCATTCCACTTCAACTTCTCTCTCTTCCATCTTACCATTCTATCCCATCACTCTGTCAATTTTGATGATCTTTCTAGAGAATCTTTCCTATAGCAATTGTCAAGTACCTACTGCATAACTTTGCATGCAGTTTATTTATTTTATTTTATTCATGCTCTATTAGGATTTGGTATTGTTTATAATTGTTCACTCTTGCATATCCTAGCCTGGTGGGATGCATGCCTTTATTTAGTTGGGGGGAGGGAAATATTAATTTAAAAATAAATAAATTCAAATCACATGTACCTTCAAAGTGTATTGAGGTGACTAGAAATAATTGCATATTTAATATCACATGTTGGTGACTTGTCCTTCTGTGATTGCGTCATTATGAAATTAAGAACATCAAAATTAGTTACTTAACTTTTAATGATAGTTTGCAGCGTGTTTGGGTGACAAACCTATACACAAGAACAAATTATTAAATTTGATGCAAGAAGGATATTATGAGATATGGTGCATTAAACTCCCCTTGTACACACCATTTTTTTAAAAACTAGGGCTAGTGTTGTAATATTGTAAACCTTGATCTACTAAGCTTTGAAACATCAAGATTTTTCAATAATTCAACTGTTATTAACCATGGGTGGAGGTATATAATGGAATGAGCTTGTTGATCATCAAGTTCTTTTGGGAGATGCGGTCAGCTATGAAATATTTAGGAGAAGAGGATGTTTGGATTATTGTCTTAGTTTGAATGGATTTGATGAAGAGGTAGCTCTTCAATTCATGACCACCTTAAGGGATGGCATTGCAGTGGTTAAAGGTCTACGAATTGAGTTCTCAGAGGAGGTCTCACTGGGTTGCCCTAGGAAGGAAAAAATTAGGAGAAAGAGTTTGACTTGAAGATAGCTAGGGTGTAATTCAATATACACCAAGACCCACCATTGGACATTGATAAGAAACAAGGTACTTCTAGGCTATCCTTTCCAATGGAGTTTATTCAACCCGTCATATTTATTATCTGGTACTTCACATGTAAGGGATGATACAAATGACTGTTGAAGTTTGGTGCTGGAAGAATCTCAAAAAAAATTATGGTTACTTTGATTATGTGCAAAATGAGCCAGGTGAAAGGACACCTAGTGACTGGAGAGTGTAGGCCCAGATCAGGAACTTCATGATTGCTGGAGACCAACAATAGATTAGTTGGGGGGAATGATGAGCCTCTAAAAGGCCATTATTTTGAAAACCTTTTATCTTATTTTTAGACAATTATCTTGCAAGACACACTTTATGACTCTATGGTTTAAGCAAAAGAATTTATGTTTTTATAAATATACTATCTATATGTTAAGACATGAAGATTGAAGTATAGATTGTTCAGATATGCCATGTTTTCTTGAATTTATGGACTTTTATGGTTTAACAAAGGAATATTACATGTCGATAAATATTTCCTCATCTATGCTATGTTTGGTTAGGTTCCTTCCTATAGCCATAGGATCTAAAAAGAGTGACAATTTGAACATTATACCTTTTCTAACATTGATGATGAAATGAATATATATATGTATGTGGAATTAGTTGTGTTTAATGTTTTGTAGGTACTTGCCATGCATATCAACTCAACATTTCAATGCCAAGTCAACGCTAACCAAATTGATGAATCACTAAAACAAGTAGATTATTGTGTGATTTCTATTATGGCAATGCACAAATATAACTTCCTCAACCTACTATATTCTTGGAGGAGTTAAAATGCATTTGATGATATTTCTATTGTAAACTTTATGATCTGTAATTGATCCTTGTTGATGGAGTGATTGTAGAAGTAGGAAGTTGTTGTAGCTTTCCTTTAAATAATTCCTATTGTAACATTGAAAAGGGATTTTTCCTGGTTTTGACCGAAAGAAAGATAGAATAAATTGTTTGTTTAGCAGTGTGTAATCTTGTTTTCAGATGTAATCTCTTACTATAAATGAATAGAATACAAAGTTCAAGTTTCCACCTTTAGGCTTCACCATCTTTTTGTTCACTCATCCTTGAGGGGGCCCACTTGGTGAGTGAACTGCTTTGTTAGAATAGATTTTATTTCCTTGTTTGTTTCTTTGCAAAGTAGACTTCTGCTATTCCTGCAACCATTGATAACAGAACCATTGAACTATTCCTGCAGCATAAATATGTTTACTGTTTGTAGCATTGCTCTAAGCTTTAAGACAAAATGCCATTTTAGTTCTTAGCTTAGTTTCCTTCAACATTCCTTTTCTATTTTAGTTGTAATTACTTAAAGATGGATCAAAGCATATACTTTGCAACCACCCTCTCAAGATTATGCTCCTAGGTTGACAAATAAAATGAAGTAAATATGTTATTCTTAGGAAAATATATGATTCTATCTAATCATAGAGTCAATGTAAGAAGATGTCCACTCCTTTGTTATTGAGGTATTTAGCTGACCGATCAATAAGTACAAATGTCTATATAGTATATCCATGGTCTGTGCCCTCAAAATACAAATGATACATTAATAAAATACATATCCATCCACAATATGGCATATCACTTCTCATGAGTACCCTTAGCATAAGATTACTATCCTATGGTATGAAAGGATCACCATCTTGGGCAACCTATGGTGGCCCTAGAGCTCATGGTGGCATCATCTCAATTGTGCATCTCATACTTCAACCAATACCACCTTCTCCCCCTAAGCTCCCTCTTCTCTTTCTCTCCCATAGATCCTCTACCTTCCCCCACAACCTCCTCAACTCATCTACCCCTCCACCCATTGTCACTTGGTCCCTCAGAGTAGCCACCTCTATCGGAAACCTATCCCACTTTTCTTGTAATGCACATATTCTCTGCTAGAGCCTATCTTCCTCACCCAATGTCACCTCTAGTCTCCCCTGCAACACATCCCTCTCTATTTAGAGACCATCTTGATCTAACTGGAACACATTGTATTGACCTTGCACTACATCCTACTCCACCCTAAATTGACCCCTCTCATCCCAAAATTGGTCCCTCTCCTATTGCGTATCTTGGCGTACCTAGATCGTGGCCTCATGTGCCTTCTATAATGACAAATACCAATTTTCCAAACCATTGTCATCTCCACTAGTCGATGACCCTCTACCACCTGATCCTCCTACTAGAACATGTACCTTTGGTGATACCTATGGTACCTTCCCTCCATCAACATCCATATGTTGTGGCCCCTACTCCTCTGACCTCCCACCCTCCTCCTATGCCCCCTCTAAACATCTCCTCCTCCTTAGTGAATCCTACACTAGATCCACCCACTGCTTCAACTCCCTTGCTACATATCTACCTTGTCTCACCTCTCACGTCACCTCCATTTCCACCAATGATTCCCTTGATACCTGAGCTTTCTCAAAATACCCAGGCCTCTAAAACTAATCCTTGTAATCTCAAGTAGACTTGACGTTTGTTGGCCCTCCATGCTAATCCAAGTTGACTAGCGATTAATCCCATCACACTGCTAATTGGACCTCCCTCTATAGTGGTTGTCTAAACTGAGTCATTAAATCCCTTGTAAATTGGTACCAAACAAGCTACCCTAGCACTCCCTAAACCCACCCCAAGTATCACATCGTCCTATCTAGGTGATTCTATTCAATAATATAATTCCACTATTCAAATACAAAGCATGGTCAGATGTTGTAGGGAAGATGCTCCTGCTCCTTTAGTCATGACCCAAGATCCATATATGGTATCCATGTCACAACCTTGAATTCATCTAGCTATACTTGCCAGTAATCTATGTCCTCTATATGATGATATGTGAGTGGATCACCCCATTTTAAAACCATAGGCTCATGTGGTTGTCTATCATAGTGCCCAACTGGTTGAAGCACTGTAATGTGTTCCCATCCCCACACCTAGTATAAGGTTGAAAACCCTATAATCCTTCCCTAGTGACCTTGTCCCTAGTACATGATCTAATAAATATTCATGTAAAGTTTTGCTAGCATTATGGATCCTCATGCTACTAGGACCCCTATATCCAAAATCTGTATGATCATCATGATCAATACAAAGGTCACACTGGTACCACTTGTGTTTGGAATAATATACCTTGATATCAATCCACACACATAGAAGTAGATGCACCTCTCCTATGCTAGAACATCCAAATGCTCATCCAAAGAAAAGTGGCTAGACTAGAGCCTGAATGGAACTCTAGGCCTCACTAACCTCTACATTGCCTACTCTCTTGATACTCCTCTCATCAGAAGCATTGACAACCTATGAACTAACAATTTGAATATGAGATACACATCCTCTAAGGTCACCATCATCTCCCATGTTGAAAAATGGAATATAGAAGTCTCACTATGCCATCGCTCACATAAAGCTATAACTATGGCCATATATGTGTGTGTGTGTGTGTGTGTGTGTGTGAGGTAACCTTGTCAGGTACTCCAATCTAATAGCCTCCACTCAAGCCCATTTTGCCTATCCAAACTTCTCCCTTTCCTGCAATATGGCTACACACTTCTTCTATGATATAAATGCATCCATAGACCACTACATAAACCAACATTAACACATGCCAATCCTTGATCCTAGACTTCTAATTATCACTGCAAGCTTACCCAACCCTTAACTTGAGCCTTTCATCTCTTCCCTGCATTCCTACAACCAAAACCATGATCCCAAAACCCAATTTTGACCTAGCATTCCCACAATCTTGAATTCTATCATGAATGGTCCCCCCTAACCCTACTCATTTAGTCAATATTGGCAACATTCCATGACTTCTCCTAACTAACCCTTTAACTACAGGACTGAGATCCCACTTATAGGAATGTGATCCCACACCCAAACTTATGAACATGCTAAACATTCAAGAAGAAACACATTCCTATAGTTAATTATGCTAACCATCCTCACCCTCCACCTTGGCTCAACTTTTTTGGGGGATCACAATCCTACGGATCTAACTAGTTTTCCCACTAGACTTGAGCCTATGAAAACTTGGTTTTGAAAAGAAAAGATTGTAGTAAGTGAAATATGACAAAACCAAAAGGGAATTTTTTTATGCTTACTGCTCTATTTGGTGCCTTTTGTGCCCATATATGCATGAGCACATTTTCCCAATGCTCAAACTATCCTTGTCCAACCATCTCACAGTCTCAACCAGAGCTCATAAGTCGCAATACCTCAACAACCAAATAAGAGAAGTTGACCCTTCCTAAGCCATCCTTACCCTTCTATAGGCCCCCTTCTGTACCTATTTCTTCCACTCATCCACCTGGGTTACCCCTTTGCGCCCTTCCACTATTAATTTTTCATCCTAATCATAATTTTAACCTTGTTGGTTAACAATTTGTCTCCCTTAATTCTTTGGTTTATACCTTGACTCTTAAATTCCCAATGGCTAGTGGAGAACAAAGAAGTTAATAACAAAATGGGTCACCCCTAAATTGAAAGGTACAACTCCCTTTAGGTGCAATATTTGCAATGCATTTTGTTTTTAAGTTTTTGGGGGTATGTTCTTTACTAGATTGCTCAACATTGCAAACAACCTAGGCAATTTTAGAAATAGGGACTAACTTATGAAATGTAGTCTATTCTAACTTAAATGCAAGGATGGAAACATGCAAGACTAACTACAACAACAAGAGAGTAGATGGAATGACAAAATGGGTAATTCTTGGATTGCCAAGTTAGCTGATATTTGACAATACTCAGATTGTTCCCTTTTTAGCTACTTTTTAAATCAAATTATGATCCTTTCATACAATGAACTAAACTACACATATGAACTACAATGCATAACACAAAAAGAGGAACATGATTATGCTGAAGAAAGTAAAGTTTATGATCTACTAAAATGAAGGAAATAAAACCAAGTTTACATGCAATCATTCAACTTTCAGTTATAGCACATTCATTCCAAATATTATACATTAATTAAATGAAAAATAAAATTAAAAGTAGACCCAGAGTCACACATAGTAGTCCCAACTACATGGGTTTTTCCACAAAAAAATTTCCGAAATGATTAACTTCTCAAAAAGTTACATATATAAGCCTCTTCAAAATGGCGAGTTACATTTGATGATTGCACTATAGAGCATCTCTGAATGGAATAAATAGGACATGATTGAATCATTATTTATTATAGAGACCAAGGTTACTAAGAGAATTCCATAAATGGCTACAAAACAAGAGAGAAGAGAGGGAATGATAGATGTTTGAAAGAATGATAGAGCATCATGCCTTCTTAGGAGTAACTGCTTCAGCTCTATAAGCCTTTATTGCATGCATTACTTTGTCTAGCTCCTCAACACCTGGGGTGATGATATTGTTAGCTCGAATCATCCAATAGTTGTGCATCTCTATCAACTCATCCACTCTTGAGACTTTTAATTGGAAGTTCTCCGATGCACCCTTAAGATTGAATCAACTAATGAAAGTTCTTGGATTCTTGACATCTAGAAATTGAGTGGATCAACAACTTCATCAATGAACACTAGGAACTTGGCCTTCATCCTGTAAATATCTACTAATCTGTCATTGGTATACAAATAAGACTTTGTGTGTAGTAATTTCAAGTATTCAAATAACTTCTCTATGACCTTTTGTACCAGGTCATGCACATCCTTAAGCTCATTTGAAGATCTTCCATAGCTTTCCACTATAAATTCCAAAGTTTTTTTCTAATGAAATAATGGCTCGTTACCTATTTTAAGGATCCCATGAGTGATGGCTTCATTGGTCTTTATATTGATCACTTCTTATAGTGCCAATTCCTTTGTTAGTCTATCTATTACATTTTACATGGTAATTTGATGACTAGAAGTTGCCTTCCTTAACTTGTGAGAATCTAATAATAGATTTCCCAAATTCTCAATGAGCGGGGGACCTTGTGCCTTCATCTAATGAACCCATCCTTGACCAATTTTCCCAATTTTCCTTTCTTGTTGTAGCTTCATCAACAAATTCTTATTCTCTTTTGCATTTGGGTCAAATACACTATTTGAAGTAACCCCAAGTGCAGACCTAATGTAGACCATTAATTCTTTGTTTGAGGCCTTGAGCACCTCTTTCTCTACCCTCAAATCTTCTAGCCTTTACTCAATCTTCTCTTTAGTAGACTTCCATATATTTACCATGGAATCATGAATAGAGATACCAAGGTCCATCATTCTAATCTAGAAGTCATTTGCAATGAGCTCATGGAACTTTCCCTCCTTTTGAGGCTTTTCTATCTCCATTAACATGTGTCTAGTAGAAGGATCAATAGCCAATGCTACTATGAACTATTTCTTCTTTGTCTTCTTTGATGGTCGATGAGAAAAAGTTTCATATGTAATAAGGTCCTTTGATGGGGTGGCTTCTTCATACCTCTACTTATTTTGATTATGGTTTCCTCCAAACATGAGTTAGTTGAAAGGACATTGAGTGCTAATTACAGGGTAGTAGGATCAAAGAGTTTCCTTGGGACTAGGGGAGTTTTCTTGCTCTGAGAAACAATAGAGAAGGCAATGGCTTTGGTTACTAAAAGGGCCAAAGTATCCCCTTTTTAAGATGTATCCTACTCTTGTCCATCCATGGGGTTGGTGTCACCATCCAAATTGATAAATTGGATAGGGGAGGCAAACTTAGCTACTAACTTCTCTTGTTCAAATTCTTTTTCCTTCTCCTTATTTCCTTCCTTCTCCACAACTCTTCCTATATCTAGAAGAGATCCACCTTGACAAGTGGGGGTAACTAATTTTTTTCTCTCTAGGGGTTGGTCTCCTTCTTGGCCTATAGACTGAGTTGGGCTTGTAGATTTTGAAGTGGTAGCAGTGGTGGAGGTTACTGCAGGTGATTGAGTAGCTCCGAAAGACACTCGAGTAGTGGATCCAGTACTTCCCATTCTCTTATTTCTTACTCTAGTCCATTGTACCCACTTGTTCATTCTCTTGATGATTCTATGCATTAGAACCTCCATGGCATCGATGGCAAGACCTATAGGAAGGGTTAACATAATGTGAGTGCCTTTAATCTGCTTGTAGGACGAGGAATGCATATAGGAGCCATTATCTGCAAGATTAACAATATCAATAGAGTCACTATATAATTTTACTTCATCAATTGTCAACCAGGAAAAAAACTTCTCCTGGCTCTAATACTCATTAAGACATCCAACCCAAAAATCTTCAATGTTTGGAATGTGTCTATAAGTGTAGATTCCCAACTTCAAATGATCCCTTGCAAAGTTTACTAGGTCATATTGAGGCCTTAGTACCTCATTATCGATCAATTTGATTTTACTTTCAAATCTCTTGAGTAGATTCTAAGCATCATATCTAAAGGTATAGGAATAGGGTCCAACCACTAGGGGGAAGGAAATCTCAGCTATCTTTTTCACATTTAAACACAAGGTGTTCAATTCAAGAATTTTTTGACATAATTCAACAAGAACAACCTTGTCTTTTGGGTACCTAGGAAGTCTTTTGGGAAACCTATAAAAAGCACCTATTTGTAGGTAGGAGAAGCTCAAAAATTTGATGAAAGAGCATCAACTGAAAATCTTCTCTCAGGGTAGCCTTGCAATTCCTAGAAAAATCACATTGTGAAAGTGTCATTGACTATTATGTACTCCTCATAACTCCTTTGTAGTTGAAGGTGTAGGTAAAACTCATATACCTTTGTATTTTCATTGCAGTCTTCAATTTTGGGAAGACCCAGCCATAGGTGATGCATAGCCAAGGTGTAGATTAAGTATGTAGACATGTAAAACTTCTTGAATCCCCTAGCTAAATTCAACCATGAGGCAAGCTCATTACATATGATTTTGGCCCAGTCGATTTGAAGACCTTTGACATAGATGGCTTGCACCAAGAAAAGTGGTGCTCAATGAACTCTAGGATTTCCTCTGTTTCTTTTAATTTGAAGAGTAGTTCCAGGATGTCAATGATCTCCCATTTTAAATTGGTTTTGTATATGGTCTTCAACATCTTGCTCTTATTTGAGTGTGTCATTTGGAACCAGGTCCTCTACATATCCTCCCTTCTCAAGGTCTTCTTCTCATTAAACATGGATGCAGAGGAGCCGAAGTCAATGTCACAATATTTCTCCTTTATAGGCATGCCAAATGTAGACTAGATTAAAGCCTTATTGATTGAGAGGAGGATAGATTTGTCAAGAAGCATAATTTGCTTTGTCTTTGGATCATATCTCTCTATGCACTCCATTACTAGCTCTAAAGCTTGTACAACCATGGGAAAATCAATAACATCCACCAATTCACTTTCTTTCAACTCTGAGTAATCGTGTGGTTAGGCTAAGAGTTAAGTCTTCTGTAAAGATCACCCAAATCATAAAAATTGAATGATGCATATGTTAAATCTTTTAACTCACTCTCTAGGCCTATAAACTTATCATAACCTACATCTCTGATTGCCATTTGCTATGATTTCAAAGGATGCAATTTTTGATAAATAGTCATGTTAAATAACGATGAAATAAATTAGAGGAAATTTTGTTGAAATAGATGTAGAATTTCAAATGTTGGTGCCGTGGAAATGAAATTAAGTTCAACCAATGATCATAACAATAGAATTTGCAATAAATTGCATGATTAATGACTATTTAAAACTTTTTGTGTTATGCACATAAAAATTCATAATCCCGAAAGCCATATTACTTTACCTAAAGTAAATTCATATCATTAAAAGCCATTTACCAAAACAAGAGTTTTAGTTTAGCAGAAAATGCCTTGTTTCCTTCAGAATCTGGAATGAACATTTATTCGATAACTTACTATGTGCAGGGGAAAGAGCATAGATCAGCTTTTTCATAAGCCTAGTTTTCCTTTGATTCAGAATCACAGTGCAAGGAACTATCCTTTTAATACCTCGAGCACTTCATTCTTTCATTATTTGCATTAAGCACTTAGCACTTGATTTTCTTATACTGGGGTTGCACCTCTACAAATGACTTTATTGGAAGCATCTATTGGGCATTTTCGAAGAATATTTGCACATTAAAGTCACTTGGATTTTTATTTTCCAAGCCTTCAAAGAAGTTTTCTTTTACATTTCTTAGGGATGGAAACCCCCTTTGAAAGAAACATTTTCTAGAGAGAGAAAAAGTTTACGACATCTTCCCTTTGATCTCAATCTGATGGCTATGAGGTGAGATTTCAAGTGTGGATCTTTCATTATAGGGCCAAAATAATTCCTTTTAGCATCATGCGTTCCCTACTTATGTACAAAGACTTTAGAATTGGGCACTGACCAAGTTAGATTTGGAAATAGAACATAATACCTTCATTTCCATTAATGAGTAGCTGGAAACCCACATACCTTTCCTTCTTCATAAAAGTATATTTTTACATTTTTAACTTAATTGGAGACCTTCCTAGCTTTGACTTATACTTTCATGGACCTTTCTATAATTACACAACCAAGTGTACCATGAGTTAACACTATCGTGACTTCATTCCTTGGGTACATACTTGGCAAACTTCACCAAGGGGAAAAACTGACTCGATCATTTAGAATCCGCAAGAAATGGAATGCTGGCACAAGATGGCAGTTTAGAAACATTGGAGAAGTTATTTCTCATCAGGAAGACACTTGAAACACATCCCAACCCAACCTAAACTACCTAAAAACTGAATGCATTAAGACAACAATAAATCCACATGGAGGGATAAGGGGAAGGCAAATCAAAAGATATTCAGAAAAGATACAAAGTGAGAGCCTTGAGGATTAATGAGAAGTAAGCCACCTAAAGACTATTTGATATGTAAACTTGGATAGAGACTCAGAGTACCAAAAATTATAAGGGAGAAAGGAAAAGATGAAAGTTGGCAACAAACCTTCTTTTAGCCAATCTAAATCTATCTACTTATTCCAAATATCTTACTCTTCAAGAAACTGCCAGGCATTATTATCTCTCCTCTTTTTACTTGAGATCGGGGAAACTTCATTGCTTTAAAAATATTCTTCACGTCATCTACCTTCATACTTCTTTGAAATTGTATTATCCCAACACTATATCGAAGAAGGGAAAAATGTAGACACACAATCTAATTACACCATTTAAGCAATCCTATTTAGTTATCTTCTAAGGCATTATTGATTAAGTATTTTAATATTTAATTAATTTATGTTATCCCCTTAGTTAATTAATCAAATTAATTAATTATAGTCCAATTAATAATCAATTGATAACCTATAGTCTTATTTATTAATTAATCCCCTTTCCTATTAAATTAAATAATTGCACTAACCTATTTTATTTTATTTCATTTTACTCATTTGATTAAATAAATAAATTAATCAAATCCTCCAACTATAGAATAAACCCCTAACCCAATCCTAACCTAGGAGCTCAAACCTAACCAATCCCATTCACCCATACTAATCCATCCCATTAGCTAATTAACCCCACTTAATTAACCAACCCACTTGTATTTTTGTAACACCCTCAATTATCTCTTAATCCATCCCCCAACCCAAGCCTAATCCTCACATAAATATTTGCATAACTTTAAGCATGAATTAAGAATTCCTAATCCAAACCAGAGTCAACCCTCTTGTCACATCCCTCACATCTCCAACCACATGCATTTAAGTCCACATTAAATGCCCTTTACACTCTCTTACACATCCCTTAAATGACCCATCTCTCTAATAACTCCTTTCCCCTCACATTGCTCCATCTTCTGACACTCACTTCCCTTGTAACAAGTGCCATCCTCCCATTAGCTCCAAACAAGCACAATCCATGTGCTCCCTCTCCTTACATTCTAGCCCTCACAAATCCTCCACTTTTCATCTTGGCTCTCCATTTCACTACCCCTTGGCCTATAAATTGAACCATTCCCCTCCTCTATTTTCATCCACCTTACATGTTAATTTTATAATGCTCCATTTTGTAACAAAGCCATCAAACATACCCTCTTAATGCCAAATTTCTTCCACACCCCTATAGTTTAAATATCCATTCATCCTCCATTATTGAAGCTACCCTGAAGCTTGAAACAATTTGAGCATACACCCTCCATCATTGGACACATAAAAAGGTCAAGGGGACTATCTAGAGAGCTTGCCATACTTGGTCTACAGTCTCTTGCCATGTCTTCTTTGTCCTTTCATAAGCATTAACCTAAGTTGTTTTGTGAATGCTATTACTAGTTTAGTATTCCTTCATAATAATATTTTAGGTATACAATAGCTAGAGCAACTTGTCTTTTCATGAAAAAGAAAAAATGGAAAAATACTAGTAGGGCCTCAAATATGGAAATTGTTAACTAGTTTTTTTTTTTTTTTTTTTCTAATGGTGAAATCCCTATTAAACTTCATGATGGATATGACTATGAATAACTATTGGAACCATGGGACTAGGTTTCATTAATGTTTATGAAGTACTTTACACTTGAGGATAGATTTGGGGTGTATTTTATCTATCATATGCCATTCCTTTATCATTTCAAAAAATCACAGTTCTATTCCTCTCATGTTCCTTACTCTCTACTCTTTGGGGAATTATGTCAAGGAAGTTATTGAGACTACCAAGAATTAAGGCAAGATGGTGATAACCCTGCACCAAGGACTTATTATTAGACTTTACCATTTTCATCTTTGCCTTCTCACAACCTCTTTTTGTTAATGAGGCCTATCCCTCACATTCCCTATCTACTTTTTATTGTGGATACCCTTGACCCAAGTAAGAAAAAATGTCTCAAACCCCTACTTTGAAAGTTTATCATGGTTCTCTTGAAAACCCTCCCAACTTGGTACCAAGCAAAAACTGGAGGAGAAGAAAAGAAAAATAACTTTATATCAAAATAAAGGAAAAGTCCCCCCAAAAGTCCAAACTAGCATTTAGGAGATTAAATCCAACATTGATGCAATAGAGGAAACCACTAACCGTTGTTGGTCCAACAAATTTACTACATGATCTATGATAATGGGTGATGCAATGCAAGGCAAGAGAATCCCCAAAGGAGATGTCCTAACCCCAAGAAATTAATCACACCATATAATAATAACAATAATACATATACTTGGATCCACAACAAAGTTGATTCTCATAATAGAATCATAAGATTTACATCCAACATGCCCGACTGTAAGTCCTTTTGGGTTATGACCAAATATATCAACAATTACAATAGCAATTTTGCAAGACCTTGTAAGATCCAACTTCTACCTATCCCAAATCAAAAATGTGGTAGAGAATTCCAATAAGAATCTAAACTTGTGCTCACAAGCCACCAATCAATATTCTTGTTTCTCAAACCCACACTTAGCTACTAGCTCTGCTCAAACTTCGCTCCTTTCAGATACTTCCATCTTCTCCATGCTGAATAATAATGACTCTAGACTTCAAAAAACCCTCTACTTATAGTAAACCAATCCACATGTCATCCTAGAAAGTTACATTAATTAAATACATCCATATTAAATACACCTTAAAGCCACAAGTTGGTTTGGCAATAATCATTAAATACATGAAATAACTAAATACTTAGGACAAGCCCCAATTTTACAAAGCATAACTAACTCAAATGAAAAAATGAAAGTACATTTCCTTAGGTACAAGTCCACATGCCATAAAACTATCCAAATCCAAGAGCACCCATGCAAAATTCCTCAGATCCAAGCTCATGAATATAATCTCCAAAGTCTGCCAGTAAATTAGGAACATGCGACTAGCAGTCACGAAAACAACTCTAACTCTAAGACGATTACTCCACACTCTATGAACACTTAGGAAAAGGTTCCCCAATATGCCTTGAATACATCCCCAAAAATGCAAACCATAGGTCCAAAAAATCCAAGATCAATGCTCCTGCATCATACTACTTAAGTATGTAGAAAAGTATGTCCCATACTTTGATGGTAAAGAAATTTTTGCATCCAACTTCATCTTCACCAAAGGCTTCCAATCCACCAAGGGCAAGAGAGCCAATTTGCACAACAACCATCTCTGCTTCATCTATTCAAACATCACAATAAAATTAATCTCATCAACCCAATGAACATGCTCACTCATAGGAACAAATCGAACATAATGCTTCACCAACAACTCTTGCAATTGATCACAACCAACAATAACAACATCCTCAAACATAAAATCCATGTCACCAACATCAAAGAACTCCAAAAATAAATCAGCAACATGTAAGCTTAAATCCATAATAAGAGCAACATGTAAATCCTCAGTGATATTCACCACAAGTAAGTCCACATTAGGAACATATAGATCCAAATCAGCAATATCATGTAGATCCTCAACGACATAAACAACAAGTGTATCCACACTAGCAACATCCAACTCCACATCAGTAGCAAAAATAGAGTTCTCAACAATATTAGCAACAACATATGAATTTAGATCCATATCAACAACCATAGGAACATCCTCATCCATATGTAAATCCTCATAAGCAACAATCTCATTGCTCACGACAAGATGCTTTGCAACATGTAACTTATAACCCATAATAACTTGATTATACGCAATCAAGTGCTTTACAATCTCCATGTTAGATCCAACCAACCGATCATAAAAAAAAATCTCCTTTCTAGTCTCAACAAGGTCAAGGTCCTCTTTGGTAAGTTCAGGTATCTTAGCAAAAACCACAAGTTGCTCTGTAGGTTTCATATCAAACTCCAGAAATTGATCAACAAAACCAACCACACTACCTGTTTAGCTTTAGCAAAGTCATCCTTTACCTCTTCCTCAATAGAAAAGTGCCTTCTTCTTTGAATCATCTTCTTAACTGGCCAGACAACTCTCTTTTTGATCGGTAAACTCCAACTCCAGTAACATACAACTTTCTTCTCCTTATCTTCAACTTGTTTACACAAAGAAGCATCCACCTAAGAAAATGCCTCAATTATCTTCTTCTCAACTACATCACAAAAATCTGTAATCATTCCAAGGTCCAATCTTCTCGAAGACATCTTCCAAGATCTTTGCAAACCCTTTGCAACAAATCTCTAACAATCACCAATCAAATCAAACATTTGGTCAACAAGATCAAGCTTCCATCTTCACAAACATCAATCCATCTATGAGTTCTCTGCAATTGTAAGTTAGAACCATAATCTGCCACCTCATAACCAAGATATCCATGACTCCAGAAAGAACAATCAACCACAAGATCTAACTCTTCTCCATAAGATCAACCACTTCAATCTTCTCTCTGATGCCACTTGTTGCAGTGCAAGGCATGCAAATCCTTAAAGGAAATGTCCTAACCCCCAACAACTAATCACACCATGAAATAATATCAATAATACATATATTTAGATCCACAACACAATCAATTCTCATAATAGAATCATAAGATTTACATCCAACATGCATGATTGTAAGACCTTCTAGGTTATGACCAAATACATCACCGATTACAATAACAGTTCTACAAGACCTTGCAAGATCCAACTCCTAGCTATCCCAGATCTACAATCTGGTAGAGAACTCCAAGAAGAATCTAAACTTGTGCTTGCAAGCCACTAAGCAACCTTGTTGTTTCCCAAGCCCACACTTAGCTACTAGCACTGCTCAAACTTTGCTCTTGTTAGCCACTCCATCTTCTCCATGTTGAATGATCATGACTCTAGACTTCACAAGACCCTCTACTATACCAAACCAAGCCACATGCCAGCCTAGAAAGTTACATTAATTAAATACACCTTCAAGCCACAAGTTGACTTGGATACAATCATTAAATACATGAAATAACTAAATACTTTGGACAAGCCCCAAGTTTACAAAGCATAACTAACTCAAATTACAACATGAAAGTATGCACCCTTAGGCATAGGTCCATGTGCCACCCAACTATCCAAATCCAATAGCACACACACCAACTCCCTTAGATTGAAGCTCACGAATACAATCTCCAAAGTTTGCCAGTAAATCAGGAACACATGACCAATAGTCACCAAAATGACTCGAACTCCAAGACAATTACTCCAAACTCTGTGCGCACTTAGGAAAAGGTTCTCCAATGGGCCTCGAACGCATTCCCAATTGCACAAACCATAGGTCCGCAAAATCTGAGCTTGATGCTCCTGTATCAATGGAGAAAATTAGAAAGTGGAGTTTGAGTTAGAGGAGGGAGGGGAGAACAAAAATGATGAAAAGAGGAAAAAGAGAAACATGTTGAGGGGAGTTGTTTGTTCAAAGACAATTAGTAGGTCATCCCATGTCTTTGAGAGCTTCAAAACAAAATACCTGGACCTCACCAAAAACATGGTGCTAGATAAAATGTTAAATTGCATGTGATTGATAAGGGTATTACTGCATTGGGTGTAGAGTATGACAAGTGTGAGGTCAATTTGGAAGAGATGAGAAATGTAAAGAAAAAATACAGAAATGGACAAGAAGTTACATGATATCTCCTATTTTGTGTTCAAAATTATACACAACTCAACCACTTCTTTATGGTTGCTACTAATGAACACACTTGGTGAGGACGACAACTGTGAGGCAACCAAACAAACCTCTACAAATTCATCATTCAGGAGTGGGTGATCTAGATGCTCAACAAGCTATGCAAGTAGAAGGAATCCTATGGACCTCATCCCCTTTTCTTGTTTATTTTGATGTTGTCAGTCACACTTGTACCCTTGTTTTAAACTTTTTTTTTAATATCAAGAAGGTTATCTCTTATCTTAGTAGTTTCCATGTTTTATTATATGACCACAAGTGACCATGTTTAAAGACTTCAACTACTATATTGACTAACACAATACATGTTTTTAAGTGTTAGTAATAGATATCATGACTAGTTTCCATGTTTTATTATATGACCACAAGTGACCATGTTTAAAGACTTCAACTACTATATTGACTAACACAATACATGTTTTAAGTGTTAGTAATAGATATCATGACTAAATGATACTAATCCCTTTTATTATTTTGAAGTTTGTTCAATTTTTTTTTTTTTGTATATAATGTTAATCTATTGACACATCATTATATTCAAAAGACAACACCCTAATTATACCACTTTAAATATAAAACACATACGGTATAATATCCGAATAATAAAAATGGACTAAACCTTCAACACCAAATTTCTACCTCATAAAAAGCTTTTAAGATGATTTAAATGTTAAACAAATCAAACAAAATAGGAGGGCATGTCTCACTCATTCCTTATGTGGCGTTCTATCCAATGGGAAAACGGTCCTATAATTTCGTGGAGATATTTTTGTGTAGGACAACCTAATTGCTTTGTTATAGTATTTTTTTAAGCTCAAGTTGTCATAATTTTATTTCTAATGTGAGATCTATTTGGATTGTGGACTTTAATACATAATTGATGTATTAAATGCATTAATTTTGAGGGAAACAAGCATTGTGGACCTATCTTGGATGGGCATATTCTCTTCATGTGTAGATTGGGAATTGACTGCAACAATAGTCGGTTGAGAGCCCACTTTCTTTATATTTTTATTTAGAGGAATCCACCGCCTATTCTTTTCAATAGTTTCTTCTTTCCATTTTTTTGTCGTTATCTATGATTGAAATTAAATAATAGCTAAAAAAAGATTTGCCATTCTATGTTTTGTTTCTAATAATATAATATTTATTATTATTTTATTTTGTATTTCAGAAAACAATAGTAACACTTATGAGGCATGAGTTAGATAAAGTATGCGTTTTAATATTTTGTATGTAAGGAGTAATCTTGAATAAAAAGGTTTTAGTGTTTATATATTTAAAATATTATTTAATATATTTATATTTTATAATATATGTGAAAGGTTTCAAAAGATATAATTGTAGAGATAATTATTTTATTGATATATTATTTCACTTAAAAATATTATTATATTATTTAAATATTACATATTTATTTAAATTATGATTATTAAATATTTTAGTATTAGTAAGTCATATTAAATTCTTAACCAATGTATAAAATTAATTATTGAATTATTATATCATTGCATTATTATTATTAATAATTTATATTGTCAACACTACATTCTTATCTTTATCCTTGAAGCAAAATGGATATTTCTATATGTAGAAAATATAATGTAAACGATAGGAAATGATATCATTTTATTTTTTATTGTTCCATTTAAATATATATTATATTATTATATTATATATTTACAATTTTTTATAGGTAGTTGCTTATTTATTATATAAAAAAAATTATTAATAATTAAGAAAGAAACATGTAGCACACTAAAAAATTAATTTATGAATAGTATTAAGTACTTCTAAAATATTGCGTTCAAATTATTTTTAAGGTTAGAAAAATTAACATATAATTTATAAATAAAATTTTATTTTATATTATAATAATTATATGTTATCTTTTACATAATAGATTATACATATTAAATTTGTTGAGAAAATTAATTTTTTAATAATAAGATTAAATTACATACTACAAATTAATATAAACATGTTTTATTCATTTATGTGATAGATTTCATTTTATGAAAAATGTATACATAAAGTAAAAAATTAGTTTTGATTATTTGACTGTTAAATTAATTTTTTTATTATAATAATTATTTATTAAATTTATAATATAGTGTTATATTTAAGATATCCATTTCAATTTTAAATTTTATTTAAATTCAAATTTACAAAATTAATATATGAAAATTTCTACCCTATATAACTTTAAAAAGATTTTTAAAAAATTTTATATTTAAAAAATAATATTTATTTTATTTAATCTTTTATTTCAAAAAATATAATTAGTAATATAATGGACTAAAATTATTAGAATATTACAAGAGATTATTTTTAAGAATAATATATATTCAAACATTTTTGAAACTCACACACACACACACACACATTCAAAATATAAATTGATAAAATTAAGCAATTATAATTTTCAATATGAGATGGAAAGAAGCTACATTGCCTAAGGTCATGATGCCCTAATTGTTATTTTGAAATGTGATGCCTTAATTGTTATTCTGAAATGTGATGCCCTGGTTCTTATTTTGAAATGTTCCCATTGACAGTTGGTGAGTGGGTTTAGGAAACTATATATCAGCTCTTAAGTTTAAGCCCATGGTAGCAAGTGATTATTCTAGTAATCCCATAGATATTTAGCTAATTTTGAAAGAACTTAAGTAGGCCTTGGTAGTGGTGTGGCAAGTACTACAATTAACTCATTTGAATCCATATTTCATTCTTGAGTGATTGGAGAAAATATGGAACAAGGCATGAGATGCAAACAAGATGTTCGATGCACTAATAAACGAAACACTGAAAAGAAGGGTTGGAAATGAAATGAAATGCAACAATAGGATTTTGTTCCAACATTTGTAATAGGTACTAATTGAATCTTATTAATATGAAGGAGAGATGGTGGGTGGAAGTGGCACAAGACCATTAGACATGAGAAAGATAGATATTGGTGGAATGAAAAAAAGATAAGGTTTATAAGGATCTAGGCAATAGTGGGTGGTAAGAATGATGAGCAATTTAGGGGTAGTTGAAGTTCATACAAATTCCTGGAAATAAAGTGATTCCCATTCCAAAAAAAACCCTAAACCTTCATAAATTGAGGGGGGGAGGAAGGAGAAGTATTTATGCCATGAGAGAGGGAAGTTAGATTTGCAAAGGTAATGGTGGAAAGATAAAAAAAAGAGGTATTGATATGTAGTAGGAGTATAAAGGGACCCCAAGAATATAGGGATGGGTTGATAATATAAATGTAAATTAGATTAAATTAGAGATTTCTTTGGTCTTCCCACTACACATAATGAAGGTAAGGAGAATGAAGGGCGAGGCCATGATTTAGAAGCTTTCTCAAGTAGAAGAATATGAGACATAACAAGATACGGGTTTCAAAGAGAAAAGTAAGACAAAGGTTTAATATAAATAATTAGAGATTCAAGAAAAATTAAGAAATATCTAGAGAAATTAAGAATTACTTAGAAGAACTCATCCAAAGTTGTTCTAGATTGTGGAGATAAAAAGAAAACATGTAGGAAAACAAATTTAGAAAATAGATGTATATATAGGGATGCATAAGAGTAGGTCAACATCACAAGATTTATAATATCAAGAAAGAGAGTAGTCCATCCAAAGAGAAATGCAATTATTTTATTGGAATATTAGGAGCTTAAATGCCATAATAAATAACAAGCAGATAAATGTCACCTATAGAGAATAAAGTAGTTGTATTCCTTATCTATACCACATACTTAACCAAGGCTCAAGATAGTCACTTAGAAAGAGACTTAAGTATTGGTAGGGTGAGTAATAATATAAGGAAGTTCTTGAACACGAGATACATTTTGGTGGCCACAAGAATTAACTATGGAGAAATTTACAAAAGGTAAAAAATGGTTAAGTTGTAAGGTAAGAAGTTTCATCTCCGAACTTCAAATCCTATTTAAAAATATAGATTGTTTGGTGAGAAAGAGAAAAACATAGAATAATCTAGAGAAATGCCTACTAGCTTGGCCAAATAAGTTTCACATTTTGGGAACGATTTTCAATAGAATACTATGAAGTAGTGAGAAAAAGAGGGGTATTTGCAAACTCCAATCTTGGGTGGAATTGAAATACTGGGTTGAAATGCTAGCTACTAGATATATAATTAAAACATACATTCCACACAAAAACAAACTTGAGACCAGATCTCAACAATATAACATAAAAAATAGATAGGTTATTTTGGGAAGAATACATTGGTATCTTTGCACTTTGATTGTATAGAAGCATTTTAATTTATTTGTCTTTGAAATTGGAGTTGTTTTTGGAAACTATGGCCACTTAATACTTCTATTGAATTGTAATTTGCATGATAGGATGAATATCATCTAAGAATTTTGTATGTACTTGACTTTTTCTAGAATTATTTGTTGTATTTACTCCTAAAGAGAATTTCCTCTAGGCATTGTTGTAAGTGTTGTTGTTGATAATACAATAAAGTCTAGCTTTTGGAGTGTTAGATTTTTTACCAAAAGGATTTCCCCAGATATATATTGTGTTGTGAGTTTATTTGTTTAATCCAATTTTGTATATGCTTATCTAATTTGAAAAACATCAAGGGTTCAAAGTATTTATTTTGAATTTGAAATCATTATTCTACACTTTGGCTTTCTTTGACCTCCATGTAATCATTTTTTAATGATTAATTTACTTTAGAGTTGAGTCATGTTATTGCATCTACAATTGTACTCACATTCAAAGGGCATTTCATCAACAAGGTATAAGATTCAAATATTATAATTTAGTGAAGTTTATTTTAGTTCTATTTCATGGCTCATTCTAATATTAGGGTTTGACCAAGGCAAAATCCCCATTGACTTATAATAGATTTATTTCTTTATATGTGAAGGTGGTAGTTTTAAAAGACATAAATTTGAGATCGTTTTGAGTAGGCATATACCTAAAAAATGAACTTTCACAAAACCAACAAAGAAATGACTAATTTGACCTAGGTGAATTTGACCTTACACTACTAATATTTTTTTTAGGAGAGATCTAAGAAACATCATGGTCTTAAATTTACCAAATTTTCCCACCAATCAATATAGTCCTCTTTATCTTGGATAAGACTCTAGAAACTTTTACGTTCTCTACCTCTCATTTTTGGTAAATATGATTTTCATAGCACTTTACTATTATATAACTGGGAGGGGGGTGAATTCATTATAACTAGTTATCCTACATGCCTTTAAACACTTTCCCACAAACCTAAACACTTTAATATTTTAAATCACTATCTCAATAAACATATTAGACATTCAACTTAATCTTCTAGCAAACTATTAACAACATATACTAAGTATCAGAGTAAACATTATATGTCTACCAAGTTGTAGTAATAAAAAATAAACATAAAAATAACATGGAACAAAATAAGCATCCACACAATTTGACACAAGTATTTAATGTGGAAACCCTAGATTAATGGAAACACCACCTGGGACTGATGACCCAAAAATTTCACTCTTCTAATGTGAGCTCTGTTAGGAGCCAACCTTGTTAAAGGTTACAAATATATTATTCATGTGACCTTGTTAGAGGGTTTTCATCAAATATCATCCAAATTTTATCACTCTCGGATATCTATAGAGTGGCATGATCTAAAGGAATTACAAAATATTCAAAAAAATGTCACCATACAATGGATTTACAAATAAGATTGTTAGGTCCACTCAGTTAAGAGATTTTCTGCTACAATGGTTAGAGAGTAATAGTGAAATGACTTATTTAGAATAACACTACCTTTTCTTGTTCATATCTCTATTTTTCTCTATCTTTTTCCTCTTTCTTCCTTCTACTCCCTTTTGATTGATGCACTCTCTAACAATTTAACTTAGAAATTCTCATGCTTGATCTTCACAACATAATTCTGCTCAGTTATCCCTTTGATATCAATCTTCTTCTTCAACTTGATTAGAAATATTGAACAATGTATCTATCCCTTAAATAAAAACTTTTTATTGATTCACTAGTTTCTTCCATGTTTTGCCATTTAATCACACTCATTCAATCTTCATCCATCTCAGATTTGTTGAATCTAGACACTCGAGTATCATGCATTCATCTTGAACTTTGTGCTTCAATTCAAATCATTGAATTTCCTTCATCATATCTTCTTTGAATATCTCCATCCATTAATGATCTCATAACTACATCCTTATCTTCAAAACTTCTCAAACAATTTTTTTTTTCATTGAATGTTGGCCTCAGATTAAATCTTTTTAAAACCATTCTTACTTTCCATGCTCAATTAACACTACATTTTTCTCAGTCAATACTCAGTTAATACTGATCTTTCTTAGTTAATACTACTTATCCTTCACTTCTTCATCTGGTCCTTGGTGATAACTATGCTTGGTTAATACTGGGATTCTTCATTCATTGACCAAATTGTCTTTCTTATACACAATCTCAACACTTAATAAAATCATATAAAACAACCTTGAACCAACATTATACTATTAGAGTCTAACTCATTCAAGTGCCCATTGAATACCATACACTTATCAACATTTACATCATCATTATACTTTCTTCAAATCTTCTTCATCAATTAAATGATATGGTACTCTACTGAATTAGCATAATGTCACATCAATAACAACATAACAACTGATATGACTCTTTCACATACATTAACAACATTATCAATTGGGGCTAATAATCTCTTCCTTTGGTATTGATGGCAACACTTAACACATTATTACATATCATTCCACGATGAAACAATTACCATTAGATATTGCACATCTTCAACTCTCTCATTTCAATCAAGTTCTTTGCAACTGATCTCTAAATTAGGTTCTCATCTCAGTGTTTGCAATATTCTTATGTTCCCCCTTAGCATATTATTCAGTTGTTCAGAAACATCTTCAACTCATTCTCCCATTTTATCTATTTCTCCCCATTTGGGTTTACTCAATCATTCATTCAGCATCAATTCCATCTTTATACATCAACAACTTTTAACATCTTCCCTTTGACTCATCTTTATACACATATTATCCTTTAACTATTTCATTCCCCTTTGATTGCAATAAACATCTCCCTTATTGTTATTCCTTTTGTTTCAACTTTTGTTTCTCATAGGATATCATTTTCTCCTTTGATAGAAATGCCAAAGTAAACTATATACATTGTATTTTTCATGTATTGATTACATATTCTTCATTACAAATATTTTCATAACTCTAGGGCAGTTCCTAAAGAGTGAGTTCATTAAATCGATAAAGATATTGTAATCATCCATGAATTAATGCAACATGTATCCTCACTTATTGAATCTTAGATAGGCAAAGGACCAAAAAATTACCTCTCATATACTCAAAAGATTCTTAGGCAATGAATTTGTGAATATATCTATAATATTCTCCTTAGACTTGACATACTCCAATATGACTTGGTTAGCTTGAACTTTCTCTCTCAAATAGTGATACTGATGTAGGAGCATCCTTAGTGTAAGAGCAATCTTGCATCACCCAAAAATATATTCTTTTTGTTTCTTGAATAAGGGTTGTCTCAGTGCAGAGTTGTTGTTTATGGAGGCTTGCTATTAAGTAAGTCAGTCATATGAGCTCAGAATGCCATAATTTTAGAGGTGGATGTTCTTGTTGGATATATTAGCCTACCAGTTGAGGCTCAGTGCCATATCACGAGTATTTATGGATTTGTTGCAGAATTTTGGTATAAAAACATTAGGCTCACTATTGAAGGCCTTAGATGTCTTGAATGGGCTCTGAAATGAGGTCGACTAGAGCTTGCAATAGTAAAGCCCTATAGATTAGAAGCCAAGAATTCCAAAAGTGGTTATAATAGCAAATCAGAGTAACAATTTTAAAGTTATGGCCATCCAAAGTTGGGTCGACTAAATTTCCAAAATAAGTGTCAAAGGTGTATCATGCCAACTCTATATGTAATTTTAGAGTTAGTCAGTCTTAAGGGTTAGGGTTTGATGTCTAGAAATGTCCCAAGCAGTGTAAAAATACCTATTTAAGAAATGCGTATACATTGTCTACGACAACCTTGGGTGATATTTCACAACTTTGTGTTGTAAATTATTACAAGGAAGGTGCCCATGTGAGTTTGCATATTGTATTTCAAAATTATATAATTCATCATTTAAAGTGATAATAAGAAGCCCATATTTTGTTCTAATAAATAGTTGTTATTTCTTTGTTTTTGTTATGTGGTTGTGGGATTAAGGGGATAACCCTTCATAATATATCTGATAGATATGTTATTATTTTTGAATGCATCATAGGGTTCTTTGATATGTTAATAACACTTGTATTGTTGACACAGGGAGAGAGAAAACTTTAGTTGAGATCAGCTCAATTTAAGCTTACAAATATCCCTACTTAGAGTTATACACATAAGCAATATCCAAAATAATGTTTATAAGATGAGATTATAGACTTTTAATCGGGTGTAATTAATAAGAAAAAAATTTGAACACAAAGCTTGGAAATTGGTGGCCAAAATGATATAATAATTAAGAGAAGTCTATTAACATGCCCATCTGTGAGGGCTTCGAGGTTTCAACCATATATAATGAATTTATGAAATTAGAGCTCCAAATTCACATCTATCCTCCTTAACATCTCATATCATTTTGTGTCTTACTCTTCTCTTCCCTACCCCTAACTACCTCTAAGAAATCTTCTCATATAGCCATCTAAGCAACAAATCAACTAGTCAAGCATTTAATTATATTATAGGTCCAATCTAGGAAAAGTAAACTGAAATTGATGCTAAATAAAACATAAGGCAATGTACACTCAAAGGAGGATCCACATGTGTCCTAAGAGTCAGATCCTAATTTTGCAACATGTCACATTAACTTAAGAAACCACACCAAAAGAAACAACATGCCTCACTAGAAGGAAACACACCAAAACAAAGACCGCAAAGAACAATTCACAACTTGAGAAGTACAAATGCCAATAGTGGCATGTTGTGATGGTTAAGTTGTTGCATTGTTATCCTTGCCATCAAGGTTCAAATCTCATGGGGATGAGGTCCCCCATTTGTGGCCTCATTGGTTCATAGCTCCAGGTCAAAGCGTTTACCACTCTTTGAAAAAAAAAAAAAACTTGAGAAGTACAAATGATCAAAGCTTACACTTTTAGGAGGAGGATCAAGGATAGGTCCTCATCAAAATTTTAACTATGCATAACAAAAAATTGACAACAATAATTACTACTTCATGAATAATAGACTGGTATAGAAAATGAGATATATTTTTGGTTGTTGCAAGATTTCTCAAAGACCCAAGATGCTCCTGCATCAATTGTCACAATAGATAGTAACACATTTGGTGACTTCCTCTTGCATACCTTCCAACAATTACTTGATCTAGACAATATTTGAACAATTAATAGTAGCATCAACATATTCAACTTCAGTAGTGGATTGGAAAATGCAACTTTGTTTCTTACTTATCCATGCTACCAATATTCCTCCTAATTAGAAAGCTCTACCACTTGTACTAATTCTGTCATCAACATTTTCTGCCCAATCAACATTAGTATAAAATCTTAGCTCAAAATCACCTTCTTTCTTATACCATAATCCATAATCTTAGTCCCTTTCAAATTTCTAAATAATCTCTTTACTACACTCATATGTGTCTCCTTAGGATTGGCCGAAAATATTGCAACTATCCCAACTGCATGTGCAAAATTAGGCCTTTTGTGTACTACTTATTACAACTTTCCAATCATTAATCTATATTGTGTCTCATTCACTTTAGTAGTGTTGTCTTCCTTAGATAATTTACATCCAATGACCATAGGGGTGCCAATTGGTCTTGAATCATCCATGCTAAATTTTTTCAGTATCTCCTTTATACATTTAGACTAAGTCACATGTATGTTGAAAATAATTGATCGAATGTATATTGTCTTTGATGTTACACAAAATATCATATATTTACTACTCAATGTATGCCAAGCTCACTCAGGTGATGAAGATAGTTTCCTGTGTTTGCCGAGTATTCTAGTATTTGCCAAGTTTAGAATATAGTGTCTGCTAAGTTCACTCAGGCTCCAAAGAGAAGTTCACAGAAGTTAAGTATTAATCGAGCTCACTCGGTTAATAAAGGAAAGTTGGATGGAACTAGTGTTGATTGAGCTCTTGGTTACCAAAGAAAGTTTATGATATTGTAGTGTTAACCGAGTTCACTGGGTTAACATAGGAAAATAATTTAAGTGTTAGTGTCTACTGAGCTAGGTTGGCTAACAAAGGATTTTCTTGTTTTGGCATATTGAGTTTAATGAATTTGTTTGTTAGTTCTAGCCGACTGAAGAGATGAAGAATTATTGTTGTAAGTTGTATTCAAGTTGACTTGACAATGTATATGATATAAGTATAAGGTCAAGTTTAGGATTGAAGATAAGTGAGAATGTATGGAAGATAAAAAGATGCTTAGAGGAAGCGAATTGGAAGGATAAAAAAAATATCCTTGTTGAGTTGCAAAGATTAATTCAATTAGGAAGGATCAAGTATTTGAGCTAGAATTGAGATCTAAAATCAGCAATACAATTGCATTATCAATTAGATCATTTCATTGTTACTCTCTAACCATTGTAGAAATGTATCAAATCTCTTAACAGAGTTAGCCTAATAGCTATTTGTAAATCATCTAACAAGGTGACATTTCTAGATTGAAGTGTTTAAAGACCTCTAACAAGGCTACTCCGAATAGGGTGATTAAATCCTTTAATAGGGTCACACCTAACAACATGTTTTGTAACCTTTAATAGGGTTGGCTCCTAATAGGGCTCACTTCAAAAGAGTGAAAAATAATATCTAGTTGTAATTGGCGGTTTTTCCCAAATTGGGTTTCCACGTTAAATCTTGGTGTCACTTGTGTTCATGCTATTTATTTTATGTGTATGTAACTAAGTTAATTAAGGTTAATCACAATTAACATCTTCAGATTTAAATTTTTTATATTTTTCAAGTAACAATTGATATTATAGTGCTTGTTGAGTTACATCATATTGATAGTGTTAACTAATTGCCTATGTGTTAACCGAGTGATAACACTTTTAGTAGAGTTTATGTTTTGTATTGATATCTAAGGAATAGGGATTTATTTTTGTGCTAACTGATTCACCCCTCCCTTCTTAGTTACTCTTCTTATATTTTCAACAATTATTTTTAGAGTGTTTGGTGTTTGTAGAGAAGGTTTCAAGGACCTAAGCTAAAGATCAAAGATGTCTTATAGGAGAGAGATTCCCAACTTGAACAAGGATAACTTCGAGGCATGGAAAGAACTTATGAAGCTACATTTGGTAGCCATCAATGATTTAGGTTTGAAATATTTGAATGCTTAGTATAAATCTCCCACTAAAACATTAATTATGGAGGAGATCACTGAAAAGAAAAATCATAACATTATGATGATTGATATTGCATCTACTCTTAACTATGTTCAATTTGATGAAGTCAAAGGGTGTGGTACTGCTCATGAGATGTGGACAAAGATGGAATATATCTATGGATGTGATGACAATGTAAGAAGAGCCAAGGCATAAATCTTAAGAGGTTAGTTTGATCAGATGAAGATGAGAGAAGATGAAAACATTGCAAAATATGTTGATAGAATCAAAGCTAGTGTAAGTGCAATCAAAGCCTCGAGAGGGAAAATTGATGATGACACAGTTGTAATCAAGGTACTCAAAACCCTTCTTCCAATCTATTTAATAAGAGTGTTAGTTATTTAAGAGATGAGATGTGATCCCAATAATAAGATAAATTTGGATGCTCTATTGGGAAGGTTGACAACATTTGAGCTACATAACTATGAAAATTATGTTCCTAGTTCTAGCAATCTTGAGTCTAAATTTGAAGCTAATTTGTCACTCAAGAAGAAAGTTGCAAATTCTAAAGGCAAATAGTTTGAGAATGAAGAGGAAGACAATTTTGAGAGTGATCTTGAAGCCATTGAATCCTTTCTTGCAAGAAGATATCCCAAGGGAAAAGGAAAGTACAATGGTAAAATTCCTCTAATCTATTTTTCTTGTGAAGAAGTTGGTCACATTGTTGCAAGGTGTCCAAATAGAGAAGACAAAGAAGAAAATAAGAACAAAAAGTATAAAGGAAAAAAGGATTTTAAGAACTACAAGGATAAAGGTAAGAATTCTTGTTTAATGGCTAAAGATTCTGATAGTAGTGATGATCAAATAACGAAGAAGATAAGATGCCACTTATTTCTCATGTTAGAAAAATGATATATGGATTATTGATAGTGGTTATTCTCATCATATGACTAGTGATAAAACAAATTTTGAACATATGGAGAACTATGATGGTGGAAGTGTAAGATTTGAAAATAATGAATAATGTTTCATAAAAGAAAAAGGTTATATTTCTCTAACCAATAAACTTTGATGTGATATTGCTTATTGGGTTGAAGGACTAAAACATAATATACTGAGTGTGGCATGGTTGAATAATATTGGATTCAAAGTAGAATTCATGAACATGAAGGCCAAGCTGATAGATGGAAAAGGAAATCTAGTTGGGTCTGGTAATCAAATGAAAGGTAACTTATTCTACCTAGATCTAAGTGAAAGTTCATGTTTCTTTTCTCAAGTAGAAGAAAGTTGGTTATGGCATAAAAGGTTGTGTCATGTGAACTTTGATAACTTGATCAAGATAAGAAAAAACAAAAGAGTAAGAGGTATTCCTAGTCTAAGGAAACCTGACATGGGCCTATGCAAGAATTATCAAATTGGTAAGACTGGTAAGACAAGTTTGAAGAGAAAGAACTATCATTCTGAAGAAGTCTTGGAGCTAGTTCATATAGACCTTTGTGGACCTATTGACATAGAGAGATATAGTGGAGATAAGTATTTTATTTTATTTTTTGATGATTATTCTAGGATGATGATGGTAATGCATCCGAAAGATAAGCCTAAAGCTTTTCAAATGTTCAAGTGGTATTTGGCTAGAGCAGAGAAGGAAATAGGAAATAAACTAAAATGTTTGAGATAAAACATAGGATGAGAATTTATTTCTAATGAATTCAATGAATTCTATACTAAAAGAGGAATCAAAAGACAAGTATCAACCCCTGGTACAACTCAGGAGAATGGTATAGTAGAAAGAAGGAACAAATCAATCAGGGATTGTGCAAGAATCTAGATGCTAGAAAAGAATGTTGCAATCAAATATTGGAAGGAAGAAATTAGTACAACAATTCATACCTTAAATAGAGTATAGCTAAAGAATGACTATGGTATGACTACAAACCTAATGTAAGTTACTTCAAAGTATTTGGTAGAAAATATTATATCTTTAAGGAGACTAGGAAAGGTAAATTTGATGTCAAAAGTAATGAAGGCATATTCCTAGGATACTCTAGCAAAATTAAAGCATGCAGATGTTTGAATCTAACCAATCATAAGATCATAGAAAGTGCACATGTGAAGATTAATGAGTTTGTAGAAAAGAGTGAAGAAGAGAGAGACAAAGAACCTGAAGACTACATAAATTTTATTTACTTTGAACTTGATACATTGCCTAATCCAAGTGGAAGTCAATAGACTTCACCTCTCAAGTCCCAAAAATATCCACAAGCACCCAAGTTGTAGCTAGTGCAACTCTAGTCATAGTTTGAAGGACCTAAGTCACAGTTAGAAGCTACCAAGTTACAACTAGTGCAACCTAGTCTAAGTTTGAAGGACCCAAGTCACAGATAGTGGGACCCAAGCATGATGCAAAAGATCATGGTGAGGCAAGTGGGACAAGCTCTATATCCAAAGTACCTATACTTGCAAGATATGTTAGAAGACACCATGCACCTAAGAAAATAATTGGGGACAAATTAGATGGTATAATGACATGGAACAAATTGAAAGGTACATGTTTGCTTGCTGAATTTGAACCTAGAAAAGTTAAATATGCTTTGGAAAATGAAATTTAGATTGAAGCAATGAATGAAGAGATAGAACAAATAGAAAGGAATAAGACTTGGACTCTTGTTCCTAGACCCAAGGATAAGAATGTAATTGGCACTAAGTGGGTGTTTAGAAATAAGTTGAATGGAGATGGAGAAGTTTCAAGAAACAAAGCAAGGTTAGTATGCAAAGGTTACTCTCAAGAGGAAGGTATTGATTATGGTGAATCTTTTGCTCCTGTTGCAAGATTAGAAGGTGTTAGGATTCTACTTGCTTATGCTTCACATAAAGGATTCAAAGTATATTAGATGGATGTGAAATATGCATTATTGAATGAAACTATAGAAGAAGAAGTCTACATAGAGAAACCTAAAGGTTTTGTAGATCCTAGAAAAAAGGATATGGTTTTTAAATTGTACAAAGAATTATATGGTCTCAAACAAGCTCCTAGAGCTTGATATGAAGGACTTCATAATTATTTGATGAAGATTGGTTTTCAAAGGACAAATGATAACAACAACCTTTTGATAAAAGAAGGACTAGATAAGAAGATTATGTTAGCATAAATTTTTGTGGATGATAAATTATTTATTGGAAATGATGATTTGTGCAAATATTTTTCAAAGGAAATGAGTAAGGAATTTGAGATGTCAATGTTTGGAGAAATCAAATTCTTTGTTGGCTTATAGATTCAATGGAAGAAAGATTGTATCTACATTACTCAATCTAAGTATATCAAGGAGATACTGAAGAAGTTTGGAAAGGAGGAATCAAGACCAATTGGAATACCTATGTCTACTAGACATAATCTTTCCAAAAATGATGATGCCAAGGAGGTAGATTAGACCACATACAGATCTATGATTGGAAAGCTGTAGTATATAGTACATACTAGGCCTGATATTGCTCTTGCAGTTGGTATGGTGGCAAGATTTTTAGATAATCCTAAAGAAAATCATATGACAAAAATAAAGAGAATCATGAGGTGTCCAAAGGGTACTAAAGACTATGGATTATGGTACAATAAAGGAGGCAATTTAGATTTGAAAGCCTTCACTGATGCAGATTGGGTAGGAAGTGTTGATGACATGAAGAACATCAATGGTGGGCATTCTTTCTTGGTAAGAGACTAGTGTCTTGGAGAAGTAAAAAGTATAATTGCATCTCTTAGTCTACAATAGAGGTAGAGTATATTGTAGAAGTAGTCAATTGTTCCAATATTGTTTGGTTCAAACAACTATTGGCATGCATGAAGGTAGAAATCAAGGATCTAGTGGTTATCTTCTATGATAACACTAGTACAATTAATTTATCAAAGAATCTTGTGATGCATAGCAAGACCAAGCATATTGCAATAAAATATCATTTTATAAGAGAATTAGTACAAGACAAAGAGGTGAGATTTGAATATGTGAGTACTAAAGAAAAAATTGTAGACATATTCACCAAGCCATTACCTAAGGATGCATTTTTGTATCTAAGAGGTAGGCTAGGGGTTATTCCCCTATCTAAAGCTCACTAAATAAATTTTAGTGATGTATTAACTAGAGCATGTTGAAGATTAGTCAAGTTGACACATTAATGAAAGGGTAGATTGCATATGAATGAGTACATCAGATATATTGAAATTCACTAAATATTGTCTTTGGCATAATATGTCAAAGAGGGAGAGTTTGCTATCATATCACAATTTTTTTCTAAAGTGGGAGAGTTTGTTGTCATATCACAAAAAAATTGTAAAAGGAGAGTTTTCTATATTAGAGATTTTTTTTTGAATTTTTGAAGATGTCAAAGAAGAAGACTTTAATGAAGAATAAACTTGGAGAGTTTGCTAACAAAGGGAGAAACTGGAAGCATAAGGAGAGATTGATGTCAGAGGAAGTTCACACTGATAGAGGGAGTTCTCATGGATAAGAATCAGAATGAAATTAAGGATATTATCCTTACTTTTTATTTTTCTCTAGAATTTCATTGTATTATGACATGTTGTGTTGCCATCAATTTTAAAGAGGAAGATTATTGAAAAAAATTGATCAATTATTTATTGTCTTTGATGTTACAAAAAAGGTCATATCTTTACTAGTTAGTGTATGCCGAGCTCACTCGAGAAATGAAGACAATTTCCTATGTTTGCCAAGCATTCTGTTGTTTGCCAAGTTCAAAAGATAGTGTCTACCAAGTTCACTTGGGCTCCAAAGATAAGTTTATAGAAGTTAAGTATTAACCAAGATCACTCGGTTAACAAAGGAAAGTTGGATTGAATTAATGCTAACCAAGCTCACTTAGTTATCAGAGGAAGTTTACGATGTTGTAGTGTTAATTGAGTTCACTTTGTTAAAAAAAGAAAATCATTTTAGTGTTAGTGTCTGCAGAGCTAGGTTAGATAACAAATGATTTCCTTGTTTTGGCATATTGAGTTTAATGGATTTGTTTGTTGGTTCTAGCTGACTGAAAATATGAAGAATTATTGTTGTAAGTTGTACTCAAACCAACTTGACAATGTATATGATATAAGTATAAGGTAGAGTTTAGGATTGAAGATAAGTGAGAATGTGTGGAAGATAAGAAGATTCTTAGAGGAAGAAAATTGGAAGGATAAGCAGAATATCCTTGTTGGGCTACAAAGATTAATTTGGTCAGGAAGGATCAAGTATTCAAGCCAGAATTGAGTTATGAAATCAGCAATATAGTTGCATTAGCAATAAGATCATTTCATTATTACTCTCTATTATAGTAGTGTATCAAATCTCTTAACAGAGTTAGCCTAACAACTATTTGTAAATCCTCTAACAAGGTGGCATTTCTAGATCGAAGTGTTTAAAAACCTCTAAAAAGGCCACTCCTAACACAATGATTAAATCATTTAATAGGGTCACACCTATTACTGTGTTTGGTAACCTTTAATAGGGTTGGCTCCTAATAGGGCTCACTTTAGAAGTTTGAAAATAGTAACTACTTGCAATTGGTGGTTTTTTCCAAATTGAGTTTCCACGTTAAATCTTGGTGTTACTTGTGTTCATGCTATTTATTTTATGTGTATGAAACTAAGTTAATTAAGGTTAATCATAGTTAACATCTTAAGATTTAAATTTTCAGTATTTGCTGAGTAACAGTTGATATTATAGTGCTTGCCAAGTTATGCCATATTGATAGTGTTACCCGAGTGCCTGTGTTTTAATTGAGTGATAGTAGTTTCAATAGAGTTTATGTTTTGTATTGACATCTAAGGATCTAGGATTTATTTTTGTTTTAACTAATTCACCCCTCCCCTCTTAGTTACTCCTCTTATATTTCTAACAATGTATTCCTTCTTTTGTTTAATAAACTTGTAAACCAATGAAGAACTTGATCTCACCAAACATAGACATCTCAAATTATTTTCTCATATGTTAGCAAATGACTTGCACAACAATTTATTACCACCAACTATTATATCATCAAAAAATATTTTTGGAATGATAACTGTTATAATTCTTTAGAATAACTAAGAGGGGGGGGGGGGGGTGAATCAGTTATTCAAGGTCCAAATGCCCTATTAATACCTTTTTACTACTTTTAATGAATCCATACACTTTTCATCCATCCAAAATTAAACCAATCATATAAGCAAGTTATAGTAAATCAATATGCAAAGGTAAAACATCCAAGATCAACACATGACACAATGATTCACGTGGAAACCCAATTTGGGAAAAACCACTAGTAACATGCTACTTGACTCTCACTCTTCTGAAGTGATGCCTTGTTAAAAGCCTACCCTGTTAAAGGCTTACAACACACTGTTAAATGTGACCTTGTTAAAGGATTTCACCAAACTGTTAGGAATGGGCCTGGTTAAAGGTCTTTAGAACATTCACTTGGAATGTCACCCTGTTAAAGGATTTATCTAATGGCTAGTAAACAACCTAAGTCCATAGGGTTTAAACTTACTGTTACAATTGCTAGAAAGTAACGATAATGGTCTTTTGATTTGATATAACTTACAACATACTTTGCAAATTTTAGATCACACTTTCAATTCAATCCTTATGCTTGGCTTCAATCACTCCATCTCTGAATACTTGTCTTCCTCTCAAGCTTCATCCTCTTTGAGTCTTCTTACTCATTCTACCAACGCAATCATCCTTGAGGTCATCTATTCAAACAGAGTTCCCGTGCTTTCTTCTCCTTAGTACATTCTACAACACTTCATGCTTTTATGCTTGACCACCTCTCTCTCTTCTTTTTTTATTAACTTATGTCTTCTTAAATAGAGATCTGATTTGCCTTTGCCACTCAATTCTCCCTCTCCAATTTTAGGATTTCAAGATGGATTAGGTAGGATACAATGTATCTACCCCATATCTTGTTTTCTTCTAGAAACTTTGCCAGTTGTATCCTTAAAAGAAAAACATTCTACATGGTGTTCTGTGCCACCAACTCATCATTCTTAGCTTCCTTTTAATTCACAAATTTCTAGATAACAACCTTGTCAGCTTAGATCTGGCGAATCTTTGATTTCCAAAATAATGCAGCAACTCGGCATTATTGAGTTACTAGTGCTCGGCACCTCTAAGTTACTCGGCACCTATACCTGCTCGACACTTGATAAACTCTGTGTCACTCAGCATCTAAAGTTTACTCAACATCTGAAGTGTACTTGGCATCTGAAGTGTACTCGGCATCTGAAGTGTGCTCGGCATTTGAAGTGTGCTGAGCATCTGAAGTGTACTCAACATCTGAAGTGTGCTCGACACTAACTAGGAATTTTCTCGGCTTCTTCTCTCTAATGAACTTTGTTGAGCTTTACAAAAGACTTAGCTAAAACCTTAAATATTTGATATGTTTTAGTGTGCCCATTCTTTATATCTTATAGTATGTCATCAAATACACTTTTTCATCAATGGCTTAGCTGATCCTTGTACTTCATTACAACATCATAACTTCAACCTTTCTCTAGGTGTTCTAGTTACATCTTATTGATTGCCTCCACCTTGACAATCAACTAATTGATAGTATTTGGATCACTAAAGAAATTGTCATTCCTGCAAGTAGCAAGTTTGACATCAATGACAAAACAATGATTGAGGACATTCTTTACTAGTTCCATATATTATTCCAACAAATTTTGTTATGATCATTTCAATCATTTCCAACAATAACCTTATCTTCAACGTCACTTTTCAAGTATAGGTTATGGTTATCACCTACTCTAACAAATCTAATTATGATCAAATATGAATGCAATCTTTCATACCATGCTCTTGTTGAAAACTTACAACTAGAACAATTATTTTTTTGTCATTGATGTCAAATATACTAATAAGACATGTTTCGATCTGATCTAAATATCATATTTTGATTGATGAAGAGGATTTGAGAGATTTCTCATAACAATAGCACCTAAGAGGAAAGGTTGAGGTATGAAAAAGAAGCTACAATGGATATTTGATTAGTCAAAATTTGACAAGACAAAGTGATTTTTAATATCATATATGTAAAGATTAACTAAGAAAAAGAGTAAAAGATTAAGGAATGCTAAGTGATTCTAGTGATAACTGAGTTCTAGTGCAAGATGAGCAAATCTAGTTTTGATCAAGCATCAGTATTGACCAAGAAAGTTAGTTGATGCTGAGGTCTACAGAAAGTGAGTGACTAAGTGATGGCTGAGTGTTAGAACTTAGTGATTGTTGAGTGACAATATTTTGAATGTATATGAGAAATCATGATTTCCAATTGATTCAATTGATTTCTTGGAATATGTAAACCATGTTGAAGATAAGATTGATGAGTTAGATCATTAAATTCAAGGAGAGGATTAGGCAAAGACCTAATAGATAGATTGTAGAGAATTTTCTAGAGGATGATAAAAAAGGTGGATAGATACAATGAATCATGTTGAACCAAATCATAAATGCTAAGATCTACGATGATCATGGAAAATGAAAAGGCAAGAATTACCTATTTAAGGAGGCATAGAGTTGAAGGAATGTGTGAATGAAGATAGTGAATGCAAAGCAAGAGAAAGGAATTCCATGCACAAATGTTGTTGAAGTTGATAAGTAAATCTAAGCAGAAGGCTTAAGTTTGTTGAAAGGAGAAGATTGATTGCTTGAAAGGTTGTCAAGAAAATCAAGGAACACAGATAACAATGAGGAACTTATCAATGAATCAACACATGAGCTAAATAGTAATTTTAACCTACAAAAGTGAGTTGTAATCATATAGATCAAAAACCTACTGTTTTCTTTCTAATAATTGTAAATAGTTTGAATTGAAATCCTTTTAACAAAGATTGACCTAACAATCATTTGAAGGACTTAATAGTCTATGTAAATCCTTTAGCAAGGTGACATTCTAAATAGAATGATCAAAGTCCTTTGATAAGGTCACTCCTAACAGTGTGATTAAATTCTCTAACCAAGTCACATTTAACAAAGCTCACTTCAAAAGAGTGATAAAGTGGTGGCATGTTGCTGGTGGATTTTACCAAATTGGGTTTCCAAGTAAAATCCTAGTGTCAAACTTCTGATGAATTTTTTATGAAGTTTTACATTTGATAAGGTTTACATTCATCAAGTATGTTATGTTTAGGATAGTAATTTTTTTATTAGTACAGTAGAGACTGACCAACAACATGATAAGCATAATAGTGAATGTTTAATTATTCAAATGGTACTTATGGACCTTGAGTAACTGATTCACACCCGCCCCCCCCACACCCCTCTCAATTATTCTAAATATTATTAATAGCTCTCAGTTTTTTCTTCAATCCATAGACATATTTTTTTAGTTTATATACTAGGTGCTTCTAATTTGGCTACACAAATCCTTTAGGTTGTTCAATGTAGACCTCTTTCGCTAGAATTCTATTCAAAAATAAAAACTTAACATCCATTTGATAGACTTTGAATATCTTTTAAGTTGCATATGCCAATAGTGTTCTAATACATTCCAATTTTGTATTAGGTGAAAAGGTCTCACCATAATCAATTCCTTCTTCTTGTGCATACCCTTTACAAATAAGTCTGGCTTTATTCCTCACAACTTCTCCTTTCTCATTCGTCTTGTTCCTGAATATCCACTTTGTTCCTATCACATTTTTGTCTTAGAGTCTTGATACCCATGTCCATGTATTCTTTCTTTTTTATTTGATCTATCTCCTTATTCATTGCATTAATCCAATCATCATTGTTAAGTGCATCTTTTGCAATTCTAGGCTCAAATTCAACAATCAAATATGTATTATCTCTTAACTTACTTCTTGTCATGACTTCAATACTCTTGTCTCTTATGATTTGATCTTTTAGACAGTGCCTTCTTAAATAGTTTTCTAAAATAGGCCTAATTTTGTGTTCTCCAACATTATCATCACTTGGTTGGGGCTCAATATTATTCTTAGGGTGTTCTATCTGTGGCTCGGGTAATGTACGTAGTTACTTGGTTTCTCTTTTTTGTTTCTCAATGTATCATTGCAATGACTTAGTTAGGTGCATGGGTACAATATCAAGTATGCCATCTTGTACATAAACAAATCTATTTTAGTCTTCAAGATCTTTCTTGCTCTCCTCATTGTTCTTATTTGCAAAATCATTAATTCTTACATTTGCACATTAAATCATTGTGTTAGTCAATCTATTCAAACATTTGTATATTTTTCTCCTAGTAGAGTAACCTAGGAATATACCTTCATCTCCTTTTGAATCAAACTTTCCATTTTTTGTATCTTTATGAATATAACACCCACTTCCAAATATTTTTAAATAACTTAAATTTAGTGTATGTCCATACCAAAGTTCATATGGTGTCTTTTTTATTCCTTTCTTCAACTGAACTCAGTTGAGACTATAAACAATAGTGCTTATAGCTTCTATCCAAAACATTTGTTCAACTCCTTTTACAATCAATGACATTCTAGCATAATCAACAATTGATCTATTTCTCCACTCTGCAATACTATTATATTGTGATGTTCTAAGTGTAGACAATTGTCTTTTAATTCCATGCTCAATACAATCACTACTACATTTGGACCAGAATTATGATGAGAAGTCATTGCAATTGTGACATCTAACCATTTCCCTAGTGACATGACCATAATTGGCTCCCATCAAATTGGTGTTGGACTTTTGTTGTCACAAATGCGATGTGGATGTGATCCATTGTAATGTCGATGGCTAACACTGTTGCAACTTGGAAGAAGGAAGGGACAATATTTCATGTTCACGATGTCGCAATCATGATAGTATGTCGTCATAATCATGATGAGCTAAACTTCTAGTCAATCATTACAATTGTGATGTCGATGTGACAACTATGTTGTAGAAGTGAAGTTCATCCAACGGGACTGGCTATCATAATTGTAACGTTGTTGCGATAACTATGTTGTGCAAGTGACGACTAGCCATTGGAACATCCATCACAATTGTGATGGCTAGTCAAATTATTAATATTTTTTTTCTTTTAACACATTTCTCAAAGAATTCTTCATATGACATATATTGTGGCCTTTCTTTCAACACATACTGTGGCCTTTATTTCAACTGAAATGCCTCGTATCTAATTTTTGTTACAGAACACCAACATGGTTAAAAGCATTTCTACCTATGGGATGTCTAATTTACACTTTATGTGAATCACCCAAACAAGAATCCCATCTATGGAGAATTTGTACACAAATTGCTGACATTGACTAGTTTTGGTTTTCGGAATCTTCTAATTAAAATCATAGGCTCTCCACAGACTTGTTTAGCTATCTTTAATACATGTTTGTCTATATAGTGTCTTCATGTTTTTATAACATGCATTGATTTACTAAAGTTTGATCAGTTTCTTCAATTCTTATTTCTCAAAGCTTTTACCTAAATATATCTCATGTTTCCAACATATCTTCTCAAGCCCAAGCATGAATGAAAGCAAAAAATCCATATCAAGGTGCTATTTCTACCTTATCATCAAGAACCTTCTTCAACTTAACTACCATCTTTGATCACTCTAAAAACTCAATCAAATGCTGGGGGAAGGGATATCCATCGGAGATTGATTATTCAAATTCATTGACCCTTGTAGGTGGAATATTATTTGATAGAACTATCAAAAATTCACTAGACATAAAGTACAACTTGTTTGCAAAGAAAGTTTAAGAGCATACTAGATGTTTTTCTATTGAGGAGGAAATCCTAATTGTGGAGGAGAATATGGATTATCATACTGCAATGAATACAACTCGAAAAGGATTTATATCATTGACTAAGAAAAAACTTCTCAATATGAAGAATATTTTGATAGACTCAACAAAACACAATTCACCCATAGCTACTCCTCCAACTAGAAGTTTCTTTAAAAGGATCATCACCAACTCCACAAAAAAAGACTAGATCCATTAAAAAAGAAAGCTTTGGTGAGCCCCAAATTCAATTCTACAAATCTTTGAGGGCAGGCTTTTATAAAGGAAAATCTAAGTGAGTTACAAAATAGATAAGGTTCATTAGTCAAAAAGAAGGATTCAAAAACACCCAATGTAAGAATTGGTAGTAGCTTTGCAAGCTAGATTTCACCAAGCAACATATTATGCATTCATTATTTTTAATGTATTGAACAATTTTTTTTTTCCATTATTTTTTGACTTCTCTCAATGTAACAAGGATTCCTTTGAATTACTTACATGCCCTTATTCAAAATCATTTTCTAATTTACCTTTGAACTTCATGTGATACTGATATCCTACAACAGTAACTTATCACTATTTTTAGTTTTATTTACACCATTACTTCATTTTGTAACTATGAAAATCACTATTTTTCTCATTAATTGACTGTCCTTGTCCATTGCTGCTCATAGTCTTCTATGAATCGTGATTGTGATAATTAACATTATCATTATTCATACATTAAGGTTACATATTTAAAAGGAATAAGAAACCTTCTTTATAGAAAAAAATGCTAGTACCTGATCTAGAATGGGAATACCAATAGCAGTCTTACCAATCTTCCATAGCTTTTTCCAATAAGGGAAACATGTATGTACCCGATACATACACTATTTTTTGTGGAAATTAGTGGTTTATGTGGTGAAGCTAATTAATTATTTTCTTGCATTCTAGTCAAGGACTAGTTGAGGGCTCCGACATACTAGAAAAAATGGTCAATAAATCTAAATCACATTTAAAGTAACACATATTCACATTATATTAATTTCAGAGCAACATAGAAGAACAAACCAACAGATCACATCTTATACATGTCTAATGCACGATTGCCTGATGTTTGAGTGGGCGCTATATTTTAAAACCATTTTAATTCTCTAGATGGCCTACAAAAACAACTAGAAAAGTTAAAAAGAAACAATCCACATGCTTTATTTGTTCAAATAGAACTATATGGTGGATCATCATATCAAGAAATATAATTCCATTGCAGTGAATCGTTCTTTTAAATTTTTTAATTGGAGATCACTATTTTTTTCAAGAGAAAAATGTTACTTGCAAGATGAAAAATATATTTATTACATTAGAGAATTTTAGTTCATACCATGTTTTCATAACGTAGCAAAAAAAATTATGCATGAGAAGAACATATTTGGCTGCATGACAAGGAAAAAAAGAAGAAAGAAATTAAGAGTAAAGGGAGCAAAAACTTACTATCAATATAAGGAGAAGTTGAAGAGGACTTTAATGGAGATGTTACCCCATTATGATATACTAGGTACATGGAAATGAGGTGGAAGCATCCAAAATAACACATAAAGATATACGTATTTCATATGGTTAGCTCTCAATATTTTTAATGGAGGATTCTATATTATCAAATAATATAATGTCAGATTGGAAGAAAAAACAAAAATTAGAGAAACTTCCATTGTTATTCAATAAACTATTGAAAAATAAATCTCTGATAAAATCTAATACAGGAACAATTGCAATATTCACTTTCATTATTTCTACCAATAGAATCATCTCTCTTAATACTTACAACCTAGCACGAAAATGACATGAAGATAGATGACTTGAGGATAAAATATAAAATAATTAATAAGCAATGGATCTACATAAAGCCATTATTTTTTAAATGCACATCTACTTTCAAACAAAACTACCAAAACTTAGGCGATAATGCACACAAGACAAGGCTAGATTGTGACTAAGTTTAGATAAGATTGGGATAGAAGGGCTACATATCTATTTCTTTTCTACATAAAAACTGCTCTAGGAAGGGCTCACATAAAGCAGAGGGACCAATCCAACCATTTAATCATCTCTTCTAGGTTATTTTTTCCTTACATGCAATACTTTAGATATATAAAAGGTTAGCCAGTAAATAGGTTGGCCTAGAGATGCAATGTATTATTTTTTATTAAATATGTATACTCACATAGAACCAACCATCAACTTCATATTCTATTTCAACTTCCTCTCTAGTTGTTCATTTTAGTTGCAAGTGCACCATCAACCAACAAAGAGTTAAAAAAACACTTGATCACATGTATCCATTTCAAAATAGGAACCCAAAACACTATCAAATCTTTAAAGAAAAACAAAGATACTTACACAAGTGTCTAACTAGTGATCTTGGGATGATGAAATTTTTGACAGACTTATCCTTCTAGTCAAGTGTAGTAGACATACATTAATGTTCCTTTCAATGTCCAAAGCTCATTCTTAACTATTATGTTTGCAGCATTTGAAATTGCAAAAATGTCGTATTAAACAAAAATTATGGCATATAAATTGGGATTGCATATTGAATTATGGCCTCCTTTTGCATTGCCTAAAACCAAGAGATTCACATAGTTAGTTTTCATGCAATCATAGGTTAATGTTGAGCATCACTTGGTTTTGAGAATAGTTTAATATTCTCTATTAATCAGGGCCAACCACGTGAAGGTGAAAGTTCAGTTGGCCCCACCCCCCCAACGTCTAAATTCCATGTTAACATCTAAAATCTTTAAGAAAGGATCAATATTTAAAGTGCCTGGAAGTTGGGCTACTCTCAAGGGAAGTCCATCTTCATTGCTCACGAGAAATTCATCAGAATTCTTTAGTGTTCTCATACATCTAACATGGGTACATCCAAGAATGTCCTCATAGCCTCCTACATAAAATGAATCCAATATTATAAAATGCCCCCTAAGAAAAAATAATTCAAGTGAAAGAAACACATAAAAAATGAGAGAGAAAAAGAGGAATCTACTTTCCATTGCATCTATGGCCATGCTATGAGTTGAGTGAGTTTTATTGTTTTATTATTTAGATTCTAGAATATGTATGCAGCTAGATCATTTTTTCTATTATATCAAGATCTCTCTATATATATGCATACAAACATACATAGATACACACATATATTTATGTATGTATGTATGTATACACACACACACATATAAATAAATAAATAAATAAATAAATAAATAAATAAATAAATGTATGTATGTATGTATGTATGCATGTACATATATACATATACAAAGATCACAAGGGCATGACAACGGAATGCAATGATCACAAGGGCACGATAATGAAATCCTATATCTCCACCGATCTCCACCAACATTCATAACTCTCCACCCTCTTTCACTTGTAGCTCTCCACAATCAATCAAAACAAATGGGGAATGATTAATGTCATGTTATTTTTTGTTTATAATTCATAATCAACAATCCACAATATCTCTCTATATATGTACATACATGCATATATATACATACATACATATACATACATACATCTACATATGCAATTTTATCACCTTGGAAAATTATATTTGATCCTACTAGTTAGGAACAACTAATTGTTTGTTTTATTGTACCTAATTTGATGACAATTCTATAGGAATTTGTAATCAACCCAACTAATCAACAACTAGACCAATTTAACTGGGTTATGGCTTGTTTCTTTCTAAAAATATCTGCTATGATATGTTTTTGTAAAATTTCTTGCAAACTCTACCCATTTTTCTTGTTTTTCAATATTTTTGTGTAAGATCTTGAGGTAAGTCACTTAACATGGGTTGAATTAGTTGCATTATTTTATTATTTGGATTTTTGGAATATGTATGTAGCTGGATCAATTTTTGTGTTGTGCCAAGATCTCTCTATATATATGCATACATACATACATAGACACACACACACATGTGTGTGTATGTATGTATATACACATATATATACATATACATATGTATATATATGTATATACATACACACATACATACATATACATAAATAATAGCAATATATGTATTGCATCTACATTTGTTTGCTATTGCTTGTAAGAGTGTTTCAATGTTGGGAACCAATTCAACATCATTTCCATGGTTTAGAGGTAATGTGATTGTGGTAGAGGCTTTTGCAAGGGAATGAGCCTCATGATTATGGCATTTACATAGAAGCAGAACTTGCTTCTTCAACTCCTTACACTCAACTCTTCACTGAAGTTATTCTTCTAGTAGTGAGAATAGCTACTACGAATTCCTAGGAGCCAAGAGACCCTAAACCTATGCTATGTTTTCTAGATACATGGGAGAAGTTACTATTGGCTTCAATATTTCATAACATTCTGGATCATATAGTGATTCCCAAATTAACAACAACAGTAGATACTTGGAATCCTCATAGGACTATGCCAATACATGCATGGTTATATCCTTGGCATCCATTGTTGGGCTAGTGTATGAAGCCTTTATATCCAACCATTCGTTATAAGTTGGATAATGTGCTTCATGCCTAGCATGCAAGTGATGCATTTGCATATGCAATTTTATCACCTTGGAAAACTATATTTGATCCTACTAGCTGGGAACACATGATTGTTCATTTTATTGTACCTAAGTTGATGACAATTCTACAAGAATTTGTAATCAACCTAGCTAATCAACAAATAGACCAATTTAACTAGGTTATGGCACATTTCTTTCTAAAAATATCTACTATGATATGTTTTTGTAAAATTTCTTGTGAGCTCTACCCATTTTTCCTGGTCTGCATTATTTTTGTCTAGGATCTTGAGGTAACTCGCTCAGCATGGCTTGAGTAAGTTTTTTATTTTTTATTTGGATTCTGGAATATGTATGTAGCTGGATCAACTTTTATGTTGTGTCAAAATCTCTCTGTATACATATGTACATACATACATACATACATAGACATACACATATGCGTGTGTATGTAAGTATATATATACATATACATATGTATATATATATGTATATACATACATACATACACAAATACATACATACATACATACATTTATATCTCCATCTAATGCATCAAAAAAACTCCTATTTCATATCGATTACTTATTTGGACTATGTTTCTCCCATTGATAAGTTTTGATAGTGATAGAGAACTAATTATCTTAGTTGTTGATGAGAAGCAATAGACATTATTGTCTAGCTTAGGGATATAAAGAGAAGATATGGGTGCAATGAAGGAAATGTAATAATTTGTGTTTCATTTATGCCTCTTCATTTTGATTTTGTTTAAGGGAAGCCCATCAATGCTAATAGAAAATAACAATGCACTTTCTAAGAGTTTACAATTGTTTAACAAAATTAATATTTTAAAATAAAATGCACTTGAAGAACTATTAGCTCAAAAGAAAGAACATGGTGTTAAAATAATATAGAAAGTGCTTGACATGAGAGGTCTGCAAGTGAGGTTGTTGACTAATCTTGAAAACTTGAATGCTAAAATGAAAGCTATTGAGGATAAAACACCTACATATGTCAAAGTTACAAAACAATTGTGAAGTTTCTTTTAGATATGTTAGAGGTAGATATTTAGAATTTTGATCAAAATTTAAGGCACGAGAGAGAGTTTATGGCAATATACCAAAAGGAGAAGGACCAGCTTTAGAAAGAGACTGAATGGTAGAAACAACATCTAGACAACATAAAATATATTATGGGAGGATTGGATAGAATCTAGGAAAGTGTTGTGATAGGTACTATGACATTGGAATCAGTTGCAAGTGTCTTTGAGAATTTATAGTCCAAATATCACGAGGACTACAAGTTGTGTAAATTGTCATGTATTGCATTTGCATTTAGTTTTCCATTTCTTATAAGAGTGTTTCAAGGTTGGGAACCACTTCAACATCCTTTTCATGTTTTAGAGGTAATTTCATTGTGGAAAATACTTTTGCAAGGGAATCAGCCTCATGATTATGGCATTTACATAGAAGCATAACTTGCTTCTTCAACTCCTTACACTCAAATCTTCATTGAATTTATTCTTCTAGTAGTAATAATAGATGCTACAAATTAATAGGAGGCAAGGGACCCTGAGCCTATGCTACAATTTCTAAAGACATGGAAGAAGTTACTATCGGCTTTAATACTTCATAACATTCTAGATCATATAGTGATGCCCAAATTAAGAAAAATAATAGATACTTGGGATCCTCGTAGGGCGACTGTGCCAATACATGCATTGTTACATCCTTGGCATCCATTGTTGGGCCAATGTATGAAGTCTTTATATCTAACCATTTTTTATAAGTTGGGGAATGCGCTTCATGCCTAGCATGTAAGTGATGCATCTACATATGTAGTTTTATCACCTTGGAAAACTATATTTGATCCTATTAGTTGGGAACAACTATTGTTCATTTTATTGTACCTAATCTAATGGAAGTTCTACAATAATTTTCAATCAACCCAACTAATAAAAAAATAGACCCATTTAACTGGGTTATGGCTTATTTCTTTCTAAAAATATCTACTATGATATGTTTTTGTAAAATTTCTTGCAAATTCTACCCATTTTTCCTGGTCTGCATTATTTATGCACAAGATTTTGAGGTAAGTCACTTAGCATAGGTTAAGTGAGTTTTATTGTTTATTAATTGGATTTTGGAATATGTATGTAGATGGATCAATTTTTCTATTATGCTAAGATGTAATAAGAACCTTTAAAAAGATCTCTCTATATATATACATACATACATAGACACACACACACACATGTGTGTGTGTGTATGTATATACACATACATATACATAAAGAGAAGCTTCTCTAATCACCTGCTAGAGGAAATATAAAGAGATACATGTTTAGAATGAAAAGAAAAGAACATTTACATAGGAAACTCTTCTCCCCTTGAAGAAAATAACAAACCAAGGGTACAAAGATCATAGGAGCATGACATGACAATGAAATCATAGAGTAAGGGCATAAAGATCACAAGGGCATGACAATGAAATGCAAAGATCACAAGAAAGGGCACAACAATGAAATGTAATGATCACAAGGGAACGACATCAAAATCCTATAGCTCCACTGATCTGCACCAAGGGTAGGACAATGAAATGTAGAGATCATAAGGGAAAAAAATAAAATGCATTGATCACAACGGTATGACAATGAAATATCTACCAACATTTAGAGCTTATAGCTCTCCACCAATGTTCAGAGATCTCCACCCTCATTCAAAGATCCCCACCCTCATTCAAAGATCCCCACCCTTTTTCAAGTGCAACTCTTCACAATCGATCAAAACAAATAAGGAATGATTTATGTTGTGTTTTTTAAAAAAAAAAAATACTCATGTGGGCATTGCAATTGTGATACACATGTTGGTATTGTGATGACATTAGGGATAATTGCAAAAAAAAAAAAAAATCACCCACAAATTACCCTGCTATTGAAAATTGCCATCACAATTTGACCCTAGAAAATAGTTAGTAAATTCAATAGACATGAACTCACCACCTCTATCAGATCTCAAACATTTCACTACTTACCTATTTGCTTCTCAACTCTTGCCTTATGCCACTTTAACATTTCAAATGAATCAAATTTAAACATTAGAAACATAACAATCATTATCCTTCAATAATCATGAAAAAATAGATTAAAATATCTATCACCATAATAAATCCCAACTTTCATAGGGTCACACAAGTTAGTATGAACCAATGCAAGATTATCATTAAATGAATGTGACTTACTTGAGAAACTAGACTTAGGCATCTTTGAGTTGACATTGTTCACACATAACATTATCAAGTTTATACAAGTTTGGAAACCTCTTACTTTCTTCTTTCTACACACATTAACCATATTATCAAAGCTCACATAAAGAAGTCTCTTATGCTACAACCATATTTCTTCAAATTTATCAAATAGACATGTACTTACAATAAGATATTGATAAAGTAAGTTTCCTCTTGTTTGTTCATTAGTTCCAGTCAATTTCCCATCAGCATCATAAATTTTCACCTTTCTGTTTAGAAACTCCAATTAGTAAATTATCTTATTCAAATATGCAAAACTCAACAAATTATACTTCAGACCTTGAACCCAATAAGCATCATCACATCTGATCTTATCATTTAACATCGATAAACTTCTACCTTTCATAGTACATGAAATATCATTTTTAATTTTAACAGTTCCATCGTCATATTCTTCTAACTTATCAACTTATCAATATCACGAATCATGTGATGTGAACAACCACTATCAATAATCCATATATCATTTTGGATAACATGATAAATAAGGGATTTTTCATTCTCATACCTTTCCTCATCTGAATCATTTTTCACAACAACATATACAACTTCCTTACCTTCATTCTTATGATCAGATCATTACTTAGTGTGCTCTTCCTTGGCAATGAAACATGACTTCTTTCCTTTGTCTTTGTAATCCTTATTCCTTCAACATTTTTTAATCCTTCTTATCATTCTTGTCATTCATGTTCTTGTTAACATATCTAGAAGCAATATGACCAACTTCATTACATTTGAAACATATCACGAGCATTTTACCTTTGAATCTTCCTTAACCTCTCAATGGCTTCCTAGCCAACAATGCTTCAAGCTCATCTATCTCATTGTCACTAGAATCTTAATCACGATCATCCTTTCTATGCTTATCTTTATTTTAACTTCCAATAGTTAGTGATGTCTTGAAAGAATTTTTAACTTTAGTTACACTATTGCCAAAGCTTCTCAACTCAAATGCACTCAATCTATCAACCAATGCATCAAGTATAAGAACATTACCAAGAATAGCTCTAAATTCCTAAATAGAAGACAATATAATGGCATAAATATGCAAAAAAATTCTCAATACTTTACTTATAACTTACTCACCACTTATGACTCCAACAAATTTGATGGTACTAACAACTTCCTTGATTGAGTTGTATTGAACAATATTTTCTCCTTTTTTCTTCCTCATATCATCATACTTTCCTCTTAGGTTTTTAGGTTTAACTCTCAATGCATTATGATCTCCTCCATGCACAAGTATTAGCTTGTCCCACATCTCTTTAGTAGTAGCATAGTCTTTAACAACATCAAATTTAGCATTATTTAGGGAAGAAGCAATTTTCTATCATTAGGTTGTTGTGTTCTTTCTTTTGCCTCATCTCATTAACTATAATAGGAGGGCTTGGAGTGTGTACTAGTTGTTTAAATAGTGTAATGCATCATCTCCAATTCTTTAAAAGTGAAATCTCCCCCTTATTTTCTATGAAGAAAAGTTATCCTTGTTCAACTTAGGTACCTCTCTCTTATACATCTTCAGATCTTTAGCTTAAGTCCATTCAAAATTTCTTCTTCAAGAAATTAGATCTGATACTAATTGTTAGATAAATGAGGGGAGGGGGGGTGTGAATCACTTATAACTAGTTATCCTACATGCCTTTTAAAAACTTCTCCACAAACTTAAACACTTCAATATTTTTGATCACTATCTCGGTAAACAAAGTAGGAATTCAACTTAATCTTCCAACAAACTATTAACTTCATATATTGAGTATTAGAGAAAATTTTATGTGTATAACAAGTTGCATTAGTAAATAGTAAACATGAAAATAACATGTAATACAACAAGCATCCACACAATTTGACACAATTATTTAACATGGAAAGATTGTTGAGGGAAAAACTATTGAGTACCCAAAAATTTCACTCTTTTGAAGTGAGCTTTGTTAGGAACCAACCTTGTTAAAGGTTACAAACACATTATTCATGTGACCTTGTTAGAGTGTTTTCACAAAATATCATCTAGACCTTATCACTCTTGAATATCTATAGAGTGGCCTTCTCTAAAGGACTTAAAAAGAATTCAATAGAATGCCACCATACAATGGATTTACAAATAATATTGTTTAGATTAATGCAAAAATAGGTTTTGAAGGGACCTGAAACACTTTACAAAAGCTAAAGATAAAAAAGACACATCACCAGGTTTTACAAGGACTTAAAACGTAAAGTTCACCACAAAACATCAAAAAACCAAGTTTTATAGGGACTTGAAACCACTAGAGTAATCCAATCAGAAAAAATCCCAAGTTTTACAAAGACTTAGAACCTAGAGTTTAAAACAAAAAACTAGAAACAACAAAAAATAGAACCAACAAACCAACATGGACTGGAAACCAGCACACCAACAAATCCAACAAGCTCCTAAAGAATCTCTTTGATGATCTTTGCTATCTCCTTACTTGTCTCCATAGTGCTCTGCATGATATCAACTATAGTAGACCCAAGAACCTCAAGAGCCTTAGTAACCTTTTTCTTCATACTCTACCTTGTTTTCTTACTTGGGCAGCCTGAACTCTTAACTCCAACAATAGCTAGAGACATAGTCTCCTCATTGCTTTTCTTTCCTAATCTGGCCACTATAGCACATAAACTGGAAGTAAACAACTCCATCTTCTTCCCACTATCCTTGAATAAATTTTAGAGTTATAGTTCACACTCCTCAAGTTTGTCAGGAATATTTCCAACTTGGCTTTCCAAATGGGCTCTTAGAATTCTTTCTTGATCCAACTCTTTCTACATATCCCCAACTTTTTCCTTTAGCACCATAATCTCATTATAGAGCCACAGATCACCTTGAAGCGATGCATCGACTTTAAGCTTGGCTATATGGAGGAAAGATAAGTTCAACTGATGAGAATCATCCCTAAGCCCTTTAGTAGACCTATCTCCAGAGTCAATGGTAGTATCCCTATTATCCTTGATATTGACCTGGTTCTCAATGTATAAGTCCTGCTTCTGCTTAAACTCCTCTTTATTCTCCTTACTTAGGATATGCTCTTTCATGATAAGGGCTTTACCATCATTGTTATTTTCAGTTTTCGTGTCCATTTAAACCTTAGTGGAATCCCTTTTAGTGGATGTAGGGTGAGCACTTTGGTTCCCCTATTTATGCCCTGAAGCTTCTAACCCAACATTATACTTTGTTTTCCTTTCTTTACTACTATCCACATTATCCTTGCTGGTCATACCTCTTCTTCTAGAATAACCATCCAATTTTGAACCGAGGTCCCCCATTTCTATTTTATCATCATCTTTAGTAGTTTTATCAGACTCTGTAGCTTCCTCTGTAAATAATATTGTTAGCTCCACTTAGTTAAGATGTTTCCAGCTAAAATGGTTAAAGAGTAATAATGAATGGTTTGTTTAGAATGACACTATCTTTTCTTGTTCAGAACTCTATTTGACTCTCTCTCTCTCTCTCTCTCTCTCTCCTCTTTCTTTCTTGTGATCCCTTCTTGCTAATCCACTCACTACCACATCAACTTATCACTTCTCTTGCTTGATCTTCAAAATGCATTTATTCTCAGTTATCCTCTAGCTATCAATCTTCTTCTTCAACTTGATCAACAATAATGAATAATTCCTTCATCCCTTAAATATAAAATTTTTTTCCACTTCACTAGATTCTTCCATGTTTTTCCACTTAATCACACTCATCTGATCTACATATGGCTCAAATTCATTGAATCTAGACATTTAGGTATCATGCCTTCACATTGAAATTTGTACTTCAATTCAAATCATCAAATCTCCTTCATCAGATATTCTTTGAATTTATCACTTATTTGATCTCATAACTAACTTTATTGTTATCTTTGAAGCTATAAAACAACATTTATTTTCACCAACTGTCAGCCTCAAATTAAATCTTTTCCAATTTGTTCTTGCTTTTCATGCTCATTTAACACTACACTACACTCCACTCCACTCAGTCAACACTAAGCTTAGTTAAAACTAATGTTGTTCAGTTAATACTTCTCATCCTTCACTTCTTAATTAGGTTCTTGGTGACAACTATAGTAGCTTGCCTAATACTATGATTCTTCTTTCACTAACCAAATTGTCTTTCTTATACATGATTTCAACACTTAATCAAATCATGTAAACCAATCAAACTAACATTATACTATCAGAGTCTAACTCATTCAAGTGGCCATTAAATACCATACACTTTTTACCACTTACATCATCACTATACTTTCTTCAAATCCTCTTGAACAATTAAATGATATGGCACTCTATTGAATTAGCATAATGTCTCACCAATTAAGTCTTGACATCAATTTAACAACTGATTAGAATCTTTCACATACAATAAAAACATTATCAATTGGGGCTAACTTTTGCACACTATAAAGCTCCATTTTATCATGTTTGTCCCTAAACTCAACATCCACTTTATATAACTTTTACTACTTTTTGAACTCCTCAAAAGGACCACTAGAATTTTATACCAATCCTTATCAATAAAATTTGAGTTCAATCCTTTCAGACCCACTCTCCTTCAATATAATTATAGTGTAAATAGGCCTAGTTTCCTAGTTTATATGCATAAGCTAGGAAACCCTGTTTTCTTATATTACACTTTAGTGAAATTGACACTATTGACTTATTTCTAATTTTTAGATCCAATCTTTCATGATATAATTTCAATAAATCTAATTGGTTTTCTATTCCACTTGTGATCACTTTTTTTCTTATCTATATTTATCAAAATCTTGTGTTAGATAATAACTTCTTTAATTTCTTGTTTCTTGTATTCATTCATAGTACTCTTACTATTGCATCATAAGACTTTCAAACATATTTTCTAATTCAAAAAATGTTTCCTACTTGTAAATAATTTCTCAAATATTTTATCTATGTTTTACTTTATTATATGGTGGTATTTTCATTTGATTCAATGGAATATGTAGATGTCAAAAAACTGTTTTAGAGAGAGACGATCCTAGAGATGATATTGTAATGAATTGTATTTGTACCTTCATTAGGATATCTTTTTTAATGAGGGAATAATCAATACTCATACAAATGGTCTCTCCAATAGAGATTACACATTAAAGGGTGATAACAAATCCTCTCATGCCAAAGATGCTTTGGTACTAAAAGAACTAGCTAAACATGTTAATCGAAGTACATCTATCACTATAAGTCCTCCCTTATCTCCTAGATCTTATCTCAAACATCAAAATATTATTCCAAAATATGATGCTATGTGTTTCATTCATGACCTATATCACAACATAAAATTAAAATAATATAATATTTAGAAAATCTGACTTATTCTGAAACTATCAAGATGGATATAAATAATTATGATAGGATTAAGAAGTTTCCTACAAACACTAATCCTCCTCCATTGATTCATTCATGTAAAATAACTTTCAATAAGTCCATGATGAAAGCATTTCAATTTCAATACTAAAGACATACTAGGAAATAGGGTTTGACATTATCTCTAATTGAGAAAGGCTATAATTGACAAGATCTTAGAAAAATGGAAAAAAGAATAATGGTCCCTATATATCCTTATTCACAATGCAAAACAAAAGATTTAGTATTCAAAAAAAAAAAAAAATATTGTGACATTACCTTCAATAAAATTTTATTACTTTCATCTTGCCTCAAAAAAGTAAAAAAAAAGACCAAATACACGTGAGCATACTTCTATGTCATACCGTCAAGGCTATAAGAAATATAGGCAAAGAAAGATATAAGTTGTAATAAAAAAAAGAAAAAATATACATGCTTCCTTATTTTCAATCAAATATATCACAATTATATAGGATATTAATTTTCTATGTTATAAGAAACCCCAAAATAAATTTTGCAAATATATTGAGTTGTTTTAATAGCTCAACACATTTGTACTTCTAATATGTATATTCACCTAGTTAAAAAACTATAAGAACCTTTTTATTTTATGTAATGATGTAATATTCCTAGTAAAAACCCCCCCATCCTTGCCCCCAAATACTATATCATTATCCAAATGGGGAGAATGGACCAAAATGGTCATGTTTAGTGGTTCATCGTAAATTACGAATAGGAACATATACATCTTCTCTTGAATATAATAGGGGAACTAGACTCACTATACTTCAACCAAGGACAAGGATAAACACTTCTCCTAAGGCACCAAGGATTAGGACTAATACATATATGTAAGGTTGTACATCAAATTTTGAAAAGGGACAAACATATCTATTTAAGATCAACATTATGAATAAGGACACACACATGTCTACTCAAAAAAATTATGATTGGGGACTACCCCATCCAATCATAATTATAATATTTTTCTTCAATACAAACACATCCAATCATTTACATCATCTTGTGAATGGGAATGCACACATCTATTCAAAAAAAACCTATGATAGCAATTAGGGGCAAACACATCTAATTGTTTACACTATCCCGTGAATAGGAATAAACATGTCTAATCACAACATAAAATACTTGAGAATCACATCCTTATTTTTGCATATGTGATAACCATTATGTGTCATTTTCACTTTGATAAAAAATGATATGAGACAATTGTTTCTACCATATGTAAACTAATCTTGGCTTTAGTCGTTTTTGCACAAATTATTTTTCCGCTAAAATAATTTCACAACCCCATCACTAGTGACTCAAAAGATGTTTTTTAATGCAAACCAAGATCCTATGGATCCACCCCCAATGAGTTCACTATTTAGTAAAATTAACTATAATGCCTCTAAAAATGAACATTGTGTATGAACATTAATGCATTTGTTACAATTAAGAAATTTTATTAACATACTTGTGTATTTTTTCATTACAATTAATGTCATCTAAAAAGAAATCCTATTATAAAAATATAACTTATCCTTGGCATACTTTATTTGACTTTGAATTACATCAATAATAACAAATAATCTAGCCTTTTAGACAATGATATGATTTGAAACACTCACAATAACTAGACAATAACAAAGTACTAAAAGTCCAATTTCAACCTTGACTCTCAAACTACAAATAATACTCACACACGAATGGGTAACATAGCCTAGAAATATGATGATTTTGTAGAGGTGTACTACTTATTTGGCAATATAAACTCAACCTTGTAGATTTTTAGAGGATACCGGCTTGCATCATAGAATTGAAGATGGTGAGAATATAATAGATTTGATTTATCAATTTCTTTAATGAGATTTAAGCCACTAGTTATTTGGCAACTACCATTACTGATACATTTTACACCAATAATTTAATCATCCTTTAGCCAAAATATGCTCCCTATGAATCAACACTTTGTATTTTTATATATATCATATCCATGGCTTTGATTGAGTAATTGAAGCCTCAAGATCCAATGAAATAATCTTCAATAAACCATGCTCTTTGAGAGATGGAGCACCAAAAATTCATTGCACTATGCAAATAAAGTTGTATTTTGTTACATTACACATTGATCTCCAATCCTTTCTGATTAGGAATTGGCCCAAACCATTGAAAATGTTAATTATATACTCTTCTAATTTATGCTAAAAACCTTACAACCCAATTGACCCCTCTTTTCTATCTTCTTAGATAAACTTAACACTAGCAAAATATATCATGCATTATGTAAATCAATCATACACATTTTTGAGAATTCTTAGATGGATTCTACAAACTCTTATGTCATGTCAATTGATATAACTTGATAACCTTAATTCCTTTTGATCTGCACTCAAACTAAGAGAAAGTTTCACCAACAAACTTAACAACTTACACGAACCAAGATACTATTGGACATGGCATAATAACACCAATAACTAATTGTTTCCTATTGAAAGATAAAGATTGACTTTTGTTGTCTATACTTAGAGATGTATTGAAGATATAATAACCTTTGACCATGAAATCACATAAAGAAATCACATAAAGTAAATGCCAAGAGCTCCTCACAATCCCAATGTTGACTAGCTCTTCTACATACATAGTCTTCCCATATGATGTCATCAATTTTTTGTACCAAACTTACATAGATTTGTATATTGATCTTCAATAAAATCTATCTATAAACTATAGTTTCTTGTGGAAAATTGTTCAAAGATTGTAATCTCTTTCTTGAAGTAATAAATTTACATTTGAGAAAAAGATAATGCACCCTCTTTGCACTAAATTTGTTCCACCAAGATCATGGATTATCTTATGTGGTTTGATTTATCAATTACTAACGCAAGGAGGGCAAAGAATAACTAGGGCCAAAGGCACACCCAACAATCCAAACCAACCTTGTAGAGTTAACACAATGGAAGAAAACATACAAAGAGGACATCACTACAGAGAGAGAATAATATTCTTTTATTGATTCATGAAATAATTAGCATACATGCTCAGATGTAAGGCCTTCTAGGTTACATCCAAATACAATACATTCAAGATCTAAGATCAAATTCATAGCTCCCAACACATATGCAACAAACTTTCTAAACTTTCACATTCTGCTCTTGACTCTCTCTAATTTTCTCTAACTCTAAGCCTAAATACTCTATTTATACTTGCAAAAATGGCTTATAGATTATTCTAGAACATTACATAATGGCAAGGCCAACCTAATAATGGTTTGGAAAAATCCAAAGAAAGGATCTCATCGAAAATGTTGTGATTGAAATCAATCTTGCAAGTCGGTTTGCACCAAAAATGTAGAAATCATGTCTAAAACATTGACACTCAACATAAATAGGATATCTCAGCACATGAAGAGTCACTCAACACATGAAGAGTCACTCAGCATACACTAGGTAACTCAACACATGAAGAGCAACTCGACACACACACTGAGAAACTTGACACACATTGCAGAGATAGGATAACATACAAACTTGAGTGTTAACATGACATGGGATAACCTCAACTCTGATTAAATTGCAAAATTACTAGCACTCATCAATTGCTGCAACTTAGAAATGACTGTAACTTGGCAACAATTGGTAGAATGAGCAAAATTGAGAAGGACAACACATCCACCCAGGATGCTCCTGCATCACACAACCAAGGTAGAAAGAAATGATTCCCCTAAATCATTGAGATGTCATAGCCTAAGCTAAATCCAACTTAGATTGAGAGATCCATGTAGCATCTTCAACTGGTCTACTATTCCACTTCACCAAATATTCATAGTGTTCTTTTGCTCTTGTGCTTTTACCAACTCTCTAATCCAATATCTGTTTAACCTCTTCAATCTGCTTCTTAGGATAATCATTAGGTACAACAACTTCATCATCTAATTCATGATACTTATATAGATCAATAACATTGAGTATAGGAGATAAATCCATGTCATCGGGTAACTCAATTTTATAAGCATTTCCACTATCAAACTTCTTCAAGATCTTACAAGGTCCAAACTTCTTCATCCTCAACTTACTATATGTTCCAAATAGAAATCTTCCTTTCTTCAAATGAACTATCACCTCATCATCAACTTCAAAAATATGATGTCTTCTAGACTTATCAGCATTCTCCTTGTACTTTTGATTACTTTGTTCCAACTTCAGTTTCACTTATGCAAAGACTCCATAAAATCAAAAAATTCTTCTCCTACAACACTTCTCTTCTCTTCACTAGAAATATCTCTTAAATTTGATACTCCTCTAGGCTTCATTCTAGTAACCATCTCAAAAGGTGTCTTCCCTGTACTTATACTCATAGAATTATTATATGCAAACTCAGCTTGTGCCAATACCATCTCCCAATTATGTGTTTCATCTCCAACTAAGCATCTCAAAAAATTACCCAAGCTTCTATTCACAACCTCTATCTGTCCATCAGTCTATGGATGGAATGTCGAACTAAACTTCAGCCCAGTACCCATCTTCTTCCATTAAGTTCTCTAAAAATAACACAAAAATTTACTGTCTCTATCAAAAATAATATTTCTTGGGAAACCATGCAATCTAACAATCTCTTTGAAGAAAATTTCAGCAACATGCTCAGCATATGATGTCTTCTTAAATCGTATATAATGAGCCATTTTAGAAAATCTATCTAGAACAACAAGTATAGAATCACACCCCTTTGTCATTTTTGGAAAACCAAGAACAAAATCCATACTAATGTCACTCCAAGGTTTCTCAGGAATAGAAATAGGTGTATACAATCTAGTATTCTGAGTTACTCCTTTTGTAACTTGACAAACTCCACAACTCTTCACAAATTTTTGAAAATCCTTATACATTTGTGGCTAATAATACTTCTCTTTCAGTAAACTCAATATCTTATTAATTCCAAAATGTCTAGCCAATCCACCACTATCCTTTTCCTTAATCAAATTTAGCCTCATAGAACTTCTAGGGATACACAACTAAATACCTTTAAACAACATACCTTCTTGAATGAAATATTCATCATACTTGCTAATATGATCTGTCAGATTTGGTGCTCTGCACTCTCTCCATGCCTCAGAAAAATTAGGATTAGCATCATACAACTCTTTCATTTCATGAAAACCAAGAACTTCAACCTTCATTTCAATTAACAAAGAATGTCTTCTACCTAATGCATCAGAAACTCTGTTAGTAACTCCACTCTTATGCTTAATCACAAATATTAAATTTTGCAAATACTTAACCACTTCATATGTCTCTGATTCAATTTATGTTGACTTCCCAAATACTATAAAGATTTATGATCAATATACAACACAAACTCCTTAGGAATCAAATAATGTCTCCACTTTTTCAATGCTTGATTAATAGCAAAAAACTCTTGATCATACATAGAATAATTCCTTTTAGTGTCATTCAACATCTCACTAAAGAAAGCAACGGGCTTACTTTCATGACTTAATATAACTCCTATTGCACTACCACTTGCATCACACTTAACTTGAAATACCTTAGGAAAAGCCAATACAAGCAATTTAGCAACCTTTTTTTTCAAATTTTTAAAACTCTTATTAGCTCCATGTGTCCACTTGAATTCCTTTTTATTTCCTCTCATTGTCTTAGTCATAGCATTACAAAAAACAATAAAATTATTTATACACTTTTTGTAAAAACTAGCCAAACCATGAAATGATCTTACCTCACCCACATTCTTAGGTGTAGGCTATTCTAATATTTCTTTAACCTTCTCTAGATATATTCTTAAACCATCAACTAAAATCACAAATCCCAAATACAAAATCTCCTCTTGCATGAAGGAACACTTTTTTAGATTAATCAACAACTTTTCCTCTTTCAATCTTTGCAATACTTGCCTAACATGCTCAAGATGTTGTTCCTTAGTCTTGCTGAATATCAAAATATCATCCAAATAAACAATCACAAACTTACCCAAGAATTGTTTCAGAACTTCATTCATCAACCTCATGAAAGTACTAGGTGCATTAGTCAAACCAAAAGGCATAACAAACCATTCATACAAACCATGTTTTGTCTTGAAAGTAGTCTTACATTCATCACCTTCTCTGATTCTGATATAATGATAGCCACTATTCAAATCAATTTTGGTAAAATACTCTACTCCACTCAAACAATCCATTATGTCATCCATCCTTGCCATAGGAAACGTATATTTCACTGTGATCTTGTTAATAGCTCTAGAATTAGTACACATTTTCCATTCTCCATTCTTCATTGTACTAATACAACAATTACAACACATGTACTCAAACTTTCTCTGATTAATCCCTTTTGTAGCAACTCATGCACTTTCCTGTTAAGTTCTTCATTCTTTGTAGGTGTCAATCTATATGGTGCTTTTTTTGGAAAACTAGCTCCAAGAATCAAATTCATACAATGACTTATACTTCTCACTAGTGGTAAACCATTAGGAATATCCTTAGTGACAATATCCTCATACTCATTCAACAATTTTTTAATTTCCTCTGGTACTTAGGTACCACTATCTTCTACTCAACCATTACTACCAACACTTGGTCCTCTAGGAACTACAACAAAATAGACTTGATTCTTCTTCACTTCTTTTTCAAATTGTTTCCCATTAACCATGCAAACTTTTATCGCAGTACAATTAACCTCATCTAGACTTTCAATCAAAGGCAACAATATTTTCTTCTTCCCATTCACTGAAAGAGTATATTGATTCAATCTTCCATCATGTACAACATATCTATCATATTGCCAAGGTCTACCCAAAAAATATGACAATAATACATAGGCATAATATCACACAACACTTCATCAAAGTAATGTCCAATCTTGAACTTCACAACACATTGTTCACTTGCCAATATCTTATGCTCATATTTGATCCATCAAACATGATAGGGTTTGGGATGTTTTAGCCTTTGCAACTACAACTTTGTAACTAGCTCTGTTGATACCAAATTTGTAGAATCTCCACTATCAATGATCACCTTGTAGCATTTTCTAGCCATCTTACATCTGGTCTTGAAAAGGCTTCTTCTAAGAATAGGTTCCTCATCGCTTCCCTTATTACATAAGGTTCTTCTCACCATCAAATTTTCTCTAGTGTCAGGTCTACTTGGTGAAATCTCAATGTACACTTGAATCACAACATTTCTATTATTTTTCCCACTTTCAGAAGATCTACATTCAAAGGATCAATGCCATTCTTTACCATATCTGAAACAATTACCACAGAAACCACCTCTAGGATAAGAACTACCTCTTCTTTGGTAAGATCCAGTACCTCCTTGATGTGAACTACCACCTTTCCACTCACTCTTATCTTTGTCATCATTTTTCCAATCAGATTTTCCTTTATCTTGCACAAAACTATCAGATCTGCCACCTTCACCATAAGATCTACCTTTGCCTCTCTGGAATCTACCACATCTACCTCTTTGTCTTTGTTCATTCTTCTTTGTCAAGATCTACTTAGCTTTTAAGGCATATTGATATGCTTCTTCCACACTTTCCAACTTCACAAAACTTATTTCATCTTGAATTCCAGATCTCAATCCATTTATGTACCTTGCAATTTTTTCAACATCATCATCCACATGTCTAGATCTGATCTCTAATCTATAGAATTTTTCAATATACTCTTTCACAATCATGTCTTTTTGCTTCAAATTTTGCATCTTTCTCAAAAACTAACTTGGTAATCAACAGGAAGGAATTTGTTCCTTACCTTGTTCACCATTTTCTGCCAAGTTCTGATTTTCTCCTTTGCTCTCCTTTGTTTATTAGTTTGCAAATACTCCCACCATAATGAAGCATAACATTTCATTCTAGTAACTACAATCTTGACCTTTCTATTATCAGGAGTGTTTTCATACTCAAAGAACTTCTCTATATTAGAGATCCAATTGAACATGACATTGGTGTCCAAATTTTCATCATACAAAACAACTTCTATAGTAGGCTTCAAATGTGCCCTAGACAATACTATTAGCAATCTTTCCTCAAATTGATCTTCTTCCAATTTGGATTAGGGTGTGGTACTATTGCTTCATCATCACTCACATCCTCAAGATGCCCTCCTCTCCTCTAGGCTATCTCCACGGCATCTAATTTGGCTACAATTTGTCTCAATTGATCCAATATAGCATTATCGACATTTCCTCTTCCACAAACCATCTTTACAAATCTAGTTCTTGCAAGATCATAACCCTCTACAAGTTATAGGTCAAATCCATAGATCTAAAACCCTGCAACCAAATTTGAATCAAGGTTCTACATGATCCAAAGTCCTGGTAAAAACTGCCTCACACTTTGGTGATCTACTTGCACACTTAGGAATAATTGTGCTCTGATACCACCTAACACAAGGAGGGAAAATAATACCTAGGACCAAAGGCACACCTGACAATCCAAATCAACCTTGTAGAGTTAACACAATGGAAGCAAAAATACAAAGAGGACAACACCATAGAGAGAGAACAATATTCTTTTATTAATTCATGAAATAATTAGCATACATGCCTAGCTAAGAGGCCTTCTGGGTTATGGCTAGATACAATACATTCAAGATCTAAGATCAAATTCATAACTCCTGACACATATGCAACAAAATTTCCAAACTTTCACATTTTTCTCTTGATTCCCTCTAATCTGTGCTAACTCTAAGCCTAAATACTCTATTTATACTTGCCAAAATAGCTTATAGATTATTCTAGAACATTACATAATAGCAAGGCTGACCCAATAACAGTTTGGACAAATACCAAGAAAAGATCTCATCATAAATGTTGCGATTGAAATCAATCCCGCAAGTCGACTCACACCAAAAATGTAGAAATCATGTCCAAAATGCTGACACTCGGCATAAATAGGATAACTTGGCACATGAAGATTCACTCAGCACATGGAGAGTCACTTGGCATACATTAGGTAACTCAACACATGAAGAGTAGCTCGACACACACACTAAGGAACTCAACACACACTGCAGAGATGAGATAACATGTGAACTTGAGAGTTAACATGATGTGGGATAACCTCAACTGGGCTTAAACTACAAAATTATTGGCACTTGACAATTGCTGCAACTCAAAAATGACTGTAACTTGGTAGCAACTGGTAGAATGAGCAAAAATGAGTAGGATGACATGTCAACCTAGGATGCTCCTACATCAATTACTTTGGTTCTCTAATTAATGAATGTCCAAGTTTTTATGTGTTTATCTCTAAATGCAATATTATAACAACAATACCACTACCCGCTGTATTATAATAGTTATAATTACTATTACAATGACTATTGCCTTAGCAAAAAATCTTATGTACTAATGTATTAAACAAGAGTTTAAAAGACAAGGAATTATTTTTTACTCTACTCTCACCCTTTTTCTTTGATGCCATATAAGAACACAGTGCTTTGACACCATATAATAAATATGGGTAGAGAAAGACAAAAGTTTCAATAATAAAAAACAAGATATAGGTTCTCCCTTAAATGTCCAATGAAATAAATTATACTTATATAGGAATTTATAGGAATCTTCCAAAATAAATTTCTCAAATATATTGAGTTGTTTTAAAAAGTCAACATAGTTGTACCTCTAGTATATTAAGCTACTTAACAAACTATAAAAATTGTTTGGAGAACTTATAGATTAGATTGTATATACAAATTTTGCATCAAAATTTATGTTCACACTTTGTGATTCATCATTAGGATGAGAGAGTACGAAAGAAAAGATAGAAAGAAATAATGTAGATCTAGTAGAGAAAATAAAAAAGGAAATGACATGGAGCATGAAAACCAAGGCTAGGGTTGGGAAGAAGAGGAAGAGAAGGAAAAAAGAAAGAAAAACTATAAAATAATAAAAGAGAGCTACTAATAATAACAAGGGAATGAAATTGATAATAAAATAATGCCAATAAAATGAGAAAATGAATAACAAAATTAAAATTCACAAATGAATGAAATACCAAGGAATAAAAATAAATAGAACAAGTATAGTGAAAATGTAAAGGAAGGGAACAAACTGAAAATAAAATAATAACAATAACAATAATAATAATTTTTCATCTAAGGACAAGGAAAAACACTAATTTTCAAGGAACCAAGGATCGAGACTAATACATTTATCCAAGGTCTTACATCAAAGTTGGATATGGACAAATTATATCTATTCAAGATCAATTTTATGAACAAGGACACAAACATCTAATCAAAACAATTAGGATTGGAGACAAGCCCATCTAATCGTAATAAAATTCTTGTGTTGCAAGACAAACACATCCAATCATTTACATCATCTCTTGAATGGGAACACACACATCCATTAAAAAATAACCAATAATAGTGACTAGGGACAAACACATCCAATCACTTATATTATCTTGTGAATTGGGATAAACATGTCCATTAACAAACAATTAAGAAAGGTAAATGGGGGCATACATGTCCAATGACAACATAAAATGCTAGAGAATTAAATCTTTATTTTTGTGTATGTAACCACCATTATATGACATTGCCACTTTGATCACAAATGATATGAGATGATTATTGCTATTTCCTATAAATCAGCCTTGGTTTTAGTCATTTTAAAACAAATTATTTTGCCACTAAAATAATTTCACAACCTCATCGCTAGTGATTCACAAGGGGTTGTTTAATGTCCTCCAAGTTCCTATGCCTCCATCCCCAATGAGTTCAATGCTTAGTAAACTTAACTTTGAGACTCATTTCATCATTCCCCTTGAAATGGACATCATGGATGGATATTAATACATCTAGTTCAATTAAGACACTTTATTTATATACATGTGTATTTTCCATTACAATTAATTTTATCTAAAAATATACCTTAATCTAAAAAATATAACTTAATCTTGATATACTTTGTTTGACTTTGAATTTCATTGATAACAAAATGAACTTTTAGATAATGACATGATTTACACTCACAATAACTAGACAAAAATAAATTATAAAAGTCCAATTCCAATCTTGATACTCAAGCTACAAATAATACTAACAAATGAACTAGTAACATAGCCTAGCAATATGGTGATTTTCATAGAGGTGTACTAATGAGTTAATTGGAAATTTAAACCTGACCTTATAGTATTTAGAGCACACCAACTTGCATCATGGAATGACATGTAGTTGGTAAGAACACAACATATTTATCCATTACCTCAACTAGATTTGTAGCTTTTGTTGATTCATTTTGCACCAATAATTTTAGCATCCTTCAGCCAAAATATCCTTCCTATGGATTAACACTTTGTATTTTTATATATATCATATCCATTTATTTTATTGGCTAATTTAAGACTCACGATGCAATGGAATTAGCTTCAACAAATAATACTCTTTAAGAGATGGAGCACTATAAACCATTGCATTGTAAAAATAAATTCAATAACTTCCAAAAATTAATATCTTTATTTGGCTTGTTCTTTAGTACAAGATCCTCACAATTGAAAAATTAATGAAAAGAGGTATGTATTTTCCTAATAGGTGTTTTCTTTGTGAAGGGGCCCTAGAGTTTGAGGATCATATATTTTTATAGTATCCTTATGCCTATGAGACTTGGATGCATCTCTTCCAATGCTAGAATCTTTAGTAAATTTTTCCTAGGATGGTGACTGATCTCTGGTCTATATGGTGTGGCTATTTATCACATGTGGAGAAAGGCTTCTAGTAGTTTCTTTCCCTCCATGTGTTATGGAACCTCTAGAAAGAAATAAATAATAGAGTCATCAGGGATGTCATTAGAACTCTAGCTTCGCTAGCTGCTAGAATAAAACTCAATGTAGTAAAAAAAATCATAGTAGCTTCAAATGTAAGTTGGATTTTGAGGCTAGGATCTTAGGTGATATTTCATAAAACCCTAAGACATTAATAGAGATAAAAGTGATCATTTGAGATGGGATAGCCCTCCAAAAGGGTGGAGTAAATTAAATTTTGATGGGACAACCAAGAGGTACACAAGGGATATTGGATATGAGGCTATAATCTATAATGAATATGATAATATGGTCAAGGTTATGATGGTTCTACTTGAAAGTCAAACCAACCACCTAGCAAAAGAAATGGGTTTTCTCCATGGTTTGAGGTTATTTATGGGGAAAAGGGAGACACTTTTATAGGACTGTAGATCTTCCAATTCCTAGGTCCATTAAGCCATTCAAATATGTGTGTGAGGGAAAGATGGGAATTTCCAAATATGATTCCACTTATGATCCAAATTATATTAGCTAGGACCCAAAGGAAGATTGGTCATAATATTAAATTTGAATTATAAAGAGGAATATGATATAAGGAAATGTACTCTTTAGCCCTTGATAGGATAATATGGATTTAAAATTGAACTAATTGCTTAAATGATGTAAATCTAGATGCTATGTAAAGATAATTAGCTTAATTAAGATGGAAATCTAGTTTAAAGATATGAAAGGAAATAAAACATGAAAGACTCACCTTGAGTTGTATAGAGGAAGATGTATTTTAGCTCCAAAACTTGCAAATCTAAACGATTTTTGAATATTCATCTGTGCATCTTAAGAATAAAATGATGAAAGGAACAAAACCCATGTATCTCCCCAAAAAGTAAGATTGGAGAACTAGGTCAACTTGGGAAGATGTCCTATAACTAGGTTGACATAGTTTGTCAAACTAAAACCAACTTCTCCAAAAATCTTCCAAAAAGTAGGTTCCAGATCATTAATTCTTTTACTGATATCCTACAAATAAAGACATAAAATAAGGGTTTTGGGGTTGGGGTTTGATGAGGTCTTACCTTGGTCAAGCCATAGGTTAAGGAATTAGTTGTAAACGAGAAATATAAATGTAAATAATTGAAAGACAAGATAAATTTTAGGATTCACTTTTTTAAAACTCTTGTCTGTAAGGAATTGGTATGCAAATTTATCGTAGATCTTGAATTAGGAATGTAGGGTATCTCTACTTTTTGCAACGGATCTACCATAATCCCATCATGGTGGCATGGATATGAAAGTGTGTTAATGAAGAAGATGATGAATGCTTCAATGTAGATCTCCTCCCTTGATGACCAACAATAAGATACATCTTGAAGATGAAATGCTCACAAAGAATGCTTCAATGCTAGTTATAAATCTCCTTTCTTCAATGCTTGAAAACATTGAACACTTCAACTCCTTGGATGGAAAAGGAAAAAATCTTCACTTAAGAGAAAGATATTGAGTGCATAAATGAATGAGATGCTTGAGATATGAAAATGACATGTTCAAGTCTCCTTATTTATGAGTTTTTGGGCTGGAAAAAAAATACAAGCTAATGGGAGAGCAGAGTAAAACTAATTAAACCCCTAAGGTTTTTCAGGCCCCAAGCCCCAAAATCTCTAATGACTAGGTCAACCTAGGTTGATATTGTCTAGAATAGGTCAACCTAGTTCTAAAGATCAAGTCCAGGAAGCCAAAGATAGAGAGCACATATACCAGGAGAAATAAGGTGAAAAGAGGAAGAAAATGAGAGAAAAGGAGAGTGAGAACATGAATATCCATGGTCTAAAGAAGGCATTATGAAGAGGGGCTAAACTTTCTTAAAAGGAAAGTGCATCCATTTTAAGATGGTACATTTAGCCCCAGCTTTGGTGAGAGTATGAGTTTCCTCAAACTCACGGTATAGTAGATCAAGAGAAAAAAAGAGAATGTTATCATGATTTAGGAGGAAAATAATCATCAAATCCCCAACAAACTTGAATCTTTTCCACATCTAGAACCATAATAAGAGAGATAATCTCTTAAAAATGGGTGTAGTTACTTTCCCAATAAGGTTTGTGTGCCTTAATGTGAACCACACAAGAAAAATGAAAAATAGGGAAAGGTATCCACAAAAGAAAAGGGGATGGCATTGACTATTCTAGAAAGTGTGTGTGAAATGCTATCAAACCAATCAAAAAGATGAACCAAATGGTCTAGAAAGTGTGTGTGGCATGCTAGTCATTCCATCAAAGGATTCAACTTAAAGGGAACTCCATGTCTCAAAAAAAAGAATCGAAAAGAGACTAAGGCATAAGGATGTGTGTGTCCTTAAGGGTTCAAAACAAGACCGAGCTTCCTAGATTGTTAGTAGTCAAAAGAAGGGTCAAAACAAGGATCAGGCCTCCCAAATTGTCAATAGTTTAGAGACAATGCCATAATGAGAAGAGACTGAGCTCCCAAGAATAATGCCTAAAAACTAGAAGGAAAAAGAAAGAGAGGAGAAAAACATGAACTAACAATGCATAGATTTGGGTATACTTTAAAAAATCATACCAAGAACTAAAGGCTGAAGTAATCCAAGTTATACATAGAATCCATATTTATTCTTTGTTGAAAAAAGATGAGTTGAGTATATGCCCCCACATTAAGGTGATTGCAAACACCTTAATAGGATTAATGACTTTAACAAAAGTGTACATGCATCTACTGAATAACATTTCCACTATGACATGCCCCTAAGAAGAGAAACATGTCAATGAAAATGAGCACATAACATAAAAAAGATAATGAAGGGATCTACTAGCTTTAGGGTCTGTAAGATCATATGAAAATATTTAATATTATATCAAGTATGAAAATATCATCATTCCCCAAAGGAAGTAGGACTATGACACAATGGAAGAAAATACACATAAGAGTTATAGAGAAGAGTCTTTTTGGGCCAATACCATTGAGACTAAAAATAATTAGTGCTACCATATCATAAGAGACCAAGGAGACTAGACAAGACCACTGGTAGAAACAATAACACACACACAACATAACATGTAAAAAAAATATAGAGTAAAATTGATACAAATAGAAGAACATATACGATAGGGTGATCACTTCATCCTCAAAGACCACCACAATGAATGAAGTCCATATCAAGAATTCCATGTGCCCCCCCTTCATCTTAGTCTAAAATTCTATGGGAAAGGTGACAAATAGTGAGAGGAACAATATCCATTATAGTAAGAATCACAACAAGTTCTAAGAAAGGACTTTGAGAGTCACTATGCTCATTACTAGGAGGGAGTGCAAGACGAGAAGAAATCATGTTAGGAAAATAAATATCCATATCAATTAATTCTGCATCATTAATAACATTTTCATCTTCTATAGTATCCTCCATATCTAGAGTAATAGAATCTAAAATATGAATATAATCATCATGTTTATCCATATGCAAAATGTTACCTTGTTTAACTTCCTCGAAAGACACACATAGTTTGATCAAAGGAAGATAAAGGTTGAGATGAATATGTAGGTTGAGAAATAAGAGAATGATATTTAGCCTTAGCTTTAACTTGATAGTTCTTGTGACAGTTATGAGAATGTTGATTATAGATAGTCTTATGAGATAGTGCAAGAGTGTTAGGATCAACTACCATAGGTTCCAAAGAAGAGATATCAATATTATCAGTAGATGTAGAGGGTAAACCATATTCTAAAGTAGAAGGAGACAATGGAGTAATGAAGATAGACACAGGTGAACAACACTTAATAAATTTCAATTCCATGATCTCGTCTACTTTAAGTTATTGATAGTTTCTATAGAGATGATCAGGATGAGTAGGTAGTTTTTTAGGATGAGATGGCCAATAAAAATCAATCTCAACATAATCTTTAGGACACAATGGTTTATAAAGAGAATGATTAATAATAATAATGTCTCCATCATGAAGTTATTTAAGGTATTTATTAATAGGAGAAGCTACGATTTGCATGGAAGAAAGCCATGTAATACCAAGCTTAACTTGAAATTGATCAAAAGTAGGAATAATAATGAAGTTAGTAAAAAAAAAAAATTCCTGATAGAGTAATAGTTAAAGTGATAGAACCTTGAGGATGATAGAGGAAATTATAAGTTTGAATCTATATAGGAGTATATCATAAGTATCTCTATGTAGACCTTCATTAAAAAGGTGTTCTTTGGTGATAATGTTCATAACAGAGGAAGGATCAACCAAAGTACCATGAGAAGGAAAATGAGAAATTCTAGTAGTGTCATTAAGAGTAAACATATTAGATTGACTAAAGATAATAATAGGAGTCTATTTAGGTTCAAGTGGAGAAGAAATCAAAGGTTGAGGTGCTAACTCAACATGATTAACCACATGATTCACTTCTTCTATCTTCTCTTAATAATTAATATGGTGATTAGAATAAGAAGCTTGATTAATAACATTTGTTGAGGGAGAAGGTAAAGGATTAGTGTAAATATACATAATCTGATTAGGTGCCACAATAGACATAACCTTAGAATCAATACAGTCATGAATATAATTCTTCAAACCATAATACTTTTGAGTATCATGACCTGGTTGAAGGTGATATTGACATAAAGCATTGGATTGGAAAAATATGAGGAAGGTTAAGAACATGAGCATGAATTAACTTATTCATCACTTTAGATAAAGGAGTGTACTAATGATTATGGTGAAATAAAAAGGAAAAAGTAGTCGTACATCTAGATGTAGTAGCCAATTGATCAACAATTGTATTGGTGGACTTGATTTTGATAAAATTATTAGGTTTAGATATCTTGTTTGAATTTCTAGTGGCATCACTTATCACTAGAAACATGAGCCATCATAGAAGAGCTCTTGACTTGACTCACTTGTAACTGGTAATGGTGAAGCATTGCACATAGATTTGAAAAGGAGGTATTATCAATAAGGATAATCTTATTCCTAATGTCTTTTTGTAAATTAAAAATAAAGATACCATGAATATCATGATCAGACATATGATAAGTAAATTGAGCATAAAAATTTAAAATCTACCAATAAATTTAGCAACTTTCAATTTAACATTCTTCTTATAATGCATTAAATCAGTTAAAAAAATTGAGGACCAATATTATTTTGAAACTATTGAATGAAGGCATTAGCAAGAGTTTGAAAATAATTAATAAAATAAGGAGGTATAAAGAAATATCATCAAGGCTATATCCCTAAAAGTACATGGAAATAACTTATCCATAAGCCTATAGTCATGAGAAAAATCACTAATATAGTTTAGAAAGTTTTGACATGAATTATAGGATTTGCCTTACCATTATAAGTCTCAAGATGAGGTACCTTAACATGTTGCAAGATAAAAATATGAAGGATATATAAGGAAAGGGGATTAGCAACATCACATGTAGGAATATTATACTTAGATTGAGTTAATTGAGCAAGTTGTTGTTGTAAAGCAGTGACAATCTAAACCAAGGTACTAACGATGGGATTGAAAGAAATGCTAGTAAGCTTAGGTATGGTAGATGGATTAGGAAACTTATAAGAAGTAGAAAGAATATGTAAGGATGTTAGTAGATGATGAGAATGAATAAGTAAAGGGTTCAAATAAGTAAAAGGAACCACATTATACAAGGGTAATGAAGAAGGGATGGAAGTAGTTGGAACACTCATGAGAAGTGAAAGACTAGGAAGAACAACACTTAAATGAGTGGTAGTAGTCATAAGAGACAAAAAATATTTAGGTATGCTAGAAAGAGTGGTAGAAATTGGGATAGAAGGTTCAAGAGTTGTGGAAGGAGGAGGATATCCTAACTCTTGAGCACATTTTGTCAAATACTTAGCAAGAGTATTAACAAGGTGAGATATAACATGTAAGATAGAAATATTATTTTCATCATTATTAACAAGCTTCTTGAGAGCTTTAATAATGCCAACACTATTAGGATTCTAATTTTCTTTAGCAAGCCAAGTTTCTAATTTATCAAATTCACTAGAAAGCTTATCAACTTGCAAAGGAGGAAATCTTAAGGAATCATCATCATCATGGGATGTGTGAGAAGACTTATGATCCATTAGAGGATTAAGATCATGAGAAAAAATGTGAGTGTCATCATGAGTCCTAGGAAGAAAAGAGGAATCATGACCAAAAGATCCCACAAGTGTACGACTTTGCCTAACAAGAATGTTATAGGTTGGATTTCATGTAATTAAGCTTATAAAAGAAGAGATCACAAAAGGAAAGCCTTGTGAGATCTAAACATGAAAATGTAATAAAGAGCATACATGATAGCCAAATCTAACTCTATGAAAGAGGGTAAGAAGGGCAAGCTCACCAAAAGAAGCTGAACACCCCAAAATAAATAATCTAACTCCAAAAACAAAGGGGCACAAGTTGGGTTCACCAAAATGTTTAGAGGGGAAAGAGAGACACTTTAATAAGACTATAGATCTCCCAATTCCTGAGTCCACTAAGCAATTCAAATATGGGTGAGGGAAAGAGGGGAATTTCCAAATATGCATCCACTTATGATCCAAATTAGATTAGCTAGGACCCAAAGGAAGAAGGGTGCTAATACTAAATATAAACTATAAAGAGGAATACAATATAAGGAAATGTACTCTTTATCCCTTTATAGGATAATGTGGATGTAAAATTGAACTAATTTCTTAAATAATATAAATCTAGATGCTATGTAAACATAATTAGTCCAATTAAGATGTAAATCTATGGTAAAGATATGAAAGGAAATAAAACATGAAATACTCACCTTGAAATGAATAGAGGAAGATTTATTTTAGCTCCAAAACTCACAAATATGAATTGTTTCTAAATATCCATCCATGGATCTCAAATTAAAATATGAAAGGAATAAAACCCAGAAATCCCCCTAAAAAAAAAGATTGAAGGAAAGGGTAGATACCATGAGAAATAAGGTGGAAAGAGGAAGAAAAGGAGATTGAGTACAAACATATCCATTATTTAAAGAAAGAATTATGAAGAGGGAGCTAAAAGGTCTTAAAAGGAAAGTGCATCCATTTTAGGATGGTACAAAGGCTAGTGGTCAAGGGTAGCTGCAAGTCATCATGGATAAAAAGGAGAGTCTATGAACATTCTAAATTGTTTACAAAAAAAGGCTAAATCTTCGTGGTTGATTCATAATATAATGTTAGATTATTTTTTATTTTTAATACTCTTGACAAAGTTGTAATAAGCCACATGTATAGGGAAACAAACAACATGGAAAATATTCTCAGTAACATTGTCATTGCTAGCGCAACACCATAATGTGGAATGAGTATTTATTAGGGTACACAAAAATATCAAAGATGCAATTGATCATGACAAGAAACTAACTAAAGTTGGAGATTTTAAAAATATAATTATAAATGAAAAGTATGAATTGGGACATGATATGTAATAATGAGTGTACTTATGCCAAGGTTAGGTGTTGAAATCATAAACTTTCTCAAATTTTGTGGTAATTCATTTTGAGTTTTTAGTTGGGTTAGGGAAAATGGGGGAGGGGGGGAGGGGGAGGTGCAGGCTTCTGGTTACTACTTCCATCAAAAAATTATGGAAACTTGTTCTTAAAGTTGTAGTTTAGTATGTTACTTGTGATAAGAGGTATGATAGGGCTCATAACTATCATTTTGTTTTTCTTAATCACTTTTGCCATAAAATTAGGGTTTGTTTACCTTTCTATCTATTGTGTTTTCTTTCTTATAGAATCAAAGATTAAAAGGAAAAACCCAAAAAACCAATTGTTCATAAAGGGTTGATGCGATTAATTTTCAAGTTTGTGATGGATCATGTGAAGGAATCTCTCCCTTTGCTCATACATACTAAAAAAGAGAAAAACCCTAAAACCCTTTCTAGTAGTAAAGGCAAAGAAAAGAGGGTGATGGCTAAGATGAGAAAGGTAAAAAGGAAGTCAATTAAAAGAATTAAAAAATGTCAACTATAAGGAAATGGATTCAAATTTAGATGAAGCCTCTAAGGATAAAGCTAAAAGTCTAGAAGAAGAGGAGGAGGCAGTTATTTATATCTTTGGTGGGTTAGTGGAAAAAAAATTTAGCCACCAACTACGTATCCTTCCCTTATTTTGGTTCATTCCAAAGAGATAAAGGCTGGTTTCTAGGAAATGGAGGAGAGGAGAGAGAGAAATTTGTAAACTGGTGAAGAAGAGTTAGAAAAAAAAAGTGAAGATAGGGGAGGAAGAAGATGAGTATGATAAAGAGGCCCCTTGTTATAATTCCTTTTAAAATAATGTCACTCATGATGTCTACATTGAGACTGAGAATTCCCCTCTCAATTGGTCCATGAAGAGTCTGAGGAGAAGACTGATGAAAATAGAGAGAGAAAGTTCCCTATTTCAAATATTGTGATTGTGGAAGAGGTCTACGTAAAGTTACTAGAGGAAGACTTGAAAAGTATTGATATCCATTCTCTACTTGAAGTTCCCAAACATAAAAAAATAAATTTCAATGTACACATTTAGAATGGAGCAATGGAATTTCAACTCCATTAAAAAAAACAATATTAATTATAGAGCCCTAAATGCAAAAAAGGAGGAATTTGAGAACATGTTGAATGGGGAGGTTGGGAGTGGCAATGCAAGTGATAATTTGGAAGAGAAGATTCATGCATGTCTTGTGACCAAAATTGAGAATGTAGAAAGAAATACTTTAATGTTGATCAATAATTACTAGAAATTGATGGAAGCCTTGATGGACAATACGAACAAAATTATTGGACATGTGGACATGTAGGTGGACAACATTATGGTTTTGGACTTGGACAAAGCTAAAGGCACATAAGAGAATTTTAGTAAGAAGAGAACCAAGTCTGCTACCAGGAAGCTAAATGAAAAGACATAAGATCATATTAAAGAGGACATCAAATTATTTGTTGAGAAGATTAAAGAAAAGGAGGAGATGACATAAAAGACAACATAATTTTGGTTTGATTGTCTGGTCTCTGATTTTTTGGCTTTTGTCTCTTATTCACATAGGTATTTATTTGGTTTTGGTGTTCATTCTTGTCTCTCTCTTTCAACAAGTTTTTTGTTAATGCTAGTTGTCTAGGGGTGCTGCTTGTCTTTCAAGCACTTTTCTTTATGTTAAACTTTAAATCTTTATTTTTTTTGTAATGACTTTTGGGATTTTGGGTCCCCTGTAAAAAACCTATTTTAACCCTTAATAAAAAATATGCATTATCATAATTTCTCATGAAAACATTGTTTATGGAAATCCTAATCTTTTATGGTAAATGGCTATGGAGTGGAATTGGTTGTGATCAAATTAAACTTGAGTAAACTATCAACTGGAAAAAATGAAAAACTATGAAAACAAAAAACTCCAACTAAGACTCATGGGGAAGTTGAGTTTTTCTTTTTAGTAACCTATGTTACATTGATTTTTATGTACTTTTGTGATAAGATCCTATCTTTTATGCAAGCTCGTGTACTATGATACCTTTGATGTAATCCATGAGGTTTTGATTTGTGATATGTATGTGATACCAATTTCTCATATTGAACTAACTTAATTGTGGTTTTTTTTATGAGATGTTCTTTTATGATCTTAGGGTAGGTAATCTATGTGTATATTAGGAAGTGGCTTGCAATGGGGGTTGGAGCCCTAAAGAGGTTTCCTGGGTAACTAATTATAAGTTCTATTAATAACTGATATCATTCTCAGTAATGAGGTTAAAATTAATTAATAGAGTAAATTTGATACCTTGCTCATGCCTTGAGCACTAGTATTGGCTAGGATGAGAGTAGAGAGGGTGCTTGGTTGTGACCTTTCTTCATTGGTACACCTTTTCTATAAGAAAGGATATTGATGCCACATAGAGTCACTAGAGGGATAGTGTCTTGTGAGACTTCCAGAGTAACCTTAGAGTTGGCTCATGTGATGAGACTTTCCCATATGCATATTAGGTTTCCTACATTTCTTGTTGCTTCTGGGATTAGGTGTTAGCTTGTATACTTAGTGCATTTGAGATATAATACTTTTAGGATCTCAAGACTTAGATTTTTTGTTTTGACTTTTGGATTACTATCTATTTTAACTTGAGATTATCTCCTTAGTATAGTGGGAGTGGGTCCACTTAGGTTTTGTGGGGTTAGAAGGTAGTGACTCTTTCGCCATTAAGATTTGATAGATGGACACTGATGTTGCAGGTACCTTTGTTGTAGATGTTCTATTCTTTCTACTTGATGATTATGTTGTAGGTTCATACTCTAATATTTTTACTTTAGTTGTTGAGATCCTATAGGATGATGTATCTTATCATGATGTATATTCTTTTACCATTTCATACCCTACAACATGTGTAGTGGATGCCTATGCACCTTTTGTACTTATATATTCTTTTGTTAGATTTTGCACATGTGGTTATTCCTATGACATGGACTTGTTTAATTATTAAATTTAAACTTAATAAACTTATGTTTGTGTGTGTGTGTGTGTGATTCAACATTATGGAACCCTTGAGAGATGTAACTTTAATGCTTTACTAATGTATGTATGTGATGTGTATCTGAGTTATTGCTTATGTATTATTATCTCTTGTATGCTTTAATCTTTCAAAAGAAAACTATTTAGCATACTTAACATCTTTATAGGTTAATCTCTCTTGGGTTCCCTAGCGAGATGTTACATCGCTCATCTTGTGGGGGGGGTCTAGAATAAATAAATAACTTAATTATTAAGTCAAATTGACTTGATCATTAAGTTACCTTTACTTCTCTCTTTAGATAGTACTTTATGCATTATTAACATTTAATAATTATATTAATTATTAAGTGATTTATATTTAGGGTTTCTTATTTTAGTTTATTAATTCTCCTATATTAGGATTGATCATTTTATGCCTTATTGATTAGTTTTCTCTAAAAATACAAATTTCCACATTTTTAGATTCCAAAGCCTTGCTTTTCTCTTTCATTCTTCTTGGTGAAAAGTTATCTTTGAAAGTAACTAATCTCAACTTATTGACTATTTCTACAGTTTCTACATAGTCAAAATGACTTATGTAGTTAGAACAATTTCTAAGGTGGAGATCGAATATGAGTTGACTTAGTTAGTAGAAAATAAAGAATGAATAGGTAGATTCATTTTAATTAATCTATATCATTGGATTAAGATTTAGGGTTATGATTAAGGTGAATTATACTCAAGGAAAAAAAACTTAATGGGTTGATTGCTAGTTGAAAGTAGAATGTGAATTTGGAAAATGTTGTGATTACAAAAAAAGTTATAGAATCAAGTATGATCATGCCAAAGTGAAGAGTATAGTATGTTGATGATTTGCAAAGCTTAATTTGATATGATCTAGTAGAGTTAATGTAAATTCCAGATCATTGAACTATATGTTACTCTCTAATAATTATAACAAAAAAATCCATTAATTGGGTGGATTCTAACATGTCCTTATTATAAAATCCTCTAGCAAGGTTATTCTTGGCAGGGTATAAGACTTTGATAGGTCTTGAGGTAAATCATTTAATTGGGTATTACCTAACAATGTTGTTGTAACCCTTAATTGAGTAGACTCCTAATAGGGTGTAGTATAGAATACATAATTTGTGTGCATCACTCTCACATTGTGGTTTTGACACTAATCAAGTTTCTACAAGATATATCTAGTTTTATATTTGTATGGATGATTTTGATGTATTGCATGTCACTTTAGAGTTTACATTACTTATCGTATTGATTAGAAGTTTAAGAGGTTAAAAGTGATTAATGGTTTGATCAATTTAATTGGGTGTGAATTTAGTTTAATTTTGTGATTGGTAATTTACCCTCTCTCCCCTCCTCAGAAAAAAATCCTATATTAACAATTGGTATTAAATAATTGGCTCCCTAATCGAAGAAGCTTAATAAGAAAGGGAAAATATCATGAAGATGTATAAAAAGGAGGCATCCAAGTTCACAACGGACAATTTTAGCACATGATAAAGAAGAATGATGTTATATTTTCCAGCCCTTTTAGACATGGTAGTTGTATATGTTACTACAAATTATATACCACCTAATGGATTTCCTAATGCAAATGATAGAAGAGATATGTTGGTTCACAATTTGATGATGGTTGATATTGCTAATTCATTATCTGATATATAGTATGTTGATGTCAATGACATGGAAAATGTTAAGGACATGTGGAACAAACTAATGAAAATGCATGGAGGTGATGAATGTGTATTGAAGACTAAGGTTGACAGTCTTAAAGAAAAATATGATGAAATGAGGATGTAGGATAGTAAAAGATTTTCTTAGTATAATACAATGCTAAAGGAGGTTATTGTTGCAATCAAAGGAGCTAAGGAAACTTGAAGATGATGAACTTATAAGTAAAGTTTTGAAAACTCTTACCCTATAGTAAGTAATTAGAGTTACTTCTATTAATGAGTTAAGACATATTACTCTTGATAATGTTACATGGGACTCATTGATTGGAAAGTTGATTGTATTTGAATTGAGTAATTATGATAATAGTCTACCTGCGGTTAAAACTACTTTCAAGCTTCCTTAACCCTTGGTTCTATTGAAAAATACAACTAGAATAATTTTTATGTTGTAATTGATGTCAAACCTTACTGGTGAGACATTTACTAATAGAATAGAGTGTCATATTAGTTGATTGATGAAGAGGATTTGAAAAGAGAATCAACTAGATGAACTAGTCAAGTTGTTGAGTAAAGAGGAGGAAGTATGTTGGAATTACAATGAGCACTTGATTAGTTAGTCTTTGACAACATAATGTGGTGTTTAATCATTATATGAAGTAAAGTAGAGAGTTGAATTGATGTATAGAAGAGAAAAAAAGGAGTTGAGTAAAACATTTAGCTTAAATGAGTATCAATTTTACTAGGCTAATAAAGTAGAAGATTAAGGAACTCAAGTGATAGAAAAGAAAACAACATTAGCCAAGTGTTAGTTATGGCTGAGAAAGATGAAGAAGAAAAATGTGGTAATGACTGAGCATAGTGAAGACCAAAAAATCCAATGAAAGATGAGTAAGATAGAACTATAGAGACCGAGACACACACCAAATATAAAGTAGAAGAACATAGTGATGATCTAGTGTCAACATTTTTACAGTTTGTGAAGCATCAAGTTTTGAGGATGACATTGTTGAATTTTTGGATTTGTCAAAATGTGTAAATGATAAGGATTGATGAGCTGGCATATTTAATACATGAATTTAGTTTGTTAAGAGATCAAAGGAAATGATTTCAAGAGAAGTTTAAAGAAGTGTCAAGAAAGGATAAGAAAAAAAAATGGATAGATTTGTTGAATCTAATCAAACCCTAAGATCTATGATGATGTTTAAGAAGAAAAATATCATAGCTACCTATTTAAGGAGGTATAAGGGATGTTTATCAAGGTTGGTTTGTTATTGATTGGTGATTTTGTTTAGAACCTATAAAGAACATAGTAGCATAGGAAAAGTGAGAAGATTTGTGAAGTGTGATTGCTTGAAGGGTTACCAAGAAGATTAGAGATGGAAAGTATAATGAAGTCAATTCAATGAACTAGCAAATGAGCTAAATGGAGATTTGAATTTACAAAGTGGGTTATATCTTGAGAGATCAAACCTAGCTATTACTTTCTAACCATTGTGACAATAAAATCCTATAATTAAGGTTGACCTAATAGTCATTTGAAAATCCTTAAATCAAGGTGAAACTCTAATGGAATGATCCAAAGCCCTCTAATTAGACCACTCCTAATAGGGTTATTAAATCCTCTAACTAGGTCACACCTAACAATGTATTTTGTAACATTTAACATGGTTGGCTCTTAATTGGGCTCACTTAAGAAGAGTGAAAATTGGTAGCATGTTACTTGGTGGTTTTTCCCAAATTGGGTTTCCATGTTAAATCATAGTGTCATATATGTGCAAATTTTGTTTTGTGATGCATGTTATTTACTATTTTTCTTTTCTTTTCTTTTGTCAGTTGGCATATACTGAATAGAGAGCTAGTGATGAATGAATAAGTTAAGTTTTTGATAAATTTCTATATTGACTGAGTAATTTTATGAGTTTGAATAAGTTTTGTAAAGTTATTAAAATTTTAATTGGTACATCTAGACTTGAGGATAACTGATTCACCTCCTGCAATGATTTTGAATATTCTAATAGGTTCATCAAGAAAAAGAAAGTTTATTGCTCATAGTTTAGATGATTATGATTGTTTATTGCTTGAAGAGAAAGAGTTGGAATAACTAGAAGTACTTATAGATGATAGGTTTCCTAAAGGTAAAGGAAGATATAAAGGCAAGAGTCCTATTTCTTTCTGGAGATGAAAAAACATTGGTCACTTTTTCTCATAGATTCCCTAATAAAGACAAGAAGGACAATGACAATGAGAAGAAATCTAGATTCAAGAAAGATAAGAAGTATAAGGACAAGAACAAGAAGGCATGATACATAGTTGAAGATGATGGGATTGATTATAATGATTCTAATGGAAATAATGATTAGAAAGAGATAGTATTTGTTGTAGTTAAAGAAGATCCCTCTATTGATTATGCAAAAGATTGTGAAAAAATGTCATTAATATCAAGTATCAATAGTAATGATGATTGGATCATTGACAATGGATCCACACACCATATGACCAAATAAAAGAACAAGTTCATTATGATGGAAGACCTTGTGCAATATTATTTGGAAATGGTTCTATGTGTATTACTAGAGGTAAAGGTTCTATTGCTTTAAATGATAGTATCACCTAGGATGATGTTTATTGAGAAAATAGTTTGATGTATAACCTGTTGAGTGTATCTCAATTGAATAATAAAATATTTAGATTTGAGTTTATTAATGAAAAGTGAAAGATATCAAGAAAGTTTAGTGAATTGATTACTACTGGTAAAAAAACAAAGGATAATATTTTCAAATTAAATATTTCTTTTGCATATTGTTTGATTGAAAATGTAGAGGAATGTTGGTTAAGGAAATTTTTTTTTTATCATGTGAATTTTAACAAACCGATTAAGGTTAGTAAGATGAAATGCATAAGAGGTATACCTATTTTGGTTAAACTTTAGAATGCAATGTGCAAGGAATGTCAACTACAAAAGATGACTAGTTCAAGATTTACAAGTAAGATTTATTCATGAGAAAATATTCTTGATTTGGTACATACTATTTTGGTGGGCCTATTGGACATGAGAGATATCATGGTGATAAATATTTTGTATTATTTGTTGATGATTATTCAAGGATGTTGTGGTATTTTTGAAAGTAAAATCTAATAATTTTTCATATGTTTGAGATGTGTATGCTTGAATTTGTGGACCTCTAAACCTCACACACAATTCAACATAGTCATTGCCTGTGGAATCATCCTGGGATAAACATGAAGTTGTTTATCCAAGACACCTGATAGTGTGACCCATTGCCTTCTATCTAGAAGGATTTTTCCTATGAGCTCTCAAAATGAGATGCAAGCAACTAGACCTTTCTAGAATGAAGGATTTATGAAAAAGATGAGCTTGCAAGTAATCTATATGAAATGCAATCTATTATATTGATCAATAAAAGAAGCTAAATTATATGTATGCATTATTTAATCTAGATGACAATTTAAGATGAGGGCAATGTGAAAGCCTAGAAAGTGAGTACTTAATCCGACAACAATTCAATAGCATAAAAATTAAACCCCTATAATGAGGAATTAGGAGTGTCTTAAATAGAATTTCTGAAATCCATCAATGGTTGAGATCAACTTAGATTGACAGTCAGGACTGAAGCCAAGATTCAGTCAAAGTGGAAGATTCCCAATATAGATGTAGTTAACTAAATTAGATCCTGAGTGCAAGAAACAATTAACTCAGATTCACTTTAATGTGAGAGTAAGTGAATTAAGTCACTTCTAATTCGAGAAGTAGTTAACTGTGAATCTCCATTTTGAACTAAGAAATAGAATTTGGGAAAGATATTCAATTTAATAAAATGAGATATGACCTTATAAATTCCTTTTCTATTTAATTGAATAATTACATTCAATAAATTAAAATAAGCACAGTTATTGAATTAAATATTTTTAATTCCTTAGTACATTAGCCTTAGGAGATAATTTAATTTAATTAAAGTATAAATACTTTAAATTAAATTAAATCTTAATCAATAGGTTTAATGTGACTAATACGAGTCAATACTTTAGGAATTAAATAAATAATATGATTAATGCAGATTAGGGTTCTTCTACATTTGACAATTAAGCCAAGTAGCGAATATCAAAGTAAGATATGTCTAGTGAAATAGGACTTTAAAATTGATTAGAATAGACTAGAATTGGTAATCATGGCAATGAGCCAATTTTGGGGTATTACATTTTGCCCCTCTTTGAATGAATGTGTGAGTAGAACATTTGATTCAAAGAAAATTAGAAAGCGTGATGCACAGATTAGGAAATAAGATTGGTTTCAAAGTTGATGTTATGGAGACCAATTGATAAGCTTTTACGAACCATCTCCAGAACAAAGCTTAATCCTAAGGAATCCAAGTAGAGCACCTAGATACTTGAATTGATAAGAATTTTAAAGGTTTTCTTCAGAACAAAGTTTAACCTTTAAGGATTCAGACAGAACATCTAGATACCCGAGATTGATAGCATTTTAAAAGGTTTTCTTCAGAACAAAGTTTAACCTTTAACGATCCAAATAGAACACCTGGATACCTAGATTGATAAATAACAATATTCAATCATGAGTCATAGAATCATCCTTAGAATGGGGCTTGATCCTTAGGAGTTAGGATTTAGACTGTCCCAATACCTGTCCATCGAACTCTGATAGGAACTGCTATAAAATGTGATCAACTGATGACAAGATGAAATAGATGACAAAGATGTCAGATAGAGGGGAACAAGATGCCCCTAGTGATGAGATGCCTTGACTAGTGAGGACATAAGATGGGAACAAGATGCCCTAAGAAATGAAGATTCAGATTAAGTCAAAATTTAGATTCAATGATGTAATCATCCTACCCCCTTGGGAGAAAAATCGAAAGATGATACGCCAAAAATATGATGTAAAGAAACATATAGAGAGATACAAAAGAATGTGGAGAGTCAGTAAAATATAGAAGAGATCAAAATGATCAAAAGAAAATTCAGAGTCAATTCAGCATGATTTCGAGGTCCAGAAGACCAAGTTTGACCAAAAGTTGACTAGATTTGACCATAGTTGACTTTTTTGAAATAAATTTTGAAAACATGATGAATTTTGAGTTGAAAAGATTGCAAGAATCACAAAGTATCTGGAAAATTTGGATTGCACAAGCGTTCGATTGCATTAGTTCCAAAATTTTAAAATGCATTTTTAGGCTATTTAAGTGTGTCAGATTTTGAATTTGATCCTGAAAATGGATTTAGAAAGGTCAAATTAGCCAGGGGTGATTTTTGCACAAATAAGAGAACTTTGAAAAATTAGGTCAAAACATGTATAAGGGCCCAAGGGGTCATTTTCAAATCATTTGTACATTTTGTCTTTAGTGAAAGAGAGCTCTGAGAGGAAGATGGTGGTCCCAGTTCATATGCATTGTTTTAAGCACTCCTAACAACATAACGAGCTGAAAAACTATGGACCTCTTGTGAGTAATCGACAAACTCGCTTTGTACTTAAATTTTTATGCATTTTGGTGTTTTTTAGCACTTTTTTTTTTGCATGTTTTAAAGTTTGGTCAATCAGTTTTTGTGTGAGGGTGTCCTTCCTCACTTAAGCCCAATCTTTCTTCACGCAAAGATACACAAGCCAGTGTTTCTTCACGCACACCGGTGGGGAATCTTGCATGGGAGATACCCACCTTTCATGCGAGATGCACAAGATTTATGGCATTCTTCACTTATAATCCCATCGTCTCTTGCGCAAGAATGTGATTCTTCATGTGAGGATGTGTTTTCTCATGCAAGAACATGTTTTCTTGCGTGAGAGAATGAAATTTTGCACAAAAATTTGGTGTGTAGAAAATGTATTTTTTATTGTTTTGCTTTAATTTCATAGTTGTTTTGTCATCTTTCTAACTTTTGGAGCAAGTACTGACCATGTGTGTGTTGTTGTTGCTTGTGTGTGCAGATGGTCTTTTGATGATGTCACATGTAGGTCACACTATCTGTCATACAGAGGCCTATTGTGGAGCCTTGATGATGCAAACATGGCTCATATTGATAGATTGGGTCTTACCTCTCTATGCTGGATCCTAGTAGTGCTAGTGAATCATGACCTCTTGATAGCACTGCTGGAGCATTTTCATTCAGAGACAAACACCTTTCATCTTCCACAAGGGGAGATGATGATCACACCAAAGGACATCTACAAGATACTTTGGATACCTTTCCATGGGCCGCGAGTGATCTACAACATAGTGGCTTGAGCAGGTATAGAGGCATTGAGGGCCATATTCCAGAGAGAGTTGGCGATAGGAAAAGCCATCACATGGGATAAGCTTGTCCACACATATGGTACTACTCACAAGTTGGCCTCAATTTTGGCTATTTTCATCAGCTGCTTTTTGGTGCCAAATAGAGGATAGCATGAGCTAGAGTGCAGATGGGGGATCATGCTACAATAGATGCTTGATGCTCCTGAGAGATTTGGGTGCAGCCAGTGCATGGTCACCCATATGTTTTACAAGATGCATGAGATTGTTTATCATGAGTGGAAGAGCATGGCCGCCAGAGTATATGTTTTGCAGATTTGGGCATGGGAGCATCTGCCCATCATGAGGCCCATTTTTGAGGATGTTTGCAAGCCTATGGAGCCATACATATGTAGATATAGGGGATAGCTTACCCAAATAGGCTTGGGTAAGATAGAACATTGGTGTACCCATCTTGATGACCTAGTCTCCATCATATGGAGGCCTTGGAAAGAGATCGAGGATTGGGATGACACTCCCAAGGAGCTAAGCTAGATGTTCTCCTCATGGCCATTGCTAGGATGAGAAACCCAAATTATAGAGAGATTCCCCATCACACAAGTGTGGAGACAATATGGCTGACTTTAGAATATGTCACAGGAGTACTGCACATATGCCATATTGGCTCAAGATGTGGAGTGGGGTTGGTTGGCGAGGTTAGATCCTGCACAGTCTATGATTAATGTGCACAACCTAGTTGCAACACAGTGGGATTACCTCCTAGAGGTATCAAATGTAGGGATAATGCCTGCATACTAGGCATACTTCATTAGCCACCCCTTCCTGCATTTCAAAAATTCTTTGGGGATGGCAGCATAGGTTCAATATAGTACTCTCCCATTCTAGTTTCTTTAAACTTGAATGACTACTCAATTTGTTCCAGCTTTTTGTCATGATAATCAATGGATTCCCTATTAGCAGGGACAAAATTTTCAGCAGCTTTGAGCATATTGTAGGTATAGCTAGTAGTGGTAGGAATAGTAACTTCAGAGCCATGAAATGACAGTTTGACGCATTGGTGATATGTGGATGGCATAGCATGCATCTCATGTATCCATGGCCATCCTAGAAGAATGTTATAGGCTAAGGGAATGTCGAGCATTTGACAAGTGACATTTCTTTTTATAGGGCTAACACAAAGGGGTAAGACCACAAGACCTAGAGACTTTCATTCAACTTTGTCATACGCTTTGATAGTAATATTGTGGTGAGGATCAATCAAGTCCTCAAAATAATTTAATTTTCTAAGCAAAGAAGTAGAGACGATGTTCAATCCTATGCCATTATCGATGAGGACATGAAAAACACACATCTGATGCATCATGACCTCGATGTGCAGAGGTTGATTTTGTGGGTGACTCAATGAGTTATCCTCCTCCTCAGAGAAGGACATAAAGTAAGGTGAGTTTAGGTGACCTACCATGGATTGAAATTGCTCAAGATCAAGATCTTGAGGAACATTTTCCTTAGTGAGGGCTTTTTCTAGAATCTACCTATGAGCAGGCGAGATTTTAAGTAGCTGAAAGATGGAGATTTGAGCATTAGTTTGTTTTAATTGATTGAGAACACTGTAGCTAGTTGCTACTAAATTCAATGCAAGTTTTGCACCTTTTCCAGATGGACCAACAAGGGTTTGGTTTTATGTTGTTCAAGATTAGGAGTAGAAGGCATAGGGCCTTTGAGCACCAACTTGGCATGAGAGCATGTAACAACATTAGCATAGTGTTGCGAAGGTGTGTTGTCCATTGCGTTGAAAGTAGGACCCCTGAAGACAAATGGTGTCTTGGGTTTATCATTATCTTGCTTGCCCTTGATGGTAATGACGTCACAGTTGTATGCGTGAATATGTGGCCTCTGCTAACACACACACTTCAACACGATCTTTATTTGCAGATTCATCCTGAAATGAACATTGGATTTTTCATCCAAAAATCAGCCGGCAAAGCGACCTGTTGCCTTCTATCTAAAGGGATTTTTCCTGTTAATATCCTCAAGTTCAAGGTGTTTAAGCAACCAGACCCTGTAAGAATGAAGGATTTGAATGCAATTTAAGCTATATGAATGTGCAAGTAATCTAGATGAAGTACAAGAAATTAATCTAAGAAATAAAAGACATTAAACTAAAAATGTATGCATTATTAAGCTAGATGAATCTAAACTAAGAATGCAAGATGTATGTAAAAATATGAGCAAATGTGAGTATGAATTCCAGTAGCGAGTCGATGCAAATTCTCCAAATTCATCCTCTCAAAATGAAGAGATGAGGGTCTCTTAAATAGACTTTCCTGGAATCCATCAATGGTTGAGATTGATTTCAATCAACGGTTAAGATTAAAGGTGAAGTTCAGTCATAAAGGGAGAATCCCAAATTAAAGGGAGTTAACAGATTTAATTTGAGTAAAATAAGGAGTTAATTGATTCAATTTGAGTAGAAAAAGGAGCTAATTGATTTAACTCATTTTTGATCAATAGTGAACTAGAAATTTCCCTTTTTGAACTGAAGAGAGATTTTGTTGAAATATTTAATTTAATAAAATGAGATATGCTCTCATAATTACTTTTTCTATTTAATTAAATAATCTTTAATTAATTAGAGACACTTTTCTTATTTAATTAAATAACTTCATTTAATTAATTAGGAATGGCTTCCCATTTAATTAAATAACTTTGTTTAATTAATTAGAAGTAAGTTCTCCATTTAATTAAATAATTTTGTTTAATTAATTAAAAATACCTTTCCCATTTAATTAAATAATTACATTTAATTAATCAAGATAGGCGTATTTATTAAATTAAATAAATTTAATTCCATAGTACATTAGCCTTAGGATATAATTATAATTTAATTAAAGTATAAATACTTAATAATTAAATTATAATTAAATCAAGTAGGTTTAATGCGACTAATATGAGTGCATACTATAGGAATTAAATAAGAAATATGATGAATGCAAATTAGGGTTTTCTGTATCTGACAATTAAGTCAAGTAGCGAATAGTAGAATGAGAATTACCTATTAGAATAGGACTTTTAGGAATTATCAGAAATAGACCAGAATTGGTATAATGGCAATGAGCCAATTTTGGGGTATTGCAACAATATTCAAAATCCACAAGTTCAACCATGTTTATCACATTGTCATTATTAGAGTATGCATAGTTGACCTTTTTGTTAGGTTTTGGTTTTGAAGTTTCACCCTTTTCATAGGCTAGGAAGGGCTCTTTAAAGGCCTTGTGATTCAAGTTCTTGTTATGTCCATCTACCACAATGTCACTAGCATCAATCATGTCTAGGACTTTGTGACGCAAATTTACGCAGTTGCTAGTTTTCTATCCCTTATTCTGGTGGTACTCACAGAACACAGTTTCATTCCACCATGGTGGACATGGTTGTGGATCATAAGGGTGAGAGTTGTCCAATGGTGAAATAAGCTTGTTTTGTAATAAGGTTTTGTAAACCACATCCAAAGGTTCACCCAAGTGTGTATACTCTCGCTTAGGGCATGTGGCCCATGAGTTTCTCAGTTTGTTCCCAGATGTCTTATTGTCAGGAGGTGGTTTCTCAACTTTTTTGGTCACATTGAGAACATCTGTGAGATTAAAGGCTATCTTAGTAGGTTTAGGAGTGACATTGTCAACAACCCCATCATGTACAATTTCTCAGTTCTTGTTGACATACTTGGTTTTTTCCTTGTTGGAGGTGGAGCCTTGTTTTGTGTCTTTCTGAAGAGTGAGTTCACCCTTCTTGACCATAAATTCCTCTATGTGGATGGCCTATGTGATCATGTCTTCAAAGGTATGAAAACCTTGAATTGGACTCTATACCCAAAATTAGGTAGGAGATTATCAATGAAGATGTCAAGCTTTTTCATTTATGGAATCTTGCATGAATACTTAGTGTAGAGTTTCCTCCACCTCTAGAGGAATGCGAGGAAGGGCTCCCCAACCTTCTACTTAAGGTTACATAAATCTCAAATATTGATAGGGTGTTGAATGTTATGCGAATACTGCTAGACAAACAAGTTAGCAATTTCATCAAACATTTTGATACCGAGAGGCAAGTGTGAGAACCACTCCAAGAAATGACCACTTAGACTTATGGGGAATAAATGCATGAGATATGTCTAGTTATGCATGAATTTCATAGACAAGGCACCAAATTCCCACAAATGATCTTGGGCATCGGTGGTTCCAAAGTACTTGTCGTACTTAGGTAGTTCTACTTCTCTTGGGAAAGGAGGCATGTCTATGCTCTTGTTAAATGGAAATGGACAGAGAGCATCTAAGGTGTATGTTTTAGCAGGTTTGTCTTTCTCATGCATCATCTGAGCCAGTTGGTATTGTATGATTTTTAGTTGTTTTTGGAGTTTGGAAGTCTCAATTTCCTCTTTAGGTGTGGTGATGGTTTCCACATTGAAATGAGAGGGTAGCTTAGCTTCCTCTTGGGCAAGCTTGAGAAAGTACTTTTCTTTCTCTTCTTTGAGTAGGATTTCCATGACCTTTTGAAAGTTTTTACCTTTTTGGCACTTTGCTATGTGTTTAGGAAATATTTCCACCTCTTCCTATTCCTCATCTATGTCATGGTCTTTCTCTTTGTCATTCCTAGGTGGTTCTTGATGTCTTCTATGACTATCATGTTAAGGTTAATGATCAACCATTGTAAGAACATGTTCAATTTCAATATTTTGCAATTGGAAAGGTTCATTGAAAAGGAAGTCAAACATTTTGTTCAGAGATTCATGACCTTTACTAGTCTTAGGATCTGCTTGATACAAAGGGTTCCTAGTTTGTCACAAGTTTATGGAGAGTGTTTGTTGGACTCGAGGTGACTTGACGGGTGAGGGAGATCATGAAGATACCTCACTGGATGAACCAGATGTAGACCGTGTAAGAAAGGAAAGGTGACCTGAAGTCTAAGAGGATAAAATAAATTTCCACTTCTTGTTGCGATAGTCATAGAAAAGGACAAGAAGCAAGAACCAAGATAGGAATCATGCTAAAATGTAGTCCCAAAAAGAAAAAAAAAAGGGAGAGTGTTGTACACTAAGGTGCAAGTAGTCTAAGTGAGGGCTAGAAAAGCCCAAGATTATGACTACCATGACACAAAGTATAACAAACACTAAGAAATATGAACAAGACAGTGAGAGACAAGACTAGCCAAAGTGTAAACCACAAGTCATTAGTCAAGTGAAATGTCATTGTTTGGGACTATTTACAGATAGAGAAGAGACAACTCGATGTAGGAAATAGACTAGAAGCAAATCATAGATTGCTCAAATAAGCTAATTTGATAGTTTTAAGACAAGGTCTCGTGTGAAGATCCTCTGGGAGGCATGCGAGAAAGTACACTAGGGGATGCAAAATCTCAGAACAATAATGTAAACTTGCGTGAGGATGTGCTCCAAGTTACGTGAAGAAATGATAGGTTTGACAAAAAGATAACTAGCAAGATCTCATGTGTAGATATGCAAGTTCTCATGTGAAGATCTTAGCAGACCCACACAAAGAAGTGATAAGACAAATGGGCTCGGGCGAAATCTTGCAAAATTGTGCACAAAATTTGAGACTAGACAAATAGTGGACTTGGATTTTGAAGAGATTTTGATAGTTTTGGACTATTCCAGATAGATTGAAGGTTTGTTTAATAGATAATAGACAAATTGAAAGGTCAATTTCAGATTTGTGAAGTAGCATTGGGTTTCAAACAAGACAAAGTGTTTTCAATAGGACATAGGAAGCAAGTAGTAGTCGAATGCAATCCAACTAAGGGCAAAGCACCTTAGAGGGATGGGGGAAGTCTTGATTTTCAATTTTTTCAAGCAAGTTTAGATATGTTTAGGACTTCATAATAAACACTTTATCCCTAGAAATAGAAAATGGTAGAGAAGGCAAAACCTTTGTCCCACAACTTATGCGCATCTGTGCACCTCACATAGCTGTGTCACCCCCTAGAGAGCACCCATGTTTTTGGTGTATTCAAAGGGATCAATAACATATACACTAAGTGAATACCCTTATGGTAGGGGTCAAGCACTTATACCACCTTAAAATGCTCAGTAGCATGCCTATGGTGAGTTTTATAGGAGAGATTCTTCCCCCTCCTTGCACAAAGATTATGCCTCCTTTGGGAGGTGAACTAGGTAGCTTTTAACTAAGATCTTTTTACTTGGCTTCCATTCATATTAATTCCCAGTGGCTCTACAAGCAGAGTTGAGACCAGCAGCCCATGCCAAAATTTGAGAGTGCACACACTTGCTTAGCAAGATTGGGGCCAGTGCCGACCAGTGTAATAGACAGAGCTTCCCCTTGATAAGCGATATCAAGAATCAAGGAAAAGAAATTAATCCAAATTTGGAGTCTTTCTCTCTACAAAGCATCTTGATTATACTGATTTAGAATCTCTGGCTAAAGGAGTGTGCTCACTTGGGTTGTTCTTGAAGGTTGGATCACTCTAGTAGGCCCTCTAAAGGATTGACTCAGACTGGTGGCTCGAACATAAGGGTCAAAGTTTCTAATTTCCCTTAAGGGGAAAGAGCATGCTCTTGTACCTTAGTTTCTCACCCAAACACGTAGAACACATTAATTACTGACTTAGCTTAATCAATCTAGACTTATCCTTCCTAAATATTTTTATCCCCTTTAAAGGAAACCATCATCTCATCATAGAAAATGATTAGCACTAGAGAACCAGTAAGCTGATTGCCTCCCTTGGAATGCTGTCTTTCATAAGCATCTAGGTTTATGATTTAGCCTTGGTCATGATCTCCAAGTGGTGAGGAGCATAATCCCCTATTCTTCTATCTTGCACCCTAAGAAGTTCACAATCCCTAATTAGACTATGTTTAAAAAGTAGGAAAGAAGACACATTATTTAGTGGGTTTTAATGTTGTTCTTCGACAAATGTATCTTTGACAATTGTCCTGCAAACAAACAATCAATTCATATTTGAAGAGTTTGTATAAGGAATCTTCTTCAAACATCCTATAGACAACTGTTAAGCTACAGAGAACCATAAAAATAGAATAATGATGTTTTAGAGAAAAACATGTCAGTAAAAACTAATGAACAACATGCTAAAAAATGACAAATTAACTATGCTATTTTAAAACTTTGCACAGAATCTTGCATAGGCCCATGTGAGATCTTTCACCAACCTATGCAATAAAATGAGGTGCTACATGAAGACTTGTATAATAGGGCACTTTTTCACACAAGAAAGTGGAGAGCAACATGCGAGATTCTCAAATCTAATGAGGCCAAAAAAACTATTTTTCTCGGCCCCATAGTGGGTGCCAGAAATGCATGCATGAATTTGTGGGCCTCTAAACCTCACACATGCTTCAACATAGTCATTGCCTGTGGAATCATTTTGGGATAAACACGAAGTCATTTATGCAAGATACTCGTCAGTGTGACTCATTGCCTTCTATCTAGAAGGATTTTACCTATGAGCTCTCAGAACGAGATGTAGGCAACTAGACCTTTCTAGAATGAAGGATTTATGCAAAAGATGAGCATGCAAGTAATCTATATGAAATGAAATCTATTCTATTGATCAATAAAAGAAGCTAAATTATATGTATGCATTATTTGGTCTAGATGAAAATTTAAGGTGAGGTCAATGTGAAAGCCTAGAAAGTGAGTACTCAATTCGACAACAATTCAATAGCATAAAAATTCAACCCCTATAATAAGGAATTAGGAGTCTCTTAAATAGAATTCCTGAAATCCATCAACAGTTGAGATCAACTCAGATCAATGGTCAGGATTGAAGCCAAGATTCAATCAAAGTGGAAGATTCCCAATACAGATGTAGTTAACTAACTTAGATCCTAAGTACAAGAAATAGTTAACTCAGATTCACTTTGTTGTGAGAGTAAGTGAATTAAGTCACTTCTAATTCAAGAAGTAGTTAATTGAGAATCTCCATTTTGAACTGAGAAATAGAATTTGGGAAAGATATTCAATTTAATAAAATGAGATATGACCTTATAAATGCCTTTTCTATTTAATTGAATAATTACATTCAATTAATTAAATTAAGCATAGTTATTAAATTAAATATTTTTAATTCCTTAGTACATTAGCCTTAGGAGATAATTTAATTTAATTAAAGTATAAATACTTTAAATTAAATTAAATCTTAATCAATAGGTTTGATGTGACTAATATGAGTCAATACTTTAGGAATTAAATAAATAACATGATTAATGCATATTAGGGTTCTTTTGCATTTGACAATTAAGCTAAGTAGCGAATATCAGAGTAAGAATTACCTAGGGAAATAGGACTTTTAAATTGATCAGAATAGACCACAATTGGTAATCATGGAAATGAGCCAATTTTGGGGTATTACAAGATGTACAGGAAAAGAGTCGAAAAGAGACAGGTAAAAATCATAAATTTCTAAGATATGATAGAGTAGGTAAATTTACTTCCTATTATTTCAATACCTACTATGATGAAAATAGAATCTAGAGGCAAGTGACAACACTGAGAACACCACAAAAATATGGAATGTAGAAAGAAGGAACATATACATTGAAGAATGTGCAAGAACATTGTTGAAGAAAAAAGGATAGAGGTAATAAGTATTGAAGTCCACACTTTGAATGAGGTAGAACTCAAAAAAGGTACAAACAAGGCATCGTATGAAATTTGGTATGGTTAAACTCCTAATGTTAGTTATTTCAAGATATTTAGAAGTGTTACATCAAGAAAGATGAAATCAATGAAAAGTTTGACATTGAAGGAGATGAAGGAATATTTCTTGGTTACTCTTCAAAAAGTAAAGCTTATAAATTCTTGAATAAAATGACTAACAAGATAATTGAAAGTGAAAATTTGAACGTTGATGAATATTTAGATAACAATGAAGAAGACAACAAGAAGAAATGTGAAGGTCATGATGAGCTTACCTATTATGAATTGGTGGAATTTGAAGTTGCACCATAGGTGAATGCAAGAACAAGAAATGATTAACTAGTGAATGACAATCAAGGTGGAACTAATGATGAAAATGAAGGAAATTAGAATACAGAACTTGTAACCTCAAGGTGATTGAGGATTAATCATGGCTTATTTGAAATGATTGGTGATAGTAATGTTTGATTTTTGATAATAAGTCAATCAAAGTGAAAGATTCAAATTATTTGTTATTTGAAGTTAAACCTGAGATAGTAAAAGATGAGTTAAAGGATTATGATTAGATGAAATAAATGAAGGAGGAGATTGATTAGATTGAGAAAAAAAACCATGGACTTTGTACCTAGAACTAGTGACAAAAATTAATAGGTACTAATTGCATTTTTAGAAATAAATTGAATAAAAAATGAGAGGTAATAAGGAATGAAGAAAGATTAGTCTATAAATGATATTCTCAAGAGGAAGGTCTTGATTATGGTGAGACTTTTGCACCTGTTACAAAATTGGAAAGAGTCAAAATATTACTGGCATATGTTGTTTACAAAGGATTCAAATTTGATTATATGGATGAGAAATATGCTTTTTTGAATGAAATACTTGAAGAAGAGGTATACATGGAACAACCTGAAGGATTTGTTCCTAAAAAAAGGAAAGAACATAGTTTGTAAATTGTAAAAGGCATATTATGGATTGAAACAAGCACCAACAACATGACATGAAAGGTTAAATTCTTATTTGATGTAAATTGGATTTACAAGAACAAGTAAAAGAAGTAATGTGTATTTTAAAGTTGAAAACAAGGATAGGATAGGATACTATTTGCTAAAATCTTTATTGATGGTATAAACTTTGGTGGAACTAAAATAATGAGTAGATCATTTGCTGATGAAATGAGAAAAGAGTTTGAGATGTCAATGATAGGTGAGATCAAATTCTTTATTGAAATAGAAGTACAATAGATGTAGAAAGGTATCTACATCATCCAAATAATGTACATCAAGGAAATTCTAAAAATATTTGGGATACAAGATTTAAAACATGTTGGTACACCTATGATCACATGATGAAAATTTTCAAAAGAGGTGAATGAGACATTATATAGATCAATGATAGGTAATTTGCAATATGTTATTCATAGCAGACCAAAATTAACACATGGAATTTTTATAGTTGCTATATTTTCTTCAAACCGTAAGGATTATTATATGAAAAAATTAAAAAGGATATTTATATATCTAAAAGGAACAAATGATTTTCAATTGTGGTATGCAAAATAAAGAGATCTCAATATGAGTATGTTTATAAATGCTAATTACATTGGTAATGTTGATGAATAAAAAAGTGCTAGTGGAGGAGATTTTTTTCTTGGAGAAAGATTAGTGTCATGGACAAGGAAGAAATAACATTGTATTTCACAATCTGCAACTAAAGTTGAATATTTTAATTATACTATAAATTGTCAATAAGTAATCTAGATTAAGAAAATTTTGGAAAGGATTCATGAGAAGGTAACATAACTAGTTGTGATACATTGTGACAGTATAAGTATTATAAACATTTTAAAGAGCCCATTGATGCATTCAAAGACAAAGCATATAGCAATAAAATATCACTTTTTGAGAGAACAAGTACATGAGAAAGAGGTAATACTTATTCCTAAAAAGGAGAAGGTTGCTAACATATCTACCAAACCATTACTGAAGGAGAGCTTTAAATATCTCAGAGGTAGATTGGGGGCCCTTCCCCTATCTACTATCAACTACAGGAGAGTTGCAGGTTGCATTTGTTCATATGCACAAAATAAAAGATCATATGCATGAATCGGTATATAGGTGGACTAATCCAAAGAAGGAGAAGTCTAAATAGTTGAGGATGAAAGTTAAGAAGAACAAGATAGAAATTTGAAGAAGGGCAGTAATTAGGAAAACAAAAAATGCAACAAATTCCTTTGGCTTTTTTGTCAAAGGGGGAGATGAAGAAATACATGAGAATTGAAAATGTTCCAAGGGGAAGAAGATGTGAAAGATAGAAATAGAGAAGTGGAAAAGAACTTTATGAAGCAAAGGTAGGAAGAAAAGACATAAATAAGAATATGTGATGAGAAGTATCATAGGAGGATTAAGGCACATAGAGATAATATTAGAATAATATGGAGCTTAGGAAGAATAATAAGGAAAATATTTCCACTTTTTCCTCTAGTACTATTTCTATTAGTGTCTCTAGTTTTTCCACCAATTCTATAGAGGGAGATTGCTTGCATATTAGATTATTTATGATGGTTGGTGAGTTTATCAAAAGAGTTAATTTATGATGATATTGTTGTCTAATGTTGATGAAGAGTTGATGAATATTGGAACATGATTTGATGATAGAAAAAATAGTTATATTGTTGTCATTGATGCCAACTATTTGACTAAGTTTTTTAACGTATTACCACATATTCATTGGATCAAAAGAGTAAGTTACAAAATGAATTAAGTGTTTCTATCACATAGGAGAGTTAAGTAATGTTTTATGATGTTTTTCTTATGATAGCACCAATTTATGTGAAGAATTAAGTGAGTTATGAGTAAATGAATCAAAGAGGGTAACAATTATGATAGTCAATGATGAACAATTAAATGATTTGGGTATTTCTTAAAATATGTAAGGAAATAGTTGAATCAATTATTGGACATGATTCATGATGATGCCAAAATTATATGGTTAAGATATCATCATATAATGTTTCTAGATAAAGTTGATTTAATGAGTTGGAAGTGATGTTGACAGGAAAAGGTAAACATATGAACTATACAGTTGAACAAGTAAATAAGGACTTATCAGTAAAGTAAGTGAATAGGTAAATAAGATGAACATGTACAAATAGAAAATAGGTAAACAAGAAGGCTTGTTAGTAAATGAAGAATAGTTTGAATATTCAAAGCATAATTATAAGATTCAAATTATTTTTGGGGTCAATGATTGGAATTGGATAGGTGGAAGGTTGATGAGTAATTTTACAAAAAAATTGATGATATAGTAATCATAGTAATACGTTTGAGGAATATTCTTCAAAAAAATTCTACTGTTCAAAATAATTTATGGAGTTGGAACAATTTTCAAGGTGAAGATGAAAAGTGATCCATCACAATTAGGAGAAAAGAAATAATGCATGGTTATATTCATATTAATCAATCTAGATTATAGGATTTAGGTTTAGAGTTAGTGATTAAGGCAAGTAATACTTAAGGAAAAATAAAGAACAACTTAATAAATTTATATCTAGTTGCAAGAGGAATGTAAAGTTGGAGAAGGTTGTGATCATAGAGAAAGTTACAAAAGCAAGTGAGTTCATGCTAGAGTGCATAGTATGGTATGTTGATAAGTTACAAATATTAAATATATTTGATCTAGGATGGTAGTAAGAATTCCAAATAATTTTCTATATGTTACTCCCTAATAATTATAACAAAAATTCCTTAAATCAAATGGATCCTTATGAATCCTTAATGTAAAACCCTCTAACCAAATGGCATTCTAAAGAATTCTTAAAATCCTCTAACAAGGTTATTCTTAGTAAGGTATAAGACTTTACAAACTTTAGCCCAAAACTGGATATATTAATAACCTTATAACTTGCATATGAAAGTAATTATGTTGAACAGTAAATATAACCATGCAATAAGAGAACTCATAAAACCATATTTTGTTAACTAGGGAAATACTAGCCAAGAGAAAACCCTAGTGGGGATGGTAGCCACAAAATGATCCAATACTCAAAAGCAGCTGGTTAAAGATATTGACCATGTTAGAAGTCTATTATGTCCATATAGTGTCTTAGTCCTTGTTAGAGGACTTAGGCTTTGTTAGAACCTCAACCCTATTAGGAGTTTATATATACAATAAAAAAATCTATGCAAGATGAGCCCTCTGCCCAAACATGCAATATATAATGTGGTTCCTTAATACAAAGAGTTAGACACAAAAACCTCTTTCATACTGATGTTGATATCCTCAATATATAGCGCCATTGTTGCTCTATAATTTTTTTAATCTCAGTTCACATTCCTATGATCATAAATCATAATTTGTATATCACACTTAAACTTTTCATTTCCAATCTTTCCTTTATACCTTTTTAATTACAATATTATTGCCTAGTTGGCCTTCATTCTTTTAAACACTTTATAAAATGTATTATTATAACTCACTGAATTAGGGTTAATATCTAGGGTTTCATTCTCAAGTAGTTAAGTAATTATTTTGTAAACAAAATAGTTCCTTAACCCAAAATACTCATTTCTTTGTTATGCTATGTTATACCTTTATAGTGTTGTAACTAATAATCTTCTCATAAATTTGTCTGTATTGACCTACACTCTGGCATGCATCATCATCATAGTCTATACTATCTCTTCTTAAGTGTGGACATGCCAATATGATGTTTTTGAAGTTCGCCAATCAAAACTCTATCTATTCTACCAGATAACCTATATGACACTTGGACAATTTTCTAAGTATGAATGTCATAACTTAATCTTCAAGATCTTCCTTCTTCATACGGAAGATATATTTCCATAACTGAAAACATCCAATGTCTACCTTAGAAAAATTGAAAACAATATCCACCTTTGGAATTGATGGCAACATGTGAGAAAATTGACTAAGCCCCAAAAACTTACAACATCAAAACTTTACATAATTGGCCTTGACAAAGTTTTCAAAATTAAAAATTTGTGGATCATTACATTTTAATCATCTTTCCTTATGTCTCCTGATTACATTATATAACTCTCCCTTTGACTAATCTCCTTTTCATACAATCATACATATCTATTTTCTCCCATATGTATACATATACATCTATACAACTTTTATACAATTTTCCTTATTTTTCTCTCCCCCTTTGACTTTCCTGACAAAGGTGCCAAAAATTATGTACAAGTCAAAATTGTATTACCTCTACTTCATGCCAAATTTGAGACTCTAGATATGCAATCTATAAATCTTATCTTCAAGCTCTCAAATTATTTTTTCCAGGTGTCCTTTATGGCCTCTAATATGCTAAGAAACTCACATAGGCCATAGGATGCCACCTCAACTACATTCAGGTTTGTATATTATGATGTGTTGGCTACAAGACATTCCTCAAGTTTTTTATGCACATTGCTGATCTTCAGTGTAAAATGTTCTCTTAGAAAAGATAAACTCTTTATGACTCTCTCTTTTCTTAGTTCAATGATTATGATATTATCATGCACTTGTATGATTTCTACCTCAATATCATCAATGTTTTTTTTCTTGTTGCTGCAATCTGGTTGTAAAAACTTGTAGCTCATTTAGCTTAGCATTGAACTCATCATTCATGCCCTTAATGCAATTATTGACAAAATATATTGTCCATACAGTTTCTTCCCTTCCTCTATACATCTTCTTAGCTCCTTGATGCAAGCATAAAGTGTTTATAGGTCATACCTTAAAATTGTACACATAGTATCAAATAACTATGTGTCATGATTGATTTGTGTTTGACTAGTTGCCACCTCAACTAACTAACTGAGTTCACTATCAAATGAACTTATTAGCTTGACTACTCTATCAATATTTGTTATTCTAAAAGATACAACTTCTTGTAATTTGTCTAATATCTTTCCTAAGATTCTTTCTAAACTATTGACTTTTTTATTCCTTTCAAATAACTTACTTAAAAATTATATCAAACCTTTCTAATCATCATCATCAGTTAGGTTTTCTAGAGTTATTTCTAAGGACATATTTTATTTCCTCTCTTATTCTTCTTATTCTTCTTTATTCTTCTTCAATACATCCTATTCAAGTTTCTTCTTCTTCTCTACTTTTAACCTTTCTTCCTCTTCTTTCTCTTCTTATCTTCTACTTGTTTCTTCTTTTTATCTTCCTCTTCTTTTCTCTTCTATTTTATTCTTCATTCTCTTTGATGTGTTCTTCTTCCTCTTCCTTATCATCATTTTTATAGCTTGTATAGTTGGCCAAATTATGAACTATTATCTTTTTAGCATCCACTTGAATGGTATTAGTACCAATAATTATTTTTGGAGTTGATTCTATCATTAAGGTATATTTTTCTTTCTCTACCTTTGATATAGCTACTATCATAGTCTCTGACTTATCTTCTTTCGTCATAGGGATTGCTCCCCCTAAAAAAATTCTTGGCTATGGGATGCTCAATTTAGAGGTCATGAATTTTACAATTACTAATTTAGTCTCTTTATTGCCTCTTCATAATTGTCACCCATAAATTAAATTTCTTTCCTCTTATTTATTAACAAAGGTTCAATACCCTTCACTATGTCATCATCAGTATTTACATCACATAATTCTCTGATCTAATTATGTCTTATATCTCTGCCCTCATCTTTTTCTCTCCTATTCTTGTTAACCAATTTATTATACAAGTCTTGTGGAATATCTTTCTATATATCTTCAAATCTTTTGTTTGCTAGGATCATGTGCCTAACTACAACATTTTCAAGTTGCTATCTATCCATATTACTACATAAATTATAGTACTTATTCAATTGTACAAAAATGCTATTATAAATGATTTGTACACTCAAATTTTCAATATTGGATTTCCATGGTTTCTTACCCAAAGTCTTATTTACTTCCATCTCAACCTTCTCAACAGGTTTATCCTCCAACTCCTTTGATTTAACTATTAGAGTCTTTCTTCTTTTTTCCCATCCACTAGCCATCTTCTTTGTTCTCTTCTTGGGTTGTGGCTCAGCTAATTTTTGTTTGACTTTTGTTAGTCTTTCTAATCTCCTAGTGTTGTTAGGGGTTGCTATCTGGACTCTTGTTATTCTTACCTCTTCTTCAATTTTCTCCCCTTGTATAGCTATAAAACTATAAGTTGTACCTAAAAGACTGTGGCATAGGGTATAGCTGAAGTTGTTTCTTGAGGTTGTGCAATAATTATACCTTCTGATTATCCTGCTACTGCAAGTGGTGTCACATACATGATTCCTTTCCGACCACTCTGCCTCATACCAATAATTTTTTGTCTTAATCCTACGACTTCTTTTGGAGTTATTTTAGCTTCCTCCATGATTTTCTTCATTGTAGCCTCTACTTTCTTCTTTGAAGATTTCTTAAGCTGCGCTTGAATAGTTGCTTGCATAATTTCCTCATAGGTTCCAAACCTATTGAATTCATCATCTCTTTCTAATTTTAGAATCACTTCCAAATATCCCTCAACTTGGTCCTCAGTAACCTCATAACTAAGTGGTTCAATATAAGTCATTCTTGGTAACTGAAGGTAGGATTTTGTGTTAAAGATAGAACCAAAAAAATAGATGATAAATAGAAGTAAAGAAAACCATAAAAGAGATACAATCAACACTACAAGATATCTTGGGGAAGCCATTCAAAAAGGAAGGGAAAAACCCAACCACACAATAAAAGATCATTTTATTGATAATATGAATTCAAGTTTACATTGTCTTTCACTTGAAGAGATACATATACCATAAGGAGAGACTCTTTACATTCTAACTGAAGGTCTCTTTAATATCCCAAAACATAATTATTTATTTTTAAATACAACTCTTCATATTTCCATGCCTCAATGCATGTCAAATGACAGATGTATTTATATTTAATGTTGCAATTTAAAAATAAGTGTCCTTTTTAGATAAAGGTGACTATAATGGTAAAAATGTCCATATTATCAGAGAGAAAAGATCTCTATCGCAACTATAATCCTCAACACTCCCTCTTAGCTAGAGATAGATCTTTAGTTAGGATGCCCACATAGCTACAACCAAAGATGATAAATTCACATAACATGTGTTATCTATTGACATATTAGTCAAGTTTGTTATTAGTGTTTGCCATGTAATTCAATAGCCATCGAGCTTTATAGTTGCTACCAATTCTTCTAGACTAATTCTAAGTGGCCACCAAGCATTCTAATGGTTACCAAGGGAATTCAGTTAGTGTAAAGTGCAACCATTTAAACCAAGCAAAATCAGGTAATGTGAAGTCTAGCAGTTCAACCCGAGCACTCTGGTGGTTATTGAGCTTTGTAGTTTCTATCAAGCTAGTAGTTCATGTGATGTGAAGCTAATGTTAACTAAACCATATGAAAAGTTAGTGTTTATCGAGTGAAGTTATGGTAAACTAGTAACTTAGTTTATGCCAAGTGACATAGTATTTATCGAGTCACTAGTGTAGACCAAGTTCAAGACTACTTTGAGATGATTAGTATGGATTGAGCTTCTAATTCTACCAAGTGCATGATGATGTTGAGTAATGACAGTGGATGTCGAGTATCAAAACTTCACCAAGTCAGTCTTTAGAACCCCAAGTGTCTTCATATGGGATGACTTTGTAATATTGGTGTTAACTTGTGTAATGGCTAACTTGTTATTTTGTAAATTGGATTGGTATATATGTACTATATTGTATCATATCCAATGTGTAATTCAAGAACATAATTGTGTAAGAATGCAAATGAGATCAAGCAACAGATAAAGTATATATTGAAGGCCATATAAGAAAAGGAGTAGCAGAGACATATCCATCACAAAAGGTGATCAATAATTCAAGGAATCTCTATCACCAATTTAGTTGCAAGTCAGAGATTTACTATTTCATTCTAATAGGTGAATTAGTCTAAATCCTTTAATAAGGTAGACTTAACAGTCTTTCTCAAAATCTCTTTACTGAGTGCATACTTTATTGTGTGTTTGTAAAAACCTCTAATAAGGTGGACCTAGCAGTCGTAATTTTTAGGTCATCAAAAGTGATCATTGTAAGCCTTAACAGGCCAACGTTATGCTTCAGTATTGAAGTTTTGCGGGTATCATCCCCACACCAATTTTACTTTCTATTTGGAAGGTTTCTAGGTCACCAAAGTATTGTGTTCAAGTGTTATGAATTTTTTATGTTTTTAGTTTCTCATGCATGCAATTAGATCAATAAATGATAATTTGATATATTTCTATAAAGTGCTGAATTTGATAAAGTTTTAGAGGTTACTGATTCACCCCTCCCCTCTTAGTAACCTAGCACAGTCTTGAATATTTCCAACAATTGCTATTAGAGCTTTGTGGTCCTTAGGATAAAGTTTAATAGCTTGAGAAAAGATCAAGAATATGGAGATATTTAGACTTGATAAAGCAATCAAAAATGAAAAGTTGGATGTAGAAATGGCCATTGCACAACTCAAGAAATCTAAGGAGCAACTTTCCCAATCCATAAAATGAAGGAAGGAACTTGCAAATCAAATGAATGATCATCGATACATTGAAGAAAGAATTGAAGACTTTTTCCCTTCAAGCAGTTCAAATGAAGCAAATGATGCAATCAAAGAACTCCTAGAGAAGAATGGTTCCTTGCAAGAAGAAGTAAGAAAGCTCAAAAGAGAACAAGAAATTCAGTCAATAAAGCTATGTGAAATATTAGAACAAAGGAACAAGATGAAAGAAGAAATGGATGGAAGAAACAAAGAGATCCAGAACCAATAGCTTCAACATGTAGATCTTATGGACATAATCTCCAATACAAATAAGGAAATCATGAGCCAAAGATAGATCAATGAAAGATTAAGAAATGATCTAAATTTGGAAAGACAAATCAATGAAAGAATAAGAAATGAGCTGAAATATGAAAAGGAAATTAGTCAAAGATTGAAAAATGACCTAAACACTGAAAATTAAATCAATGAAAGAATGATGAAATCCCAAGAAGACATGAATCAATGAAAGAATGATGAAATCCCAAGAAGACATGAATCAATTAAATCAACTAAATGAGTAGAATCTCTATAGACAACATAGTAAAGTAGGAATTAGATACAAAGAAGAAGGTGAATCCTCTAAACAAGGTGCTCATAGGAATCAAAGACCTACTTGCAATTATTGTGGTAAGTTAGGTCATACATTAAAAAAATGTTGGAGTAATGGAAAAGAAAAATTTAATGGAAAATACTACAACTATAGTCAACATGGTCATAAGGCTAATGAATGCAAAGAGAAACCAAGATTTGAGGGAAAGTGTCACAAGTGCAAGAAACAAGGTCAAAAGGCACTAGAATGCAAAACTAAGTCATTCAATCTAGCAGAGCAAATTGTGAAAGCAATATTTGGTTGGGCCTATAATAATTGGTATAGATGTCATTACTGTGGAGAATTTGGACACATTGGCATGAATTGTGTTAAACATCACACAAGGAAAAGAGATACCACCATAAGATGTTTTACTTGTACCAAACTTGGTCATCTAGCCAAGAATTGCATGAATATAGGTAGAGTTGAAGATGAAAAGAAAGCAAAAGCAGATAACATCTAAAAGAAGATTAGGTAGCAATTGATCTCCAAATCTATCAAAGATGCTAGTTAAAGAAATGATGGTCATGTCACTCAAGAAGTGGGTGACTCCACCTTTTTCAATTAGGTTTCCAAAAAAAAAAAGAACTAGAATTGCGTTATCAAGATCACATTCAAACAGTTCAAATTTTAAGGTGACAAAGATCCAAATCAATATTCAAGATAAAAATAGATTTCTGAGAAAGATCAATATTAGTTGTCACCGAGTTACCTTCTCTACCAAGTAAGATCACATCATAGACTCTATCAAACAAGGTCAGAAGTAACAAGTCACACATGGTTACCGAGTCATGGAGCCTTCACCAAATAATGAATTGAATAGTGGATGATAGGCTATCTCGCATACTATCGAGCATAATGTCAACCCAACTACCTTTGTATTGAGCATTAATGGAAAACTCTTAAAAAAAAATATGAAATCAAATTTATTTTTCATCATGAAATCTAAGTTCAATTGCGAAGAAGCAAATTCTAGTGTGATCAAGAAACTTTAAGCAAATTTATAGCAACGTTTTCAAGGTTTTGATAATTTACTAAGTAATCATGGCTTCTAGTAGTAGCAGTAGCAAAGAAAAGAAAGAGTTTGAGATGTCAATTTGAGGAGTCGAGTGGAAAGTGCCAGACTTCAAACTTGTGCTCATGATCACAAAAAACCTCAACCCAAGTGGAGCTCATTTGAAAATCCAACCTAAGGCACTCCTTATTAATGATATTTGAACTCATTTCAAGTGTTCTATTTAGAAATTGGAACCCTAAATATTGATGATGCCCTAGGTGAATTGTGTGTTAATGGAGTTCTCAAACCTAAGCATAAAAATTTGGAAGACAAAGGTTTGACGCACATTCCTCACATGCCCCAAGGTTTTCAAATCAAATGGATTAGATAAATTCTAAGTCGGGTGCATAATTGTCAGTTATGGCTTGAGCAACCAGTTGTAATCACAAAGAAAATAATTCATCGCATCAATGGCCTCCCCATGCTCACTAAAGCCAAAACCACCAAAACCCTAGGTCAGGTTGAGGTAGAAAAGAAAACCCTAGCTAAGTGGGATGGTAGAGGCATGAAAATCAGTAGTGTAATAGATATAGAACTAAAATTTGAGATACATGTGATAGCTCACAAGATATATAGTTCAAGCTACCTTAATAGTGTATCATGTGAAGTTGTGGACTTAGCCTAAAAAGTTGTGAAGAACAATTTGTCTTATGACTTGGCAGATCTTTTGTTGAAGCAATTCAACAAGAACATGGAAAGTATTCAGACTTCCAAGAACAACCCCACAAATTTGGCTCTCTATTGACTTGTTTGTTCTTCTATGTTTAGAAGTTCTTCCCTTCCAAAGGCATGGTAGTATGGAGAAAAGATGTGCTTATATTGTATCAAATAAATGAATACATTGCATAAATGGGAGAGAATTTTGTTAGCATAATGGACAACTACTTTGAAGTATTCAAAGAGAAAATGAATAACAAATTTAGAATACCTAAGAAGCTGGTAGAAGATTACAAAGATGATGTTTATTTCATGGTAGATAATGATAGAGTCTACATTCAGGCAGTAAAGCCTAGAATTGTATGGGTAAAACCTCTTCCCTATGAGGTGAACATTGATGAAACAAAGGACATTATTGAAGCTCTGATTAATGAACTTGTTGATCCAAAGGCACCACAATTTGGAACATATTATGAGGTAAAGGAAAGGATAGATCTAGAGATAAAACTCCCACAAGTGGTTAAAAAAGGTAAGAGGAGGATATCAAAACTAAAATTAAGCACACCTCTTATGTTAACCTAGGGCAAAGGACAAGATATAGATGAAGAGGAATCAAAAAAGGAAGAATAACCTATGAAGAACAAAGGCGAGGTGATCATCACCAAGCCACCTAAACCATCCACTGTAGTCTTCACAAGGAGGTCTAGGAAGCAAGGGAGTGATATTGTCCTTAGCAAACCTCCTCCCACCTTTCAAGAAAAATTGAAACAAATGGAAAAAGGTGTAGGTACAACCATCTTCAAATCCTTGAAGTATGAAACCAGGATAGAGGTAGAGAAGAAACAAGCGGAATAACTGGTGTTAACCAAAATGGGAAAATTGAAGTATTCACCAGATCAAATAGCCTCCCAAATCTCTAACGAATTATTAGAGAAAATAAAGCCAAGATGGGACTTTGCAATGAAAACAACAAAAGATATTTATATACAAACCTTGAGGCAATTGCTACCTAGCATGATAGATGTTGAGGTAAAAGAGTCCTTAAAGAAAAATAAAGATAAGATGACTCTTAGGTTTAATACATGTTTAATTTTGATCAAGGATATAGAGCATATGGTTAAGAATGCCACAAGCATTTAGAAGAATGTTTATCATTTGCATAAACAAAGTGACTTTCTAGTAGATGTTAAGGATGATGGTGATGACAGTAATGAAGAAGAAACTTACACTGAGCCCACACATTTTGATAATGAGGAAGTTGAAGAAGATAAAAAGGAGGAAGCTATCGAGGAAGATAAAGAAGATGATAAGGAGACTGACCCTATGAAGATAGAAGTTGCAGTCATTAACTCACTTCCTCACTCTCCAAGCAAACCAGTTGCTACATCAAGCTTGGCGACAACTTCAACAAGTTTGATTGTGACAACTACAGGTACTTCAAACATCCAATCATTCTTCGCCCCCACATAGCTCAACACATCATTGATAGAAGTGTCCACCACTTCATCTACCAAGCTGCAACCTCCCTCTTCTTTAGCTCCCGAGTTGTAGTCATTAGTTATGAATATAGTGGCTTCTACAATTTTGAGCTTTTTAGCAATAAGTACTTCAATTTTGGATTCTACAATTTTTTCTACTTCAGTAATGGATACTTCAATGTTGACTTCTTTAGTTTTGGATTCAACAAGCATTCCTATTAGTATTCCATCACTTAATACTATATCAATTTTCACTACAAGTCCTAGTATATCTACAATTGTTTCCATTCTGGATATAAAGGCATTAAGTACAAGGATAGTTGAACCTAAGGTTCAACTGAGTACAAGATTTTTTAGTAGAGGCAAAGAGATAAAAGATGATATAGACCTAGATGAAGAAATAGAAATTTCCAAATGGGACTTCTATAATCTTACTATGGATCAAATACATATAGCTAGTGAACTACTACAAAAGAAGGAAAAGCATGAGAAATTGAGAGAAGAAAGAGATAGAGAATATAAGATTATAGATGATGCCAAGAACATTTTCTTTGAGGCTATAGGTATTGAGGTTGATACTTCTCAAACTATTTTGTTGCAATTAGAAAAGGCAATCTAAAAGTTTAATGAGGACTCTAATGGTCAATATAAGTTAATTGAGAAAGTAGAAAAGAAATTTGATAATAAAGTTCTTGAGCATATTGCTCAACAAATTTTTATCCATCAAGTTGAGCTCTCCTTAATTTTAGCTAATCTTGAAACCTCTTGTACAAATGTGACATCACTTTTTGTGAAGTTGTGTGATGTTACCGAGTTCACAAAGGAAATAAAGAGAAAATTGACAAAGATTGAGGATCTAAAAGCCAGTGCACAACAATTGCAACTTGAATCTAGTTCAAGCTCTACACATCATATGAAGATCAAATTTCTATCAAACATGTAGGTAGAATTGTTGAGAGAAGAAGCAAGGATCCAATCTACATTGATAGATATTCAAAATATGATTCTTCCTACCATGGATACAATGTAGAAACATATTGTTTATTCAAAAACCTTAATCCATGACAATAACTTCTCTATTGAAGATCACATGATATAACTCTCTGCAGAAGTGCAAATTGCTCTATATACATGAAGATTTTGAAGAGAATTGGGATAAAACTCTAGCACTCATTCTTAAGGTACATTCTGAGTTTCTATCTCATTTTGGTGTCTCCATGTAAATAAGTTTTAAATAAATCTTTGGCATTATTGTCAAAAAGGGGGAGAGACTATGTATGGAGAGATTATGTATAGTGAGACACTATGTATATTATATGCGGGAGAATCATGCAAAATGAGAGAATGTATATAGCAGAGGAGAATTTTGTAGATATGTTATATAGTATATTGTATATACTTACAAAGAAATTTTTTGAAAAATCTCAAAATAGTATACCCTATTGAGCTAGTATCACATGGTGATGTATATAAGTTTTGACTAATGAGTGTTTTTTTCACTAATGCCAAATGGGGAGATTGTTGACATATCAGTAAAGTTTGTTATTAGTGACAATACTTATTGAGATTTTGTATGGCTACCAAGATCATTGAACAATCTACAGTGTTTGCCATGTAATTTAGTAGTCACCAAACTCTACAGTTTCTACAAAGTCTTCTAGACTAATTCTAAGTGGCCATTGAGCATTCTAGTGGTTACCAAGGGAATTTAGTTAGTGTGAAGTGCAATAGTTCAAACTGAGCAGAATCAGGCATTGTGAAGTCTAGCAATTCAACCTGAGAACTCCAATGGTTACCAAGCTTTACAGTTTCTACCAAGATAGTAGTTCATGTGATGCGAAGCTAGTGTTAACCAAGCCATATGCAAAGTTAGTGTTTACCGAGTGAAGTTATGGTAAACTAGTAATTTAGTTTATGCCAAGTGACATAGTATTTACCGAGTCACCAGTGCAGACCAAGTTCAAGACTACTTTGAGGTGATTAGTATGGACCAATCTTCTACTTGTATTAAGTGCATGATGATGCCGAGTAATGAAGGTGGATGTCGAGTATCAAAACTTCACTAAGTCAGTCTTCAGAACCCAAGTGTCTTCTATGGGTTGACTTTGTAATATTAGTGTCAACTTGTATAATTGTCAACTACTATTTTGTAAATTGGATTGGTATATATGTAATGTATTGTATCATATCCAATGTGTGTAAATATGTAATTCAAGAACATAAGTGTGTAAGAATGCAAATGAGATCAAGTAGTAGATAAAGTATATATTGAAGGCCATATTAGAAAAGGAGCGACAGAGACATATCCATCACAAAAGGTGATCATTAATTCAAGGAATCTCTATCAACAATTCAGTTGTAAGTTAGAGATCTACTATTTCATTCTAATAGGTGAATCTATCTAAATCCTTTAACAAGGTAGACTTAACAATCTTTCTCAAAATCTCTTTACCAAGTGTATACTTTATTGTGTGTTTGCAAAAACCTCTAATAACGTGGACCTAGCAATCCTAATTGCTTCTAACATGGAAGATCATTAGAAGTGATCATTGTAAGCCTTAACAGGCCAACTTTATGCTACAGTATTGAAGTTTTGTGGGTATCATCACCACCCGAATTTTACTTTCTATTTGGAAGGTTTTTGGGTCACCACATTATTGTGTTCAAGTGTTATGAATGTTTTATGTTTTTAGTTTCTCATACATGCAATTAGATCAATAAATGATAATTGGTATATTGCTATAAAGTACTAAATTTGATAAAGTTTTAGAGGTTACTGATTCACCCCTCCCCTCTCAGTAACCTAGCATAGTCTTGAATATTTCCAAAAATCTAAACATAACATAATCCATCATAGTTACTTTAGAAGCACATAGAATGGAGTCACACACAACTTTCATGATGCTTGCTTGCAGAGGGTAGAATGAAGACTTTTATCTCAAAACCTCTCCCAGAGAAGGAAACATTTCCACCATGCTTACTCATAGAGGGTGGTCCACCATACCTATTCATAGAGGGTGGAATAAGGGCTTTCACCTCACACTTCTCCCAAAGAAGAATGCATATCCATCATGTCTACTTGTAGAGGGTGGTCCACCATAGCTACTTGTAGAGGGTGGAATGAGAGATTTCATCTAAAAATTCTCCCTAAGAAGGTTGCATTAACAACTAAATTTATTTCTCTCAGCATAGAATCCCTCTTTGTAGGGATAATATTTAATAACAATTTCTCCCTCTTAGTAAAGATAATATTTAATAACATAGTCTTGCTCTCAGTAGGGACATCTTTAATAACATATTCTTCCTTTCAGTAGGGACACCTTTAATTTCCACAATAATTTGGTTGACTATGAAATTGCAAAGGGTTGGACATCTCCCTCTATCATGTAGCCTCCCTTTGAAATTGAATAGTCTCTCTAAATATGATATTCCCCATAGTGCCACCAATCTGGTATAAAGATTGCAAACAATGTTTCATAATATCTCACCATCCCATTGTAGTCTGCAACCATGAAAGATTTTAATAATTCATTTTAGTAAATTACTAAGATTTTCTTAGCAAAATCTACATAAACAAAATAAAGAGGGCCATCAAAAACTATTGAAGAAGCTTGAAACCTATCTCTAGTTTCTCTACTAAAGTTGATTGAATACTCAAATTCATGTCTAAATCATTCAATAAAAATACAAGATCTTTCCCATGGGTAGTAAAGCTCCCATAAAATTGATTGATGCACACACCAATTATATAGAATCATAATTTACTAAAAAAAAAAATTAATAAATGATATACACAACCTCTACAAATAACTTATATAAGCACAATTACACAAGCACCAATGATATCATAAATCATGCACATGTATATCTGATATCAAACAATTCTCACAAATCAAACTTGATCCCACAATACATATAAAGTGCTCTGAAAATAAACACCATCTCAAAAATCACACTGAGTATTTTAATGGTATCTATATTGGTCTCAATATGTATAGAAAACTTTCCCAAATATGAGAATCAAGCATGAGAATAGTCAGCACACTACTAGACACGTGTTAAAATTATTTGATTAACAACCACAAAAATGAACTATTGAACATAACACATACTTCTCTTTGAAGAAACAACAATATACAACCATAGTAACATCTAGATTGTCGATGCAAGAACAGTTGAATCTATATATCTTCATAAATAAATATGCATCAATGAATAACATGACATTAGAACAAGGAATATATGTTTTCCCTATATAATATGAAGCAGGAGATAAGAGCATTCAAGTCAAACACCTATGGAAAACACATATACTCGTTCACCTAATAACACAAAGAGTTGTTGCCAAGAACAAATACCTTTGAATGAGTATTATCAAACACCTAACCATGAGAAATACGAATGTCCAACCATTAGAAATACAAGTGCTCATCTAACATAATATTTATAATGCCAAAGAGAGAGGAGAGATAACATGTATAATCACCACTTCATGATTCCAAAAGAACAAACCATCTATATGTTTACGCATCTACCAATGAATGAAATCACAGTAATAGTAGTGTCTTTTCTTTGAACATGCAAACATAAAGAGAATAGTTACTAAGAAAATTGAACCTTAATGAGTGTCAAAGCTAACATGACTCCAATGACATGCAAGGACTGCCCAAGGGTGTCAATTCCATTTGTAAAATGGTTATAAATAAGAACCAACTATGACATAGAGCTTAAAACTAGAATCAATCTCAACAAGCACCACTGACGGGTGACTAGTCATCAAAAATTCAAATACTTGGAGACTCCCAATCAAAACAAAACTTGACTTTTTCTCTCCTTCTTGGTCGATGTTCTTTTCAAAGGCAACCATCAACTAGTGAGAGACATAATGAAGCTCATGCAAATGATGACAGTTGAAGCTCACATTGATACAAAAAGCATGAATACACATATTCATTAAGAATGATTAAAGAACTCTTGATGTGAGAATGGGTTGATACAGGTGTCTAAGAGATATAAAATGAAGGGATTCAAATAGTTTAAAATTTCCATGAATTCCTTTTCAAATAAAATTAAAGAAATAATTAAAATCTCTGATAGCATATAATACCATAATGAGAATACACAATTCTCATAAATAACTTGTAAAATAGAACTTATGTGTCATCTAAATATGCAGATTTCTGAAAAAACTTGTTCAATCATGACTTATCGTTGAATAAGAAAGACATGTGAACCCAACACAATGTCATTAATGATCTAGAAGCCCATTGAGGAAATGATCTGTTGAATCAAACAAAAGATAATCCTTAATAAAGTTATGCTAGAAGTGAAGATCCATAACATGAGTCATAGTGAGATAATTATCTGCCATGTGTTGTTATCTAACATGGTTTTGATGCCATGTTAAAGATAGATCCCAAAAAAATATGATAAATAGTACTAAAGAAAACCTTAAAAGAGATACAATCAACACCACAAGATATCTTGGGAAAACCCTTCAAAAATAAGGGGAAAAACCCAACCATAGAACAAAAGATCATTTCATTTATAATATGAATTCAAGTGTACAATGTATTTCACTTGAAGTGATATATATAAAATAAGGAGAGACTCTTAACATTCTAATCTAAGGTCTCTTCAATATCCCAAAACACAATTCTTTATTTTCAAATACAACTCTTCCTATTTACATGCCTTAATGCATGTAGAATGATACATCTCTTTATATTTAATATTATAATTTAAAAATAAGTGTCCTTTTCAGTTGAAGGTGAGAATAATGGTAAAAATGTCCATATTAGAAAAGATAAAAGATCTCCATTGAGGCTACAAGCTTCAACATCATGTACCTTTGTTTCATTTACTCTTGGAATGTCTTCACAATAATATTTGTACTAATGTTAATCTTATCAACTAGATGTATTATATACACATTAGTTATCTTCTCAAATGTGCACTTATCATTGTTAATCATTTCAGTCATAGATAGGAATGGAAATCTCTTAATCAAATGGAAAAACATATAAGTGATTAGTGATCTAAATTTGAATTTGACCATTCTTTACTTTCTTTATCCTTTCACAATTCTCTATCGACTGCACTCTCAAGATTTCACACATGTTAACCTTTACATTTTATAAACACATCTTATAGGCCATATGTATAAAACCTATTGCCATGTCATCCTCTTTAGAAATAGCACATATGCTAGATACCATGATCCTGAATTTCATAGAACTAGAGTTTCTTCTGCTCACACTTGAAAAAGTCTTTCAACTTTTCCTTAAATTCACTCCAAAATCACTTCTTTTAACACTTTCATGATCAAATGGTGCTCTATCAATCATTTTTTATCCTTAAATTTATTTCAATTAATTGTGTAACTATGTAATCACTAAAAAGTTATTTCTAATTACCATGCAACTCAATTTCCTTTGCACACTCACATATAATATCCAAATCATCTATGTTCTTTACCATATCTTCACAATATTATGTTATTCTAAGAAGATTGGTTGCAAGCATGAATATTGATGGTCTTCCTATGGGGGAGTATTGTAAATATGTTACTATGATGATATGTTACATTCATGACTGAGTTTTTCATTGATGTCAACATAGCAATTTTTTGTGGTATTTGATAGAAGAACAATGAAAAGATCAAGTTGGTACAAATGACTAGTTGAGTGTTTACACTATCTAAGGTTATGGGAGATACTTTTGAGTATCTTGTATAGGCAGTTAATGCTAGAAGAAGAAATGATAAGTCTAGAAGAAGTTATGTAAGTTTTGATGATGTTTGTTCTGAGATAGAGTTTATAGAGGCATGTTTTGGTAAACTTGTTATATCTCTTAGCAGAGTTGTTATTCTAAGAATCGAAGTTGATGACATGAAGACATGTTGATGATGATGTGGATAAGTTCACTCATTATAATATTGCATGTATGGAAAGTTATTCAAGTTGCAAGGTCAAAGATTTATGTTATCACTAAGTATAACATGTTCTCAATGTGGTCCTATAATAATTAATTGAGAAGGTCTAACAACTAACTCAGGGAAATTTTTTGAGGACTCGGTATAAAGGAAGGATATTTTTCTTGATCATGATATGGAATGATATGGTTTTTTGATTGATGATAAGTAGCAGTAAGAGTGGAATGCAAATTTGAGCAGAGCAATGTAGAAGTGAAGGAAACTTCATTGTCAAAGTTTTATTGAGTGATTCAAGGTTTGATATTTGGATCTAAGCTTCATGACCTCGTCTACAAGGTTTGAGAGTGATTGGTTTGGTTGATAGAGCAAAGGAAAGAAGAATAAAATAGTAAATTACATGTTTGAGTAGTGAGCTCTTCTTGTAGTTGAAATTACATGTTTGGGCAATGGGCTCTTCTTGCATACATTGTACAATAACTCTCAATAGCGTTGGCACAACTCCTAATAGGGTTGGAATCTCCTAATAGGGATTCAAAGTCTTCTAATAGGGACTCTATGTACTAAATAATCAAATAGACTCCTAACAAGGTCCATCCTCTAACAAGGAATATTTATCTTATAGGTAACATTCCCATCAGGGTTTTCCCTCTAATCAAGTGTTTCCCTAGTAACATATCTAGTGTAATTATCTATGTGAATTTTATTATGGTTATTGTTTACTTTGGTTGAATGGTTAAGTTTTCTTAAAGAAGATAAATGTTTTAATTATTAGATAACTTATTCACACACCACCCCCCCCCCCCCCCCCAGTTATCTTGGTGGACTATTGCTTCTAACAATTGGTATTAGAGCATCAGGTCCTTGAAGATAAAGTTTAACAACTTTTGGAGATCCATGGCGAACATGTTTAGGAAAGATAGTTTGAAGTTTGATAGAAAAAATTATGACAGTTGGAAATGAAAGAAGAAGATACATCTATTATATATGGGTCCAGGATGTTGGATCTTGACAAAATCAGGGAGGACAAGCATTGTTGAAAAAGATTTGGAAATTTGCATCGACAAAAAAAGAGATCTTTGTATGTGCAATATGAGAGCTAGAGAAGCACTATTGATTGTACTTCTTGAAATTGAGTACAATTAGGTAAAATCACTCACTACTTCACATTTGATTTGGAAAGCCTTGGAAAGAGTTTTGAAGGTGATGCACATTCTGAGAAATTAAGGCTACAAAGTTGGATTCGTGCATTTCAAGATGCTAAAATGATGGAAGATGAATCTGTAAGAACATATATAGGTAAAATATCAAAAATAACTACAGGTATTAGATCCCAAGGAGGAACCAAAGAAGATGATGAAGTTATATGGAAGATATTGAAGAATAACACCACCATTTAAGTCTATAGTTTAGATGATAAAATTGTTGATATCTTGTACCAAATATTTCACAAAGGAGACATTGCTTGGAAGACTTGAAGTAGTTGAGAATGAACTTAGATAGTCCAAAGAATTGACTAGAATAGAGATAGCTTTTAGTGCCCTGAATATTCCACTTAGTCTATCAAGGAGCACAAGTGGTAGAGCAGATTTTTCTAGTAGCAGTAGATCAAAGGAGTAGCCCTTCTGGTAAAAAGAGAAAAATGAGGTAAGAAAATCTTTAAATATTGGACTTGTGATGAATATGGTCATTATGCATCTAAGTGTCCTAAAAGAGAGAAAAAGTATAAGGGAAATTACAAACCTAGAAAAGATAGAGAGTGTTTGTATACAAATAAAGATAATGATTTTGATGAACAAGCATTAAGTGCTAGCAATGATGAAATTGGATTTGAGGAAATTAAAGAAGAAAATCTGAAAAAGGTAGCTTTGTTGTCATAGGTTGAGAAGAAATATAATTGGATAATTGATAGTGGTTGTTCACATCATATGACTAGTGACATGAACAAGTTTGTTGACTTCAAAAGTCAGGATGGAGAAATTTTCAAAGTTAGAAACAATGCAACATGCCAAGTTAAAGGTATTGGATCTATAACTCTTGATGGTAAAACTAACACTGAGGATGTATACTTTTTTTATGGTTTAATGAAAAATATTTTGAGTTTTGGAAAATTATTAGACAAAGGTTATCAGTTACAATTCATAGAAAAGACATGCATGATCAAAGACAAAGATGGAAAGGTAATTGGAACAGGAACCAAATCTAGAGGTAAAGTATTTCAATTGAATCCTTCTGAAATGACATGTTTTTTTGCAAAGCTAGATGATAGTTGGTTATGGCATTAGAGATTTTGTCATATAAACTTTGAAAGTATTGTAAGGACTAGAAGAATGTTTGCAGGTAGAGATTTGCCAAAGATTGTAAAGCCTACTAACACAATTTGCAAGGGGTGTGTTTTGGCTAAATGTAATAGAACTTCTTTTCCTAGCAAGAAGTTTACCACTACAACAAAGTTGGAGATTGTACACATAGATCTTAGTGGTCCTGCAAAGACTAAAGAATTCTATGGTGAAAGGTATTTTATGATTCTAGTTGATGATTTTTCTAGAATGATGTGGGTTGTATTTCTTAAAGAGAAATTTGAAGCATTTGATAAGTTCAAGATATTCAAGAATAGGGTTGAGAATGAATTTGGTATGAATATTAAATGTTTACAATCAGATAAAGGGGGAGAATTTAGTTCAAATGAGTTTAACATGTTTTGTGAAGAAAGTGGAATCAAAAGACAATTATCAGCTCCGAGAACCCCTGAACAAAATTGATGCAGGAGCATCCTGTGTTGCCTTGTAATCCTACACTTTTGTTCATTCTGCATATTGCTATTGAGTGATCCTTTGGTTGCTAAGTGATCCATTGGTTTTTGAGTGACCCTTTAGTTGCCAAGTTCTCCATGGTTGCCAACTGTTGGAGGATGTCAAGTTTGTAGTTGCTGCTGAGTGATTCTTTAGATGTTGAGCTTGTGTGGATGTTGAGTACCAGTTTTGAAAAAGCTTTCATTTATCGAGTAGTTTGTGTTTGGTTCTAGTTTGGGCTAACCTTTCTCGTATTTAATTCTAGTATAGGTAGTTAATATCTAATGTGAGTTGACTTGTGGCTTGATTATGCATTTAATGTAAGGGTTTATAAGTTGGTATTTGCATGTGGCCAACTTGTGGCCTTTCTATGTTCTAGAATCTTCTGTAAGTCATTTTGGAAAGTATTTAAGGAGGTCTAGGATCAAATTTTTAAGATAACTTAGAAGTTTTAAGGAGAATAATGTGAAGTAGGATCATCAAGGATTGTAAGTGAATTGTTCTATGGCCATAACCTAGAAGGCCTTATAGTTGGGCATGTTTATGGATTACTTGATGAATCAATAAGCATTTTGTTCCTTCTCTCCTTGTTACTATTCTTTTATTGTTGTGTTTCCACTATGTTGACCCTTGTAGGGTTGATCAAATAGCTAGGTGTGCCTTTGGCCCTAGTTCTCTCTTCTTTCCTTGTGTCAAGTGGTATCAGATCTTGTGGTGATTAGATCATGTGGAACCCTAATTTAATTTTGGTTGTAGAGTTGCAAATCTATGGATTTAAACTATAACTTGCAAAGGGTTACTATCTTATAAAAACCTAATCTATAAAGATGGTTCATGGTAGAGAAAATGTTGATAATGCAATATTAGATACATTGAGACAAATTGTAGCTAGATTAGATGCTATGGAGACAACCTAGAGGAGAGGAGAACATCTTGATGATTTAAGTGATGATGAAGCAGTAAGACCAAACCCTAATCTAGAACCTAAAGAAGACCAAGATGAAGAAAATTTGTTGAGAGTATTATCAAGGGAAAATTCAAATCCTATTGTAGAAGTTGTTCTTTATGATGGAAAATTGGATACAAATGCCATGTTGGATTGGATCTCTAAAATGGAAAAGTTCTTTGAGTATGAAAACACTCCTGACAATAGGAAGGTGAAGATCGTAGTTACTAGGTTGAAAGGTCATGATTCACTGTGTTGCCCGCATTTGCAAACTAATAGACCAAGGAGAGGAAAGGAAAAGAGCAGAGCTTGGGTGAAGATGATAAACAAGGTAAAGAACAAATTCCTTCCTACTAATTACCAAGCAAGCTTATTGAGAAAGATGCAAAATTTGAGGCAAAGAGACATGAGTGTGGAGGAACATACTGAGGAATTTTTTAGATTGGACATCAAATCTATACATGTGGATGATGATGTTGAGAAAATTGAAAGGTGCATAAAAGGGTTGAGATTTGGAATTAAAGATGAAATAATTATTGTGAAGTTGGAAAGTGTGGAGGAAGCATACCAATATGCCTTGAAAGTTGAGGAGATCTTGAAAAAGAAGCATGAACAAAGAAAAAGAGGCAGAGGTAAATCATATGGAGAAAGTGGCAGATGTAACAATTTTGTGCAAGATAAGGGTAAATCTAAATGGAAGAATGATGGCAAAGATAAGATTGAGTGGAAAGATGGTAGTTCATATGGAGGAGGTGCTGGTTCTTACCAAGGAAGAGGTAATTCTTATCCTAGAGGTGGTTTCTGTGGTAATTGTTTCAAATGTGGTAAAGAAGGACATAGATCTTTTAAATATAGATTTTCTAAAAGTAGGCAAAATAATAGAAATGTTGTGATTCAAGGAGACATTGAGAGTTCACCAAGTGGACCTAAGGGTGGTGAAAATCTAATGGTGAGAAGAACCCTATATAATAAGGGAAGTGATGAGGAACCCATCCTTAGAAGGAGTCTTTTCAAGACCAGATGTAAGATGGCTAGAAAATGTTGCAAGATGATCATTGAGAGTGGAAGTTCAACACATTTGGCATCAGAAGAGTTGGTTACAAAGTTGCACTTGCAGAGGCTGAAACATCCTAAACCCTATCATGTTTCATGGATCAAAGATGAGCATAAAATATTGGTAAGTGATCAATGCCTTGTAAAGTTCAAGATTGGACATTACTTTGATGAAGTTTTGAGTGATATCATGCTTGTGGTTTGTTTTCATATATTATTAGGTAGACCTTGGCAATATGATAGATATGCTATACATGATGGAAGATTGAATCAATATACTCTTTGGGTAAATGGGAAGAAATAAATATTGTTTTCTTTGATTGAAAGCCCAGATGAGTTTAGTTGTATTGCAATAAAATTTTGCATGGTTAATGAGAAGAAATTTGAAAAGGAAATAAAGAATAATCAAGTTCTTTTTTCTATATTTCCTAGAAGACCAAGTATTGGTAGTAATGATCGAGTAGCAGAAGTTGATAATGACCGAGTGACAACAAATAGTGGTAGTTGAGTACCAGAAGAAATTGTAAAATTGTTGAATAAGTATAAATATATTATTGTTGAGGATATTCTTGATGGTTTACCACCAGTAAGAAGCATAAGTCATTGTATGGATTTGGTTCTTGGAGCTAATTTACCAAACAAAGAATCATATAGATTGACACCTACAGAGAATGAAGAACTTAATAGACAAGTGCATGAGTTGTTGGAGAAAGGTTTAATTAGAGAAAGTTTGAGTCCATGTGCAATACCTACCATATTAGCACCTAATAAGAATGGAGAATGGAGAATGTGTACTAATTCCAGAGCTATTTACAAGATCATAGTGAGACATATGTGTCCTATGCCAAGGATGGATGACATAATAGATTATTTGAGTGGAGTAAAGTATTTTACCAAGATTTATCTAAAAAGTGGCTATCATTAGATCAAAATCAGAGAAGGTGATGAATGAAAGACTACTTTCAAGACAAAAGATGATTTTTATGAATGGTTGGTTATGCCTTTTGGTTTGACTAATGCACCTAGTACTTTCATGAGGTTGATGAATAAAGTTTTGAAAACATTCTTGGGTAATTTTGTGATTATTTATTTGGATGATATTTTGATATTTAGAAAGACTAAGGAAGAACATCTTGAGCATGTTAGACAAGTATTGCAGAGGTTGAAAGAGGAGAAGTTGTTGATTAATCTAAAAAAGTGTTCTTTTATGCAAGAGTAGATTGTGTATTTGGGATTTTTTATTTCAGCTAATGGTTTGAAGATGGACCTTAAGAAGGTTAAAGCTATTTTGGAATGGACTACACCTATGAATGTGGGTGAGGTAAGATCATTTCATGGTTTGGCTAGTTTCTTCAGAAAGTTCATAAGGAGTTTCAGTGTTGTTTGTAATGCTATGACTGAGACAATGAGAGGAGATAAAGAGGAATTCAAGTGGACACATGGAGCTGATAAAAGTTTTCAAACTTTGAACAAAAGGTTGCTGAGTTTCCTATATTAGCTTTGCCTAATTTCAATAAAGTATTTCAAGTTGAGTGTGATGCTAGTGGTAGTGCAATAGGAGCTGTATTAAGTCAATAAGGTAAGCCTGTTGCTTTCTTTAGTGAGAAGTTGAATGATGCTAAAAGAAAATATTCTATGTATGATCAAGAGTTTTATGCTATTTTTCAACCCTTGAAGAAGTGGATACGTTATTTGATTCCTAAGGAGTTTGTGTTGTATAATGATCATAAAGCTTTACAATTTTTGGGAAGTCAACATAAATTGAATCAGAGACATATGAAGTGGGTTCAGTACTTGTAGAGTTTTACATTTGTGATCAAGCATAAGAGTGGAGGTACTAATAGAGTTGTTGATGCATTGAGAAGAAGACGTTCTTTATTGACTGAGATGAAGGTTGAAGTTCTTGGTTTTGATGAATGAAAGAGTTGTATGATATTGACCCTAATTTTTTTGAGGCATGGAGAGAGTGCAGAGCACCAAATCTAATAGATCACATAAGTACGTATGATGAGTATTTCATTCAAGAAGGTATGTTGTTCAAAGGTATTCAATTATATATTCCTAGAGGTTCTATGAGGTTGAATTTGATTAAGAAAAATCATAGCGGTGGATTGGTTGGACATTTTGGAATTGATAAGATATTGAGTTTGCTTAAGGATAAGTATTATTTACCACAAATGTATAATGATGTTTAGAAATATGTGAGGAGTTGTGGAGTTTTTCAAGTTGCAAAAGGGATAAGTCAAAATTTTTATTTGTATACACCTATTGTTGTTCCTGAGAAATCTTGGAGTGACATCAGTATGGATTTTGTTCTTAGATTGCCTAAGAAAGTGAAGGGGTATGATTCTATATTTTTTGTTGTGGATAGATATTCTAAAATGGCTCATTTTGTACCATGTAAGAAGACATAAAATGCTGAGAATATTGCTGAACTTTTCTTTAAACAGATTGTAAGATTGCATGGATTACCAAGAAGTATTATTTCTAACAGAGATAGCAAGTTTGTTGGTTATTTTTGGAAGACTTTGTGGAAGAAGATGGGTACTAAGTTGAAATTTAGTTCTACATTCCTTCCATAGAAAAATGGATAGATAGAGGTTGTAAATAGAAGCTTGGGTATTTTTTTGAGATGTTTAGTGGGAGACAAGCCAAGTAATTGGGAGATGACATTGGCACAGGCTGATTTGCATATAATAATTTTGTGAATAGGAGTACAGGAAGACACCATTTGAGATTGTTACTATAATTAGCCTAGAGGAATATCAGATTTGAGGGATATTGTTGGTGAAGAAAAGAGAAGTGTTTCAAGGGAAGAATTTTCTAATTTTATGAAGTCTTTGCATAAGGAAGTGAAGCTAAACTTGGAACAAAGCAATCAAAAGTATAAGAAGAATGCTGATAAGTTTAGAAGACATCATGTTTTTGAAATTGGTAATGAGATGATGGTTCATTTGAAGAAAGGAAGATTTTCCTTTGGAACATATAGTAAGCTGAAGATGAAGAAGTTTGGACCTTGTAAGATCTTGAAGAAGTTTGATAGTGAAAATGCTTATGAAGTTGAGTTACCTAATGACATGGATATATCTCCTATATTCAATGTTGCTAATCTATATAAGTATCATGAGTCAAATGATGAAGTTGTTATACCTAATGATTATCCTAAGAAGCAAATTGAAGAGATTAAATAGATACTAGATTAGAGAATTGAAAAAAGCATAAGAGGAAAACACTACTATGAATATTTGGTGAAGTGGAAAAATAGACTAGTTGAAGATGCTACATGGATTTCTCAAGCTGAGTTGGATTCTACTCAGGTTGTGACACTTGCATGATTCATAAGAATCATATATGATGTGAGCCAACTTGTGGCTTGATTATGCATTTAATGTAAGGGTTTATTAGTTGGTATTTGCATCAAGTTGACTTGTGGCCTTTATATGTTATAGAATCTTTTATAAGTTGTTTTGAAAAGTATTTAAGGAGATCTAGGATTGAATTTTAGAGATAAATTAGAAGTTTTAAGGATAAGAATGTGAAGTAGGATCATTGAGGATTGTAAATGAATTGTTCTATGGCCATAACCTAGAAGGCCTTACAACTGGGCATGTATATAGATTACCTAATGAATCAATATGCATTTTGGTCCTTCTCTCCATAACATTATTCTTTCATTGTTGTGTTTCCATTGTGTTAACTCTTGCAAGGTGGATCAGATAGCTTGATCCGATTACGATGATCTAGGCAATTATATACTAGTGAAAAATTGCATCAAGGTGTACAAATACTTAATGTCTAATGTTTAACTGAAAATACATCAAACATTGAGAATGACATGAACCAGATAGAAGGTAAATATAGTGAAACTAAGTATTCTGAAACCCAATGTGCTAGTGCAGGGCATTAAAATACCAAGCTCTAAGCTAATTTACTTAACCACTTCAATTTAGTTCAATGTAGAATAAAGAACTTAACGATAGTTAAGTAAAACTAAAAGCACATTAACACACACGAAATAGAGAAAGAGAGAGAGAACCGATTTGATTTCAGAATTCATCCGGCTGAACAGACTACATCTTCAGGTCTATCTCAATGGAGTGATCGATGTATAAATGATGCTCTAAAAGTTGATTACAACGTGCTACAGTCCATCCACAAAGTCATTACAAAAATCCTAACTCAAAACCGTCTTGTAACAAGCTCCTAAGGTGGAAGACCAATTACTGAAGAGTTAGGAAGACTTTGCCTGAAAAGTTTTGACCACAGACTCAAAACATCAGCATCATGGAGTGGTGTTAGGATAAACCACAAACATAAATAAAAACTACATGCAAATTTAACCAATAACAAAAAATAATAGATCACACAGAAATGAACACAAGGCACCAAGATTTAACGTGGTTCACCCAATCCCTGGGCTACGTCCACCAAACAGCAAGTCTGATCTTATTACAATCCAATGATTACAACCTGATTACGATCCATAATCCCTTACAGCTCAATACCGCCGCAAGAACCAATTTTGCATCAAAACATAATGAAAAATACCCAACCCTAAACCCTTTTATACAAGTATTAAACCACTTTAGGGTTATAACATGTCGGCCATAATTAGCCATAACTTTAGTGGCGAATCTATGAATGGCGAATAGTACCCAAACGATTGGCAAACAGTACTTTCCTAATTAGTCACCACAAACTAACAAGTGGCTCTCAAAAATTCTCTCCAAAAATCTCCTCTAGAATTCTCTCCTTCAGAATGGCTTTGGGATGCTCTGGAAAATCCAGAATGAATGGGAAACTGGGATGGCCTCCTAAGAAAAGCCCCCCCCCCCCCCGCTCTTTTTATACAAAAATTTAGCCTAAAATAGGCTATAACAAAAACATATAAAAATAGGGGCTATTAATTGATTGGATTTCATATTACCGCCTTTGACCTTTTATAAATTTAGCCTTAAACCAATTTTAGGTGTCAAAATCCTAACAAATAACAAATAAACATATTTTAACATAGGTAGTTGGCAGATTAATAAGGGTTAAAAATAAATTGTGCTGAATGTATATCCAAGCATTACAATAGCACAATGGCTCACCTAATTTTGGATAGGCCATTGGTTGGGGGTTCAAACCCCACCGGTGGCCTTTTAAAGGTTGATTTTTAGTGGGTAAAGTTTAAATAAGATACGTGTCGAATACTTATTGAAGTTGATTTGTGGCACAATGGCCATCGACCAAAGGCTTATGACTTGGAGGTTGCAGGTTCAAATATGGGCAAATTTTTGATGAAACAAACTATTCCTTCTGCCACATAGGTGCCACATGGCACAAAATTGTTCGCTCCTCTACCACGTGGACTGTTACGTATACACCTTTCGTACAATCTAAGGTGCCATGTGGGCTTCCTTTCCATACATGTGGCACCATCTATTTTTCCTTGTAATGCCACATGTCAACTACTTATTGGCTGGCTAATGTCATCATACAGACTTGCCATGTCATTGGTCATTTTAGTCAACCAACTTTGACCAAGCATATCTTTTTCATACGGGCTCTGTTTTTGATGAAACAAACATTTCTAGAAAGCTCTTGATGACACCTTCACCTTGATGCCATTTTCAACAAATTTGGTGATGGTCAAAATTTTGCACCTATTTTTGGTCAACCCCTGATATGCCTATTTGACCATAGCTTTGACCGGGCATAACTTTTGTGTCTAGGCTCTAATTTTGATGAAACAAACATCATCAAAAAGCTCTCGACGAACCCTTTAGTTTAATGCCAACTTTGACCAATTTTGAAGAATTTCAAATTTTTTTCCTTTTTTACAGCTTCTGGTCTAGAGTTTGACCTAACTTTGACTAGCCATAACTTGAGCGTATGGACTCCTTTTTTGCCCATTCGAGTTGCGTCAAATTCAAAATTTTGAGATCTTTGACATGGAGCTGATTATTGGAGATTTCGAGCTACTTCAATTTTTCATGAAAATATCCTCTGGATCATAGCTAGGTGTGCCTTTGGCCCTAGTTCTCTCTTCTCTCCTTGCATCAAGAATTGTATTGTAGAAAGAAGGAACACGTTAGTTACAGAAGCTGCAAGAGCTATGTTAGCAAAGAATGATGTATCCAAGACATTTTGGGGAGAAAATGTGAGTACAATAGTCTACACTATGCACAAAGTGCAAGTCAAGAAAAAATAACAGGACCCCTTATGAACTGTGGTTTGGTCACTCACCTATAGTTAAGTATTTTAGAATTTTTGGGAGTAAGTGTTATATCAAAAGAGATGATTATATTGGTAAGTTTGATGCTAGAAGTGATGAAGGTATGTTTCTTGGTTATTCATTGAAAATAAAGGCTTATAGGTGTTATTATAAGAGAACTAAGACTATTATGGAAAGTGCAAATGTGAGAATTGATGAGAAATTTAGGAAATAAGAGAGAATAGTTTATTACATTTTAGATGATGATGTTGTTACGAAGCCAAGGAATGATGAGGTATTTATTAAGACTAATAATGATTTGCAGAATAAAGGAGAGCCAAGGTAGGAACAAAGCTCAAAACCTTCAGTAGAACCAAGAGTTGAGATAGCAACTCCTACTTTAGAAAAGAATACGATAAAGAATCACCCATTCAAGAAGATCATCACAAGCAAAGATAAACGTGTGATGAAAAGAAGTAGAGTCAATGAAGAACTATGCTTGATATCTCAAGTTGAGCCTAAGAATACAAATGAAGCATGTAAAGATGATTAATGGAAACAAACCATGAAAGAGGAATTGGATTAGATAGTAAAGAATGAGACATGGGAATCGGTCCCCAGACCAGCAGACAAGAATGTGATAGGAACTAAATGGGTGTTTAGAAACAAGATGAATGAACAAGGTGAAATTATAAGAAACAAATCAAGATTGGTATGTAAAGGTTACTCACAACAAGAAGGAATAGTTTATGAGGAGATCTATGCTCCAGTGGCTAGAATAGAAGTAGTAAGATTATTCTTAGCCTATGCAGCATAGAAGAAAATAAAAGTATATCAAATGGATGTGAAGTCAACATTTCTAAATGGAGAACTTGAAGAAGAGGTATACATTGAATAACCTGAAGGATGTCCTTTAACGAGTGACAAGGACATAGTATGTAGACTAAGGAAAATATTGTATGAATTGAAGCAAGCACCTAGAACCTAGTATGTGAGGTTGGACAAGAATTTGAAAAAGATTGGATATAACTAAGGAAAGCATTATATGGATTGAAGCAAGCACCCAAAACCTGGTATGTAAGGTTGGACAAGCATTTGACAAAGATTGGATATAGTAAAGGTATGTCAGATAGTAATCTATATTGGAAAGAAATTGATGATGGTTTGATGATTTTGGTAATATTTGTTGATGATATCATATTTGGAGGTAATGATGAGGAAAGCAAGAATTTTACTAAGGAGATGAAGAAAGAATTTTAGATGAGTATGATAGGAGAGGTGAAATATTTCCTAGGATTGCAGATTGTATAGAATAAAAAAGGAATCTTTATTTCTTAGACTAAGTATTTGAAGGATTTACTAAAAAGGTTTCATTTGGAAACATGCAAACCTATTGGAAAACCTATGGTAACTGGACATAGGTTACCTACAAAGGATGAGATACCTACTATTGAGTAGAAGAAGTACATATCTATGATTGAAGGATTGCAATATCAGACTCACACAAGACCATATATAGAAAATGCAATTAGAATTATTGCAAGATTCTAGGCTGATCCCAAAGAATCACATTATGAAGTAGTGAAAAGGATATTTAGATATTTGAAGGGAATATCAAAGTTTGGATTATGGTATGACAAATTTAATGATTTCACTCTAAGTTCTTAAATTGATGTAGATTGGGCAGGCAGTATGGATGGCAGAAAGAGCACTAGTGGTAGAGCATTCCTTCTTGGAGAAAGATTGGTTTCTTGGTTAAGAAAGAAGTAGGATTATACATCAAAAAGTACAACAGAAGCAAAGTATGTTGCAGCAACAAATAATTGCAATCAAGTCAGTTGGATGAAGTGAATGTTGAAGGATATAAGGATAGAAATCAATGACCCTATTGTTATACATTGTGACAACACAAGCACGGTAAATATGTCTAATAGTCTAGTGTTGCATTCTAAGACCAAGCACATTTCTATTAAGTATCATATGTTGAGAGAGAAAGTTGCAGAAACAAAAATCAGATTGGAGTATGTGAGCACTAAAGAGTAGATTATAGATATATTCACTAAGCCTCTTCCCAAAGAGAGTTTTGAGTATTTGCGAGGTATGCTTGGGGTTATGCCCCTTCCTACATTAGAGTAGAAGATGCAAGAGTGCATTAGTCTAGTGTAATAGAGCACCATTGTTTTTCTAGATTGAATCCTTATGCTTTTTGTATGGGGGAGTATCTGTGATGGAAAGAGTCATCTGGGACTCTTGTTGGATATTGTGCTGAACAATGTCTTTTGACACTCGAGCTAGTAAGAATTAGTTTTTGAAGATTTTTTGTAGTAAAGTTGGTTGATGAAACCTTTGACATTGATGTCAATAGGGGAGAAATATTGCATGAAAAATAGTATGGAAATGTTCAGCATAAGTTTGGCATGGAATGATAGTTTTTTCAAAAAGCACATTGAGGTATATCAATGGGGGAGAATGATTGATGAAGAGGATTTGAAAAGAAGATGAACAATCTTTTTGTTGGTATTCTTGGAACTAGATGTTTTTCATCTATGTTGCCATCAATGCCAAAGGGGGAGACTGTTAGAAGATTGGTTGTAAGCATGAATGTTGATGATATTTCTATGGGGGAGTATTGTAAATATATTACTATGATGATATGTTACATTCATGACTAAGTTTTTCATTGATGTCAACATAAAAATTTTCTATGGTATCTAACAAAAGAATAGTGGAAAGATCAAGTTGGTACGAATGACTAGTTGAGTGTTTACACTATTTAAGGTTATGGGAGATACTTATGAGTATCTAGTAAATGCAGTTGATGTTAGAAGAAGAAATGATAAGTCTAGTAGAATTTATGTATGGGTAAGTGCACAAAGTTGTGGTGCCAAAAGGGGGGTATAAGTGGACACCTTTTTCTTGAAATCTAAAAATTTTGAACTTCAACAAGAATTTGAAGATAGTTACGCTCAAAATTTTTAGACATGACAAAAACAAAAGTCGTGGTCCTTTAAATCTAGTTTCTAAACTACTAATTTTTTTTCAAAATGGTTTAGTTTTAGCTCCTCAAAAAAGGGGGCCACAAAAAGTGGTACTATTTATTCCAAAAAAACATAACATAGTACAAAGTGTGGCCCCCCTAAAATTTTAACTTTTTTTTTGAAATTCTTTAATTGCTCTAGTCAAAAGTTACTTAACACTATGTAGTTTATCCTAGATTTTTCAAGTAATTTTATAATGTGTATTTTTTTAATGAATTTTTTATCTAGACACATCCCAAAAACGTGAAACATCTGTGTGCTCCCCCTAGAAATAATTGAAAACTAATCTAAAATTAAAACTTTTTTTTTTCAAAGTGTGTAGAATGGAGTCTAGTTTCTAAAAAATTAAGTTATTACAAAATTTGATGAACGAGCTAAAATCTATAGCCCAATTAGTACATGGTGGTTTTTGACAAAAAATGAACATACATTCAAAAGAAATTATAGATGAAAGGCTTGAAATAGTTCAAATTAAAAATAAATTATATGGTTAGATAGCTAACACAGAGACCTATAATTCTATGTAACCTGATCTTATCGATACCCAACCATGAGAAATCTTGAAGTGGAACATAGAAGAAAAAATAATCATCTTTTGTATGTTTGCTGGAAAACATGTCTCAGGCATGTTCGTCAAATCCAAACCTTTGGGTTGGATCTCCAAGGAAAAACCAAGCCTTAGGCTTGGGTTTAATTAAGGTTTAAATAGTGCTTGCACCCTATGGAACGTACGCGCTATTTAAACCTCAATTCTAAATAGCGTGTGCATGCTATAGTGTGCACGCACTATAGTGCGCATGCACTATTAAGATCTAAGTTGCAAAAGAGAACTACATGGGGGGGGATAGGGGAATGGCTATGTGTGTGCGTGAAAGAGATAGAAAGAAAGTAGGGGATAGGAGAGGGGAGAGAGTACAGGATGGGAAAGAGAAAGTGAGAAAGAGTAGGGGTGGCAAAGAGAGTATAGGATGAGAGGGAGAGAGTAGGGGTGGCAAAGAGAGGAAGTGTGAGAGAGAGTAGGGGTGGAAAAGAGAGAGTATGAGATGGGGAAAAGAGATTTAAAGTAGGGGATGGGAGAGAGAGGAAGTGTGAGAGAGAGTACAAGTTGGGAGAGAGAGATTAAGAGGAGGGGATGGGGGAGAGAGAGAGTAGGCGATGGGAGACAGAGTGCGAGAGGAAGAACTTGAGAGAGAGGAGGATGGGAGTGCTTGTGTGTGAAAGAGAGAGAGTATGGAATGGGAGAGGTGGAAGAAAAAGTAGCTCAAGAGAGAGTAGGGGATGGAAGAGAGAGTAGGCAATGGGAGAGGGAGTGGGAGAGGGGGAGAGAGGGGGGAATAGAAATGTGTGTAAGAGAGAGAGAGAGAGAGAGAGAGAGAGAGAGAGAGAGAGAGAGAGAGAGAGTGGAGAGGGAGAGTGGAGAGGGAGAGAGTAAGAGTGAGAGAGAGTAGGTAGTGGGAGAGGGAGAGAAAGTGAGAGAAAATGTAGGGGATTGAAGAGGAGAGAGGGGGATGGGTGTGTGTGTGTGAAAGAGAGAGAGTCAAGAATGAGAGAGGGGAGAGAGAGATAGAGAGAGTAGGCAATAGTAGAGGGATGGGAGAGAGAGGGAGAGAGAGAGAGAGAGAGAGAGAGAGAGAGAGAGAGAGAGAGAGAGAGAGAGAGAGATAGTAGGCAGTGGGAGAGGAAGTGGGAGGGAGAGAGGTGGAATGGAAGCATTTAAGAGAGATAGAGTAGGGGATGGGAGAGAGTAGGCAGTGGGACAAGGATTGCGAGAGAGAGAGAGAGGGGGGAATGGGAATGTGTATTTATTTATAAGAGAGATAGAGTAAAGGATGGGAGAGAGTGTGAGAGTCTGAGAGAAAGTAGTAGGGGATGGGAGAGAGAGTGAGAGTAAGGGATGGGGGAGAGAGAGAGAGAGAGAGAGAGAGAGAGAGTAGAGAGGAAGAAAGAGAACTTGAGAGAGAGAGATAGTAGGCGGTAGGAGAGGGAGTGGGAGAGGGAGAGGGAGAGGGAGAGGGAGAGAAATAGGGGGGATGGAAGTGTGTGTGATATATGTAGAGAGTAGGGGATGGGAGAGAAGAAGAAGAGTGGGGGGATAAGAGTGTGTGTATCTATGAAAGTGAGAGAGTAGGGGATGGGAGAGAGTGTGAAAGTGTGAAAGTAGGGGGTGGCAGAGAGAGTATACAACAATGGGTGAAGAGAAAGTAGGTGGTGGGAGAGGAAAAGAGAGAGGGGGGATGGGAGTGTGTGTGTGTGTAAGAGAGATAGAGCAGGGGATGGGAGAGAATGTGAAAGTGTGAGAGTAGGGGGTGGAAGAGAGAGAGAGCACGACGATGGTGGAGAGAAAGTAGGCGGTGGGAGAGGGAAAGAGAGAGGGGGGATGGGGGTGTATGTGTAAGAGAGATAGAGTAGGGGATGGGAGAGAGTGAGAGTGTGAGAGAGTAGGGGATGGGAGAGGAGAGAGAGAGTAGGGGATGGGGGAGAGTGTGAGAGTGTGAGAGAGCAGGGGATGGGAGATGAGAGAGAGAGCAGGGGATGGGGGAGAGAAAGTAGGCAGTGGGAGAGAGAGTGGGAGAGGCAGAGAGATCTTGTACAAGATGGGAGAGAGAGAGAGTAGAGAGGGAGAGAGATAACTTGAGAGAGAGAGATAGTAGGTTGTAGTAGTGTGAGTGTGAGAGAGAGTAGGGGGTGGTAGAGAGAGTATGACGATGGGGGAGAGAAAGTAGGTGGTGGGAGAGGGAGAGAGAGGGGGAATGGGAATGTGTGTAAGAGAGACAAAGTAGGGGATGGGAGAGAAGAGAGAGAGTAGGGGATGGGGGAGATAAATTAGGTGGTAGGAGAGGGAGAGGGAGAGAGATAGGGGGGATAAGAGTGTGTGTGAGAGATCTAAAGAGTCAGGGATGGGAGAGGAGAGGGGGTGAGAGAGGTAGAGAGAGTAGGTGGTGGGAGAGGGAGAGTGAGAGAGAGTAAAGGATGGGAGAGAGTAGGAAGAGAGAGAGGGAGGGGATGGGAGAGAGAGTAGGGAGGATGGGGAGTGATGTGTTTTGAGATAGTACGTACACGCTTTATAGTGCATATGCATTATAGTGCGTATGCACTATCTAAAATCACCAAAAAATGGTAAAAAACCAACCTTGGGGCCCATTTCATCCATTTTAAACTTTTGGTCTATTATGCTCTCTGTTATTTTGACAGAATACACAAGTTTCAACATAGAAAACACTATTTCAACACTTTTGGAAGGTAGCAAACACCAAATTCAATAATTGGATAAGTGATTTGAAGAATTTTTGAATATTCCTTTAATAGAAAAGGTTAGTGCAATCCATTTTAAATATTGTTTTTCGATATATAGATACAAATTTGATTATAATTTGATATGTTATGTAATATATAGTGAGTTCATTTAAAATTGTATGTTTGAATGAAATGTTATTTCGAAATGGTTAGAAATTTGACAAGTCGTTTGATATATATTGTGTATTCATTCAAATAATTATAATTTTTATATGTAATTGAATAATTTGTAATTTACACATTTTAAGTAATTTGGATGTTTGAATAATTTGACATGTAGAAATCATCATCATGCCAAGGAAGAAACCAAAGATTCAAACAAATGCAGATAGGGAGAGAGATTTGAAAATTAAAAGAGATAAAATGAAATTACTATGTGAACAAAGAAAATTGCAAAGCAATGATGAAGAATCGACTTTCAAAGAGGATTAAGAACCACCAATACAAAGAAACAAGGAGGAAGAATTAGAAAGACAAAGAGAACGAATGAGATTGTTACGCTCAAGAAGACAATTGAATTGTGAAGCTACACCATCCTCCAATGTTGGAGTCATATCGTCCACTACACCATCTTCGAATGTTGGAGTCATATAATCTACTACACCATCTTCCAATGTTGAAGTCATATCATCCTCTCATGTTGAAGAGACACTAATTTATAGATCTGACGATACACACACTCCATCATGTCATATTGAAAGCACAACATCAACACATCAAGTAGGTGATATTCCATCTTTTACATCTTATTGCCAAGGCACATCATCTTCGGTTCAAGGTAGGTAATACACTCAACCTTATATTGATGTTCAAAATGTTAAAAGAATTGAAGAGATTAGAACACCTTCTAGAATTAATTTTAGAAAACCAAAATATTTGATTGATATTGATACTAACATTTTGAAATCAATGCCTGACAAGATTAGCAAGTGTACTTGTCAAAGAAAAGTTAATCATATGTGGAGATTATTTTTTGAAGAATTAAATATTACAAGTCAATGCCAATTATTTTTTGAAATGATGAGGAATTTGAAATTTAGGCCTATCATGAAGATTCTTGGGCTAAGAATGATGGATGATTGAAATGAAAGAAATATTGTAAAGAATCTAATGAGCGCTTATGACAAAGTGAGTTCTAAATCACACACCACAGATACTAATATGACAAGACAAGTACTCACATCGACAATAGTAAGTAGCCAAATGAAGAAATCTTGACTCATGAGAAAGACAAGAAAAAAATTTAAAATTGGTAGAGGTACCTTAAGGAGAGACATGCTAAGGCGTGAGAGATTAGAAGATCCAACAAAAAATGAGTTATGGACATTTAGTGGTAGACTACCATGAAAGGATAAAGAAATTAGTGAAGCCTTGAAATCATTGATCGAAGATTTATGGAAAAATAACACACGTGTTTCTCCTAATCAAAGAGATGTTGTAAGAAGGAGGATTGGTAGCCAAAATCGCGAGCCACATGCGAAACATTTTTTGGAATCAACTCAAACACAATTTTTTGCAAAATTTATTGGTATGTATCCTCAAATTCAAATAAATCAAAGATTTTTTGAGATGGGTAAACCTTTTTATGTGAAAATAAATCACACACGCACAACTTGTTGTTGTAGGATACATATTGAATTTTCTAACCATTTTGATGTTTTTTAGGCACATATGCGTAGTTTTGCATTCTCAGTTTGTTTTGCAAGATTGTGACATAAAAGAGCCACCAAGATCTTCAAGGGAATTCATATCCAATATTTTATGTGAAATAGGGGATGACCAACAATTTTATAAGACATCATGCTTGGATGGTACGTGCTTATTTTGTGGTTCTTTGCAACTTTTATCAACTTGTCAACATATGTATAGTACACATGATATTGGAAATGAAATAGTAGATTATGGAAAATTCAAGACAGTGACATATACTCTAAAAGATGGGAAACATGGTAAAACTTGTGATCTAGTTATTGAAAAGATTCCAGTGTATGAGTTCATGAAGATTTTTCATGAAAAGATTATTTACAAGTATGCAAGGCGTACCCATAGAGCTCGATGGTTGGATTTGCAATTCAAGTTATGCAAGGATACATTTCCATTGGATGCCATTGTTTCAGTTGTAGATTTTGCAGAGAACTACACACTACAACCACAAAATGAGGTGCAAGCAAAGTATTATACATCTCAACAGGTTTCCATATTTGTTCACATAACATTCATGCATTCACCTACATGTACAGAGGATGATAGGAAGATTTTGAGGGAGTACTATTTTTACATCAGTGATGATCGATCACATTCTATGGAGTTTGTACATGGTCATTTTCAACTATTTTATGCAGATTTGGCTAACAGGGGCATATCATATCATCAACACATTATTTGGTCAGACAATTGTGCATCTCAATTCAAGAATGCATGGATGTTCTATTGGTTGAGTAGGATGCACAGGTTGTGTATAATTCAATATATGTAGAATTTCATAGAGGCTGGTCATGGTAAGGGAGAGCACGATGGTGTAGACACATGCATTAAAAGAGCCTTGTCTCGTGAAGAATTAAAGTACAAAGATGGAGCAATATTGATAGATGCAAAATCCATCATCCAATGGTGTAACGCTACAATGGGTCCAGGTAAGGAAGGTGAGTCTACAGTTCATAGATTTTTTTGGTTGATAGATAATACTAACATTGCACCATATCAGGATTGTTGCACACTAACATGATCTAGTGAGTTACACTCTTTTAGAAGCTCTGATGTAGGTTCATGGAGTATCCACACATGAAAAATGGCATGCTATTGTCCATCATGTGCAGAGGAAAATTGGGATGACTGTGAGTCAACTGAATGGGTGGACAAATGGGATATATGGGTTTTGGACCCAATTGACACCTATCGTCCCCCACAAGCACTGGAAATGGTAGAGATGGATTCATCTATTGACTTTGACTGCTTGTCAGATCTAGTGCAACCTAGTAATATATATATATATATATATATATAAAGCACTGGAAATGGTAGAGATGGATTCATCTATTGACTTTGACTGCTTGTCAGATCTAGTGCAACCTAGTAATATATATATATATATATATATATATATATATATATCTTTGTAATTTCAATATGTAACTTTATAACTTTTACCCAAGTATTTTTTTGAATTAATGACCGCATTTTGTACATTTGTCACTGCAAGCCATGTTTTTACTATTATTGCACTTGAAGAGAATGAAGAAGGGACAAATTATTATTTGTGTCATTGTGTTGAAGCCAAACAAAAATTGGATCACTCGGTTATAGATGGTGAAGGTTTAGAGTACCATGTCGATGCGGTGGTTGTAACAGGCACATGGCTTAGACAATATCCTATGAAGAATCCTAACTTGTGGTTATTCGAGGATTGGCAAACAAAGAGGAAGATTCATCATTATTCAAACCTTGTTGTCGCATCAAATGTCCACTTGATAAAATATGGTGGAAAACCACATAATAAGATTCTTTGGAAAGTTTGTGAGTCAGACCATGAGGCAATGCTTGAGACATTAAAATGTCAAGCAGATCTAGTTGGCTCATTAGATTGAATTGGGAGAGAGAGAAAAAGTGATCAATTGGATCCAAATACAATGTTACAACCTCTTCCCCAAGACTATCACATGACTAAGGTGGACTGTATTGTTATGATGTGTAAGTGATGAGATTTAGTTTTTATTTGTTTAGAATCTAGATACATTATTTGAATTTATATTAGATTCTTTAATAGGACCCATTTTTTTAATCTTATCTTAGATTTTTTACTGTGCTAATTCTTCATTTGTAGGTCACCAAAGAAGAGGGCTAATAAAGTTGATGCACAAGTGATAAAGGGTGAGATGCCAAAATCATTTGTGAAATGGTATTATCAATTCACATCCTCAATAGTTATTTGTGTTCTTTTTTCAAGTACCATTGTATGCTAATCATCTTATGCCTGGAATTGTAGAGGTTAAATTATGTCAATACTAAGTTTTTTAGCATCAATTGGTCACACTAAGTATAGTAGTTGTATCATGAATCCTTTTGAACCAATATGACTAAGATTCTCGAAAGAAGACTAAACCATATCATCTGTCTACTCCCTCTTTATATAAGAGTTTTTCAAACAATGAGAATGAAACATTGATTATTACTCCTCCCTCAATGTAAAATTCTCATTGATTGCATTTTGTAAAGTTTTAAGTCACTATCAACCTCTACATCAAATTATTCTTCTTATCATCAAATTACACAACAATGAGAATATGAACGATGACTTCTTCACATGAACCTGACAATTATAAATGCTACACCTTAATAAATGTTTGCTCTTGGTCTTTACCATTCGAGCTTATAATACAATACATTGGCTTCATTTGTATTTGGAAGTATTTATTATGTTTGTTCCAAAATTCATTCTTCATTTGCCAATATGAAAATGCGACTATCATGAAAGGCATAGTCTTATAATTTGTAATTTGTATAGTGGTATAAAAGCTTGGTTGTGGGTTTGAATCCATACAACCTATGATGAGTGAATAGTGTCATGCAAAAAACCCTTCATTTATTTTTCTATTTCAAACACATTCAACCATAATTACCACCATTACCACTACCAAGGGATGAAGTCTTGTAGGCTTATAGGTAAAATTTTGATTGGTAGCACGATCTGCTTAACAAGGTCATCACCAACATTGGTGATCTTGCTATGAGGTGGATTAGTATTAGTGTCCAATGCAATACTATCCTTCTAGTTGAGAAGCATATTTGACCCATTCCCCTAATTGCTTCCCTCCCCAAATTTTCCATTGCCCGCATGACCCTCATTCTCATGCATTTATTCTATTTTTTCTTCTACCTCCTCCTTCACTTGGCCATTTTGCAACACCGTCTGGATGGAACTCTAGCCTTCCTCAAAACCATTATACATGACCTCTCCTTCTTCAAGATATTCTATAAAAAGTTCCTCAACCCTTGAACCTTTCAAAACCCCAATCTCAATGGAAGGCTTCTAGACCAAAGGAACTAGTAGATTCGGTTCTTTAAGAGAAAGAGACAACAAATCCAATTTCCTAGTTACTAGATGGAAAATTGGGGAAATCATTTCAATTAGTTGTAAATCGAAAGGAATTATAAGTAAACTATATCAATATAATAAGTAACTTAGTAATTATATCAATATAATTTAATTAATAAGAAAATGAATTTATTACTCTAACATATAGTACATTATTTTGCACACAAAGGTGTTGAATTTGATGCTTAATAGATTTACATACATGTGTAATAAATAATAAGTGTTGTAGCTTTAGCATCAACACTATAAAATGAAGGATGTCATACTACATTCATAGAGGTACCAAAATATTTTATTTGATATGGAGACAAAAGAAAATGTGTATTCTTCATAACTGCATTTGAGTCTCATGTATTATCATTTTCAGCTATTGACATCAAAGATTCCTTTACATCTTCATCATTGTATTGATCAACAAGTCCTTATTGCACTCACTAGTTCTAAGCCAATGACTAAGGTATGAAAGAGTTTACATTAAAATTTCATTAGTACTGAAATTCAATATAAAATTCATAGGCACAATCAAGTGATAACTTTGATGGTTTTTGTAGGGTCTTATTACTCCTGACCATCAGTGTATCCCTGCGGTGTATATATAGAGGAATTATCAGCTAGCTGCAAGAAAATATTAAGTTTTATGTGTAAATATATATACATTTTTATATAAAATAGTTATTCATTCACATATAATTTTGATTATAACATGTCGAGTTACAAAAGATTCTAGACTAATGGACTAGTGAGCATGTTAGGAAGACCTCGTTATATACACCATCTCCCACTTGTTGGAAATTAAAGACAATTAGGGATTTATTTTGTTCCCCTAGTTGGAAAGAGTATATATCTAATGATGTACATTTTACACCTATATGGCATTATTGGGCATATGTTTTGTATAATTTTTTCTATGTATGTCATTTTTTACATATATTTTATGTATGACATTATTAGACATATGCTTATGATGTTTCAAATTATTGATAAATGAATTATATGATATTGTTAGACCTTATGGAATCAACTTTGATTTTTTGTTATCACATTGGTTTGATGCTTGTATTACTAGATTAGTTGATTGGATGCTAAGATTTGATGATTGTAAATTTTAAGATATAATATTTTGGAAAATCAAGAAATTTCATAATGCATATTACCTTAGACCCATACAAATGTTTTTATATTTAAAGATCAATAGTTATCCATAGCTTACAAAGTTTAGAACCTTTATGTTGGTTGAATTCTTTGTTGATGTTTTTCCATGTGAATGGTTTTATGCCACTTTAATTTTATGCCTATAAAACACTATATACAATGATGCTTCTTGTTAGCTTCAATAAGACCCTATCTTGCCCAACATGCTAAAACCTCAATAATGATGTTTTTTTTGTTCATAGTTTGAATACCATTGTTTGTAGAGTTTGATTCTATTAGTTTGATTTTATTAATAGCCCCATGATATATTTTTAAATATTCCACATGTTTGGTTTTATATTCAATCAATCAACATATTTTCCTTTTAATTCTTCCACATTTGGCATATCCATCTAACAATGAACTTATGATACTCCCATCAAGAAGTACATGATTGCATGGTTTTATGGTGGATGTCCCTCTCTTTTTTAAATTCCAATTTTATTCATCTACATGAGTAAGGGAGATCAATTCCATTTCTTTCAATTGTATTTAAAGGTCATTAAAGTTTTTTCAAACAATGTGATTAAATAAATATTATTCAACATTTACCTCTATCATCAAGGTTGATTCATTCCTCCAAAATTGAAAGCCAAACTTAACATAGAAAAGTAAAGCAACCCTCAACTATATTCTCATTAAACACTGTGAATTCAAATATCTTTGACGGGGCATATCTCAGAGCTCGTGCAAGATTTGGATGAGGTTCTAGTTCCTACAGGACCATGTTACAGAGACCTACAATAACCTCGCTCCCTTTTTGGATATCGCATTCCATTTTTATTCTACAATGCCATCTCGGGTGATGCTGAAACTTGCAGTGTTGACCAGTACAAAATTGCCAATTGCCAAATCTCTTTCATCTTTCATTGTGGGATCAAACTGTCTACTCCATTAGCTCTGGGTGGCTAGGTAAACCCTATCCCCAACCTCATCCTATCCCCTTCAGTTCTCAAACATTCTCAGGCACGCTGAACCATAATGTCCCTAAGGGTCACTAAATGCCACAGGGCTGTAATATTTGACGGGGCATATTCAGAGCTCGTGCAAGATATGGATGAGATTCCAATTCCTAAAAGACTGTGTTAAAGAGACCTACAATAACCTCTCTCTCTTTTTGGAGATCACATTCTGTTTTCATTCTACAACGCCATCTCGGGTGATGCTGAAACTTGCAGTGTTGGTTAGTACAAAGTTGCCAACTGCCAAATCTCTCTCATCTGTCGTCGTGGGATCAAACTGTCTGCTCCATTAGCTTCGAGTGGCTAGGTAAACCCTATCCCCAACCTTTTCTTCTCCCCTTCAATTCTTGAACGTTCTCAGGCACGTTGAACCAGAATGTCCCTAAGGGTCACTAAATACCACAGGGCTGCAATCTTTGACGAGGCATATCTCGGAGCTCGTGCAAGATATGGATGAGATTCCAATTCCTAAAAGATCATGTTGTAGAGACCTATAATAATCTCTCTCACTTTTTGGACATCACATTCCATTTTCATTCTACAATGCCATCTCGGGTGATGTTGAAACTTGCAGTGTTGGCCAATACAAAGTTGCCAACTGCCAAATCTCTCTCATCTTTCATCGTGGGATCAAACTGTCTACTCCATTAGCTCCGGGTGTTCAGGTAAACCCTATCCCCAACCTCATCCTATCCCCTTCAATGCTCAAACATTATCCGACATGCTGAACTGGAATGTCCCTAAGGGTCACTAAATACCATAGGGCTGCAATCTTTGATGGGGTGTATCTTGGAGCTCATGTGAAGTATGGATGTAATTCTAGCTCCTAAAAAACCATGTTATAGAGACCTACAATAACCTCTCTCACTTTTTGGAGATCACACACTGTTTTCATTTTACGACACCATCTGGGGTGATGCTGAAACTTGCATTATTGGCTAGTATAAAGTTGCCAACTGCCAAATCTCTCTCATCTTTCATCGTGGGATCAAACTGTCTACTCCATTAGCTCTGGGTGTCCAGGTAAACCCTATCTCCAACCTCGTCTTTTCTCCTTTAGTGCTCAAACATTCTCAGGCACGTTGAACCAGAATGTCCCTAAGGGTCACTAAATGCCACAGGGCTGCAATCTTTGATGGGTCATATCTCAGAGCTCGTGTGAGATATGGATGAGATTCCAATTCCTATAGGACCATGTTGTAGAGACCTACAATAACCTCTCTCACTTTTTGGAGATCACATTCTATTTTCATTCTACAACGCCATCTCGAGTGATGCTGAAACTTGTAGTGTGTGATGGAAGGATCTTAATTATATTGTTGGAAAGCATATCTAGCATGTCATTTTTGGAAAGAAAAATCATGGAACTTGGTAAATGTTTCATAAGTTAATGAAATGTGTTACTACCAGATTATGTAAACTTAGGATTATATGATCTCCAAGATTTTGGTTATGTTCTTTAGCGCACCTTGGACGCAAGGTAGTGTGTAGCTTCTACTCCCTCTTTGTGAGTAATGTTAGTCACTTTTTATATGTAAATTGGTTTTCAATTGGGTATGTTATTTTCAACCTTAATGGTGATGAAGGATTATAATCAGCTTGTAACTATCTAGCCACCAGATTTTTTGTGATTTCATCAAATGTGGGTTTTGTTCGTATTTATTTATTTATTTTTATTTGTTGTGCTCTTGACCTTTGAGGCTTTGAATTTAAACTTGTGCACTTTGCTTTTTGAAATTTTATGTTCTTGAGGTGGCTAGGAGGTATGTTCTATGTTGCTAGTTATGTGTTGTGATGTTCTCTATCAGGTTTAATGTGGAACATTGATAGAATGTATAAGGGAGTAGATTGCGAAGAACATACCATTCTCCTTTTTGTAATACACTATTTATTATATTTTAATTAAACTCACTTCTAAATTGTATCTTCCACTTGGACCCATTCCTCGTTTGGCAATCCCTGAGATTACCAATTCTTATTAATTCGAGTAGAGACAAGATGAACCAGATTAATACAATGACCTATATATTGAAGGAGGATGGTTAAGAGATGGTCTAGGAGAGATCAGCCAAGGATAAGGATAGCATAATAAGAAAACGATTATTTATCTGGTGGATATAAGTCTTTTATATAACAAACCATTTATATGCATAGTAAAAGAACTAAACATAGATTTGAGACATATTGATCACCTGCAATCTGATCATCTTCACAAGTATGCAACTTTTGTTTCACTGTTTCATGCGGGTTTATTGAACTTTCTTTATGAGGTCATTTACAGATGGGATGTTGAAAGGTTGAGTTCCTATGGGCTGTCAATACTTTGACTATGGTGACATATGATGAGGTTGTCACATTAATTGGTCACATTCCTAATATTGACACACAACTAAATTGGGACCAACTATTCCTCACAAGTTTACACCAGTAAACATATTTTAATGGAGATGTTCTATACATGTGATGCTCATAGTCATCTATCTTTTAAGAAAATCATCACTACTTACATGTGATGCTCTATACGGCCTATTGTGTGGTGACCATTCCAAATATAAATTGTTCACGATTTCATATGAAACTAAACTATCATTTCTTCCCATATTATTGGTTTTTCTTCCCCTTCCTCTGTTTGCATTTCCTCTACCACCTTCTTGTCTCTCTTTCTTCCTATTGACCATATCTTATGCACTTATAGCCAATTGGAAACTATCTCTAAGCATCTTAGGAAAAATCAAGGTAATACCATTTTGGAAGTTTTATATGAGCCCATTAAGATACCTTGGAACATTTTGATCTTTATTCTCTAATCCACCTCTTATGCTCAACTTGTGAAATTCCTCTATGTAGGTCATCACACCCATCTCCTTTTCTTTCAAGTTATTCCTTATCCTCTATTTTTGTATTGTATTAGTTGATGGAAGAGGCACATCCTTCACCATTTGGTCATGTTTGTTCCACCCTTACAAAACCTCTTTTCCATTACACTACTCCACCATGTCAATGTTGGCCCTCTTAGCACTGTTTTGTATAGCTTTACCTTATTTTACTTCACTTATATCTCCATAATTATAATAGTTCTCTTGGGAATCTATCAACTGCAAAACCTCTTCACTATCTATCTTGCCATGATAGATATGGAAATCAGTTATTGTCTTTATTCTACCACATTGAAATATCTTCAACAACCTTATCATCCTTCTTTCTTCAAGATCTAAGTCCCCTCCATCCTCTCCATGAGGATTGTCAAGTTCTTAAGCATCACTTTCTTGTTCTTCATGCACATCCCTCATAGGAATCCTTTCCAAAGCTTCCAAGATTTCTGAGATGGTTGCATTTTACTTGCTTACTTGTCTCACTTCTCTTTACCTTATTGCATCTTAGTCTCTTTGTTTCCTTAACTCTCTATCCATTATTTTAGTAGCTTATATCATCTCTTGTATCTCCTTCTATATTTTTTTTTTTGGAGGCATCTTCTCAATATAACAATCTACAACACAAGTAACTAATTTTGCACCCCTCAATAGATCTACTAGATTTGATACCAATGATTTGAGGAGTCAAAATAGATCCCCAAGAAGTAATAAACATTCAGGAAATGACTTGTTTCAAGAATAGATTCAAACCATTAAACTAAATACCTACTCTTCTCCACAAGGGTCCCTCCAAATGTTCAAATTGGGTTACCAAACCACATTCCACAAAATATCCTTCTTATGAGGAGCATTAAATCCTCTAATATTCTATGATATGATATTCCTTTATAACTTTTGCTACAACTCTCTTAGATGGTGAACTATCTCCCATTTACTATATCAACTTTACTTGACAATTAGCTCAAACTCTCACTATGGGAGAATGTTAAAGGAGAATCAGATGCACAAGAGGAAGCAAGCTTAAGACTTTAGGGAACATGGAGGATGAAGGAGCAGAGCGCTATAAAAAGGAATCCAGGATAGGGAGATGGATGAGGGGATTATAAAGCTGATGCAATAGGATTTCAAAGAGTCAGATTGGCAGAAGATGGGTTTCAGAGATCCCTAGGAATAGGATTATGGATCTCGAAAGATTAGGCTTGGTGGATTGATTTGGATTGGTGGATCCCTAAGACTAGGATTGTGGATCCCTAAACCTAAAGGTGAGGAGTGATTCAAAGAGATACTGATGCATAAGCTGGGGTAGGGGAGACGGATGTTGGATATGGATGGGGGATAATGGAGATAAAGGAAAACCATTGAAGCTTTTTGAGCGGGGGGATACTTCAAAGAGAAGTATCACCATGTAGTTGAGCACTAGATTTGCTATAGGACTGTTGGTTAATTGCAAAGTTTACAAATAACATCAAGGCCTTTTCACCAACTTTTTAGGTGTCTACATTTTGCCCCTCTTTGATGTGATGCCGCAAGTGGCATGGCATCAAAGATAAGAAAATAAGATGCCCAAGCCTAGAGCAGAAGAGGAGAGAATGGACTGCAAGATGCCCCCTCAAGAAGGCGGCGGGGAGAGAAAGCGAGGCTCGACGATTTCTTGAAAAGTACAAGAATTCAAGATGAGCAAGAAGACTCAGATTGGCAAAGAGAAGGGGCTGAATTAGCTCAAACTCTCACTATGGGAGAATGATAAAGGAGAATCAGATGCACAAGAGGAAGCTAGCTTAAGACTTTAGGGAAGGTGGAGGATGAAGGAGCGGAGCGCTATAAAAAGGAATCCAGGATAGGGAGATGGATGAGGGGATTATAAAGCTGATGCAATAGGATTTCAAAGAGTTAGATTGGCAGAAGATGGGTTTCGGAGATCCCTAGGACTAGGATTATGGATCTCGAAAGATGAGGCTTGGTGGATTGATTTGGATTGGTGGATCCCTAAGACTAGGATTGTGGATCCCTAAAGCTAAAGGTGAGGAGTGATTCAAAGAGATACTGATGCATAAGCTAGGGTAGGAGAGATGGATGTTGGATATGGATGGGGGATAATGGAGATGAAGGAAAACTATTGAAGCTTTTTGAGCGGGGGGATATTTCAAAGAGAAGTACCACCATGTAGTTGAGCACTAGATTTGCTATAGGACTGTTGGTTAATTTCCAAGGTTACCAAGAACATCAAGGCCTTTTCACCAACTATCCAGAGGACTGACGAACTGACTCAAAACAAACATGCAAGGATTGCACCAGTAGCACACATGAATCCTAGATTAAGTAGTGTGGAAACGACACTGGGTAACCCACAAGCAGAAAAAAACAAGCAAAAGACATGATGAAGACCTTACGCTCTGATTGCCCCATTCACAGTATACCATGATATGGAAGATCATGGAAACCTTGAGGAGGGAACAAGGAGATTGCTTGGAAAAGATATTTAAAGACCCAATAGGGAAGAGTCCAAATCAAAAGAAAGTGAAAATCCAAAAGAGAACCGTTAGCCAATGAGATGGGTAGGACGAGCTACTAACGGACCAAGATCAGACATGAGGAAAGCTATATCCTGCAAGGACATATTGGAGAGCACCTAAGCTGGTGGATTTGGATGAGTGATGCGTCTGGCAAGTTGAACTAAGAAACATAACACTTTGGTGACAGGAAATCTAGCTAAAGGATGCATTGGAATAGCTAACCAAGATGTGCGATGAGTGCAAGATGCTGATCAAGGACAAACTGACATGAATATTGGATAGATACAATGTTACTAAGCTAAAGAGGATGTACAAGCTGATGGACCAAGATATGTTACAAATGTACAAGTTTGTTCATGTTTTGGTTTTTGTGAGATGGAAATGTTTGTGAAGGATGGGATGTCTATAATAGGTGATAGGTGGATAGGTAGATGGTTTATGAAAAGCTTAAGTGAAAATGGGGTTTTGTGTGTGCACGTGATAGTATACAAGCTAGGATACAAGATTATTTACAGGCTAGAATATGGTACAATCTTTGGACAAGATTCAAATATACAAGGTATGGTACAAGATTTACAAGGTATAATACAAGCTTTGGTATAGGATTTTACAAGCTGAGGTACAAGATTTTACAAGCTGTACAAGAGGTATTTACAAGCTCCATTAGATTTTGGATATTTGGTTGGAACACTAAGGGAATAAGCAGGTGTTTTATGGGATGGTGGGTGAATGGATGAGGGATAGGATAGTGATAGATAATGGATTAGTCTTAGTACACAAGGTGCCTGAATTACCAGGTTTTCACCAAGTTACCTATCCAAGGTGCTTGTATTGCCAAGTTTTCACCATTGGACGCTTATTTCTCTTTACTATTTATTTTATTTTATTTTTCAAAAGCTGGGTATACAAGGATCTTCAAGCATAGAACTTCTTGAGATGAATGATTTTAGTAGGATCATTCAAGAGTTCTCCTTTCGGTGTAGATAGCTGATAGGCTCCGAAGCCAAAGGAAGTAGTGACAACATAAGGACCAAGCCATGTAGATTCAAACTTGCCTTTCTTTTCTTGATCTGCTTGGACTTTCATGTTTTCTTTGAGGACCATGTCACCTGGCTGAAAGTGTCGTGGAAGCACCTTTATGTTGAAATTCCTTTTGAGATGAGTTTGATAGACTGTGAGATGATCATAGGCTTTTTGTCGCTTCTCGTCTAAGAGATCTAGCTGGGTGAGCCGAGCTACTTTGTATTCTTCATCTGATATTTGCGCTTGCAAAGATATGTGCAAGGAGGGAAGTTCAACCTCTATAGGTAGTACCGCTTCAACACCATAGACTAGGGAGTATGGAGTTGTGCCTGTGGATGTACGAAAGGAAGTTTGATAGGCCCATAGGGTTGGATTTATTTGTAGGTGCCAATCACGGCCGGAATCATTGACAACTTTCTTTAGGATTTTGAGGAGGGTTTTGTTAGTTGCCTCTGCCTGGCCATTACCTTGTGGGAAATATGGGCTAGAAAAGTGGTGATGGATGCGGAGGGAAGTGCATAATTCTTCCATGTTGAGATTTTCAAAGTTACCTCTATGGTTGGTGAAGATGGTGGATGGGATGCCAAAGCGGCAAACAATGTGGTACAAGATGAACTTGGAGACCTGAACTCCTGTAGCTGAGACTAGGGGGACTGCTTCCACCCATTTAGTGAAATAGTCTGTAGCTATTATTATCCATTTATGTCCATTAGATGAGAGGGGTGTGATAGTTCCAACTAGATCAAGGCCCCAACAAGCAAAAGGCCAAGGTGGTGCAATAGGCTGTAGATCCTGTGCTGGAGCATGCACAAGATTTGCATGCTGCTGACATGGGAGACACTTTCTGACAAAGTCATAGGAGTCTTCTTCAATGGTAGGCCAGTAGTAGCCTACTCTAAGGATTTTTCATGCTAGGACAATACCACTCATGTGGGCACCACAAAGTCTAGAGTGTACTTCCTTTAACACCATCGTGGCCTCATTTTGGTCTAAACATCGAGAGAGAGTATCGTGATAACCTCGACGATATAGGGTATTGGCTATGATAACATAGCAGGATGATTTTTGAATGAGGTTCTGGCATTGGGTATGTGTGAGGTGAGGGGATATGATACCATCATTAAGGTAAGCGTGAATCTCATGGTACCAAGGGGATTGGGGACCAACCAAGATACAAACACGGTTTGAATCCTCATTCGCATAGGCGGGTGTGAGGAGCTGCTCCACTAAAAACTCATACTGTGTAGCTGCTTGGGGAATTTTCAAGAGCGAGCCTATAGTAGCCATAACATCTGCTACTTTGTTCTGTATTCGAGGCACTTATGTAAACTGAAGCCTTGTAAAATGTTGGGTTAGCTAATCAACTAACTCTTTGTAGGGTAATAGCTTTTCATCTTTGGTTTGATATTCATTTAGGGCTTGCTTGATGATGAGTTGAGAATTGCCAAAGATTTGTAGCTCAACAATGTTCCATTCTGCAGCTATCTTCAATCCTGCTATGAGGGCCTCATATTCAGCTATATTGTTGGTGCTAGGGAATTTTAGCTTGAAGGCTTTTGGAATGTAATCTCCTTGAGGTGTGACCAACAATATTCCTGCCCCTGATCCATGAGATGTGTATGATCCATCAAAATAAAGTTTCCATGGGGGTTGTTCTTCAATTAGACAGATATGCTCATCTGGAAATTCTATGATCAATGGATAAGCATCTATTAGAGGTGCATCAGCTAGGTGATTTGCTATAGCTTTCCCTTTCATTTCCTTTCTATCCACATACTGGATGTCAAATTCGCTAAGGAGCATAACCCATTTGGCCAAACGGCCTGTAAGTGTTGTTCTAGAGAGCATATACTTGAGAGGGTCAATCTTTGAGACTAGTTGGATGGTATGAATTAGCATGTAATGGCGAAGCTTTTGAGTTGAGAAAACAACTGCCAAATGAGCTTTTTTTATAGGAGTGTAATTGAGTTCATAACCAAATAGGGTTCTACTGATGTAGTAGATGACTCTTTCTCTACTGTAGTCATCGAGCTGTGCTAGAAGTGCCCCTAGAGTAGTATGTGTTGCTGATATGTACAAAATTAGGGGATGACCAGGAACTGGTGCAACCAAGATAGGGGGATTGATGAGATACTGCTTGAGATGGTCGAAGCTACGCTGACACAAAGGATACCACTTGAAGTTCTCATCCTTCTTCAGTAAATGTGAAAATGGTGTACACTTATCTGCAAGCTGGGAGATGAAGCACCGAACAGATTGAAGCTTTCCCTAAAGAGAAAAAAGCTATCACAGTGTTTGGGGAGGAGGCATGTCTAAGATGGCCTTGACCTTCTTGGGGTTGATCTCTATACCTTGTTTAGAAACTATAAAGCCTAGAAGCTTGCCAAATGTGACCCCAAAGACACATTTCTTGGGATTCAGCATGAGATGATATTTGGTTAACCTATCAAAGAATTTCTCCAGGTCAGCAAGATGATCCATGAAGGTACGAGACTTGACCAAGATATTATCCACATAATCCTCCAAAATGCTATGGATGAGAACATGAAAAATGGCTGTCATAGCTCTTTGATAGGTAGCCCCAGCATTCTTTAGGCCAAAAGGCATCATGTTGTAGCAAAAGGTTCCCAAGGGGTAGTGAATGTTGTCTTATGCTGATCCTCTTCTGCAATCTTGATTTGATTATACCCAGAAAATCTATCCATGAGGGACAAAATTTCATGTCTAGCTGTAAGATCTACAATCATATCTATGTTGGGCAAGGGAAAATCATCTTTTGGAAAAGCTTTGTTAAGACCTCTGAAATTAGTGCAGATTCTGATGTCACCAGAAGGCTTAGTGATGGGGACCATGTTGGAGATCCACTCTGAATAGTCGATAGGTCAGATAACCTTAGCAGCTAACATTCTTTCTAACTCAGCTTTGACCAGTAATGCCACCTTGGGGTGCATTTTTCTAAGCTTTTGTCTGACAGGCTTGATCTGTGGATTGACTGCAAGATGATGAACTACAAGCTTTGGATCAAGCCCTGGCATGTCCTGATATGGTCATGCAAATTGGCCAATGTTCTCTCTTAAGACCTCAAAGAGGAGATCAGCTTGGTCTTGCGATAGGGATGCAGAAATGTGAACAAGCCTAGGGATCTCTGAAGAATCGATGTTGACCTCCCTAGTATCCTCAATTAGAATAGAAGATATCTCTGGTTGATTATCTTGAGGAGGTAATGCTAAATCCTCATGTTCTACTTGTAGCTCTGGATGTTCTTGCTGAGGGGTTCTCTTCACTGCCTTAGCTAGTCTTAGATTCACCTTAGTTCTAGTTTTGGGCGTATTGGAACTAGGTTGGGGATTTTCTCCAAAATACCCCTTGGGATCTAGCTTGTAGATATAGGCAGAATCTAGCTTTATTTTCCTGTGAGGTGTTTTAGCTCCCATGAATCTTAGAAGTGCTTCCTCTGATGTGAACTCATCAATGTGTATGATGCTTGGTTGGTCCCAATCTATGAGTTGTGGATGGGCGAGTGGTAGGTCAATGAAATGGATGGATAGTTCTTGGAGAACAGAGTCTTTGAGGGAGATTTGGTCTAGGATATTGTTGTAGGCTCTCTTTTCAACTTCCTCAAGAATTTCTTCGATTTCGACAAGGTCATGGTGAATGTTCAAAAAAGCGTGATCATTCGTGTTGGTGCCCTCAGTTGTGGATATGCCAAAGCCAAGACCTAATTTTGATTCCAATTTGTGTGAGTCGATGGGGCACTACATGCCTCTTTATTCTGGTCCTAGACCACCACCTTGATAGTTCCATTTGTCAGTGATGAGCTTATGTTCCTGGGGATACTTCTGGCTAAAGTGATCAAGGCGTGCCTGATTCCTTTAAGGTGCATCCTTATGTAACCAATTGTTGATATTTGGAGTGAGCTCCTCATGAAGAGGGATTTTCGAGGATACAAAGGTTGTTGGACCAAACTATTTGTATCAAGGAGGTGGAATCTCCTTAGCTTTGTGATATGTCGTTCATCCATAGGCATGTGGATCAAGTGGGAGTGCCCTGATAGCAAATGCATCTGACAGACTATGCTCTCCACAACCCTTGTTATTGATCTTCATGGTAGATGGGGTAGAGGCGAGGATGGTTTCTGGGTCATTACAAGTGTGGGATGAGCTGGCGATGGATGTGCCGATATCAATTCTAGGGCAATGGTTTGTATATGAAGCTTCAACTGCATTGAAGTAAGCAAAGGGTTCTGGATTGGCATGGATGGTTACCTCAGTGCCTTGATGCAGAAATTTGACGCACTGATGGTAAGTGGATGGAACAGCTTTCATGGCATGAATCCATGGGCGACCAAGGAGGATGTTGAATGGTAGGTTTAGATCAATAACATGGCAGAGTGTCTCTTAGATGACTGGCCCAACCTTGATTGGCAGCAAAATAGTTCCTTCTGTGGTTCTTTCCAAGTTTTCATAAGCTTTGATGGTGATAACCTCACTGATGATATCTTTCTTAGTATACCTAGCTTGTTTTATGAATTTTAGGGTGCAAATATTCAAGGCTGATCCATTATCTATCATTACTCTTTTCACAAAAAAATTGGATACCATGATGGCTATGCAAAGTGAAAGGGTGTGATCTGGCTTGACCACAGGTATGTCGGTGGGTTTGAACGATAGAGCACATGAGGATGAAAGGTGTCCAACAAGATTACGAAAATTAGTAGCATTGATATTAGAAGGGACACGAGATTCTATGAGAGCACTGTCAAAGATGTTCTTATACATAGGACTAGTGCGAAGAAGGTCTAAAATGGATATTTGGGTTGGCATGTTCCCAAGGTGTTCCAAGATATTGTACTAGCTTTTTGATGGAGCTGATGGTGCTGGTGAAATGGGTGGGCTTGCGATGTTAAATTGAGCTCTTCGAGTGGTGACTGCACACTCATTGTTTGGTCCTTGGATATTGATAACATTGACAGAAGACTCTTTCTCAGATATATAACCTATAAGGCTACCATAGTCTATATAGGATGAAGTGTGGTCATTGTTCTTCCCATGCTATTGGTTTGGCTGATGGTTGTTGGTGTTGTTGTTTGTTTGGATAGGTGCTTTTCCAAGATTTTGATTGTTTTGAGGAGGAAAAGCATTTTGATAGATTTGTAAGCCTTTATTGGGAGAGGTTTGGGCACCAACAGTGATTTCCTTTTGATCAATGAGGTCTTGCACATAGTCTTTTAGTTTCATGCATCTGAGGGTAGTGTGACCTTTTACCCTATGAAATTTGTAGTACTCATTGTCTTTGTACCATGCAGCTTTGGATTGGCTTGGGTCAATTTTCTGGGTAGGAGGAAATTTGATGAGGTTTTCCTTGACTAATTTCTCAAAAATGACATCCAATGGCTCACCAAGGGGTGTATAGTTTCTAGGTGTAGGTTGGAATTTAGGCTTTTGTCCTGCAACTACATTGATGGCATTAGCTTGATTGCCAGACCCTTGAAAGTTTGGTCTTGGATTGTGGTTTTGATAGCTGTGGTTATTCTGTTGTTGGTAGTTTATAGCTTGCTGATTGTTTGGTTGATAGGGTGGGTTGGACTAGTTGTGAGAAGGACCAACAATATTCACATGTCTGGTGTCAGTGACATCATCTGTTGCAAAATGCTTGTTTTTGTTCCAATACCTAGACTTGTCATTGGAATGTGATTGATTTTGGTTGGCTTCCTTGTAAATCTTGACCACACCATCTTTAATGAGTCCTTGCTCAAGCATCATTCCTTTCTCTTTGATATCTTTGTAGGTTTGCAGACAGTTCATGGTCATGTGGTGAGCCAAGCTAGGATGGGCATTATCAATAAACATTTTCACCAAATGGCACTTTGGCAAGGTGCAAGATATGCGGGTGGTAAGGGTTTTCCATCTTTGCAGATATTTGGGAAGGCTTTCTCCACCTTTTTGCTTGGTGTGGACAAGATCAACTATTGATAGCTCTGTTTCAACAAGATGGGCATATTGGGCTACAAATGCCTCAGATAATTTAGAAAATTTTTTAATTGTGCCATAGGGGATTCTATAAGCCATTCAAGAGCTGATCCAACCAAACTTTTGGGAAAGAGACACAAGAGGAAGATGTCATCGTATGCCACTTCTTGGTAGTGCATGTAAAATTCTTTGATATGTGTGACAGGGTCTCCTTTTCCTCTAAATTTGTCAAATTTGGGTGTCTCAAAATGCTTGGGGAATGGTGTAAGGGCACACATTCTCAAACTTGAAATTTTTTGGATCATTTCCCTCTTGGATGTTCTTCAAAGCTATTTTCATGGCTTCCCATTCTGAATTAATGGGTGATGGCCAGGGTGCCCCCAATGTAGGAGTGCCTTAAGGTAGGTATGCACTAGATGGGGCCACTGAATATGGATGGCTGTGAGGGATTTGCTGATAGGGATTGTACATTGTTTGTGCAGCTACATGGTGGATGACACTTTGCTGAGGGGGAGGTGGTGCATAGTGCTGCATGTGCTACGAGGCTTGCTGTTGATATGGGATTTGAGGTTGGGATTGAGGAACATAAGCTGGCTGAGGGATAAATGAATTGCTTTGTGAAGGTAAGTTATAAGATGGTTATGAAGCTTGGGGAAAGGATCGAGGTGCTTGTGGGGTTTGACCAAGGTATGTGGGCTACACCCCCATTTGGGATGGTACCTGCAAATAATTGGTGGTTGGCTGGATTGGTGGGTTACCTCCTAGAAGTGGCATTGAAAAGTAGTTGGTAATAGGAGGTAATGGATTAGTTGGTGGTGGAGGTGGTGGGAATTGAAAGATAGGAAATGGAATTGATGGGTTTGATAGCTTTGTGGCTGGATTTGGAAGCTTGGTAGAGTGGTGGTGGGAGCTTGGGTCACTTGAGAGCTGGGCAGAACATTGGTAATAGCTTGTGGGGTTTGATAGCTTTGTGGAGTGAGGGTAGTAGCTTGTGGATTTGTGGCTGATGGCACTGAGCTCCCAAGACCAAATGGAAATGATGGGATTGTGCTTTGGGTTGTGGTGAACAAGCTGGGGGTGATGAAAGGTTGATTACTTGGCCCTATGGGCGGCATCGCTATTGTATATTGCTGAGGTTGGCCAAAGATGCTAGCACTGATTTGGGAGATGGGTGGATTTGGAAGGCTGGGTTGGGGAGCAGCAACAACAATAGTGAAGGGCATGAACGGTGAGGTTTTTTGGGTAAAGGGGGTTTGGAGTGCAAAGGTATGAACCAAGGATGGAGTGGTGGTGGCTGGGTTGGCTTGCGGCATGGAGATTTCAACTTGGGTGGATGATGGTATGTTTGGGTCTGTTGGATCATATGGATTGGCTGGAGGCTCTTTTTTTGGCATATATTGAGGATAATTTGGATCATAAGAGCCTATGGGTGGTGGCAACAACCCAAACAATGGGTGAGATGGATCTGATAATGGAGGGGGTCTTCCAAAGTCAAAGGTTCCTACATTGTCCCTTCAAAAATTAGCCATGATTGTCTCTTTGTTCTTGTCTATAATGGCATTTACCAATATTGCATTTCCTGGTTGGTTCATGAAAGCTTCAATGTTAGTAGATGATGGCATAGCTTTCTCTAGGCTAAAGGATGGTTGAGTGCTCAAGGGGGGTGAGGTTGTTCGATCCAAATGATAGGGCTCCATTGTTTCTTTCTTCTTGGCTAAGTGAGTGACGGGTGGCATGAAAAATGGTCCTAGGGATGAGATGCAACAAATGCTGGTGGATGCAAAAGGGAGGAAGGCTTTTTTGTGCAAATGATTTCCTAGGTTGAGGAAAAGCTATATGACAAAACCTAATGAGGATTGGGTTGGGGATTCTAACTTCAAAGATATTTTGCCAAAGCACAAAAGGTCTGCTTTCCTATGTGCAAGCTTGGTGGTGATTGTGTCAACTTAAGGATAGACTGATGATCCTTTAGGAAGAATGCAAGATTGACCTCTTGTGGATCCAAACCTTTAGCTCAAGGTGATGAGGGATAACAAGTGGCAAAGCTAGATTACCTTAGACAAAGCTTTGTCAAAGGGATAACCTTGGTGAGATTGGTGGTTTTGAAATATTTTTGGAATGGCAAACTTTTAGCAAGGTGACAACAATTTTTGAAGGCTTGGATGTGAAGATTTTGGATTGCTAGCTAGATGGTTTGGTCCTAAATGAGATGGATGAGCTAATAATGCTTAAGGGGATAACCTAAGATGGCTGACTTTTCTACAAAGATGACTCTAAGGTGAAGCTTATCCAAGAATGTGTGGAGAAACAAGGGTGTCTAATCATAGAAATCATGCCTAGTTGGTAAGGCATAAGCAGGATTAACTCCTGGATGTTGGCTAAATTTGATGGTGCGCTCTAACCAAGCCTCTTGAAGTGCTTCATCAGTAGCTTTATCCTCTGCTTTGTGGAGTTTGGAAATTTGAGGACTTGGTGTTAGTTCCTTTCTCTTGGCTGAAAGTTCTTGGTATGCCTGAGATGGTTTGAGTTTAACTTTGTGGAACTTCTATTTGGGTTTGGGTTTCTCTGACATCAATTCTTGAATCTACTTGGCTTTGAGAGACCTCAGTTATTTTACTTCAACTTGTTCAACTTCTGGAATAGGCAGTGACTACGCTAAGTGTACCCTAAGCTAGGATTGACCAAGTTTGGCAAACATTCATTCAATAAATAAAAAAGAAAGCAATAGATAGGAACAACCAGATAGAAGTTTTTGATTCTCAGAATGTGATACTTGTGCTGAGGAGTGTGTATGTTTTATAAATGTTTTGATCAGTCACTTCAAACACATTAACACTCTAGATGGTTGTCTACAAGGGTGACAATTGGTTTAGCTAGGGAGTCCTCGATATACCCAAAGGTACGTGAGGCCCAAATCTGTAGATGAAACCAACAAGATGTCACACAGCCGAGAGGAGTGGTAACCCACTTCTCCTCTTTCACTTCTCAAGGGTATAAAGTTCCTTGAGGCTTAGCCTAAGTGACAAAAATCTTGATACCAAGAGAGGTGTCTTTCGATTCACCTCTCGATTCTTATACTCTTCCAGAATGCTGGAGTTGAGGTTGTCCAAGGGGTGATGAAATCCCCAAGCAGGCCTCCTAAAAAGAAACAAGGTTTTGGATCCTAATCTTATGCACCCAAGATGGCCTCGAAATACAACAAGGGGAGAAAAGACTTGGATGACCTTGGGCTAAAAAAAAACACACTTGCTCTTTTACCAACTGACTCTTATGTGTGCTAATCTAGACTTTGCAAGCACTCATGTTTAAGAGACAATGTTCAATTCCAACTTGAAGCGTCGACAAAAGTAAATCGATCGAAGAATGCAAACAAGAAGAAGAGTTAGGGTCAACAAAAGCAAACTCGCGCACCCGGAGGCCCTCCACCTCAAGTATCAATTAATTTCCTTTAAAGCATTCAAGAGTTGGTGTGATTTTGTTTTAAGCCCAAAGCAAAGATGTGTGAGACTCGATTTGTCAAGCGCGCGCCCGGAGGCCCTCTACGTCAATAGTTGTTCAATTTTACTGCCCAAACTTGAAGTGTGATCGATTTAATCTAGAGTTTTGGTCATTTAAATTTTTTGATAAAGTTAAAGCAAACGTTCAAAGACCAAGTGAGTGAGTTAGATTGTGGAACATTTAACACCTTTTTCAAGTAGACCCATCCCCATAAATGGCGTTGAGATTGCAACCAATGGTTGAATTGATGCGTGATTAGAAAAGAGGTGAGTCCAAAGAACTACTCAAATTGATTTTTGCAAATTTGTATTTAACTTAAAAAAGTTTCTTAAATGTCCAAAAATCAAACTTTACCTAAATTGCATGTGGAAAAGAGATTTGTTTTGTTCAATTTTAGAAGCTCCAAATGAAGTGTTTGATATTGAAATGGTTAATTGATCCTTGAAATTCAAGATTGGATTTGTTGTTTTAATCATGCATTCAAGGAAAATTTGATTTTAATCCATGGCATTCAAGAGTGTTTTTAGCAACATGCATTCAAAGACAAGTGATTAAACATTCAAGTTTTTTCCTTTGAGCATTCAAGATTGAGATTTTGTGTGTTGTTTTAAGAACTTTGAAGTGCTTTGTTTTAACCTTAGATCATTCAAGGTTGTTTTGGACTCAAAAGTGAAAATGACTCTTTGGAATTTGGTTTTCATTCAAGATTTTGTGTTCTAGTTTGCATATTTTAAGCCCACAAATGATATTCCTAGATTGTTTTGATGCATGAAAAACCTAAGAAACATTCAAGATTTTGCAACAAGACATTTGTTTGGAAAAAATAACAAAGCTTTTAGGAAAATTTTTGGCAACCATTTAGGACTCTTAGTTTTCATAAGAACTTTAAAATATTTGCAAATGAGGTTCATTTTATCCTTGATTGATGCTGTGAGTTTGATTTAGATTTTAGTGTGCACTTAGTGTTGATTTTGAACCTTTTGAAATGGAAACTTGAAGTTCTTTTTAAATTTTCAAAAGTGAAGTGTTCCTAACTTTGCATGAATGCATCTAAAACCTTGATGTTGCAAGGATGCAAATGATTGAATTGGTTTAGTTTCACTTGTTAAAAGGTTTTTTTTTTTTTTTTTTTTTTTGCAAATTTTTAGTTTTTAATGGATTTAAGTATGATTTAGGCGTTCATTTTAATCACTAAAAAGAAGTGTGTATGATTTTTCTTCTTTCAAAAAAAATGTCCAAGATCTCCCACAAGAAGAAGAAGAAGAAGTAGATGGAATAAGAAGAATATAGACAAGAAGAGGAAAAAGAATTCCAAGTGCTTTGTCCACCTATAAGCTTGAAAAATCTGCAAACATTATGAGATAGATTATGAGTTCCTTTGTCTTTTTCATGCTCATGTGGACCTACAAAACCAATTTATACAATCCTACCAATCACAAAAAAAAAAAAAAAATTAGCCAAAATTAGCAAATGACATACAAAACTTGACTAAAAAAGCTAATGAAGATGACCCATGCGGGGTCCCATCGGGCGTGCCAAAATGTATATGAGCAATGTTAGTATGCTAATAGAAACCAAATTTAAATAAAGCTTCTACAAACTAAACAAAATTCATAAACTTCAAGATAGACTAAGATGAGCTCTCAATTGAGAATATGAGCCATTAATGGGCTCTCTCAATGAGAAGCTCTCTTGTTGAGTAGCTTTGTCTAAATAGATAGGATGTATGCTCAAGCTTTATGCTTCAAAAAGGGCTTCAAATAGAGTTGGAATTTGGGTGTGAGTGTATGGTTTTGATGTAAAATGGAATTATGAATTTACTTCATGGATTGTGTTATTTTGCAAAGGGGAAGGATCCAATTTATAGGCAAGAGGCTTGAGGGATTGAGGGCTAAGATGCAAGGATGAAAAAAATCTCATGGAGGGCTCAGATTGCATGAGAAGAGAGCACATGGATTGTGCTTCTTTATAGCCAATCAGAGAGTGACACATGTCACAGGGTGAGAGGATGGAGGAAAGGGGAAGGACGAGTCAACAAAGGAGGCTCAAGGGATAAAATTTTCATAAGGACACTCATAATGGCTTGTAAGAGCAATAAAAGGGCTTGGAAGAGTCATTTATGACCTTGTGGGTTTCATAAAGTTTTATGGTTGAGATATTTTGAGGGAGATGAGAGAAATTTCGACTTGGGCTTGATTAGGAGGGTTTTAAGCTTGCTTAGGATTGTGCAAATGATTAGAGGATGGATCAGGATGGTTTAGGATTAGCTTAGGGATAGGCAAGTGGATGACATTTAATGAGGGTGGGTGAAGGAGGAGATATTTGTTAACTTTGGCTTGGGTTAGTAAGTCTTAACCCATGTTTAGGGAATGTGACAAGGTTAGGAGGGGATTAGGATTAGGTTTAAAGACATCTTCTAGAAGAGTCTAGACTTTGCATGAGGATAAAGACTTTCTAGAATAGTTTAGAATTTCCTAGGATGAGGATGAAGACTTTCTAGAAGACTCTAGAACTTCTTAGGATGAGGATAAATTAGATTTTTAGGAAATAAATAAAGTTTTATTTATTTCAAGGGTTTGGGTTGAGGAGATATTTATTAAAACTTTTTTAATAAACATGAGGATTAATATTTAAGCTTAATTAAATATTTTGAGTTGGGATTAGGGGTAGGAAATGATGGGATTAGCCTTTAATCAAAATTAAAGAAGGATTAGAAGATTTTGGAAGAGGTTAGTGGTCTTAAGGAAATTGGCCAAGTTTTGGGCAAAAAATAATTTTTTAATTTATTTTGGGTTTTTTGGTCAATTTATTAATTAAATAATTAATAAATAAGTAAATAATGTTTAAATAAGATTTAAATATTTTTGGGAGGGATTCCTTAATTAAATATTTTTAATTAAGATAAAGGGATTTAATGGCATAAAAATAAATAAATTAATTAAATAATAAATGATGATGTCATCAAAAATTTTTTAGAAAATAAAAATACTTTATTTTCTAAAGGTTTTTAGGTGTCTACAGACACTTGAATTGAATTAGGCATGGGAGTTTGATGTGGAGAATAGCTTTGCAAAGGATCAAAATTCTTCTTAGAGTCCTTATTCGCAAAATATGACTTACTAATAGGTACCTTATGCACAACCAAGTCAGAATTAGTTAAATCCTTATAGAAATTATCAACTATTATTAGACTATAATGAATAAAAGGAAACATTATTGGGGTTACATGGATTAGTAACTATCACTATTCCCTTAAATAATAATGAACACTGTTGTATACACATAGCCAAAACTAAACAAAATTGTTGTTTCAAATGTTGTTATATGGACACTAGCTAAATAGCCTAATATTTGCACAACAAAAAGTGGGTAAAGTAAGAAAAACCTTTAATTGATGAGAAAAATAAGAAATCTAAGGAGGAGATGGCTTTAGTGCAACCAATTATATCACCAAGTACAAGATCAATCACATTACAAGACAAGAAAAAGATGAAAAAGTGTAGAAGAGATAAGGTAATATTAGATGAAGCTATCATACTTTCAATCTATGATCATACAAAATTGGATTCTGATGCTATGATAAATTATGGAGAATTGTGAAGGGGAAAGATGCAAAAGAGAAAGATAGGAAGTGAAGTACAAACAAGTATTATAAGATGTGAAGGACATCTTATTACAAATTGTTCTAGATGCACCAGCCAATGAAAAACCTCCAATGATTGATCAATTAAGTTTACTTGTAAAATAGGTAAATGCACCTAATGTTGATGTTAATGAAAATTTGATACAATTAGAAGAGAAAAGAATAGAGAAGAAGATTATGGAGAAACTAAATGAGTCCATTACTACTCAACAAGTTGAACTTGGTGGTATTACAATCGAGCTAGAAAATATTCTTAAGGAGATAATCCACCTACTCCAATAGTTATGTGGTGTACTATATTTGACACAATATATTTTAAAGAAAGTTGAAAAATATTGATGAGGATTTAAAGAATAGTGTTTTTAAGTTAATTGAGGTACCTTAGTTAATCCATGGTGATTTAAGTAAAGACATGGACAAGATGAGAAGACAAAGTCTTGAATTTTAAGCACTCTTGATACCTTACTTGGAACTCATACAAAAGAATGTTAATAAGGTTAGATAACTTATTCTTACTCCTAAAATGTCTATTATTTAACATGTGATTGAACTTTGAATGGAGATACATCCACAACACTTGGCATTGGATGGCCACTTGGTAAATATTAAGTCTATCTCTCTAATATTTGTAGACCACTATTTTGTTGGATAGAGTAATTTCAAACTACTAATTTCTTTAATGGAGTTCCTAATAATTCTCAAGGTTCTCATTTAGGTGACCAATTGCCAAGAGGTCCATGAATATTGCCTAATAAAGTCTATTGCCAATCAATATTGTATCAAAAATTCAAATAATTAGGTATTGACTTAAACTTGATAAACAAATGATAGAGAAGGAGAACTTTAAACATGAACAAGATCATAAATCATATGACGATGACATATTGCAAATGCTTAACTTATGCTTAAACAATGATAAAGTTTATTGTTAATCAATATTCTATCAAATTTTTGAATAGATTAGGTATTGAATTTAATTTCATACATGCACATATCTAATTTAATGTCATACACGAACATATATAATTTAATGTCATACATGAACAAACATGAACAAACATATCATATATTAACCAATAATATCATAAGTCGAATAATGTCATACATCGAATAAATGTCATACATCAAATATAGAATGTCATATACATCAAATGTGTATCAAATATGTCCACTGATGCCTATATATATACATGTGTAGATCAACTACATATTTTCCTTCCCACGAGGGGAAGGAAACAAGTCTCTCGACATCCTTTTCCATCCTATGGAGGGAGATAGTGGAGATGACGGGGCCCTCCTAACACGCTCACTTGACCTCTTGTTGAGGCTCTTCTCTAGCTTCAACTAATACAAAGAAAGTAGATATGAATCAATATTTATTATACGTTGAAATCAAATATATGTACACACAAAATCAATTATATTCTTACCTCCAACAAATAGTCACTCTATAAGTTCACCTCAAATGCTCATGGATAGTCAGGCATGACGAAACCCTACAAAAATTCAATAAATATAATCACTTATAAATACACATATCACCAAAAAAAATATTGTACCCAAGTAAATATCACCAAAGTCATCTTATACCCACCAATTCCAACCCAAGTTTTGATTGTGGGTCCAAGATATTTAGAGCATGTGAAATTTGATCTAACAACTTATTTTTGGGTTTAGAGAGAAAATACATGTCATAAATGGTAAGATAAGGTCCAATAAATGAAAGGAATTATTTGATTGAAGTTGAAATAGAGAAGCACACTTATAGATAAGGGTAACCTTGAGTTTTTAAAGAAAATGAATCAATATAGGACTTAAATAATAATTTGAAGGTCCAATGAGTGTTTAAAGGAGAGTGTGAAATCAATGTAGGAACCCATAATGTATATTAAAATGGGGCTAAAAACAATACCAAATAAGTGTTCTTACTTTTTCAAATGATACATGTAGTCCCCACTTTATTGGAAGCATGTGTCCACCTCATGCACACAATAAAATAGAAGAAAAAAAGAGAAAGAGGTAAAGATTTTGGGAAAACTACAAGGAGATTAAATATCACCAAGCTGAAGGACAAAAGCTTCCAAACCAATAATATTAACTATTACATTCATTTGCAAGGATACATAAAAGAGCAACAAAATCCTAAAGCTTACTAAGATTCCAAGTCAACTAGTTGAAGAGACATCACTCAATAAAATGTCTCAATCTCAAGCATCGTGTTATAAAAGCTATAGCAAAAGCTCAAGTGGTCACTTGAGAAAAGAAAGAGAAAAAATAAAAGATAAGAAAATACTCAATGATTTATCCCACTAGCATAGCTATAAGAGTATGAAAAGAAGAGAGAAGGGCCATGAATCCAAAAGTCTAGTAAGTTATCTTATCCAAGTTTATTTTGTATGAGAGGAGGAGGAGGACAAGAATGAAAGAATGTAGAATTTTTTTATGCTAGTTCCATTCATCCCAAAGAAATAGTGAAGGAGAGTTGATGGTGTTGATTCCAAAAACTATAGTTTCTTTGAATCATAGGGATATGCTTATTTCTATTATCAAGTTCAACATTTGACTTGGCCTATGAATAATATTAATTTAAAATATAAATTCTCCTGCACTTATGACTCTACTAGACCAAGGTGAGTATATCTAATCACCAATTATATCTTTAAACTTGACTATTATTTATAGAAAACATATAACTTCCATCTTGTAGGTCCTACTCCTAGTTGCAATCAACTTGGAATACAACTAATCTTCTATTCCTATCTTTACTTTAAATTTCATTATCTCCTACTCTTAGTCCTCATACCTTTATTTGATTTTCCTACTTCTTCTCTACTTCTAACTACAATATGTGCTCCTAGTTCTTCTTTATCTAATTCTTTCACTGCCACTTCTACCTTCACTCCTAGTTTTTGAATTAAAAGTAGCCAAAACTAGGGGGCTGAACCTTTAACAACAAACTAACCTACTATTAACAGATAACCATTAAACAAAACTACCCCTTACCAGTTAGTAAAACAAAAACAAGGTTTCGATCCATAATTAAAAGAGTATCAGTAGGCCTAACATACATACTGCTTGTGTAAAAACCATAAAATCTATAGTAATATATAAACAAAGGTTAACATTAGAAATTTTGAGATTAACTATTATAAAAAACAACTAAAATTAAGAAAATTCTTTCATACCTCCGTCAGTGGCTATGAGCTAGCCATAGCTACGGCGACTCCACTATCAACAGACTGTCACAAATGAGGAGGTGTGTCTGACATCATGAGCTGCATGTCATACAATACACGTTACATCTAACATGAAACATAAAATAAATATAATCAAATGAATTAAATTAACATGAAACAACTGTACCTGTGTGAAGCTCGTATGATGTCTATGCTATGAGTTTGTGGTAAAGGTTGAGGGTCCTATGGAGAACTAATGCACATGCATAATTTTTTTTTGTCAATCCTTAATATGATTACATAATAAATATATGTATCAATAAAAATGATTAAATCGATACATACCTCAGGACTCGTGGAAGGGACAAAAAATGGGCCTAGACGATCACTGCTAGGCCCAACAACACTCTGACCCTAAATTTTGAACAATGTCAATAGATGCTAATTAATTAATCATTCACTATACATATGAAATGTGATCAAATTAGTAAATTATAATTGTAATTTACCTGTGTGTCAATGCTAAATGTGTCGTTCAAGAATTGATCGGTGACAAGCCCATCATCTGCACCATCTCCAGCATGATTGCCAAATGTACATAGGGATCCGCATGAAGTGCACATGTGACCACAATGCACAAAAGGCTCCCCCTCAACTAATGGGCCCATGGAATGGATGAGGGTCTGCATCAAAGCATTAATGGTCCCTAGAGTGCTGGCCTCTACATTTTCTTTCACAACTGAAGGAATAGTCACATGCTCGCGCTGTGGCTTGACCATAGGTGCCCTGATTACATTAGGGTCACAACGTGCTCTTGGCCTCTCAAATGATGACCCCCCACCTCTACCCTGGGAGTCTAATATATCAAAATAATTGGAGATCTCCCCAAGGACAAACTCACAATATAATTTCTTCAAAAAATACATGGGACCTCCTGATTGTTGCAAGGAGGGGCATCAAAAACCATCCACCATCTATCCCAAAAATTATTTCTAATAGCATCGTGTATGCACCAATGGATGGGGAATCATTTAGTACCATCTCTAACAGTATTTTGCTCACCGGGTTTTCTAAATAATGCACATATACTACCTTTTGGTATTTTTTTTTTTTTAACATCTTCATATGACAATTTATTTGCATAAATTCTTTTTTGTTCATCCCTCTTAACCTGCCAAATATCTAACTAACCACTAACTGAGGCTATCTGGGTGTTAATGGATTCGAGGGATGATGCCAATTGAGCCCTCATTGGATTGGTTTGTCTGGATTCTTTCAACCAAGAAATGAGTCTTTCTAATTCAATTTTGCCTCTCACTATTTCATTTATTATATTTTCTTGTGTGCTTGGTGGAGGTCTTGAAATTGGTTCGAGTTGTGGAATTTGTTGTTCTTCTTGAGGAGGGTTTTCGTTTTGAGGTTCTTGAGGGTTTTGATGTTCTTGTGAATTTTTTGGTTGATTATGAACATTTCCTGATAAAAAATCAATTGAAATCCAAATAAATAAACAAATCTAAATGAAATTTGAAAAAACCCTACAAAACAATATAAAAAACTTACAAAACAATATGAAAAATATATCAAACAATGAAAATTTAGGTTTATATCACTTACAGTGTCATCGTGGGTGCGCTTGTGGTCTTGGATTTCGTCGACGAGGAGGCATTTTGGCAAACAGTGGTGAAAATGTTAAGTCTTCAACTCGCGTATGCGCTGCTCACTGTAGGAGTAGAAGAAAATACTGATGAAAATGATGGGCTGCGGGTCTACAACCCATCATATATACTTTTTATGTTTTTAAATAGCGCGTACATGCTATAGCGCGTACACACTATAGCGCGCACGCACTATGGCTTGGGTTGCCCAAGCCATAGCGCGTGTGCGCTATAGTGTGTACGCGCTATAGCATGTACACGCTATTTAAAATAGGAAAAAAAAAAAAACTACTTGTCACCTTTTTGGCACCACAACTCGGTGCTTATGCCTGTATGTTTGATGATGTCTATTTTGAGATAGAGTTACAGAGGCATGTTCTGGTAAACTTGTTATATCTCTTAGCAGAGTTATTATTTTGAGAATAAAATTTGAAGACATGTTGGTGATGACGTGGCTATGTTTTCTCATCATAATATTGCATTTACGAAAAGCTATTCAAGTTGCAAGGTGGAAGATTTATGTTATTGCTAAGTGTAACGTGTTCTTAATGTGGTCCTATAATAATTAATTGAGAAGGTATAATAGCCAACTTAGGGAATTTTTTTGAGGACTCAGTATAAAGGAAGAACATTTTCCTTTATCATGGTATGAAATGATATGGTTTTGTGATTGATGATAAGCAACAATAAGAGTAGAATGCAAAGTTGAGCAGAGCAGTGCAGAAGTGAAGGAAACTTCATTATTGAGGTTTTTGTTGAGTGTTCTGAGGTTTGATATTTGGATCTGAGGTTCATGACCTAGTCCACAAGGTCTAACATTGATTGGTTTGGTTGACAAAATAAAGGAAAGAAGAACACAATAGTAAATTACATGTTTAAGCAGTGAGCTCTTCTTGTAGTTGAAATTGCATGTTCAGGCAGTGGGCTCTTCTTGCATACATTGTACAACAACTCCTAACAGGGTTTGAATCTCCTAATAGAGATTCAAAGTCTCCTAATAAGGACTCTATGTGCTAAATGTTGAAATAGACTCCTAACAAGATCTATCCTCTAACAAGGAATATTTATCTTGTGGGCATTATTCCTATTGAGGTTTTCCCTCTGATCAATGGTTTCTCTAGTCAACATATCTAGTGTAATTATCTATGTGCATTTGATTATGGTTGTTTTTTACTTTAGTTGAATGGTTAAGTTTTCTTAAAGAAGATAAATGTTTTAACTATCAGATAACTGATTCAACCCTCACCCCCCCCGCTCTCTTAGTTATCTTGGTGGACTATTGTTTCTAACAGTTGTACCTCATACTTACTACACAAACCCTAACATTCTCTTTGACATTATCTTTACCTTTCTAATGCTCAAATTCTTATCTAAAGTACTTAATTCAAGTAAGATAGATCAAATATAATTGTTGACTTCAATCTTCCTTTAGATGCTTCAAATGACTATTCTTCCAACACTGCATGTGAGCTAGATGGATCTTTAGCTTTGACAAATACCTATTTGAATTCTTCTACATGTTTGTTTAAGCTTTCTTTCTAACTATCATTTCCTCTCTCCATTCTTTTATTATTCCTACTCATATTTCTTCTAAACTTTGGATTCTTGTTAATGTTCCTCATATCCATTCTACAAAATCTCTCTCTCTCTCTATTCTCAAAGTTGTTACATAACTAGCACATTGGTTCATTTTTTCCAAATTTGGGTCTAGATTAATTTATAGGTGCTTTGCAATTTTTGGCTATGTCCAAAGTTGTTACACCTGTAACACACAATGTTGTTTCTTGATCCATTATTTCCTTCTTTAGATCTTCTTCTCGTAGGGTTAGTACCTCTAAATATTCTAGTATTGCTATTCTTATTATCAAGCTAAGGTTTCTTACAATTAGCTTCTCTATGATGAAAACAATGACAATTATAACAATACAAATTAGTAACATGTTTTAATGGCTTACCTATGCATTCCCTTTTCATATGACCAATTTCATTACATGCATAACATGTACCTTTGAATTCATGTCTCGCTTCTTTAGGTTACTCAATTTTCTCAAATTTCTTAGATTCATCAGTTTGTGTGGGTTGATCAACTTATTCAATCTTCTTTGGTGCATTACTAGATTGGTTTGACTTATCCTTGTTTAGATCTTCTTTCTCTTGCATAGGATAATGAATTTCATGACTAGGTTCCTTTTTAACTTCAGATTTCTCAAATGATTTTTGTCCAATAAAATATCCAAGACCAATTTTATCATAAGGTCTCTAAAAATACATTTCTTCATCAATCTTCTCACTACTAGAATATACCTTCTCTAATTTTTGCTTGGTTTGGGTTAGCTCTCCATTCACAATAACATTGTACTTCTCTATTTCTACATACTACAACTTGGTGGATTGAAGTTTAGATGTAACTTTTGTAATGTTAGATCTTCGATCTAAATTGTTAGATTTCATTTTTTACTCAATTCTACTATCATCTTTCTTCAAGCTCAATTTTAGATCATTAATCTTTAGTTCATACTTGAGGATCTCATTTTCTTTCTTCAATCTCAAAACTTCATCACTATCCTTGATCTTTAGGCTCCTTTTTGGACTTGAGATGATCAATCTTGTCTTTTAGCTTCCTAATGTAGTCTTTTGCATCTTCATATCTTTCTTTCAAGTTATCTCTTTCTTTAGTGAGAATATCAATTTTCTCAAGAACTTCTTCTAGGTTCTTCTGTTACTATTCCATATCCATAGGGATCTTATGCAAGTTGTTAAGCCTCTTATGAGTAATTGAGCTTTGATACCAATTGTTAGAAATAGGAAATACTAAGGGGAGGGGGGTGAATTAGTATTTTACAAACTTTAGCCCAAATTGGATATTATTAATAACCTTGTAACTTGCATATGAAAGTGAACTAATTATGTTGAACAATAAACATAACCATGCAATAAGAGAACTCATAACACCATATTTTGTTAAATAGGGAAAACCTAGCCAAGGGAAAACCTCGGTGGAGATGGTACCCACAAAATGATCCACTAATCAAAAGTATATGGTTAAAGATATTGACGCTGTTAGGAGTCTATTACATCTGTATAGTGTGCCAGTCCTTGTTAGAGGACTTAGGCCTTGTTAGAAGCCTCAAACCTATTAGGAGTTGTTTCAACCCTATTAAGAGTTGATATATAAAAATAAAAAATGTATGCTAGATGAGACCTCTACCCAAACATGCAATATACATTGTGGTTCCTTAACACAAAAAGTTCGATACAAAAACCTCTTTTACACGATTGCTAATATCCTCAATATCTAATATCACCTTTGCTTCTCTATAAATTTTTTTATCTCAATTCACATTCCTTTGATCATACATCATAATTTTCTTGTCACATATCACATCTGTAACACTTAAACTTCACATTTCCAATGTTTTCTTTATACCTTTTCAATTACAATATTATTGCCCAGTCAGCCTTCATGCTTTTACACACTTTACAAAATGTATTACTATAACTCACTAACTTAGGGTTAAGATCTAGGATGTCATCACCAATTAGTTATACTTTGTTATGCATGTATACTGTCATAACTAGTAATATGCTCATAACTATGTCTTACTATTTGCATTAACCTGCACTGTCACTTCCATCATCATCATAGTCTATATGATCTATGCTTAAGTGCACATATGCCAATATAAATTCTATGAAGCTCACCAACTAGAACTCTATCTATTCTCCAGATAATCTATATGATACTTAGACAATTTTCTAAGTATGAATGTCATAACTTAATCTTCAAGATCTACCTTCTTCATACTAAAGATATGTTGCCAAAAATGATAGCATCAAATGTCCTTAGCCAAATTTCCAAAAGATGTTAGCTATTTATTGAAATGATGAGAAGTACAAAATTTAGGCCCATCATGAAGATTTTTGGGATAAGAGTTGTGGATAATTCATGTAACACCTGTCCCTTTTCACCATCATTGCATATTCTCTATCAAGATCTATTTGAATCTCCTGTGAACATGTTAGTCCTTAAGTGACATCTAAATCCAAATACTTCAATAGGTAAATGTAATTATTTTCTTGATGATATCATATGATATGTATTTTAATGAAGATTATTGTATCTTCATGATGAAGAGTTGTTATAGTGAAACCTGATGTTATTTGTATTCGTGATTTATTTATGGTACTTACCCCATACTTGAATTTGTATGGTATGCATGTTTATTTTATATTATTGTCTAACATATCTAATATAGTTAGTGGAGGGAGTCATAGTCACCTGCTAGAAGTGATTTACACGATTTATTGCTCTCCTCCATTTCTTGTTTAGCTTAGATATATATACACATGTATATGCTCATCTTTTATGCAAGTTACAGGTACGGGCATTGACTTCCCTAAATTGCAAGGATAAGCATGCTCTATCACAATAAATCAATAGTACGAATGAGACGTTAATGATCAGATCCAATCCCAACTATAGCCTAAATACTTGTCCTAGAAGGAGGACTTGTATTTAACTATGTACCCTTTTTAAACCCGCAAGTCTTTTTGTGTGTATGTTGTTTGACTTCCTCTTTGGTTGGTTTTCCTTAAGCATTTTATGTGGCTTGATTTTGTGAATTGCTTGGTAGAATGCTTATTTACGATTTTAGGATTTATCATGGATATTTAAATTATTAAATTTTATTTATTTAAAAAGGAGAAATATTAAGCAAGACAATATTTTATTTGTTAGAATTATTGGAATATTTGACTAAATTAAAAGGTTTAACTTAAAAGTCCTAATTAAAAAAATTCAATTAAAATAACTAGAATATTAATTATTAAATGATTGTCTTAGTATAAATATTTAATTAATATTGATTTAATTAGAGTTACGATTTGATTATGTACTCTAATTATCCTTATTAATTAAAATAATAATTAATTAATTTTAATGTGTTTGCATTAAATAATAAAGTGAGAAAATAAAATTAAAAAGTTTATTTAGTTAAAAAGTGCATTAAATATGCATGAAATGATTTAATTAAATAAGATACTTATATTTTAGGGTTTTTTAGAGAAATAAACCCTCAAGGGAGTTAGGGATCTATATTAGAAAATTTTGGGTCATTATTTCACACACAAGTATTGGAGAACATTTTTGAATTTTGAGCAAAAAGGAGTTTTAGAGGCTTTTTGGTCATTTTAGAGTTAGATAGGTTTCAAGAGAGCAATTGTGAAGAGAAAAGTTAAAGAACTTCTTAAAAGGTTAGGAGTACTTTGGATCGCGTAGAGGTAGGGTTTGAGAACCTTGCATATCTTTCCTTCAAAAGATTTTCTTCTTCATGTCTATCAAGTTTTGTTGTAGTGAATGTTAAAATTTATGCATGGATTTTATTTGTGAATTTCAAAGAGAAATTACTTTTGGGTTTTATTAGTTTTGAGAAATTATGAGAAAATAATTTATTGTTCTAATGTAGAAAACTTTGGTAAACCTCAAATCTAGAAACCCTTGTTTTAAATTAGCAAAAACCATGTTGCATGAAACTTGTCAAAACCTTAGGTTCTTCTTGAGAAAACTTACACACAAAATAATTAGAAAATATGAATATTCATCCAATTTAGAGTTTGATTAAATGCATTTAATAAAATTGAGAAAATTATATCACAAAAAATATTTATATATTTAAAATAGAATATATTTATTGTGAAAAGAATATTGTTTAATACATGTGTGTGCATGTAAAGATATGCATGTAAATCAATGTAGTTATGTACTTAAATGAAGAAATATAAATAAATATATTCATGCATGTGAAAAAGAATAAATGAATGTTAAAAAATATACAATAATCTTGCATGTTTAAGAGTCAATAGACATGTGAAATGCATGCATGCTTACTTTTATTTTTAAACAAATATATGTATTAATTTTTGAATTTTTTTTAGTTAAATATAATTTTTTTAGAAAATTTTTTTAAAAATATTATTTATTAATTTCAAAAAATTAAATAAATATTACTCATTAGTGGATGTTAGTGGATGTCTAGTTAAACTATTAGTTGCATATAAGTGATTATATATTTATTAATATAGGTGGGAAGTTAATAAATAAATATTTGCGATTTCAATTGTATATGTAAAAGGAGTTATAGTGGAGTTAACTATATAATCATCCACTTATGACTATTTAATATTATGAGAGAAATCATAAATAATTTTATTATAATTATAATTTCAAGTTTGAGTTATTTGTAGTTGCATTATGAATTAAAGGAAAAGTAAATATTAATATTCAACTTAAATAGAAGTCAAATTAATATTTTAGAAATGAATTTGATATTAATATTTAAATCTTATAATATGCTAGTCATTTATGCTTTAACATTATTTCAATTAATTATTGCATAATATTGCATGACATTTTATATGCACGAAGAGATGGGACATTTAAACACTTATTTATTTAAATAAGTAAGTTAGCATAACAATTTACATTAACATGTATATTCTTACCTTATTGTTCAACACATCCTTATGGCTCAATCTAAACATAGAAAATCATGGAATTAAACTATATTGCTGAAAACAATGTGTTTCTTTGTATTCTATTTATGGTCTTATGATGTTTATTTTCATGATGATTTTTATGTGACTTGCATAGTTGGCTAAACTAGGATGTGCACCAAGCTTTTGAGATTTCTTTTATGATTAGTTTACTAGATGTCATGATGTATTTTATAATTTAAATTTAAATTTATTTTATGAGTTTTATTTTGATGAGCATTTATGAGAACTTGGGTTTTGAGAACCAATGTTATTTTTTGATTTCTTATCGTGAAACTAAATTTGATCATTTCAAATTTTGTGGTATGGGACACAATTATGGTTTGTGAGCTTTGAAAAGGTTGTCTAGGTGCATTTTTGCGGGATTAGCTTGCAATAAGAGTTGGGCCCCAAAGTGGCTGCCAGGGTAACTCATTGTAAGTTGTCTAATAAGTACTAATATAGTAATTAAAATATTAAATGATATTAAAAAGATAAGTTAGAGATTTCAAATTCCTCGCTCATGCCTTGAGTGCTTGTATAGGCCAAGGTTGGAAATTGGATGATACCTAGTGACAGGTATGACCAAATGTTCCTCATCTTCATGAGAGGGCATTTTGGCTCTGCATGGGTCATGTTTAGGCCTTGGGGTCCCAAAGTGACCAATCTAGGATAACTCAATGCTTGAGGGTCTAGGGTCTTGACACCCTAATATGTAGCCCGACTATCCTTCATGTATTTTTCTCTGGTGGTGTACTTGTTGATGTTCCTCTTGTTGGATTTTTCTAGTCCAAGTTGTTACATAGTGATTGAATGTCATTGATAGTTGATGATTTACTTTTACTGATGACAATTGGTGATATGTGGGTTATTGTACTTTTGACATGTGACTTTTGACTTGGTGTGGATATCTTTCATTGACTTTATCTCTATATTTTCTACATTTGATTCATTAACAATATTTGAATGGTGACTTGGTCTGTGGTATTTGTATTGGATTGAGTGTCTTTTCAATTTTGATTATCTTTCTTCTTCAGTAGTTTGTATACCCTTAAGGTAGAATTGGCCATCATGATTCCTTTCCTAGGATCATTTTATGTTGTGATTATTCAAAATAAGATTGTTCATTATCTTCCCTACAGGGTGGGAGTGGGAGCTTGACTATGTAACCACATGATTGGGGAGGTAGTGACTTCTTACTAGTTGGGTCCCTCACAGATTAGCACTGATGTTGGATGTTGATTGATGTAGGTGTACCTTTATCATTATTGTTCTTATCTTGGATACTTATATTTAGTTGATGTATATATGTATAATGTATCTTGTATTTTGAGATCCTATGGGGTGTAGTAGTGTATTTTGATATACTTGTATTTATTGCATACCCTGTGACATGTGTGTTGGATGTTGTTATTTGGATATTCTTTATCATATAAATTGTACTTATGTGTTTTTTTATGATATTATGTATTTTTTATTTATTTATGATTGTGGACGTTGTGCTTAAGATTACAACTAATTAATAATAAAAAATTAAATGTGACTCAAAGTGAAGGAACCCTTGACGAATGGAAATTGTATTTATAATTTCTTATGTAAACTTGATGTATATGTGTATATTGATTTCACATGGTTACTTTAATGTTGATTAAACTTCTAAAAAATATGTTCAATAAACATTTTAATATATTAGGTTAGTTTCTCTTGGGTTTTCAAGCAAGTCTTTACAATTCAAGTGAAACAAATAATGTAAAGAATCTAATGAGTGCACATCAGAGAGTTATCTTTATGTTGCACACCAAATATAGTAATGTAACAAGATGTGTGCTTACATCAATAATAGTAAGCACCAAAATTACTAAATCCTAACTCATTAGAAACATAATAAAACTATTTAAAATAAGTAGAACGTATTTAATGAGATTCGTGGGGAGGTATTAAAGAGAAGAAGACCACGTAAAAATGGCTTATGGGCATTTTTTGGTAGTCTATTGTAAAAGGATAAAGTAGTTTGTGAAGCTTTGAAATTGTTGATTAAATATCTTTGGAATAACAACACATGTGTTTCTCCTAATAAAAGACATGTTTTAATAAGGAGTATTGGTATTTGAATCCTTGATCCACATGCGAAACAATTTTTGGATTGAATACAAACATAGTTGTTTGGGAAATTTATAGGTAATATCCTTGAATTAAAATTACTCAAAAATATTTTGAAATGGATAAACCTTATTATGTGAAGATAAATTACACATACATATATTATTTCTACAAGGAATCATATTACCTATTAGTTTCAAAATGTGCATAGAAATTGAGCTATCATTTTAACCAAGCTATGGAGGAGGAATTAAATGCATATTATTAAGTATACTTGAGCTCAAGTATTCACCAAGAAATTCCACTTACACCGAGCTGAGGAGAAGTCAATGTATGCCAAGCACAAAGTTTACCAAGCTATACATAGGATATTGAGAAAATATTTATGAAGTTTTAGTACGAAAGAATAGTGTATCTACCGAGTGATACATAGACAACATCAAAGTTTGAATTGGCATAGATTCTAATGCAACACAATTCTACTGAGCAATGAAAATAATTTATATGAATTGAGGTAAAGATTTGAAAAGATTTTATTGAAGAATGTGAATTTATTGTGCATGATTACAAGGTTAGAAGTACCAATAAAAATAAAGATATAAAGGAAGGAAATGATGGATGATTCTAGACCTATTTATCATGATCATAGAAAGATTCTAGAAAATTCTAAAACCCTAATTGGGTCAATATACAAAATAAATAAATATAACTATAAAAGGAGTAGTTGAGAATAGTTTCAAAGTTTTTGATGGTCAAAGTTTTGTTGGAGAAGTATTATTGATGGAAGTATTGAATTATGGAAGAGATCAAGGTCAAGTATAAAAGACAAAGAGATCAAAGACAAAGATAGAATTGGAATGTATTGCAAGGTGCTGATTACAGAATAGAAGAGGTATCTAATCAAGCAAAGTAAGTTTCTATTGTAAAGATCATTACTTCTATTGTTTAATAGTTCAGGAGCACCAAGAAAAAACATAAAAAGATTATATAGTATTCATAATTTAATTTAATTACATTTGAATTGGTAATTTCATTTTGAGTCAATATGAATCACTATGTAAGGCTAAAAGAGCCTATTGTAATGAGTTGTCCCAATATGGTCTTGAATTAGTTATTTGGTGAAATTTACATAAAAGACCTATGAAAGAATAAAATGATGATAAATTAAATTATTATTACATTCTAATATGTTTGGAACATTCTTGTGAATTTGTAAAGTTATTTGAGTCAAATATTGTAAAATTTGTAAAATGCAACTTTTTAAAAGTTGTAAAAAGGCAAAATGGGAAGTTGGATGGTCATAAGAGGAAGTTGAGTAGTTGTAACTTTCATATGAAGGTGTAAAGGATATAAAAACCTATGTAATGGTCTTCCATAGGAATTATTTAAGGTTGGATAAGGATTGGAAAGAATTGGAATTATTTTGGTATCATATTTTCATTGTTTCAACCTATTGTTTTGTTGTTTTGAAAGTTTTTCCTCTTGTTTTTTAGGTCTTGTATAGCCTAGAAACAAGTGTATTTCTATTATATTATTTTATTAAATTTAATAATATTTCCATTTCTTTTTATTTGATATGATTTCATGCATTAATGATAAAGTTATCAAAGATTTAGTGAAGACCATTTGTAACTACCCAAAACTCTGATTCACGGTGACTAGTTTTGGGAAAATGATCATAAAATTTTATTACACCATTGGATATTTCTATAAATTGGATAATAATATTATTACCGATTCTATAATATGAATGGTGGGATTGGATTGATTATTAATAGTCAAAGAGTTATGGATGATTCTTTGTGATTGTATTTTCATGACCAGAATAGAGTTTATTTCACATGTGTTAATGCCTCTATCATGTTGAAGAAATTGTGTTGATTATTGAACTTTATTGTTTATTTTGGGTTCTTAGATAGATTAAAATTATAATATGCATCATTATTGGTATCAAAGATAGAATATCTTGAGTGCGTGGGTAGAGTGTCGAAGGAGGCAATCCACACCAGTTTCTAGCCCAAGAAGGATTTGTTATTTTGTTTTTGCTAATGATTATGGCTGTAGGTGCTTGTCCATCTAGTTACAAGAAGGAAGACATGGAAGATTTTTCAAGGGCCAAAGAGATGGTCCAAGACCATATCAGATGGTCTATTAGTTTCCATGATACTAGGGAAATAGGTAAAGAGGAAAACTCTAGGTGATGAAAAGAGGTTGTTGGTGAGTTGACGCAGCATGAAGCGATGGATACGAGGTTGGTGAAGCACCATGGATGATAGCCATGTACACTCTACTAATAGGAGTCAAAAGAATATCACTTGAATGAATATTTTAGAAGCATGTAGATAATGAAAGAAGAACGAAGAGGCATGAAGTGACAAAGATGAATGGAGACAAATGTGAAGATCCCACTCACAAATTTTCTTGCAAGTTATTTTCATCCATCTTTCCAAGGGACTTGGAAACTTTTCAAGGTTGAGAGTATGGTGCAGGAGCACCAAGAAAAGACATAAAATAATTATATATTATTCATAATTAAATTAAATTATGTTTGCATTGGTAATGTCTTTTTGAGCCAATATGAATCACTATGTAAGGCTAAAGAGCCTACTATAATGAGTTGTCCCAATGTGATCTTGAATTAGTTATTTCATGAAATTTGTATAAAATACCTATAAAAAGATAAAATTATGATAGAATAAGCTATTATTACATTCTAATATGTTTGGAATATTGTTGTGAATTGGTAGTCATTTGAGTCAAATTTTGTAAAAGTTGTAAAATGTAACTTTTCAAAAGTTGTAAAAAGACAAAATGGGAAGCGTGATGGTCATAAGAGGAATTGAGTAGCTGTAACTTCCACATGAAGGTGTAAAGGCTATAAAAACCTATGTAATGGTCATTCATAAGCATGATATAAAGTTGGAAGGATTAGAAAGCATTGGAAGCATTTTGGTATCATATTTTTATTGTTTTAATCTATTATTTTTTTGTTTTGAAAGTTTTTCCTCTTATTTCTAGGTCTTGTACGGTCATGTACATACTAGAAAAAAGTGTATTTTTATTATATTAGTTTATTAAATTGGTTAAGATTTCCATTGATTTTGGTTTGAGATGATTTCATGCAGTATTGATAAAGTTATCAAAGTTTTGGTGAAGGTCATTTGTAACTGCCCAAAACTTTGAATCATGATGATTGGGTTTGAGAAAAAAAAATCATAATTGTTTATTACACCATTGGATCTTTCTATAAATTAGATAAATGATAGATAATTACCCATTATACAATATGAATGGTGGATTGGATTGATTGTGAATATTTAAATAGTTATGGATGATTATTTATGAATGATTGTTTATGATTGTATTTGCATGACTGAATAGAGTTTATTTCACTTGTATTAATACCTCTATCATGTTGAAGACATTGTGTTAATAATTGAACTCTATGGTTGATTTGGGGTTCTTGGATGGATTTACATTATGCTCTACATCATTTAACCATTATGGTAGTTTCCTAAATCCTTTAAAAAGGTGGACCTAACATTATTTTATGTAAACTCTTAACCGAGGAGTGTTGTAGAATCCTTGAAAAATGTAGATCTAAATAGGTCTTATTGTGTATGCCTAACCAACTCATTATAAGTGAAAAAAATTGTAGCCCTAAGAAGGAAACATCTTACTGTAGTAGTGATGGATTTGTGAGTACCATCCCTATTGTAGTTTTCCCTTCGACCAAGGGTTTCTATGATACCAAATATTTGTGTTATATTTCATGAGCTAGTATGTTTTGAATTGTGAATGTTAAACCAGTTACGATATTTTCATTTACAAAGTAATGTGATGAAAGATCAATGATTTCCAAGTTATAGTAGGTGAAAAGGGAAAGGACTAAATTATTTTGAGTATGAATTTTTTTAGAGGATACTGATTATCACCCCCCTCACCCCTCTTAGGATCCTATCTATTCTTACTATTCCAACAATTGGTATCATAACAAAATTCTCTTGATTGAAGGTCTTACCACCTGAGAGTAAAATATTAGAATCATGGAGAAGTATAGGCTGGATGAGACTATTAAAAATTAGATACTGGAGTTAATGATGACCATGAATCAAATCAATGAAGTGAACAACAACCTGAGGCAATCCTTGAATAGGAGAAAAGAAATTTCCCAAAAAACTAATGAGACAACTATTAGGAACAACTCATTCTAATGGGAATATGTTTGATGAATATGATGTAGCCATAGCTAATCTTCTTGAGAAGAATCATAGCCTTACCGAGTAGGTAATGTCACTAAAAAAGGGAACAAGAAGTGAAATATACAAGAATGTGGGAAGTAATGGAACAAAAGAGAAAAGACAATGATGAAAAATAAATGACGGAAGAAGACAATAGAAAAATCACTGCAAGAATAGATGCAAAAGATGAAGAGATCTCAATATTGACACAAAATCACTTTGAAATGATAGACCAACTACTTGTGCAAACCATTAAATTGTTAGGAAGATGGAAGAGATTATTGAACTGACTAAAATTGAAAGACAAAAAACTGCAATCTAAGAAAGAACTAATTGAGAGAATGAACAGATCACACGAATGTATCAAATTAATGGATGAACAATTTAGAGGACAAAGGCAAAATTTCTCTTCTCATAGAAAATTATAATTATAATTATGGTGAATTAAATTTTTTTCTCACACATAAATAAATCTAGGTGATTTTTTCAATTGGCCATAAACATTTTTGTAATGTAAGAGGCAAATTAACTATTCATATGTGCAAAATATTAATATAGTTGGCTAATATGCTAGTTGCTATGGAAATATTATTAATTTGTTAGGAAATTTATAGTCACAAATGGGCCATGACCCATATGCCAAGTGTACATTGTATAGTGTACTTTTAGTTTGCCAATCTATTAAGATTCAATTAATAGCATGTCCTTTTTTGTTGCCAATTTGTTCACTATCACTTTGTATGTTATCATTGTTATTAGGAAAGAAATTGATCTGGACCATCAGTGTAAGATAGATCAATGACATTGGCTCTATTTCAAGCCTACTTTTAAATGTTATAACCTAAATTTTAATTCATCCATAAATCAAGACATGTGTCCCAAATCCACTTAATGTGATCATTGATGATAACTGTAATCATATTGTATCACTTGTCACTCATGACTTATGACTCTTTCTTACATCTGACCATTGACTAAAAGAAAGATTAATGGTCCAAGATGAATTTTGGGTCAATTTGGGGAATGTTATCACTTTTTCCTTGATTCATCCAGATTTGTGACATGTGTCTACTCACTACTGAATATAGTGAGATGACACATGTCACATGTCTAAAGGGTATCTACTGCTTAGTAAAAATGAATCACACAAAAATTAAATTAAAAATTGTTTATCTTTAAGGAGAATTGCAACTCATGACTAGACAATGCACTCAACACTTTGAAACATCAGTGGCAATAAGAAATGCCATATCATAAAAGAAAAAATAGTGTAAAATATAATTCTTATATGAATGTATTTATACCAAACTATGTTGGAAAACTGGGTGAGAGTTGCAAGTGGTTATGTAAAAAGTAGGTGAAATGATGCATCCTATGTAAGCCCAAAATATAAAATAGTCGACTAAATGGGGGTAGTTGGAATCACACATCAGTAAAATGGTAGGTGACGCTCAGGCCTAGGGAAAACATTTTGTCATGTTAAGGGAGAAGTTACATTTTCCAATAAAGAAACATTATGTAAAGGTTGGAAAAAAAATTAAAATAATTATGTGCTAAATGTAGATTACATTGACCATTGGTGTAATGCCTACCCCTAGTTTACTTTTCATGTTTTATTGCCAAATTCTTTTAGGCTAGTTTTATGGTTATGTTTATGATTAGCAGTACTTGCTTACCAAATTTAATTAGATGTTATTTCATATTCAGTTGATACATTTGATGAGCTACTTGATACTCAGTTATTTCATGTAGCTATGTTTATCCTTTATATGATGATGTTTTCTATGTTCGTATAGTGATTTCAGTTATTTCATGATGATAGATAGATGGATGTTTTATATGCAGATTATATGGTCACTTACCCCATACTTGCATGTGTATGGTGTACTTGTATGTTTTACTTATGTTTGACATTTTTGATGTAGTTAAGGGAGGGAGTTGTAGTGATATGCTTGTTAGGATCTACATGATGTACCACTTCTTGTTATTGCCTATTTAGTTTATATTTATACGTATACGTGCATGCTCAACTTTTATACAGATTGCAGGTACCAAGGATCAACTTTTCTAAATTTCCAGGATGAGTGTGCCCTATTACAATATCTCAATGGTAAAAGAGGGAGATAATTTTTGAGTCCAAATCCTAACCTTAGCCAATTATCCTAAAAAGTAGGACAAATGTCTGAGTTTTACCCTTCCAAATTTGTCAAGTGACGCGAATTTGTGATTTTGACCCTTGAGTTTGATTTAGTATTCAGGATGTTATAATGGGTTTTCGTATTTAGTTTTGTGAGTCTATTGTGATTTTTAATTATAATTAAATCAAAATAAAAGATAATTGAATGATTTAATTTTATGAAAAATGTATAAAGAAAAATCAATATTTAATTATATTTAGCTAATTAAGAAGTTAATTAAATAAAAGAATTAAATTTAAAAGATTTAATTAAAGTTCTAATTTGGCATAATTATATTTATTTAATTTAATAATAATTTATTTAGGAGTCTCATTTTTATAATAAACTCTAAATATAATTATTAGTTAATTTAATAAATACTTTATTAAAAACATCTTATGATTTAATAAAAGAGAGAAAGAATAAATTTAATAAAGTTTATTTTAATTAAAATGCAAAAATTTTGTACATGAAATTAAAATATAATAAAATAATTAAGAAAAAGGTGCAAAATTTAAGCCCTAATTAGAGAACGCTCTTTATTAAGAAATGAGAGCTCATTTCGCCACACATAGGTTGGAGGAGCCAATTTTTGAGAAAAGGGTTTCAAAAGAAAAGGAAATTGCTTGCGATTTCTGTGCATTCAGTTGTTTATCACTAGATCTAGCTAGGATCTTGTGAATTTTGTGTAGTAGTTTCTTTCTTTGAAATCTTTGTCTTCTCCGTATTTGAATAAAATTATTTTTAGAATATTTTTGGGTCAAAACCCTAGCTAATAAATTTATCATTCTTTGTTATGGAAACCCTTGTTTGGTAAATTTTATAGATTCATAATTTGATTGATTACAATTCGAGTAGAGTTTGGAAAAGAGATCAAAATCTGATATACAAATTCAATTAGTTGTTAGTGTTTTTCCTATCATATACTAGGTAAATTTTATTTTAAAAAATTATGTTAATAAAAATTACCACAGTAACTAATTTTATTGTGATAATTTTTATCACATATTATAATATGGAATCAACGAATTTCTTTTGTTTAATAGAGGGGGTCTATGTTTTTATGTTTTTTTTTAAAAAAAAAATTTAAAATATGAAAAAAGGTAGGCGAGGCCACCAACTCCCCACCCACCCATGGCTGCCTTCAGACTGTTTCATTGCAGTTGCTACAATTGTAGTAGCAGAAACTATCATAAGACAATACATTGTTGTAGTGACACTACTACAACAACCCTTTATCAGTCGACAAGCCTTAAATGTTATTTGATATTTTAATTTTTATTAAACTTTTAAATATAGTTTAATTTTAATTAAAATTAAATTAATTGAATTAAAATATATTATAATATTATATTATTAATAATAGTAATTTTGATTATTAATAAATTAATATTATTTATTAATAGTTAATAGTTATTATTTTAATAGTTAATAATTATTATTTAATTTTTATAATATTTATTTAAAGTACAATTTATTTAACAAATTACAAGTTTTGGAGAATGGATTTTTGTTTTAAACCAATAAGTTATAATTGGATTTTTTTTTTGAAAAAGGGGTAAAAATTTATTCAATCAAATCCAAATTATAGAGCAAATGCCAAAGGCCCACAACAACACTACATATTCTTGTCTTCCAATAACATTTGTTCAATAATCCCACAATACTCAAAAGGTAACTCATCCCTACCACGAATATCCCACCTAACCACATTCTCTGAAGCCCACTTCGCCAAACAATCCACCACTCTATTCCATTCTTGAGGGATATGACGAAAGGAGACATAATCCAAGGAACTACAAAGACTTAGACTTTGTTTGGCCAAAGAGGCTAATTGCCAACTAACATCCTCTGAACTCTAGTTATTTAGCATATCCTCAACAATCTAAGAATCAGACTCACATATTGATCTTCTTACAGCCTAAAGAGGATGCTCTCTCAATAGAAATCTTAATCAAAAGGGCTTCCATCAAATTATTTGAGTTTTGACCCTTGTAAATAAAGAAGAGAAAAATCGCACCACCATCATTACCTCTACCTGTAGCCCTAATACTAGCATTACTAGGGTTCCCTCAAGAATAACCATTTGTATTAATCTTCAAGATCCAAACCCAAGAGGAGTTCACCACCCATCCCGATAGACCCATTTCTTGACATGGCAGGGTCTTTTACCAAGAGTGCATCCCTAACTATTATCACCTAGGTTCAAATTCCTCACAATAACTTGATCACCAGGATCTATACTTTCAGACATATCACACTTTTCAAAAATAGTCTCTTGAAGGATCCTAAGAATCATCTTCCACAATTGAAAGCTTCCTAATTTGGAGTCACAAAATTTGTTGCAGGTCCTCTCCAGCCAAAGGTTCTAGAGAATGAAAGTCGTCCCAACCATCCAGGCAATCTAGAAGAAAGAAGTATTTGCTGGAGGTCTTCCCAAGATTTTCCAAAAATCAAGTAGAGAGGTAGCATGAATACACCCATGACTCCAAGCCTCCCACCATCTATGCCATATCTCTCTTAAAAAAAGGGAAAGAAAAAAAAGTGAAAGCTACACTCATTGTGTGAACAAAGGAAGCAAATAGAAGGTCCCTAAAAACCTCATTTGCAAAGATTCTCCCAAGTGAGGCATTTCTTCTAAGCCAAAAACCATAAGAAAAAATTACATTTGGGCTAGGAAAAGTTATTCCAAACCTTCTTCCACCAGTGCATTTCAGCTGGACCATGTAAGTTCCTGTCAAGTATAGCATAGCCTTGAGCCATAGAAAATTTACCTTTTGGGCTAGGACTCCAAGCCAAAACATCCCTCACATTAAGGGAGCTACAAAACCTATTCTCCAAAGCTTTAGAAAGAAGAGCATGATCCTCATTAGAGCCACCCACAGGCCACTCCTAAAGATCCTTTTAGCAAGTCACCTCCACCTGACCCAAATGCTTGACAGTCTTAAAATGCTCAAAGTATGGCAAAGAAGTTGAAGCTGGGGAAATATAGAGAGAATGGGAGGGTGGCCATCCTAAGAGTCCTGCCAAAATAGAGCATCCAAGCCTCTATTTCAAATCCAAAAGAGACCCTCCTTAAAAAGTTGGGCTCCCTTCTTAAGAGTATCTGAAATGCAAGAACATTTACCCACCAAATCAAGCCTTGGCACATCAAGGAAAATAACATTGGGAAAGTACTTATGGGCAAGAATCTTGGCCCAATCCTAATCCTAATTGTTACATCATCACTAGTACAACTTGGTGGCCAAAGTCATGACAACAAGAGCCATTGATCTAAGACCAAGACCTCTAGCATGCTTTAGCCTACACACAAACTCCCACTTGACCAAGAGATAGAAGGATTCCAAACCAAAGTAATCGCTAAGATTAATCATCCAAATCCCTCACAAAATTATAAGGGGGGAGCTGAATACAACACCTATAGATGGGGAGAGATTGCACCACAGTCATTAGAAGAATACTCTCCTAGGAGAAGATAACCATTTGTAAGTCCAGTGACTAACCTTGCTGTAGAACTTATCCAAAATCCCCTGCCAGTAGCCTCTACGTTGAGATCCCAAGGACAAAGGGACCTCAAGAAACATCAAAGGAAGGGAACCGATTTAAAATCTAAGAATTCTAGAAATCTTTCTTTGAATAAGTCGAGGGGTATTAAAGAAATAAATAGAAGACTTATCATGATTAATTCTCTAACTTGAGACTCTCAAATAGATATCCAAAGTTTTCCTAATATTCATTGCCTCACTAATTCTAGTCATGCCCATCAACCCATCGTCATCCACAAACTAAAGATGAGAGTAGGAAGGACAATTATTTTTCCAACTCCAACCTTGGATAAGACCCTACCTCACTTAAGATTTTATAAATCAGCCAAGACGCTTCACCATGATAATGAATAACTAGGGAGATAAAGGGTCCCCTTGCCAAAGTCCTTGAGAGGCACCAAAAAATTCTAAAGGTTCTCCATTAATGAGAACTAAGAAGGAGGATGAAGTCACACAACTAAGAACCCAATTCATTCACTCCTCATCAAACCCAAAAGACAAAAGAATTTTCTATAAGAACTCCCAACTCACCCGATCATAAGCTTTATCCATGTCAAGTTTAATGAACATAGCTTTCTCCTTAGATGTAGCCATAGAGGGAACAACCTCCATTGTTATCACAACCCCATCCAAAATTGTTCTTCCTTCAAAAAAGCCACCCTATTCAACTGAGATCAAAGAACCACGGAGTGGCTTAAGTCTCTTAGCAATCAATTTGGTGATGATCTTATAGATAATATTACATAATGCTATAGACCTGAATTAATCTAGCTGATTAGCCCCTTCCTTCTTAGGGATGACAGCCAAGAAAGTAGAATTCAAAGACTTCAACATCTATTTGTTTCTATGTGATTCCTTAACCATATCTAGGAGATCAAACTTTATTACCTCCCAGAATTCTTGAAAAAACTCAATCAAAAATCCATTTGAGCCAAGGGCCTTATCTTTCTTCATATTAAACACAACTTTCTCCAATTTAGGTAATAAGATAGGACTTAAGAGGGCCCCATTCATCTCAACAGGGATAAGATGGGTAATAAGATCCTCCCTAGTAAAGAGATTAGAAAAATAATTGATAGCTTCCTACAAATGTCTTCATAGGAATAGATCCGAGCTCCATTAGTTAAGACAAGAGAGGAGATAGAATTCCCCTCCCTCAAGGCCTTAACTAAGTTATGAAAAAAATCCATGTTCCTATCCCCCTCCTAAAGCCAATCAACACAAGATTTTTGCTTCCAAAAGATCTCCTCCTGCAACTCCCACTCTTCAAAACCCTTAACAGCTGAGGCTTTAGCTTTACTCATATTATAAGTTAGCCCTTGGTCCCAAATTTGTCGAGTAATATTATCCAGCTTGGACTAAGTATCTATCTTCTGGGCATGTAGGTTCCCAAAATACCATTTATTTCATCTCTTAAGCCAGTACTTCACATGTTGAAGCCTCTAACTAAAAGTAAACATGGTCGTCCCATGGGCAGGCATCTCCTCATACCACCAATCCAACATAAGGTCTGGTATGGAAAGGTCTCTTAACCACATCAACTAAAATTTGAAAGATGGATTTTTGCTGACCCTAGAAGAGATGATGGAGAGGCTAATAGGCCAGTGGTTTGAGCCTCTCCAATCAATAATTTTAGAATTGGTGATCCACCTGTTGTTCATCCAAAAATAGGACACCAAAAATCTATCAAGCCTCTCTAAGATAGCCTTAACACCACATCTCTGATTATTCCATGTAAAGACACCATTGGTTGGCTTCACATCAATGAGATTCAATGAACCAATCATATCCCTGAGTAGATTTGAAGATGGGTCCAACTTGGTGATTCCCCATGTTTTTCATCTAGGCTAGTAACAACTTTAAAATATCCTACCATAATCCATGGGAGAAATGGGTCCAAGGTCCAAATGAATTTAATATGGGCCCATAAATGGGACTTGCCTAAAAAATTAGTAGGAGTATAAATATTGGATAGAAAACACCATTCCCCAGTCTCAAAACTAGAGGCAACCAATGAAATGGAGGATCAACTAGAAATCTAACACAAGGGGGAAACTTTCCTTGGATTCTAGAAGCAAGCCACCCCCCAACTGTTCAAAGAACCCACCCCCTACCAAGAGCCCTAAGGCTAGATATGTGAAGCACAATTAGCCAAACCATCCATTGTAAGATTAGTTTCCTAAATAAAGACCACATCAAGAGACTGAGATTCAATTCAATTATGAACAACCTTTTGTCTAGGGATGTTGTTCAACCCCCTTACATTTTATGATAAAACAATTATTTATGGGGGTGGGAGAAGTGAGAATTAATGGTTTTCATAGACCCAGACTCAACCAAAGTATCACCTATGATCTTCACCTTTTCTTGATCAGTCTTCCTACCACTCTTTACCGATTTATCTAAAGTCCCCTTATTCAAGGATTTCTACTGAATGCCCAATATAGGAGGAGCTTTATTCTCATTTGTTGGAAATCTGATTGAAAAGCTCATTGTTGTTGAAGATCAAAGAGGGAGATTTTTGTAAAAGATTATTTTCAATCATTGGTTTTCCATTGATGTCAAACCTACTATATCTAGGGATGATATTCGCTTATAAGATTCATGCACTATCACTTAGTTGATTGATGAAGATGATTTGATTAACAAGATGTAACAAGAGCACCAAAAGGAAAGGTTGAGTTATGATATTGTAATGAAGTGCAAGGATTAGTTAACACAATGGTTAAGTAATGTATTGATGACATACTCAAAGATATAGAGGTTGGTCACAGGTTGACTGCAAAGCTTTAAGTTTGATCATCAGAAGGTGCCAAGCAAGTTAGTTGAAGCTGAGAAAATTCTTAATAGAAGTCGAGTAATAGACATTTTTAGTTAATGCCGAGTAAAAGATTAGGTGCCAAACATCAGGAAAAAAATTAGTTAGTGCCGAGTGATCTTCAGGTGTCGAGCATCAAGAAAAACATAATTGATGTCGAGTAACACAGTATGTGCCAAGCACCAGTATTTCATTAGTGCTGAGCTATTGCATTATTTCAAATGATGAAGATTCACCAAATCTGAGCTGACATAGTGGTTGCATTGAATTTTGTGGACAAGTTAGAAGATAAGGATGATGAGTTGTTGGCAGAGAATCTTATGTACACCATTTTTGGGTAAATTCTAAAGGATTATTCAAGAAATTTCTAGAGGAAACAAAATATTGGTTAGATACAATGTATCCTACCTTATCCATGTGAATTGAAATTGAAAAATGGAAGAATCGAACGAGAAAAGGAACTCCAAGACTTCTATTTAAGAAGTCATAGATCAAGAAGCAAGGTGCTACTAATATTGTTGATGTAGAAGTGTCAAATCTGTGAAGTGATTGAAAGAGTGTCAAGAAGGAGAAGGAAGAGCACAGAGGCTCTGCTTCTACAAGTGGTTATGAAGAGATGATTGCACTGGTACATTGAGTATGGAAGCTCAAAAAGACAAAGCTTGAAAGAAAAGGCAAGCAATTAAGAGTTGTAGAGATAGAAGGCCAGGCAAGGATATGAGTAGAGAAGTGATCTAAAATTTGCAAGATAATTTGTATGTTGTAATCAGGTCAAGATTTTATAATACTCTTTAGCAATTGTATTAGATCTGAAAATCCTATGGACTTAGATTGGCCTAATAGCCATTTGTAAATCCTTTAACAGGGTGGCATTCCAAGTGAATGTTCTAAAATCATTTTACCAGGCCCACTTCTAACAGGGTGGTTAATTCCTCTAATGAGGTCACATTTAACAGTGTGTGTTGTAAGCCTTTAACAGGGCAGGCCTTTCACAGGGAATCACTTCAAAAGGGTGAGAATTGAGTAGCATGTTACTGGTGGTTTTTCCCAAATTGGGTTTCTACATAAATCATTGTGTCATGTGTTGATTTCCTATGTGTTATGCTTCCATGTTGATTTACAGTAACTTGCTAATTAGACAAGTTAAATTTTGCATGAATGAATGATTGAATGGATTTATCATAGTTAGTGAAAAGTTTGAAAGGGACATCTGGACCTTGAATAATTGATTCACCCCCCCTCTTAGTTATTCACCCTTTATAGAATCTAAAGTTCCTCTAGGATTAAGGGGATCAGGAACCACCAAAATTGAGCCCTTCAAACCCTGTAACCCCTTAAGGTCTCTAGGATCTAGAACTTGATGAGGCAAATCAATATCTAGTTGTCCAACCTATTGGTCCCCTGAAGATAAAATTTGATCCTCCTATATGCATCTTCAACTCGTACCTCATGCTACCTTTTAGCCCCAGAAGAGAGCTCGGGTGGAGTACCTTCCTCTTGAACCAAGTCACCAAGAACATCAAAATTGTTAAAGGTAACTTCAATTAGTCTGTCCATCTAGGATCTTTTCTTGCCTTTACCTTTGTTACAAGACTTAGCATGAGTAAATCCCTCACTATCAAAAGGTCCATTAGATGAAGGAGCCTTCCCCTTGTCCACCCTAGGAGGACTGGGGGTAGCCAAGGGGGAGACTTATTCCTGGGACATTTGTGATGTAAATGACCATATTCATGGCAAATTCTACATCTAAATGGAAGGGTTGCATAATCCAGCTATTGAATCTAGGAAGATGATCCCATGCAAATTTCCATAGAATCTGGCAATGGATTATTTGAATCAACTTCTACATAAATACAGGTAAAAAAAATTATGTTACAATCTTGAGTTTGTGTAGCCAAACCCATAGGTTTTCCCAAAAGCAAAGAGATTGAGTGAAGAATATATTCCCTCCATAATTCCAAAGGAAGCCTCAAAAAGTGAACCCCTATAGGAACTCATGAGAGGATCTCCTTAGTAGAGTTGAAGACCGTGTGCCAAAGTTGAATAACAAAAACTGGCTAGTCCTTGGACTTCTACAACATCCATTAACTTTTCTTAATCAAAGCATCCCTTTTGGAGAGGAATCACCTTCTACAGATTGGGGTTTACTAGTCATATCCTTATAGCAAACATGTAGCAGAGAAGATGACTCACCCATCTCCATGTCTCCAAAGGGAATCTAAGAGGAGGCTATATCTTGATCTCCCATGCAAATGACCCAAGGCACAAAAAAATAGGCAAGAGATAGGGTATAAGCCCCATAATCACAGAATTCCTCAAGCTTTCCACTGATCACACACAAAGGGCAGATATTGGTCTAAGAAAACCCACCTACGAGCTAAAAACTAGTCTAGACCACCATCTAATTAGTACACTCCACTACCAATCAAGCAACTTCCTAAAAATTTGTCAAAATTCATGCCAGAAATCTCAACAACAACCCAAACAGAGGTCAGGCTAGGGCACGTAGGCCCTAGTGTAAACTAGATCACCGCACGCTATCCTCAAGACTTTTTTCATTACAATTGGATTTTTGTTGTTAAATCTAATATTGATTTAATTAAATGATCATTATGAACTTTTAGGGATACATTTTCAAATGAATTACAAAAACTTGAACCCTATGGTTTAATAAAAATAATATATTTTAAAAACCAAATAAAATCTATAAAACTACAGTGCTATGATGTATGTTTTCTTTTGTGTTGGGGTTTGGGTTTGACTTAGTATGTTGACTAATCAGGATGTGTACTAGAGGCTTGGGGTCTTTTTTGTGTGATGATGTTATAGTTATATTTTGGTCATGATCTTTTATACTCAACTATGGTGATATGTCACATGTTTTCTATGACAAGATTTGATCAATGCTTGTTAGTGATTTCCAGTTTCTTGTATAGAGTTGAAGTGACTATTGTGACTTTCTTTTTGTAACCTTTGAGTTTCAATTAGTTATCTTTTGGTGCTTCCCAGTTGCTTGTATAGGATTGAGGTGATTATTGTGATTGGTCTTTAGGTGTTTTATAGTTGCTTGTAAAGGACTAAGGTGAATACCATGTTTTATCTATAGGTGCTTTCCAATTTCTTATAAAGGATTGAGGTGAAAATTGTGATCTTACAAGTTGTACTTCTCATGAGCTTAGGGCAGGTAATCTATGTGTACATTGGGAAGTGGCTTGTAATGGAGGCCAAAGCCCTAAAGAGGTTTCTTGGGTAACCCATTGTAAGTAGTTTTAATAAGTGATAACATTTCATTAAATGAGAGTAAAATGAATTAATAAGAGTCAGTTTTTTTCCTCGCCCATGCCTTGAGGGCTAGTATCAACTAAGATAGGACTAGAGATGATGCTTAGTTGCGACCTTTCTTCATTAGTATGTCTTGTCTATATGAAAGGATACTAATGTCGCATAGAGACACTAGGGGACCGGAGTCTAGAGAGGCTGCCTGAGTAACCTTGGAGTTGAATCATACAATGACACTTTCCCACTTGCATAGTAGATTTCCTATGTGTCTTTGTTGCCTCTGGGTTTGGATGTTACTTGTGTCTTGGTACTTTTGAGATAGATTGTTTTCAAGTTTTCCTTGACCTAGATGTTGGTGATGATTTGGGATCAAAACCCATATGCAACTTGAGACTATCTCCTTAGCATGGTGGGAGTGGGCAATTTAGGTTCCATGAGGTCGGGTGGTAGTGCATTTTTCTTATACCATTGAGATCCAACAGCTGGATGTCAATGATGGATGTCCTTGTGCAGTTATTCCTTTCTTTCTTATCTTGTGTTTCTAATGGATGGTTATATATATTTTATATTGTACTTGATTTATTAGAGATCTTATGAGATTATGTATTTTATCGATGATGTATATTATTTGAGCTTTTCATATGACGTGACTTGTACAATGGATGATTATGCATTCTAATTTTTCCAAGTGGTATCTTATGTAGCAATATATTATTGGATTGGAGTTGTACATGTAGTAATTCTTTGATGTGCATTCATTGTGTATCATTATAGTATTAATAAAACTTATTTATATATGTGATTCAATGTCATGGGACCCTTAAGAGATGTAATATGTTTATGATGGTTGTATGTATGTGAGTTATTGCAATTGTTATTTTATCTCTTGTTGTTTATTATCTTTCAAAAAAAATGTTTGGAAAACTTAGTGAAACTTTAGGTTAATTTTTTGAGTTACCTGGTGGGGAATTACAATTGGATTGGGATTTGAGACCAATTACATGTAAACTAATGGGAAATTGGCCTAGGATTTGGACCCAAATTAAATAATATCTTAGCAATGCAGTTAACCCCATATGTAGGTTTTATTAACCAAATGATAATTTTCCAAAAGGACAAAATCACCAATTGGCAAAGATTCACCACTAAACAAAATCCCTGCAACTAAGCAAGGTGAATCATAAAAGAAAGAAGAACAAAGAAATGTGTACACCAACCCAAAGACAAATAATTGAGCATGCTATCATTGTGGAAATACTAGATACACAACAAATGTATATAGGATAAAAAATGGTAAGAGAAATGTTACTCCTACATTTGATGTTTATTGTTATCATTATTTTTTATTAGGATTTAATAGGTTTTGAAGGGCCCCTAAAACCTTGTACATAGAACTATAAAGATATGACATTAAGCCTAAGTGATAAAATGGAGCAAAAAAAAAAGAGACAAAAAAAAAAAAAGCCAGATACAAAGAACATCACCCTCATCACTAACCACTAACCAAAAATAGAAAAAACATACATAAAAAACCAAAGATAGAAGGACAACATATGGGAATTTAATTCATTTTATTTATCAGCTCCATTGCCTTCTCCTCCATCTATTCTAGATTCTCTGCATCTTCCTTAATATGGTTGATATTTGAAGAGGCCCTCAGTACCATTTTCTATGTACTAGCTCTAATCCTCCTCCTAGTCTCTTCATTGCTATATATGCTAGCACCTTGATCCTTAGATATAGTGAAAATGGATTTCTCCCCATGGTTTCCTTCCAACTTATTGATAAGGATTTTGACATGTTCATTGGAAACTTTTAGGATTCTATGGCTTTGATTAGCAATACATTTGAGGTTTCTCTAAAATCTTATTAATCTTGTTGTCCGATTCTAGCACCTTGGCCTCTAGCTTGTAGAAATCTTCCATATTAACCAAGGAACCTGTAGCATGATCCTCTCTCTTTTAGCATCAACATGAGTCTTATGCCCATCAATCCTCCCCTCTAGTGATATCATTCTATCTTTTAAATCCATGACATAGTAAATATCCATTTAATGGACCTAAATTTGTCCAAAATACTATTTATGGCATTGTTAAGTAGGTCTTTATTCTCCTCCTTACTATAATCACTAAGAATTATCATAGAAGGATCAATAAACTCATGGAGTTCCATTTTATAGCTTGGTTCCACCTCATGAACCTTTAGGTCAATATTTTCCCTAGCTATCCACAACCTTGTCATACTCATGCTCATATTATTCCATGCCAATTTCCTCCCCTTGGAAGGGGCTAGGCTATCACTAAAAAAATTTTCTAAGAAGCTTGGGAGGGAACAACATGTGGGTCTAGTTCCACAATCATAGAATCATCCCCATACTGGTCCTTGAAAAGATCCAATGAGGAGTCTAAGCCCTTGTTTCCTTTTCCATAAACTTTATTCACTTTCTAGTTCCTCCTAGAATACATGGTGGCCTTACTGGTACCCTTTTCATCTATGTCAATTCTGTTTAATCTCCATCATCTTCATGGTCATCAAACTGGATAACAAGTTTGGCCTATTTTTTGCATATAGGGAATTTTTTGAGCTTCAAGATTAGCATTTTCTTCTTCCTCTTGTCCACCTCCTTTACTTGTTTCTTCTTACTGTAGCTTTCATCTTAGTGTTAGTGGCCATAACATTATCCTCATCAAAGAATTCCTTGTTTGAATCCAAAATTTTCTTAGTTTGTTTCCTGTGAGGACGAGAACTGACCTTTTTCTTTGGGGTTTTCATGGAAGATTTAATAGGGGTTTCAAAAATAGAACCCTTACCTTTTCCCTTACTTTTAGGAACATCTACGTCATCCTCCAAGTGCATCCCTTCATTATCCTCAGTTTTAGAGAGACCCTAAGACTCATCTAAACCTCCTCCTCAACATCCTCCATATCTTTTGCCTCAGAGAATTTGTCCACAGAGTGAACTTTTATATACTCATATATGAGTAACATTAAACCATCATGGAGAAAATGTTACTGAGAATTTTCTCCCTCACCCCATTGATGCTTGCATTCATGGAAGAGTAGAGGTAAAGAAGATGGAGATCTTGATTCCATGCCTAAAATGATTCAATAAAACAAAATGATGCAAACAAACACTAGAAAATATCTCATCTAGAGTTATGTAGTAAATAATCACACACAGAACAAAGTGCCAAATATTTTTAATTCATTTAGAATAAAAATAGGTCTTAACTCCCTACTTGACAAGAGCCTTTCTCTCACCAAGTTCCTTAGGAAACTCCTCAATGACAACATCCAAAATTTATGGTCTTTGTAGAATTTCCTTCCAACAATTAGAATACTCATCACCCTATAAATAAGTTCCTATGTAATAGTAATTCTCCTTCCTCCAACCTGTAGAGTGCCCTCATTCCACCTTCTCAGAAAAATCTTAGCGACATTCAAATTTCTGTGATGGATCCTCTCCATAAAAGTAGTAAGGCCACCACTCTCCTTGATTTCCCTGACTTTTGTGCACTATTTCCATTTATCACAGCTAGAAGGTTCACAATGTTTGCACTCCCATGGCTTTGTAATGGTGCTTAGTGAACCAGCAGAAATTGCAAAAAGAATTTGTAAATAAAAAATACAAACAACATCTCTCAAGAAGACCCAAAAATCATGCAAAAGAACAAGCTCATATATAGATATGTCCCACTTTATCTCTTTCTTGTGTTTCATAATCAGTAATATTTCACCTTTAAGTGCATCCATTCTTGTTAATAATTACTCCCTCTTTCCTAGTAATGATGTCATAATTAATACATGATTTGACAACCATAGGTAAGACATTATCTCCCTATGATATCATCCTCTCCTCACAACTCACTACCACATTGGCAATAGAATCATCCACAATTTTTTATTCATGATTTACATGAAAGACAAAATAATTATCCATTGAATTAACTATATTAATTATTTCCTTAATAATATTATCAATATTCCAAGAGGGGCTAGAAGCACCATTTAGATAATTAACAATGTTCATTGAGTCTCCCTCTAGCCAAAGATAATAAAACCTCTTATCTTTATCAAACTTGGTAATTTGGAGAGTGGTCATGGCCTCAACAAAGTGGTTAATCTAGATTCCCAAGGGGAGTGCCACTGGTTCCAAACACTGATCATAATGATTCCTTATCATTCCCCCACACCGAACTAGCCCAAGGTTACCCTTAGATTTCCCATCAAAGTTAGCTTTGAACCATTTTTCCAAAGGGAAACTCTATTTTCTTTTTAGTCTCCTATTATCATTGGAATTCATATTCTCAATAATATTCTTCATACTACTTCTTGATCCTTTGATATTGACATTCTCCACAATAGAACTCTCAATATTAGAAAATACAATCTCAGGAGGAGTCATCTTATCCCTAAAAATTATGTTATTTCTCTCTTTCTAAATTCCCCAAAAGATATGAGGTAAAGGAAGACACCAAAGTAGTTAAACTCCTTAAAACAATGGGAAGGGTGGGACCATTGGAGAAGTAATCAGAGATAATAGTAGGAAAAACCCAAGAGATATTGAATTCATAAATAAATAGGGACCAAATATCTCTAGAAAAAGAGAAATGGATAAAGATATGATTCACAGACTCAACCTCTGAGTATAAAAGGATACACATGTTAGGAATTTGGAACCCTCCTTTATAGAGATTATCAATAGTTATAATCTTGTCTTAAAGAAGAACCCAAAAAATATATATTCACTTTTGAAATGAGGGTCAAGTACCATGCCTTTTCCCAAAAAGGAGGATTACCTTGGACACTTGACAAGACTTGGTATGTTGAAGCAATAGAGAAATCACCAGAAGTTATGTCTTCCCAAACCAAAGCATCTTAATTATTATTTGAAAGGATAGAAGACAATAGAGTCATGAGAGGCCAAAGAGCTAGGCATCCCCTAAGTTAACCCATCATTTTCACCTCTAATAGTTAGTTGCTATAGATATAAACCTAGCAACACACTAGTCCTTCCAAACACTGTACACATCTATGCACTCTAGAATCCCAGATTGCAACCAATTGTCTTCCCATAAATGAATAGATTCACCATTTTTTGGATTTCATCTAATTCTCATTGTAGAAACCTTGTTGGCCTTATTAAAGACCATTCCATATGATTGAGCCTTTAGGGATATCCTTAGATACCATAAACTCTTGAAAGGCTAGTTGATTATACAAATACTTAGAAAATAAAACTTTTCTCTAGTCACCTTTACTTTGGAACACTCTCCAAACATATTTTTCCAACAAAGCCTGGTTGAAGACTCTGATCTTTCTTATTCCTAAACCCCCTATTCTCTTATAAAGGCACACCTTAACCCAATAAATAAGAGGAATCATTTTTTGATCATCTATTCCTGATCATAAGAATCTTTTCTAAATCCCCAACAAATTTCGCAAGGATTTGTAAAAGATTAAGGGAACATGTGGGAAGGCTCTAAAGAGTAGATTTAAAAAGTTGAACCTTACTTGCTTGACAAAGAATGACCCCTTTCCAACCTACCATATTTCTATTAAATTTATCCACAAGTCCATTCTAGAAAGAGTCGAGCAGTTTAAGCCCAAGAGGAAGACCCAAATCGATGAAGACAAGTCCGCAATTTCACAACCTAAAATGCTAGCAATCCTTCTCTACCCCTCCTCAAGGGTGTTTATAAAAATAAAGAACTCTTATTCTAGTTAATAAGTTGGCCAATGGCCTGACAATAATAGTTCAAGATTTCCTTCATTTTTCTCACCTCCTTAATGGTAACCACTCCCCTAAGGATAGTTTCATCCACAAATTGTTGATGTAAGAAAATTTCATCATTCAAATTTGGGTTGATGCCTTCTAGATCCTTTAAATTAATGCTAATAGAAATGAGCCTACCCAAACATTTATTAGCAATAACAAAAAGTAAAGGGGATAGGGGATCCCCTTGATGTTAGGATTAATAAGACATGAATAACAATTACATGTAAATATAACCAATATAAAAAAGTAATAAATTATACAAAAGAGAATACAAGACACAATGATTTAACATGGTTCACCCAATCCCTTGGCTATGTCCACCAAACAATGAGTCCAATATTGTTATTATCTAGTTATTTCAACCTGATTACAATCTATAATTCCTTATAGCTCAATAGCACTTGTAAGAAGCTATTATCACGTCACACATGATAAAATCCCTAACCATATGCCTTTTCTACAAGATTTTTTTGCTTACAAAACTAGGGCTAGAATAAGTTGACCAATAGAACAATATAACTTTTGGTGCCACTGACCCCAGGACCCCATAAGAAGAGCCTCCCCTTGACCCCTAGAGATTGGGGGTGTTTCCCCGAAACCCCTTTAGTAGAATATGGGGGAAAACCTCATTGAATGAAGTGGGAAAAAATTAACCTCTCAGTCTAATTAGGCTCCAAATCAAAACACTTGTCGAAAACCTCAAGATGGCTTAAAGAACTAGGACAATGCACCATTAACCATAACTAACATAGAAGTAGTGGAAACCAATTGAGAAATAGGTTTACAAACCTTATTATCAAAACCAAAACTTGAAAGAATCTCCAAAAGGAGATCCCAATCCACTCTATCATAGGTTTTAGAAAGATCAAGTTGGAGAAGGAACCCTTTCTTATTAGTTGCTTCTAGAGAATGGATTACTTCGTACACTAGAATGATTGAATCAATATTTTTTCTGCCAAGAGTAAAGCCCGATTGTTGAGGAGAAATCATCCTTGGCAAAACATCTAACATCCTCAATGCAAGGACCTTTGAAATAATTATATAAAAGGAGTTGTAAAGGCTAATGGGATGAAATTGATTCACTTCTTTTTCTCTGGCCACCTTTGGAATTAGAACTAGGAAAGTAGCATTTATCTCCTTTAGAAGATTCTTACTACCAAAGAATTAGTAAACAACCTTCACCATGTCATTTTTAACAATTTATCCAAAGTGTTGGAAGAAGAACATGGGGAAGTTGTCCAGGCCCAAGGCTTTATAGCCTTCAAAAGAAAAAGTATATTTTTCCACCTCTTTCTCATTAGGAATAACACTTAATTTCTTGTTAATATTTTCCCCTATGACCAAAGGAATATAACCCAATATTTTACCTTGATTCTCCTTATAGTGGGAGGTATTCACAGAGAGAGAGAGAGATCCATAGAGAGAAGATCTGAGAAAAAAATATTTTCTTCCAAAATAATACTCACTTCCTCCCTGACAACTTTATTGTCTTTAACCAATCTAAAGATTATGTTTGCAACCCTATGCTTGAGAGTTGTAAGGTGAAAGAACCTGGTATTTCTATCTCCCTCATGTAGTTAGATAGACCTGGATCTTTGCTACCAATAGACCTCCTCTTTACAAATAATATAATGATAAAAGTAAGCAAGGCTTTTTCTTTGGTTATGGACTCTTGATTGTATCCCTTATTTTGAATAGTTTCCTAAATCTAAGAAATACATACATACATACATACATACATACATACATACATACATACATACATACATACATACATATATATATATATATATATATATATATATATATATATATATATAAGGATGTCAGCTTTCGATTAAAAAATATCACCAAAATCATATTTGTTCTAGGGCTTGATTTTCTCTTTGTCATTGCTTAGTTTCTTAGCAACCCTAAACATGGCCATTCCATAAATATTAATAGACCACCACTCCTGAATCTTATCCCATATGCTTGGATGACCAAGCCACATTTTTCCAAATATGAAAGGATGTCTTCTTTTTTTGTCTGAAGGGTCTAGATTCAAGGAAATTGGAGAATGATCCAAGCCAATTCTAGCTAGAGCTGATAGGGTACAAAAAAAAATGGACAACCAGTCAATTGAGATCAAATCTCTATCCAATCTAACATGTATGCAATCTTCTTTGAGTCTCCTATTTGACCAGGTAAACTTAGCCCCTTGAAGGTCCATATCAATGAGAGTCATATCATTGATAAGCTTCATGATATCCATTCTATTGTCTCGATCTATCTCTAACCCTCCCTTTTTTTCTTGGATTTTTAGGAGAGTGTTAAAATCTCCTATGATGATCCACCTGTTATTTAAAACTCTTCCTAACAAGTTCCTAATTTTTTCCTAATATATAAATCTCCCTCTTTTTGAATCAGGGGTATAAACATTAAGGACATATCAATTATCATCATTTCTAGTATTATCAACTCAATAAGAAGAAGGTTGTCTCCTTGAAAAGTAACCTCACCTCTAAATATGAAGGAATTCCATAAGACAAAAAGTCCACCCAAGACCCCCTTAGAGCCAGAACCTATGACCACAAAAGTTTTGCAAAATTTAATAGCCTCCACTCTATCCTTGATCATTTTTAATTCTTAGATCATAACAGTGTCTAGCTTATGATCCCTCATTAGGTTCCTCAAGCTATCATTTTTATGTGACCTATTCAGGCCATAAATGTTCCACAATCTTTATTTCTTTTTGTGAGAACATGCCTCTTGAATGGTCAACTGGGTCTCATCCACAATGTTCATACATGCTTCTTCCTCTCATACCATGCTAACCTTTTTCTTTGTTGGAGTTTTCATCTTAGCATCTACATCTAGCTTACTTTTACTTCTAGTCGCAACTAGAGAAATTGGAGATGGGTCTTTGTTGTTCTTATTTCTTGGTTTTCTCTTGGAGACTATATTCCAACCCTCTTCATTAAACATTTCTCCCCCTATACATTGATAAAATAGAGGTTCCATGTTATTGACTATGTGATTCCTTGTATCTCTAACCTACCCAAAACATTACATTGTTAAGCATCTTGGAAAGGCTTCTTAGGGGTTATACTTTCCCTAGATTCCTATTATTCTGAAACTCCTCACCTTCCTAAGAGAGGGCCATAATCAAATCAAGACAACTAGAATGTTCTCTAGATCTTCCTAAAAATAATTAGAGGACCCTCCCTCTTCCATATTTTATGTATTCCTTAAACCCTTCTAGGTTCTTATTTTGGGGTTGACCTTGTTGTATGTCAAATTTTGATTTTCATCCTCTTTGGGGTTAAGCTCATCCTTCAAGGGCTAGTCATTTTTTCATTCTCTTTCCCCCAAAATAATGAGAAGGAATTCCCTTAATCTCCTTCTTTTCTTCATTCATTGATTCATTTTCCTTCTTTCACCATTTTTTTTATAGGGATTTTCTAGCTTTCTCTTTTGCAACAAAGGATGGGAACATCTTCACAATGTGACCCACTTTCTTGCAATGAAAGTAGGCAAAGGGGACACTTACAAAATCCAACTTTTGAATATACTTTTCTAGGTTTCAATGGATTTCAATTACCTCCAACATATCTTTATCTTGTTCCACCCCCACATAGATTCTACCATAGGTAAGCCCCTTACAAGACGTTATCACCAGAATGATTGACAACAACTCCCTAAAAGAGCTAGATATACCCTTACAAATATATTCATACTAGAATTCCAAGGGAATTTATGGAAGCCTAAACTAAATAGGGGCTTGAATAAACAAGGAGTCATTCAAGTCAAGTTTGGGAGACCATTTTTAGAGAGCTACAGTGGCTTTACCAATAACCCAAGGGCCTCCACATAAAATCTTTGTGAAATCCTCTTGACAAGAAAATGAGAAAGACATGAAACCTTTTGTCATCACCATGATTTTTGCACTACCCTTAAGATCTCATTTCTTCTTAGCAAAAAATATAAAAATGTCAATATTAGGATGAGGACCAACAAACTCACCCACTAGGGTGCTCGACATCAGGGCAATATTACGATCAACAAGCTTGTTAGGAACAACAATAGAGAATTTCCCTTTCTCCTTGTTTGAGATAGCTTTAATCTCTAGGAAACTTGACTTACCTATCATTTTAAATTTGAACAGATTCAACCATGGTTTCATGCAAACCCGTTCATCTCAAGATCTTAGGAAGTCCTGGGAATTAACCTATTTTTCGACATTCTCCACCGTCTTCTAGGGAATCTGTTGAACATCATCTTTCTTCTAAAAAATCTCCTTTCCCAAATATTTTTGAAAACCTTGTGGGTCCCCATCTTGCCTAAAAGTCCATCGATAGTGACGGGACTCAAAATTGCATTCCCATTTGGAGTACCATTCCAAAATTTTGAGTTATTTTGAGTTCTATAAATGCATTTTAATGCTTGTGTACCTAACTGTCATTTTGAGGCCTAAGAGGTATTTTATGTTTCTAACACCTTGCATTCAATATATACATGCAACCTATAATGATAAACTGTCATTATGAGTCATTCTGTGAAGTTTCATTTTGAGCAATGTTCGATTTTGCATTTTTGCCTAACTGTCAAACAATCACAAGAAGCCTAGTTTGCATTTGAATATTTTACAGTACCTGGTAATGTTTCATGACTCACCACTTTGGGAGTATTTGTTTTGCATATCAAAGAGCCTATTTTTCAATTTTTATGTCATTTTGATATGTTTTGACTAGATTTTGAATCCTTTGAAATTGGCTATTTATTGTTGTCATGCTGATGCAAATTGCTTTAAATTCTGGAAGGCCCTGTTTGACCGGTTATAACTTTCACCCAGTTGATCATACTGAAAAATTTCCTTTTGCATTATATTCTAGAGGCTACACACTTGCTAAATTTTAGATTTGAGCCTATGATGAATCCATTTGATCAATTTTCAAACACAATTCCAAATGCAATTTATAACATTATATTGATGTCATGAAATGCAAATTGATTAGTACCCCTATTCACGATGTATTAACTTTGAATCTATGAATGATGAGATCAAATGGATTGTACCACTATGTTCCACTTTGAAACTTTTTCAAATATGTCAGTTTTCATGTCTTGACAAATTTGTTTGCATACTTTTCCAGGTCCATTCCATTTGCAAAAATTACTATTCTACTAATGTTTCCAATTCTGTAATTCTAAGTACCCCACTTCGTACACTTTCCAAATGTGCCATGTTATTCATCATGAGCCCGAATCATAGATCTATATTCTCCCCATGGCAATGAACTAGTCCCCCAATTTTCAAGCCCTTAAGTATCTGTTTGCCCTATTTTCAAAGTCAAAACCAAATACACTTTCCACTTTTCTAACATGTTTATTTGTAGGCAGTTTCGACTAGGCAACTTTGAATGTCAATATCTTTTGACCCAGGTGTCATAATGACACAAGATTTGATAAGGTGTAAGAATATGGAACAAAGAGTCAACATGTCAGGTTTCAGAGCTTAGTCAGATGTTTTGGCTAGTTTTTAAAGCCAACCTATGGGCCCTCTTATCAGAAATCATAGTTTGTGAAAATAGGATAAATAAGTTTTAAATGATGATTCAATGCTCGAATTTGATTCTAGTTAGTGTCAGATGTTCATTTGATTAGTTCGAAGTGTTAGGTGTTTTAGTTTGAATTTTTTTTTTAGCCTAACCCACTTTGGGGCTCGACTACTTCCATCAACTTGGTAAGAATTTGTAGTATTGGAGATTTTAGGAGAGGAATAGTGACTCTGATAATTTTAATGTATCATAGAATGTATATGCTATCATTCAAGGTCAAGTGGGCATATGAAGAATCTATATGCCATAAGTTTGAGGTGTTTATTACCCATTTAACATACTTGAAGAAGGTGATGGGTTCTCCTTGAAGAATATTTGTTCATAATAGGAAAATTATGTTATTTTTTGCCACTTTGAGTAATGAAGTTCACCCCATCTACTAGAGATTCATGGAAGATCCCATAGAGCAATACACTGGAGCAATTTGATTTCAGAGACATGTAGACCTAAAGTGCTATGATGACCATGTTCTTTTTACTGCCCAATTATTCATCTACTTTGTATGGGCAATAAGATGAATTGGAATCTGCCTCAAAAAAGTTCACAAACAAAATTCTAAGATGAAGATGGCATTCTTTGAACCTTACCTATGTTGGCTTATGATGACAATGGTTTTTTTTAAAGGTGATAATTATCTAAACCACATTTCTACATATTCTCTTCCCACAAACCATGTTATTCCTACCACTTGTAGTGCAAGATAATATGAACAGGGGAAGATTCCCTTGATTTTTCTGACGTTTTCAGATGACATGTTTGAAGACACCAATTACTTCTCTTCTTCTTTCCGCTAGTCATGATCTGTTTCATGGTGACCTTCTACGCGAATGCAGTCTTATTGAAATTCGTTATAAACCTAACAACCAAAACTCCACATTTCAATGTTTTTTCTTATTGGCAATGGAGGTTGCGAGATTGAGTATGTTTGAGAAGATTGGGCATTATTTCCTTGGGGACGATGCAATTTCTACCTGCACTCTCCTACATAATCTTCATCAATCCATCGATTTCAGTAAGGAAAACAGTGATTTATTACAGTTTGAGAACGCTTTAAATGAAAATTGGCTTGCAAATGATAATTTGCCGAGGGGAAATAACACCCGCAAGCATGAAAGATAAACACGACAACAATAGGTAGTCAGACCACGGCAGAGGCAAGGAACAGGGCATGGATGGAGCAAACAAAACATTCAGGACATGGTATCCACGTGCAAGGAGATGGTGAGTGGAGTATGGGCATCCACGCAAAGGGGAAAATCTCCAAGGTAGAGCAGATCCATAGACGCTTAAATAATCCACGTTCAAGGAGTAGATCATCTGTTAAGCAGCAAAGGTCACATACGTATCAATGTTGTTGTTGGGTTGCGGGTTGTGTGATTCGAGAGCCATCATTATCAAATGTTTCTGACGTGCCCTAGGTCTATGCATGAGCATTGGATCTCATTTTAGCTCCTCTCGCAGTGTTAATCTACGCTCCCCTTCACTGTAACAGTCTGCTCTGCCACTGGTGCTCGTCTCTCACTCTTGATCCCCTTCATGAGTTTGGGCATGCTGCATCGTGATCTCCAACATCCAAATGTTTTCTCTCTAGCTATGCTTCGCCTGATCATCTAAGGGATAACAACAACTACAAAGGCATCGATCGAGTGGACGCCACCAGTTGTAAAGGGATGTTGTAGATTCGAAGGGTGCAACACGTAGCAGGGGGAAACAGTAGAACTCTTTAAATCCGAAGATATTTTAACATATTTATAAACATGAAGGCACATTCTATAGGCAGCTTAATGATGCGATGGATTTTGAAGCCGTAAGTATGCATAAAGGGGCCCGCCCGCAGCCAGGTTGCAGAAGATTCTCAAATACTTTAGTCAACTTGTCTAAAAAGTAAAAAATAAACAGGGACACAATGCCTCATAGTTCCTGCCTAATTCATAATGGTTGTAGATGAGTGAGAATAAGGTTAAATAGTTCTAAATTAACATTGTGAATGCATTAATTTTTCCTTTAGAAATGCACTTGTTATCTATAAGTTAGCTCATATTTTGTTGTTAAATTTTTGTTCTAGTAATGCACTTATGCTTTAATAAGATGACTCATATTTTGTTGTTAAGTTCTCGTGTTATATTATTATATCTTTGGGCATTTAAGCCGAAAAATGAGAGGCCAAAGTCCCCAATATGACACTAAGTACTTTATATCATACTACGATCAATACATATGCTTTAGACAAATTTGCACCTTCTACATTGACAACTTAAAATATGTGCAATGAGGAAAGATATTCATACCAATATTTGAATTATAGAACTCGAAGATGTGATGAAGCATTTGGAGTATCACATTATATGTTTAAGCATGTTATGCATGATACTAGAGAACCATAAGTAGTTGGAAAAACTCCCCCAAGTATGTATTATTCTCATCTTAATTATCAAATGGAAGTCACACTATTTTTAATCATTAGATACAGATAAATAGCAATATAGAACAATAACAACATAAACATATATGCAGACGAAAAAAAAAAAGATAATATAGAGGAGGAAGAGGAAGAGAGATAAAATAGTAAGATGAGTGATACCAACATAAGTTGTGTGTGTGAAAGAGAGAGAGAGAATTAAATATAATTAATTTTTTTAATAAAACAAAAAGTCAAAATAAAATCACGGTTATAATAAAAAATTAAAATATATTATAGTTTAATTAATGAAACTAAGAATTTAATTTTTATATTAAAATTCACATTTGTATAAAAAAAAATGAAATGTATTGAAATATAAAAATATTTTATAAGCAAAACTAATTGTTTAATTTTACACAATTAGAGAAGGTTTGCTATTTAATATTTTGTATTTCCAAATTTTTCATAAAATTAAGTAATTTTTCATAAAATTAAGTAATTTTTCATAAAATTAAGTAATTTTTAATTATGAAATAATATCTATATAATTTAATATATACATTTGTAAATAATAAATAAATGTAATACAAGCAAGGGCCTAGAACACAACTGTATGAGAGGTTTTGAGTTCGAATCTACTCAAGCTTAACTAATAAGTGAAATAATTAATCACTACAAATAATAATAATTAATCTTGGCTTCGGCCTCTTACCGATAAAAAAAGAGAGGATGTAATACATATAAATATGATGTTGATGAAAAAATATGATGTAATAAATAAAAAATAGAATATAACTATTTAATTTTAATACATAGTTTATAAAAACTTAATAATAATTTATATATCTTTTAGAATTGAATTATTCCTTTTTTGTAGTTATTTCCTTTAGTATTTTTTTGATGTAAAATATAATTATTAATTTAATATTAAAATATATATTTAAGTTTTAAATATATTTAAACTAAATGATAAATTGTTTAAATAAAAAATATTAATAATAAAAAATGATATAATTTATAAATTGTAACACTTATCAATATGCATATTACAAAGACTATTATAAAATATAATTAAAAAATAATATTGCTTAATTTATTTTTATAAAAGTAAAATAATAGTAATAATTTAACTACTTTTATTAAAAAATCAAAGTTTTAAATAAATTAGAAATTCAAATACAAAGATATAATAGATTGAAATTATATTGCTATTGAGAATTAATATTGATTAGACATGTTGTGTGAAGTGAAAGATAAAATTATCAAAAAAAAAATCTTATCAACTTGTCACAAATGTGGAAAAGATAAAGTTGTAATTAATGCATTCATTAATGCATGATGAAGTTGTTAAAAAATATTTGTTCTTTTTTCAAAGAAAATTAATTTTCTCTCTCACCAAAAATAATATAGACCAATAAAATGAATGAAAAATGTGATTTATAAAATAATAAAAAATTAGAAAAAGATATAAACATTTGAAGTTTCATACAATCTTTTAAATTTTTTGATTTGATTGGTCAATGTTAATGTCATATTAGCACTCACATGAATGCATAAGTATTCTTGCCCATAGCACAAACTAATAATGACACTAAAGAAAGTGTCACTTGGCATCTCTGGGAGTCATTTGTATAGGCTCGTGGTTTCCAAATATTTCAAATACATAAAACTAGCACTTGTACCCTAGAAGTTCAAGAGTTAAGCCGGTTCATGATGCCACAATCTCCATTCTAATCTTATAATTAAATTCATTATTAATTTACAACTTACAAGCTTAAGAAAATAATTTTATTTTCATAAACCTCAACAAAGACATAAGAACATTTCTATTTATTCATAGCGAAGACAGAATAATAGAAACATAGTATGCTTTATTTAATACAAAACTATATATAGAAGTGAATCAATAAACAACACTAATAACCTTGTGAATTAGAAACCATGAAAATCTAATAGCATTAATCTATTGCTCATAATCATATAAACACTAATAAAAAGCCTCGTATGGGATCTCTCTTCCACATAAACAATCTTAAACAAAGGTTCTTATTTATTTATTTATGGAGAGCTATTCATCCTTCATAGTTAAGAGCCAAGCACTTAGAGTTATTTATTGTGCAAAAGTCACCTGAGACATTTGACAAACCAATTAATGAGCTTGAGGGGCTCTATAATTAATGGTTTATAAGTTATAAAACTTTTTGGAGGTTTTACAAAAGGGATAGCAAGCTAAATGGGCATAGCCATGGAGAAAATTCGATGCTTAAATGTGCTTAAGTTGAATTAGTACTAGGACAAGTGACCTCCCATAAACGGTAATGCTTCACCTCTGTGAGCATCACTCATATGCAATAAGTGCTAAGAAAAACATAGATCATTAATTTTGACTTATAAACTACCCAAATAAATTCTGATAACAATAACATAAAATATTAGTCTTTTTGGTAGTCGTTTAAATTATGTTATTTGCATTAGAAGTATGAACTTCTTGAATATTGTTATTATTATTTGTATGGTGATGATGAAAAAAATTAAAGGAAACTTTCATAGTCACACATCTGACTTTTATGATCATTGATGCATATGTACATTAAAAATGAGTCTTTAAATGTAATGACATAACAACATGTGTTCTATCAACTTATAAAGGAGCTGAGATTAAGATAAAATTTAAATTTGATGTCTTAAATTTAAATTTATATTTGATGTCTAAAATTTCGGTGGTCCTTTTTGCATTAAAAAATATTTCAAGAGATAATTAGTAATATTCAGGTAGGGATATATGGCAAGCAATGTAATCATTAGTTCTCTGGAAACCAATTTGTATAAAGTAGTTGTGCAACCTCTCATACCATGCTCTAGGAGCTTGTTTCAAACCATACAATGCTTTGTGTAATTTGTAGACTATGTCCTTTTTGTCTGGATCAACAAAACCTTTTGGTTGCTCAATGTAGACTTCTTCATCAAGAACACCATTGAGAAATGTATATTTAACATCCATTTGATATACTTTGAATCCTCTATGGGAAACATATGAAAGTAGAGTCCTAACACCTTCTAATCTTGCAACAGGAGCAAAAGTCTTACCATGATTAATTCTTTCTTTTTGAGAATATCCTTTACACACCAGTCTTGCTTTGTTTCTTGATACTTATTCATCTTCATTTAGCTTATTTTCGAATACCCATTTTGTTCCAATCACATTTTTATCTTTAGGCCTAGGAACAAGGGTCCAAGTTTTGTTCTTCTCTATTTGCTACATTTTTTCATTTATAGCTTCAATCCAACTTTCATTTTCCAATGCATCTTTAACATTTCTAAGTTCAAAATTAGCAAGTAAACATGTACCTTTTAGCTTACTTCTTGTCATAGTACCTTTTGATTTATCTCCAATAATCTGATCTGGTGCATGATGCCTTCTAACATACTTAGCCAATATAGGTTCTTTGCCTCTTGAATGAATTCCATTGTCTTCATTTTAAATTTTAACTTCTGGCTTTGGTTTCTTAGACTCAGTAGGCATAGGCTCGATAGCTTCAGAATGTGACTTGGGTCCTTGTGACTCGGTATGAACTTCTTGCAACTCGGTAACTGAGGAAGACTTTGGAGTAGAAGTCTCCTTATTAAGAGATGTGTCTGGCAATGTATCAGGTTCGATGTAAATAAATCTCTTGTAATCTTCCAGTTCCTTTCTTCTTCAGTCCTTTCTACAAACTCATAAATTCTTACATATACACTTATCTTAAAAATATAATTTCATCACCTTTCACATCAAACTTGTTTTTTTAAGATTCTTTCAAAATATAACATTTACTTCCAAATACTTTTAGGTAGCTTACATTGGGTTTATAGCCATACCATAATTCATAGGGAGTTTTATACGAGTCCTTCTTCAACTATACTCGGTTTAAGGTATGAACTCCAGTGTTGATGGCTTCCTTCCAGTATTTGATAGCAACATTATTTTCAATCATTAGAGTCCTTACACAATCCATAATAGATCTGTTTCTTCCTTCAGTTATTTCATTATGCTTGGGAGTACCAAGGGTTGATACCTATCTTTTAATTCCTCTTTCAATGAAAAAGTTATTGAATTCATTGGAGATGAATTCACCATCTCTTTCTGATCTTAAGCATTTCAATCTTTTCACTATTTCCTTCTCTATTCTTGCTAGATACCATTTGAATTTTTCAAGTGCTTCTAACTTTTCTCTAAGATACATAACAGTCATCATTCTTGAAAAGTCATCAAAAAAAAGAATAAAGAATTTTTCTCCACTATAGCTTTCTATTCCAATGGGTCCACATAGGTCAGTATGCACAATTTCCAAGACATCTTTAAACTGATAGTTTTTGCTTTTAAAATTAGTCTTTCCCATTTTGCTAATATGACAATTTTTTCATAAACCAACATTTGGTTTCTTCAAACTAAAAGTACCTCTTACTTTTTTGAATTTTCTTATCTTGACCATATTATAAAATTTTACATGACATAATCTTTTGTGCCATAACCAACTTTCTTCTATTTGAGCCATAAAACATGGACAATCACCAAGATCAATATAGAATAGGTTACCTCTTGTTTGTTTGCTTGATCCAATCAGATTGCCTTTATCATCCAACAGTCTTGCCTTTCCATGCATAAATTCCACCTTGAATCCAATGTTGATTAGTTGTGCCACACTTAGCAAATTATGTTTTAGTCCTTCAACATAATAGGCATTGTCACATACAAGTTCTTTGGTTAATGAGATTCGGCCTTTCCCTTTTATACAATAAGGTTCATTGTTTCCAAACCTTACATTGCCACCATCATAGTCTTAAAAGTGTTCAAACTTTGTTTTGTCTCTAGTGATATGATGTGAACATCCATTATCTATGATCCATGTATCATTCTTACTGACATGAGAGATAAGTGTCATCTTATCTTCTTCTTCTTCGGATTCATCTTTCACAGCAATGTATATTATCTCATCTTCACTATTATCAGAATCTTTAGCCATAAAACAAGTCTTCTTACCTTTTTCTTTGAATGATTTGTGATTTTTGAAATCCTTCGTGCCATTGCACTTGTGACTTTTTTTCTCACCCTTGCTTTCTTTATTTGGGCACCTAGCAGCAATATGACCAATTTCTTCACATGAAAAATAGATTAGGGGAACTTTACCTTTGTATTTTTCTTTGCCTCTAGAATATTTCCTTACAAGTAAAGCTTCAAAAACCTCAAAATCACTATCAGAACTTTCCTCTAATTCTTCTTCACTTTCTGATTGAATGTCCTTTATTTTCTTGAATTTCTCCTTAGTGAAAGCTTGGCCTCAAATTTAGATTCAATATTCTTGGAAGTTGGAACATAGTTGTCGAGCTCAAAAGCTGTCAATCTTCCTACTAAGGTATCCAAAGTTATCTTATGATTTGTCTCACAACTCCTTTCTTGAATAGCAGATACTCTAATTGCATAGATATGAAGTAATGTTCTGAGAACTTTACTTACAATAGTTTCATCCTTGATTTCTCCTCAAGAAGCTTTGATTGCACTAACATTGGCTTTGATTCTTTCCACATACTTGGCAACATTTTCGTCTTCTCTCATTCTCATCTGATCAAACTGTCCTCTAAGGATTTTTACTTTGGCTCTCCTCACATTGTCATCACCTCATTTAGATTGTTTGAAATGTCCCTTTTCTGATTTTATATGATATTTCAAGCCTCTAATCAGATCTTTAAGATCAAACAACCAATATTACAAAGATCCACCAATTTCTCAATAAACCCCAAATCGGGTATGTTCGAAATAGTGCCAAAAACTTCACAACTTCACAAATTATTAATAAATCTAAAAATGGACATTTTTATAGAAATTTCAGCAGCATAATAGCCTACAAAATGACATTTCCAGATCTGTATAGTATTTACACAACAGCTTACAAACGTAGGACAAAAACTATGCTCATCAGGCTCCCGAAAATAACACAAAATAGCCAAAAATACCACAAAAGCACTGATAATCTATCACAGAAGTATAATCATGACTAAATACATATATTCAGCTCCATTTTAACATCTAAAATTCTGAAATATAGCAGCAACCCAAACTGATATGAACTACTCAACTGGAAACACCAAAAAAAACACACTTGAAAATCCACAAATCTGCACTGTTCAGCACAAAGGCAAACTCTGTATGAGCATGCACATGGAATGGCTTCAAAATCCCATCCTTAGCCTTTCTGAAAACTTGAAAACTCCCATTCTTGGGTCTCCTTCTTCACAGGTTTGGTAGCCTCTGAAGAACAACAAAGCAATGCGCAAAAATCAAGTTATGGAATGAGCCCAAAATGCCTCCAAACTCCTTAAAAGAGGGAATAACCCTAACTCACATAAAAGAGGGGTTAATAAAACATATTTTAATAATAATTTTCATTTATTAGTCCATTATCTTCCAAAGATTATCCCCTTTTTCTGAAACTTCATCTTTTTGGGCCTAGCTGCCTAGAAAAGATTATTATTTTTAATTATTTGAAAAGGGGACATGACAAGTCCTCCCCTTCCAAATATTTCTTGTCCTCAAGAAATGGTTGAACAATAAATCAATCAATCCACCTGGATCCCAAATGTAGTCATGAACTATACTATTGTCAATTAACACAGGCTCCTACAATATCCTCTGCAATATAACCAAGAGGAATCCATAATCAAACTAACAATTACTGCTCAACCAAACTCCAAAGTCACAACTTCCACAGTCAGAAACCCACGAGACACAAACTCTTAGAACATCAAAACCCAAGTAAAGTGGAAAAATCAAACTACCAACACAGTAAATACCATCAACGCATTCCACTGGCCTATACGGAATGTACAATCCAACTCTGCAACAATGGTGAATGCTCTCGAATGAAACTGTACCAAGTATGGAGAATCCACACACTGTACAACTCCTACAATCAACACAACTTTGTAGATCGCCGACCACTGTCTCATAACCATAACTCCCATGCACCCCTGATGGTGAAAAGCCATCACAAGATAAATAGCAAGAATTGGAACCCAAACCAAATTTGTCTACCATCAACTCCTTAACATAAGGATCAAATGCTAACTGATGTACATACCTTGCAATATAATGTTGATAAAAAAAACTAACCTCAGTCAATAGCTCACCATGAACAAGTGATACAACCCACTATGACTGATCACCAGCTAAGTCAAGAGATGTCATAGCCAAAGGAGTAGAATCAATAACAACACCCTCTGAAGCATCACTCCGAAACTCCTGCTCTAAGTCACGTATTATCAAGCTGTCAATTGAAAAACCTATCGCTATGTCGTGCCCATCACAACTCTTATCCCGAGGCATCAAACTATCCCATAACTGATGATAAGCACTAGGAACCAAAGTACATCTCTGTATCATCATCTCATCAACATGGTCATCAAAGGTAAATTGATGAGCATACCTCACAATGTAATGTTGATAGAATGCGCCAATCTCAGTCAGTGGCTCAGATTGCAATCCAGATGTAACTAACTGCAATCGATCACTAACCAAGTTGGAACTGACTACTACCTCTAAAGACATCACCAAGGGAGTAGTATTACTAGCAAGGACCATGCCAACTATCGGCTCTCCAACATCACACGTGGTCTTTGATACAGCATCTCTAGTCTTCGTGCCATTAGTGCTAGAGGTCACCACCATGTCAGGCATACCACAAAAATATGCTACAACACCCAACTCAACTGAACCTGACTCTAGTGGGGATGAATCCGATATGCCAATGTTAGTATCAAGGATGGATGCATCCCTATCTCTGCTATCTTTGACAATCTCAACCATGGACATCCTCAAATCATCAGACACCATAGCTTGTGACTGTACAGAATCTAGTAAAGATTGTAGTTGCTCTAACTCCATGGTCACCTTAGCCAAATAAAACTGTGACTCCTTGAAAGCCAACTATGTACCTTCAAGAATCTCAGAAGTCACCTCAAGCTGCTCAAAAAGCTCACTCACCTCATCTTCCTTGGCCAACAATGCATCATATGTTGTACTGCCCCACTCCATAAGATAATCTCTGTCAACTACCAACTGCATATAATCCTGTCTCAAAATCTGGATAGCCTCCCATAAAGAGTGGAACTCTGTCAAGGAAAGATAACTGCCTCCCTACTCATCACTAGTAGGAGAATCCCATCCATAAACTGCTAACAATTGACGAGCAGCATCGAAATGTTGGCAAGCGATAGCAATGTCTCACTCACTAACTCTCAACTGATTAGACACATGATGGCACTAGCTTGACTGTCTCCTACAAACCTCCTCTGATGCACTGTCTAAAGGAGTATCCTCAAAGTTACTAGTCTCTAGAGTATTACCATCCATATCCTATGAATCAACTCTAAAGCTCATATCAAGATACGAAGTATCAAAAACTGTAGCACTGCTGTCCAACTCCTTTGTACCCAAGGAAACTAAGTCTTCAAAACTGCCCACTGCATCCTCTTGGATGTAATCAATGCCAATATGATCCTGGGACTCATCTGTACACACTGCCAAATATGAAAGATCATCAACACATTCCAGCAAGTATGGTCGACTGGATATATGAACAAAGCCCAACACCGGTGTATAAAAACTAATACCAACATCGAACAAGCTGCTGGCACAAGAAAAGACAACACTGTGCAATCTGCTAATCAAATCCATGATAGCACCCAAACAAACACTGCTACCAAAAAGTGTTAAAGATCTCCAGTCAACTGAAACCCAAACACCAATATAACAATCTCGAGTCCATATCTGTAAACTAGAATCAGCTGGTAACTCAAGAAAACTCCTCACCTGAGTAATATGACCAATACCAACTAACTCCACATACCTGTCATGATGAGATAATGAAGTCACAATACTGTCCTTGTTCACTTTCAGTTGGCTGGACAAATCATGTGAAGTACTACCTGCCTCAACCTCATGTGATGAAGAATCTAACTATGCCTGGTACTCTTTCTCAGCAAAGTCATGAATGCTCAATGTTTGCTCATCTCTACCAGGTATCTCACCATCATGCACAACAACATCCTCATAATCATCATCTAAACCCACTACCTCTTGTGGTAGAGTAGAATTTGAGACCTCTTCCTGGCTATAAGCTAGTTTCTCAAACTCATGCAAGTTCTTGGTAATTGTGTCATCTGCCCTATGAACAAATTTGCCAAATAGAAATCCAGTCAACTTATCCACCTTAGTTGGGTGAGACAACATGTCATTCATCATACGGTGGTGCTCAACCAACTATTCAGACATGTCATGGCTTATTTTCTTAAGTTTATCTCGAATGTCTAAATAACCATCCTTTCTACTATTTTGACTCTGGATATCAATTGTCCAAGATTGTGTCCTCTGAGACTCTGTACTATACCTATCCATTCTGGATAAAGTAGAGTGTAACCCCAATAGGTTATAACTTCTTCAAACACCAAGAACTAACATGCAATTGATTAGAAGTAGCATGCAACCATATATTTTGACATGTAGCTGATTAGAAGCAACATGCAACCACCAAATTCACCAAGAACTAACATGAAAATGATTAGAAGTAGCATGCAACCATAGATTTTGACATGCAACTGATTAGAAGCAACATGCAACCATAAATTATGACATGCAAGATTTGGGTAGTTGTCAAAACTGACATGCAAACTTCTACAAACCCTCAAGCTGGCAAGATCATAGCTCTGATACCACTGAAATGTCCCTTTTCTAATTTTATATGATATTTCAAGCCTCTAATCAGATCTTTAAGATCAAACAACCAATAGTACAAAGATCCACCAATTTTTCAATAAACCCCAAATCGAATATGTCCGGAATAGTGCCAAAAACTTCACAACTTCACAAATTATCAATAAATTTGAAAATGGAAATTTTTCTATAAATTTTAGCAGCATAATGGCCTAAAAAATGACATTTCTAGATCTGTATAGCATTTACACAACATCTTACAAATGTAGGACAAAAACTATGCTCATCAGACTCCCGAAAACAACACAAAATAGCCAAAAATACCACAAAAGCACTGATAATCTATCACAAAAGTATAATCACAACCAAATACATATATTCAGCTCTATTTTAACATCTAAATTTCTAAAATACAACAGCAACCCAAACTGATATGAACTACTCAACTGGAAACACCAAACTCTTACAAAAAACACACCCGAAAATCCTCAAATCTGCACTGTTCAGCACAAAGGAAAACTTTGTATAAGCATACACATGGAATGGCTTCAAACTCCCATCCTTAGCCTTCTTGGAAACCTGCAAACTCCCATTCTTGGGTCTCCTTCTTCACAAGTTTGGCAGCCTCTGAAGAACAACAAAGCAATGCGTAAAAATCAAGTTCTGGAATGAGCCCAAAATGCCTCCAAACTCCTTAAAAGAGGGCATAACCCTAACTCACGTCCAAGAGGGGTTAATAAAACATATTTTAATAATAATTTTTATTTATTAGTCCATTAGCTTCCAAAGATTATCCCCTTTTTCCGAAACTTCACCTTTTTGGGCCTACCTGCCTAGAAAAGATTATTATTTTTAATTATTTGAAAAGGGAACATGACATTGTTCCACATATCAAAAGTGGTTTTGTAGTCCTTGATCTCATCAAATTCATCATATCTAAGAGTATATTCAATATCTATCATCATGGTATTATAGTTCTTTTTCTCAACAATATCTCTAATATATAATGTACCAGTAGGGGTTGTGTATTCTTCATCAAGGTATTTCAAGCCTGAATCACTAAGGGAAGCCAAATGAAGTCTCATAAGTCTCCACCGTGCTGAAAATTTATCTCTATTTAGCTTTGGAATTTCTCTCTTGTAAGACATCCTAATCTTTAGCTTAGGTCCTTGAAACCTTTCCTACAAGCACTAAAAGATCTGATAACAATTTTTGGAAATATAGGAGTAAGGGGGGTGAATCAGTTACCACAAAAATATGTCCCAGATCCCTTGAATGTTAACAATAAAATGGATTGCTATTGTTATTCGGTAAACACACATAAAATGTTGTAACTTGGTAAATGCATAGTGTGATTTAGTTTTAACTAATCTTAAACATTTACGGTGATTAATTTGCAAGTATAAGAGAAATAACATGAACACATGAGACACCAGGATTTAACGTGGAAACCCACTATGAAAAAAACCACCAATGTAACTAGTAACTATTTTCACTCTTTTGAAGTGAGCCCTATTAGGAGCCAACCTGGTTAAAGGTTACAAAACACATTGTTAGGTGTGACCTTGTTAGAGGATTTAATCACCCTTTAAGGAGTGGCCTTGCAAGAGGTCTTAAAATAATTCAATGGAATTTTCACCTTGTTAGAGGGTTTACAATTGGTTGTTAGACCAACTCTGTTAAGAGATTTAGATCACTGCTACAATGGTAAAAAAGTAAAAATAAAATGACCTGATTATGATGTTGGTGATTATAGATCTCTATTACTAGATCCTTCTTGATCAAATAAAACTTTTCTGCTTCACAAGGATACCTGCTTATCCTTCAAGTTCACTCTTACTCTTACTTTCTAAATTCAATCAACATACTTTCACACACACTAGAATCTCAACTTGACCTTTCATTTATACCATCTAGATTATCAAGTCGGCTCAATTACAAATTACAATTACCAATAATCATCACCATAGTTTGCTACAAACAATACTTAAAATATTTAAGCTTCTTATATCAAAACAACAAAATCCTTCATTGGTCGACCCTACTCAGCTGGTATTGAGATGATTTCCTGTGTTAACCAATAGAAGCTTTCTTAACACTGAAAACTTTCAAAATCCTTTGGCAACCGAGAGAACTTAGCTAACACTATTTCTTGCCAGAATTCTTTCGACACTTGAGTGAGCTCGATAGACACTGTCTTCGCAGAGTAATCTTTCAGGAACGCTTGGTAGACAAGGAAAATTGTCTTGTTGACCAAGTCAGCTCAGTAAGCACTGACTGGCAACTGATATAAAATTTGTGTAACATCAAAGACAATGCACAATTAGACAATTGTATCCAACAATTTAAATATCATAGTATTTCAATTAGTTTTCCATCTAAAGTAAGATTTATGTACTTTAATAAAACTTTAGATTTAATTATTTTGATTTCTTTGTAAGAATTTGTTTCTTATTAGTACTATATATACAAACATCAATTTTCCAAACAAAACATACCAAAGACAACAAAATGTTGAAATTTTTGGAAAAATTCTTGATATTTTCAATTTTTTGAAAATTGGTCAACTATACACTTTATAAAGAGGATAGCACTTTATAGAGAGGATAGCAGCATCCAATTTTGTATGAGTACCAATCACATTTTAATATATTTAATATTTGAATCAAAAAATTTAATCTTTCATAGCAACCCTTTTGATGCTCCATAGAACATTCTGTTAGAATTAATTATGTTGATTTCATTGTACGAATTTTTTTTTTTTCTTGCATAACCATGCCTATATATTTGTATTAGTAAGAAGAGAAATGAAATAGATGATCATGTAATATATAAAGTTTAGCTTCTTATTTCCATGTCAATATCAGTTTACCTATACCTACTTATATCCATGTCAATGTCCCATTCATGGTTTAATATTTATAAATTTTTAAGTTGCTTTTAGTAAAATGATATTAGCAAACCAATCTAACGTATCTAATAAACTCCATTATGCTTTTGGTACACAGTTCACTCAAAATGCGTTAAAAGTTCTTTGATAATGAAGATACCCCTTTTAACAATAGTTTATCTTGCTTGCTCAAAAAATATTATTTTGGCTTATTTTCTTTACAATTGCAAAATTGATAACATATAAGTAGAGAATCGGCATCTATGTGTAGATGAAACAGATATGTTGCTAGAGAGCTACGTTACCAAATATCATATATGGGAGATAATATTTTAATAAGAATTGTTTAGTATTTCCTGGTTGTTGGCCAACCAGAGTTAATGGAAAAGGAGGTTCCAAGAAGCATATAAAAAAAGGAATTTTAACATTATTATCAAAATAATTTAATTTTAAAAATCGTAAATTAAAGTATATTTTAGTTTTTTTCTATAGATTTTTTTTTGATATAATGTTATCTTTAGAATGTTAGAAGAGACACATTACAACTTGTTCCTAAAAAACTAAAGAAAGGCAAAAGATATGGGGTGACTTACATAGTCATAAACTCCCTATTTCGTATTCAAAATCAAGTCTTCCGGCTTTTGAGTTCCTAATCATCGCATACAATATTCTATAGTAAGTTGACAATTATGTGAGAAAAAACTAAACCAGTTGAGCTATTTTTGCTGGCCTGACCTGGTCCTCATTCTATAGAAAAAGGGAATCTTAATAGCTTAACTCATTATAATAGAGTACAAACCTTCCAAATTTGTAGAATCTCTTCTACAACCACTCACTTGGACAAACCAATATCACAAAATGCACATTTGAAAATGAGCATCACTCCTAAAGAATTCCTAAATATCGATATGGAGCCTTTCTAAACAGTAGTAATTCTATCTAACGAAAAAATTATTAAAAATATTTCCCTTGACCTCAATATGTGTTTCCACATAAAAAGGCTCCTAAATTCTTCATTGCTACAAATGAAGAAACTAAACTTATGTCTCTGCATACAAGGAAAGTTTTGTTTTTTATGTCATTCTTTTGCCTTCCAATCAAAACTCATATACAATGTGGACCCTCAATCATATATATCAAACATGTAGGATTCATAGCCCTTTTGAATTTGGAGATTCATTGCAAAGAAAAGGATGTGTATCAAAATCATTTTGGTCTTCATATATCCTTGGTTTATACATGTTCATAGTGTTGTCATGTGAATCCCTCTGGTCAACTAGAGCGTTGGTTTGGAATTGGCAACTGGAACTATCAATTTTATCCTCGCTCTCTGAAATGTATGCTCCAATCCATAGATGGTGGCAATGTTTATCTATTTAGTTAAATTGTATTACTAAGCCACATCAATCAGCCACCACAAATGTGTCATGTCCAAATAGCCCCTTTTGAGTTGTCACTTACCACCCAGTAGCTTCATGTCCATTTTCACCAAGCAGCTCTATGTCAAGGTTTACTATTGTAGAAGCCCTATTTTCCTTATTTTTCCCAAGTAGCTTGGTGTCCATTTGTTAGACAAAAGCTAAATTCCATCCGTCAAACACTTATTGTGAATAATATCTAACTTGGACGGGACATTTTCAAGCCAAAAATCGCGTAGTAAATAGCCTATCGACTAATTATTTGGGTCCTACCCAAGCAGATGGCCAATGGAATTGACACTTGGTGTCCATTGGCTAGGGAAATGGATTGAAAAAAATAAGAAATTAAAAGTCCAAAGATATTTCAAATTGAATGCATCAAAATTCAAATGTTTTAAAGATTTAAATGAAGAGGATTTATTATATAATATTTTTAATTTTTCAAAATTTTAATCCTCTTTCATGGTCTAGGGCCTAAAATTTCAAATTGACCTTAGAGGTATCATTTTTAGCCAAAATATGCAGTATAATATATAGCTAGAACCAGGAGAAGATGTACTCTTTGTTTCTGAAGTCAAATTTTGCACAGGTATTCATCAGAAGAAGCTATAGGCAGATTTGTGATTTTGGGGCATCCTTAGTGCAAATGTAGATTTGATGTTTTTAGAGGGGAATAAGATCATATTAGATCAAATTTGGATGGAATCAAATTCATTGGTGACCATAAAGAGTCAATTGAACGTTTTAAAGGCAAATGCAAAAGATAGTGTTTTGTTGGCAAAGGCAATTAGAATTTCACAACTAAGAGCAGATGAGGACAAAAAAAGATCAGATTGAGGGCTTTGGACTTTTGAATATGTCAATCTAATATTCCTTTAGCAAGGGGTTTCCTTATTAACTCTTTAAGGAAGATATTTTTAGACATTCTGCAACAACAATTAATGAATTTTGATTGTTGGTAGATGGAAAAGATCAACTTCAACAGCAATAGAGAGAAGAAGTTTCAACAGGACACTTGGCATGAATTGTATTTCTAATCTAAGCCTCTTCTTGTCTATATATTCATTTTTTTTGCTTTTTGTTAGGTTCTGGACATTTTTCATTATTGTGTGACCACTATGTTGGTTCTAGCTTGATTGAAACTTCTTCCATTATTGTGATTCCACATTTCTTAGTAGTAGTATCATACTTATGGTATATGATTTCTAGGAAAGATTGTGTAAGAATTTTTTCATCAACATTTTAGATCATACTACATGATCCATCATCAGGATGCCAGAGAGTCAATGAGAACAAAAATATGATGATGGATCATGTAGTATGATCCAAAATGTTGATGAAAAAATTCTTACACAATCTTTCCCAGAAATCATATACCATATTCATGGATTGTGGAAATTTGATAGCTTTGAGTATCATACTTTATTTTGAAGCATTTATATTACATAGTCATTCCTTGTGTTATTCTCTAGGTTTTTGCATATACATGTGTTAGTGAATAGATTGTCTTTCTAATTAGACAATGATGATTTACTTTATGCCCAAGACTTGGAAAGCACAAAAATATTCACAATAGTTGAGAAAAGTTCATATTATTTATTTTCTCTCTATAATTTATAGGTATAACTTCCTTCATAAGATTTGTTAATGAATTAAAAACCAATTTCACACTTTTTCAAGAAAGCGCATAAGGCACTCTCACATACTCCTAGGTAGTGAGGTGATAATTCTTTCATATAGTAAAGATAAAAAGCTTACAGCCTTTTCACCATAACCACTTATTCAAAAGAAATTGAATGCTACAGCAACTTCATAATAACCATTCAAGAAAATTGATCAATGTAAATTGCAAAAGAAACAATAATAGATATCTCAAATGATAAATCAAATGTTCGCAATGTAACAATGATTTGATCACTTCAAACACCAAGTTTTAAATTGGGATCAAATATTATATATATATATATATATATATATATATATATATATATATATATATATATATATATATATATATGTGTAGAAATAGAAACTTATTTCCTGCATACTATCATTCAAAAAGCAAATATATATATGCTATCTATCTATTGCTATTCAAAAAGTACCTATTTTATTAGAGTATTTTCTAGCTTTCTATTCTAACCCCTAATTAGTTTAATGCCCCAACATTTATAGTCTTTTTACATATCTGAAAGGCCTCCATTAAAGCCCAGCCATTTTGGTTGAAATAGTTATAGTAAAATAAAAATAATTTTAAAACGGTTGCAAAAGACACAACTGAAAGTAACTATCTTGATCAGACTTCATCGCTGGCCTTTTCCCCCTTGCCCATAGTTTGTCTTACCAACTTCCAACTTCTAAATGCGTTCATAAATTCTTGCATTGCATGAGAATGGGGGTTCTCCAAACTCAGTAGCTTAGACCTACAAGCATCTTTTTTCCATTTGAATTCTTTGATCTTTAGACTCTGTCATGGCATGAGGTCCTGTTTAAACATAGCACGGATTCAATATTTGCTAGTGTGGTGAAATCACTAGTAGTAGGCAATTCATTGTCTTTGATATTTGCAATAGCATCATTGAAGCTTTTTGTTAATGCTTTAGAATCCATGTTACCATCATCAAACTATAGAATTCCTGTAGGATTCACTATGTTCATATCCTTAAGAAGCTCCTCATGCATCCTAGCAATCTTGTTTTCAATGGATTGCATTTCTTTAATAGCTTCTTTGTAGATTGATTCTTTCTAGCCCATAGTATTCTTCATAATGAACAACATACAAGAATCTACAATTTTCATAGGGTTCTCACTTAGGAATTTGAACACTCCATACTTTTCAACTTCGGTCACCTGGAACACAATAGCCTGACACTGACTTTGTTCAGTTTATCATCCTGGAATAAGGGTTTGATTTTCACCCAAGAGCATTTCCCTTTCGGCATACATAGTGGTAAAATCTAGGATGAACTTGTTACCTTCTTTGATGATGGAATTCACCCAATCCTGCATTACATATGAAAGAAACTTCCCTTTTTGCATTTGTTTAAACTATTGTTGGTTGTATGTAGAATTAGGGTTGAAAGATTGAGGATTCTGAACAACTGGTAGGGCCCCGAGATTCATCAATGAATCTATATAAGCAGCCATGGTCACCATTAAGGCTTTGAGTTCCTTCTTCTCTCTATTATCTTTTTCCAATTGGGTTAACATATGATCAGCAAAAAAATTGAAGAAGTTATTACCTGTATTTCTGTTGATGGTCCCAAGTTCAATTGAAGTAACCTTGAAGCCTTTGCTATCAATTTCTCCAGATTCAATTTTCTATTTATACGTGGCCAATTCTACTATGATTTTCCTAGTTACTAGATCCTTAATTAAATGAGCATCAATTTTTAGCTTTTTAACCTTGGAACCACAAGTTGTGTATTTAGTTACAATATCTTTCACCAGCGTACATACTGGCTGCAAATTCCTTTTCTTATTGACTGAGTTAGATAACTAGGATGGAATAATGGGATTAGCAGTGATTGTTTGAGTATCTTGGGTAGGGGTCATGAATTTAGTTTGGTCCACCCTAGGAGCCTCAATGAATTGCATGTCACTATCAAGATTGTCTGAGAAACCAAGACCATCACCTAAATCCTATCCTTGGGTTAGCATCCTTTCCTTTGGAACTTCTTGTTGCATGAGAGCTTCAGACTTGGTTTTTGATCTGGTTTGAGAAGCCATGTTCTATGTATGAGTTGGTGCCCTTTTCTACTTACCAAGAGTTGACACACCACCTGCAACAAGAGATGAAACTTAGATGTCAAAGGTCAGTGGTTTAGAAAAAGAAACCATCTTTGGAGACAATCCATTGACTACTTTCATGCTCTGCCTCCTTGGCCAATTGTTTGTATGGGTGAGAATGGATCTAGTTCTTACATTTATGTCATCTTCTTCTTCCTAATTCCAATCCACTTCTAGTTGTCTTGATTCACTAGCCTCCTCCCATCCTAGTTCAACAATGTCTGAACCATCTTCAACTACTCCTTCTAGTTGAAATTTCAATTTGAGGGAATTGATTTGTTGAAGTGTTAATCTTCAGTGGTCTCTTTTTAACACTTCTTCTTCATCTTTACAATCCTACCAAAAGTCTTCCAAGTGTGGAATTATGGATGAATAACCCTTTAGACCACGAACTTGAGCCATAAATCTTTTACTATCAAAATCTCTTCTTCCTTGGTAAGACCCAAAACCAAAACCAAGAAAATTACTTCCTATGATTGAGGTGTTGATCATGCTGCTACAAGTCAAAGGGCTGAGTTTGATAGGAAAGACTGACTCCCAATTCTCTTGAGGTAGATTATCTTTAATGATAGAGAATAACTACTTGTAGACTTCAACTAAAACAAAACAATCAAGTGCATAACATGGTGACCTCATTGGCTCATCCTTGAACCCACCTACTCTCAAATAGATGAACTTAGGGAACTGTATGTAATAGCTTCCATAGTTTTGAATTAGTTTTTGGGCTTCTGAGGAAAATTTGGGCATGGGTGCCTTTTCCAGAGATAGATGCATACTTTCTATCAATACATTATGTACTTTTCTTAAAAATTTATAACACTTTATCTCTTTGAAGTAGGGGACAATATTGATAGATAGTTATTTCCTCACTCCAAATTTCATGAGGTAGGGAAGTAAGGTTACTAACACAAGCAATGTAGTATGTGAGATAAGAGACCATATAGAAATTTTCCTTAGACTCCTTAGCATGTTTAAGTTGTGTTCTTAATGAGCTAGCAATTATTTTGGCCCAAATCATCCATTATTTCCCTTTTAAAATGATCTCTACATAATGAAACATCCATTTTTCAAAAAGGAAGACATTGTTTGAACCCTTAACTCAATGTAACAGCACCACAAGATCATGAGTATGAGGTTTTAGATGATCTTTTGTGACTATATTAGGTAGCCTTGAACCTCTTCCATAATTAGTTGTTGTCCACTTCCTAGCTAGGATGTTATGGTATTCTCTTGGGGTTTCTTGGTATTCAACTAAGAATTGGATGGGAGAGAATATAACGAATGTGGATTTTGCTAGACATAACACCAAGGAAATATTTTCCCTAGAGATTGATAGCATAGGTTCCCTCATCTTTGTTTAGGATACTTTTACTCCTTGCATCATAACGATCAATACAAAGTTGGAGCAATTTAGTGCTTAACAGGGTAGGAGGGAAAGATGTGGCTTCAATCAAACAACTAGTCAAAATTTCCATACAACCATTCAATTCATCAACTGGCTCAAGGAAAATTGACAACTTTTCTAGTCTAACACCTTCTAAATTGGTATCACAAATAATAGGTCTCTTGAATTCCAAACTCGAAACATTCCCAAAGAAATTTAACATAGATTTCATCTTAAACAAAGAAAGCAAGGCTCAAACTAATTCTATCTTGAAATGCACATAGACGGTAGAAAAAAAAGAAGGTTTTTCTGTGTTCTCACCTATGACTTGCTGAGAAAAATGACCTCTTTCCTTGTCCCTTAGTAGCTCCTTCTTCAAATATTTTTTTAGCATGATAAACAAAAAGGAAAATCTATGCTCTTTTTAAGGGAAAGAGAACATAGATGCAAAAGTACAACCTGATAACGAGGTATTCATAACAAATCAACTATGGCTAGGTTCACACATTCAAAATCTTTCGACGTGAACTTTTCATTAAATACTTCCCTTTGTGGTTGTACTGACAATGATTAACTTCACCTAACACCCAATCCTTCTTTTTCGATGAAAGATCTCCCACTTTAAATCATGATGATGATTTACCATGCTTGAAATTAAGGCACAATTTTAAATTATTACCTCCTGATGTGGTAATTAATGCCATAGGAAAATAACAGCTTTCAACAACCCAGAATCAATTTTTGACAAGGAGCCTTAGTGGTAGAACCGCTTTGAACTGCTTTGAACCAAGATTCAAAGGGGTTTGAAGTAGTTCAAAAGAGCACTCTGAAGTCTTGCATGAATTACCTACTGAAAAGAAAGGTGAGTGTAGAACCCTTTAATTGAACTACTTTGAAGTGGTTCAAAGAGGTTCAGACAAACACAAGGAATGATGGTAAGCTTCGAAAGGCTTTGTACAATGTTTTTGATGATCGGGAGAACATGAAGTGATGATAGGAAGCTTCAATAACTGGATGGGCAATTTAGGAAAAGTTCAAAATAGGGTGACTCACAATATGGCTAACAACATGATGTCTTAATTTCAAAGAACTTAATGCAAAGTTTCATTCTAAAGTTCATCTCCTTTTTGTGGGTTTTTAGTTTTTTTTTTAACTATGCCCAAAGTGCATATTGTCTAGTTGTAGCTTGTTTATGAATTTGTATGCCACTATGTGTCTTGCCATTAGGTCAAGGACCCGAGTAATTTGCTTGATATTGCATTGACAAAACTATAGGGATCATAGGAGGATTTGATAAGTGTGAATTTTGTTTGAAGATTGATGTCTATTTGCAAGGTAGATAGATAGATCAGATATCTAGATATATGAGTATATTTTGGTTGTCCATGTGTATGTTCTAACTTAATTAATGCCCAATGGATAAGGGACTGATCAGCTTGGAGATTACATGTTTTTGTTGTTTCATACCTGGGTTATGTTGATGATTCTATTAATCAAATATCTTTTCCTATTTATGTATAAGAGTTAAAAAGAAGTCTTGCTCACTTAGTTTATTAGGATCATGTGTCCTAGTATTAGTTATTTCATGTCCATGAATGTGTGCATAAACATAGAAGATTTAGGTGTTTTTATTGTTATCTAGATTCGGTTATATGCCTTTACACTAGTACCATGTAAAGAATCTGAGGTCTACCCACCTAGGCCTTATAGAGCCTGAAGAGAAGGAGAGTTAAATAGCCTTATATTTGGCCTTTGTGTCTAAATAGGTGCATTGAGGATGGGAGTTAGCTACCCCTAGGTGTAAATGTTCTTACCACTAGGTTATTCAAAAGTTGTCAATTTAGAAGCCAACAAATATGAGCTCTAAAAAATTTTCTCCCTTCCGTGAAAAATTCCCACCCACACAAAAATTCAAAATTTTCCCTCATCTAGCATCTTTCATTTCCATGATAGTACCACCAAATTTTTGATATCAAGAATTTTCAAAATTTCCCCCTCTCCATTTTTTTTATCATTGTTATAAGTATGGACATCAAGCATTTGAGTGTAGATCCAATTTTAGCCAATCACCTAAGAAATATGCATTCAATGGTTACTATTATACTTGTAATAAATATGAACATAATTCACAACAATGCAGATCATTTATGGAGACCAACTAGAAATTGAGAAAGAAATGTAATGCAATGAATTGGTATTGTAACACATAGTATTCATGTACTGCATGTGGTAAGTATGGTCATATTGCTACAAATTGTATGAGATTACATTTTGGAGGAAGACCTAGTAACTAGAGAAATTCTTGCATGGTATGTTATCATTATGAAAAGGTCGGTCATATAAGAAGGAACTGTAAAAATAAAGTATCAACACCAAATAAAGGAGATCCAAAAGGAAAAGGCGAGGCAATTATGGATGAAATTAGTGAGAAGATGAATAATGCATGGGGAAGGAAGTTAGAAGAAAATGAGAGATCGAGTGCAACCAATTGAGATACCTCATTTAATGGATTAGTTGTAAGAATTTACTCCAACTAAGACTTAGGAAAGGGAAAGGAACTGCATGACTACAAATTTATCCTACAAAAATTCTCATATTAAAATAGAAGAAAGTCCACATCTTCATAATAGTTGATGCACAAGGAAAATATATGGAGTATGGAAATATTGCATTTAATTAGCCTTACCAAGTATGTTGGTAACTATGTAACAAAAGAGACAACCAAGTTTGTACCATCAAAGGTATGGTAATGTTTTACCTGAGCATGAGTCAAGTTTATTACATTGTCTAAGTAGTGATGGAAGTACCAAGAAATTAATGATAATAGAGTTCATAAAGAAGTGAGAATGTGGAGTACAATGCATATAATGGACTCTAATGGTCAAAAAAGGTAAAGTAACAACATATTTATTATATTTTCAATTTTCATGTTCACCTTGCAAAGGCAAAGTTGAACCCCATGAAATTGATTTGGAATGATGCTTGTGAAGAGACAAAGTACAAGCTATACCTAGAAATTTCAATGCAAGCTAACAATGTGGATTCCCTATCTGTGACTCCACCTAGTGTTTTACTCCTTAATGATATTTATTCATTTTACAACTGTAAAATTGGAGAAGTCAAAGATCATGAACTTTATGAGGTATATGGTCAAATGTGCATTGATGAGAAGTTGAAAGATGAGTTAAAAAAATTGGAGGCAACTGGTCTCATACACACCCTACATTTCCCAGAGGAGTTCAAAGTGAATTATCTTAGGGTAGTTCTAAGAAAAGTACATGATATGCACATGTGGTTGGATGTGCCTGTTAAAATGAAAAAGGATGTTATTCATATGGTTATTGGATACCCTATCACAAAAAAAATTAAAACCATCCAAATGGCCCCCAAGAATGAAATCAAGGAAAACATAAAGGCACAATGGAATGGAAGAGGTTTAAGAGTGGATACTATTACAAAATTGGATATTAGATTCGGTGTGTATGTGGTAGCATATAAGATTTGTCAATCTAGCATATTGAATAGAGTTTTGTGCATGGTTTTTGATGGTTACAAAATTGTTAAGAAAGGTCATAAATATGACATTACCGCACTTCAACTCAAGAAACTAGAAAATAATCTAAAAGCCATCTGAGTTGCAAGAAAAAATACGTGCAAGCATGTATTTTAATTACATGCAAAACTATTTCCCATCAACTAGTAAAGTCAACTAGAAATTAGATGCTCCAGTCATTTACCAAATCAATGAATACATTCATGCACTAGGAAATAATTTTGCGAGTGTTATGGATGATTATTTTTAAATTTTGAAGATCAAAATGAATCAAAGGTTTAGCATTCCCTCTACTCTATTTGAAAAGTCTCATAATGATGTATGTTTTCTTGTGGATACTAGAAATACACTTGCTCAAGTTATTTTACCAAGAGTTGCATGGTTAGAGCCAATGGATGATGAAGTGAATATAGATTAGGATACAAAGTCCATTAAAGCATTGTTAAAATAACAAGTAGATAAAGAGGCTCCAAGATCCAACACTTATGAGGAGGCTAAGGAGAGGATAAAAACTTATATTGTTTTTTACCAAAGTTGAGAAGAAATCTAAAGAAAATGTTAAGTACATTAGAGAGTACATTTGGTGGTGATGAAATTGATGAACCCTTAATGATCATTAAGAGTAAAGGAAAAGATGGAGAAGTTAAAGCAGGGAAGGGAAAAGAAATATTTACTTCTAAGCCACAGTCATCAAAAGGAAAGAAAAGGCTCACTGTTACCCCTACAAGCCCCAAGGCTACAATGTCAAGAACCTGAGCAACACAAGAAGCTACATCATTAAGGATGGGTGTTGTCAAAACTTCAAATCCTACTACACCACAAGTGAAAACTTATTAGAAAAGAAATAATACTACTAAGTCATCTAGCAAAGAGCCCACATCATCTACAAATAGGAGAAAGAAGATCATAGTCAAAGATGATGATGATGATGCAAATGACAATGAGGGAACATAATTTGATGAGGTAAGTCATACCCAAGTTGTTTCTTATAAAAGGCCCAAAACTATATATGAAATTGTACAAATTGTTAGTGAGAGCAGTGGCATAGGGACATTTAAATATTACAAATATGAAACAATGAGTGATTGAGATAAGAAGAGAATAGAAGATGTACTAATTGTCATGATGAAAAATTTAAATATGTACCACTTGAAATCAAAGATTAAATTCTTGATGAACTTTATCAAAGGATTCATAGTCAGTGGAAATATGTTTTGAGAATAGGAAAAGAGATGAGAAGCAAAAAATTGGAAAATCTTATGCATGAATTCAGTTTGGAGGAGGTAACTGAGGCTTTCGAAAAATACAAGATCTGATTTGTAAAGAAACATATAGCTATTTATGTTTTATTTGATAATCTAAAACTTGTTGATGAATATTCTAAAATAATATGGAGATAGATTTATAATATTAAGGACCCTGATGAAATAATTGATGTGGATGACACACAAATTGAGTAAGATGTTGAACCTGAAAACAAAGAAGATGAGCATATCAACATCACCCCACAAGATATTTTTGATTCTATACATCAAATGGAAGGATACATTATTGGAAAGCAAGATAGTGTAATAATTGAAGATTTAACAAATGTAGTGTCAACCGAGCCATAAAAGAAAGATGAAGACAAACTATAGTTGTAATAACTGAGCTTATACATGCACACATACCTAGATTTCAGCCAATCATTTAGAAAATAATATATTTTCTTGAGCCCAAGTAAAAATATTTTAATGACATATCATTTGGTTCCTTACATATGCTAACAAATACCACAATTCAAACTGAGGGACATGTTAAGTTTTTGTTTTGTACAATGCTTAATGGTAGGAATCCTTTCAAATTCCTCTCTTGAAAAGATAATCTAGGATCAACTCCAAGGTTCAAGGCAATCTTGCGACCTAATGGAATCCACTCAATTGAAGATAAATGTGTATGTTCACGAGGGGGTATTTGTTGGTTCCAACCAATTTCAGATAAGATGTTTGATCTGTTGTTTGAAAAGTAACCACAAAAGAGATATATTTTTGGTATTTTATGTTTTATGATGAATGCAATTTATCAATGCAACTATATGAATTCCAATTTTAACCAAATGTTAGCAAAGAAAATAACAAAGATAAGGTGATAAGAGATTAAAGCAAACAACTAGAAAGAGAAATTTCTAATGGACATGAACCGCGATAACAACATGCTTGCAAGTTAAATCATTGAAAAGATCGAGTAGGAAACCAATGAAAATAGGATCTATTCCTCCTTAATTCCACTAATGCAATCATCAATGGGAACTCAAAAATTAACCAAAAGATGTTTCACTTCTCATCAAATCCCAAGGGCACAGAAAGTGTGCTCATGCAATACAAGAAATCATGCAAGAACAATAGGTTAATCTCCTTGCCAACATAGTACATTAGCAGAATTTGTTAACACAAGGAAAAAATTAGAACTAAAAGGTTGCACAATCAAATCAACACAACAAAACCATTGGATCCATTATTATTCATGAACATTCATTCACAAAAATAACACACTTTGGTAAGAATAACTACACTCAGAATGAGAGCACCAATAGCATATATTATTGCATCAAAATAATGGCCTAGAGTACATATAACATCCATGTATTTATAAGAAATCATCTCCTCCCTTTGTGTTAGGAAAGAGAGTTCTTAAAATGCAATTCATGCTAAAAACTAATAAAAAAATCTAATTATATACAAACTAACTCTCTAAATGGTTCTAAGTAGGTCTCCACCCTTGTTTATATCAATAAATGGGTGCATAACCCTTTACATAACTTAAAACAATAAAATAATGAGAAGATAAGAAGATAGAAACCATGAGATGATCTAGGAGCTCTAAAAATGGAAGCTTGCCCTTCTCTAGGCATTTTTGGGGGTTGAATTGTTGTCATAATGTGTTTTTGGTGTAGAGAATGCTCCAAAGTAGCAACTAAAAGTTAACTGTCAATGCACTACTTCTTCTTGAAAACTATTCGCACACCTCTGAGAAAAGTCCACCTGCGCACCTTGGTGATAGTACCCAAAAATCCAAAATATCTGTCAAAACTTGATTTCTAGCATCTTTATTTTCTTCCCCTTTATACCAAAATGATGTGTGAATGTTTCCCTTTGAACTTTTAGATAGAAGAGGTGATTTATTGAGGAGCTAATAAGTCTAAAGCTTCATACTTTACTCTCACTTCCCTATGGAAATCATGAAGTGTGATTTCTTAGGCATTCCCTAGAACTTGAAAGTCATGGGTTTGAGTGTGATCTCAGCAGCTACAAAAGATAAGGAAGCCATAGTAATTCTTGGGACCACAGGGAGCCTCTGTAGACACCTAAATTTGATTACACTATTTTAGTAATCCTATTTAGTTATCTAAAAAGGCATTATTAATTAAATTTCTGTTTAATTAATCCTTTGTCATCCCCTAGTTGATTAATTTAATTAATCATCTATAGTCCTAATTGATAAAACAAATAATCTATTATTTATCAATTAAACCCTATTCTTCTATCTAATTCCAAAAATCCCCATTTATTAAATAAATCTATTTGATAAATGAAATCCTCAAATTCAAAAACCCCTAACCTATCTCTAATCCTCCATTTAGCCTAATCCACCCCATCCACCCATGCTAACCAAGCTTAGCCACTAACTCACCCACCCTCATTAATGCCATCCACTTGCACATCTCTAACATCCCTAATCTAATCCTAAACCCAAGCCTAATCCACCCCCTAATGTTGTCACATTCCTTAAACAAGTTTAAGACTTTCCTAATCCAACCAAAGTCTCCCCTCAAAAAAACCCAACCACTAAGTCATGAGTGCTCTTACAAAACATAAAGACTCTTACAAGCCCACTCATGACTCTTACACCCATCTTCCACACTCTTCCCTCTTCCACACTCATTCCTCTTACATCCCTCTTACATACTCAACCCCACTCATCATGACTTTAACCAACCCTTAACCCTACCCTCTCACACTCATCCTCCTTGTGACAAGTGTCACCTTCCCATTGGTGCTAAACAAGCACAATCCATGTGCTCCCCTTTGAGTGCATCTTAGCCCTCCTTAAGCCTTCATCCATCCTTGCATCTAAGCTCTCCATCCCTCTACCCCTTAGCCTATAAATTGAATCCCATCCCAAGCCATTTCATCAACAATATTTGAGCTAAAGTTACCATGCTATTTTGAGAACCAAAGCCATCAACCATACCCTTATAATGCCAAATTGAGAGCTCACAAAGCTACCAATTTGCCATTACCCATCTCCATTGAAGCAGCTTTTGAGCATCTTGAGCATACATCCACAGCAAAAGGACACATCTACAGAATCAAGAAAGCATGGAGTGTTTTCTCTTGTGAGGTTTGCACTTCTTATTTTCTTTCTTAGTCTAAGCATATATGTGAATTTAGTTTTTGGTTTGTGAATGTTTACTTCATTTGTTAATGTTCTTTGCATACTGATTCTGGTTCTACAGCCTCTAGACATTTTAGGTATGCACACCTATGCACCTTTAGAGATAATTCATTCAAAAAATCTTCAAATTGCACATCTGTGCACCTTCAGGGAATTGTTCAAGGTGCTCACTTCACCAAAAAATCAATATTCCCATTTTTAAAAAATGGTTTCTGGGTTTCTTAGACGAGTTTTGGGATAACTCTAGTGTACTTATTTTTCCCTTTTTGATGATTTATACCCTTTTTATAGCCCAACATTTTCATAGATTTGAAATCCTCCAAGGTACCTATTTTGAAAATGTGCATGCAATACCATGGATACTTTTTGTGCTATGGATAACGAGGATTCCTTTTTATCTACACAAAGAAGCAAACTTTAGTTATCTTATGTTGAAAGACCCAAAAGAGGACTCCACAGGAGTCAAACTGACAAAAAATTGGGTCAACACAGTCAAAATAGATAATAAAGTGGATTTTTTCCTCCAAAAGATAGTTTTGTGGACTAGCACACCTAGTGCTCCTTGACAGGTGTGATAGTGCGCTAATTTTCCCTTGGAAATGGAAAAGTGCATAGTTGTGCACTAGCGCACATGAACACCTTGACAAGGTGTGTGTGTTGTGCATGTGCGCAACTGCAAACATGCACATTATAGCATTGTACAAATGATGGGGGAGGGCCTTATATAAGCCCTCAGAGGAACGAAGTGCACACTTCCGCAAGTGCACACCTATGAAGTTGCACACATGTGTATGTGTGCATTCCTAGAGCAGGTATGAGGTGCACATGTGTGTACTTTAAGCACAATAAATTCCTAAACTATCCTTTTTACATGTGTCTAACTGCTCGACCCTTCCCAATCAGAGATCAGGGTTTGACCTAGACCCAGGGGAGGATCCAAAATGATCAAGGCTTTAGACTAGATGCATCATAGGGAATTTAGAAACTAGGGGGTCCCATTTTGTGACTCAAAATGGGGCTTGTGTTGTGAGGCCACAATAGGACAACTGAATGAGAATACTGGGCAACAGGTGCCCAAGAGGAAATACATGTAATACTAAAAATGAGAATATTGGAAATAAACATGCCCAAATTGGAGGAGACTAATGGAGCACAATGAAGAGAATTTTTCTATAGGTGATCTAGCACTAGCCCATAGACCTTCGAGTAAGGGAATAATTGGGCATGGCCAAATAATTCTTGCAAAAGAACTAACACTAGAAGTTTCACTTTCCAAAGCAATTTGTCAAGTTTTTCTATTGATCCTATATTCTTATAGACACCAGTTTTGAAATTAGTTGAAGTTAAAGTAGAGGAGATTCTATGTGTAGAGGACAAGAAAAATGGAGAAAAAGACACCACACTGAGCATGGTACTTGTATTTTTTATGCCACAATTATATACTAATGAACAAGTCAACAAGAGAAATATTTATAGATAGAAACAAGCATTACATTTCAAAATTTGGAAATCCAAGTTCCATTGTCATAGACAGTGTGTCCAAGCACCAATAGAGGGAAGCTAAAGAGAAAGAAGAAAGAATCACATTTGTTTTGGTCAAACCCAATAACCTTGGATGAAGAAATCATTATACCAAGTTGGGATCCAAATACCTTGGATGATGACCAAATACTATTTTCTAGCATTATATGAAAGAAAGAAGGAACAAGCAAGGCTGAGAAGAGAGCACAAGCAAAAGTAGGTCATTCATGATGTAAAAGATATATTTCTTGAGGCAGTGCTTGGAATGGTTTTGAATGAGAAAGCACCTATTTTGGATCAACTTGTTCAAATTGTTGATAAAATCAATGATCCAGATATTGATACACACACTATTGATGCAGAGGAATGAGAAGAAATTTTAAAATAGAGTATTAGAGAAAGTCTCAACTTCGATTTCTATTGAGAAAGTGGGCTTATCCACTATTGTTACAAGATTGGAGGTTGTTGTTTAAAATGGTTTATCATTATTCCAAAAATTAGGTGATATTCAATTTATTACAAGAGAGATCAAACAAAAACAAAGGTAAATTGATGAAGATATGATGATATGAAGTCCAACATAGATGAGTTAAGCTAAGACTTGAGTACATCTTCATTACACTATACTTGAGTGAGATTCCTCGTTGGACTTCAACATGAATTGCTACAAGAGGAGAGCAATCTAAGAGATCAAATCAATGAGATTCAAGCTTTGTTACTACCTCATTTGGAGGTTATGAAAACTCATATCCAAGATGAAAAATCTCTCATAGTCACCCCAAGTCTATCAATTTTTGATCATATCATTGATCTTGTGGCTAAACTAAAGATTGAAAAGAAAAGTTTAGAGTTGATAAGGTCAAATTGGGATAATACTCTAGAGATAATATTGAAAAATCACAACAATTTCTTGGAACATTTTGGATTATCCCCAAAGTAAGTATTTTTCAATGTTAAGAATTGCATTAACATGAGTGTCAAAAAAGTGGATATATATATATATATATGATTGTTTGCATGTATTTCAGACTTATAAGGAGATATTATATGTCTCTTGCAAATTTTTTTTTAATTCAAAAATATTTTTCAAAACAAAATCTATACTGAGGGGAGGCATATGTATAGGGAGCCTTATGAGTTGAGAATTTTTTACAAAGTTCAAGTTATCTATGTACATAATATTTTGACACTAATTTCAGAGGGGAAGAATGTTATTTCTACAAGGAATCATATTACCTACTAGTGTCAAAGTGTGCATAGTAACTGAGCTATCATTTTACCCAAGCTATGAAGGAGTTAAGTGAATACTGTTAAGTATACTCGATCTCAAGTACTCATCGAGAAATTCTAATTACACCAAGCTAAGGAGAAGTTAGTATAACTGGGCATAGAGTTTCTTGATCTATACAAAAGATGTCGAGAAAATATTTATCAAGTGACAGTTAGGAAGAATAGTGTATCTATCGAGTGATATAGAGATGACATCAAAGTTTGAATTAGCATAGATTCTTATGAAACGTGATTCTACTAAGCAAGGAAAATGGTTTACATGAATTGAGGTAAATATTTGAAAAGATTTAATTGAAGAATGTGAATTCATTGTGAATGATTACAAGGTTAGAAGTACCAATGAAAATAATTATATAAGGGAAGAAAAATATGGATGATTCTAGAACCATTGGTCATGATCATAGAATGATTCCATAATGTTATTAAACCCTAATTAGGTCAAGATGCAAAATGACAAAATAAAATTACAAATTGAGAAATTAAGAATAAATTAATAGTTGTTGATGGTTAGACTTTTGTTGGAGAAATATTGTTGAAGGAAGTATTGAAGTGAGGAAGAGATCAAGGTCAATTACAGAAGCTAGGGAGATTAGTGACAAAGACAGATTCGGAATGTATTGTAGATCTATCACAACAAAGTGATAATTATAGAGTAGAAGAGGGATCTAATAAATAAAAAATAAGTTGCTATTATAAAGATCTAATCACACTTGAGGAGTGTCGTAAATCCTTGAAAAAGGTAGATCTAAATAGATCTTTTTGTTTACTCCTAACCAAGTAAGTCATTAGAAGTGACAAACATTGTAGCCCTAACAAGGAAACCTCTTATTGTAGTAGTGATGGATTTTTAGGTATTGTTGACACAAACTTTTGCACCCTTTCTTGAGGTGTGCCCCTCAAATGACCTTGTGTAACATAGAAACAACCTCCAAGTATGGGACTTGCACTTTAAGGTTGAATCTTTAGAGAAGGTTGACTTCCTTACAATTAGGATGCACCTAAACTAACACTTTTGAGGAAAAGGGGAGGAGGAGATGCTAAAAATTAAATTATTGAAAGGGAAAGGTGATGCACCAAACTGAAAAGTGGTTACAATCTCTTCCTATAGATGCACAACACATGAATGAGATACCCAAATACACATATATCAACTCTCTTCTATTTCCTAAGAATTCACATGTAGGTTTGGAATTGATTAAATGTTGAAAGTGTTGGAATACTTTAGAATAACTAGGGGGATGAATTAGTTATCCAAGGTCCAGATGTATAAATAAAACTTTTCACAACTTAGTCAATCAATAAACCATTCATATCCATGCATGCATCCATAAGATTATGCAATCACTAAAACTTGTAGGTTACTACCAAAACAACTTACAAAAATGTAACGCATGAAACATAATAGATTCATCAACACACTTGACACAATGATTTACGTGGAAACCCAATTTGGGGAAAACTACCGGTAACATGCTATTCCTTTTCACTCTTTTGAAGCGATGCCCTATGAAAGGCCAACCTTGTTAAAGGTTATAATACACACTATTAAATGTGACTTGCTTAAGGGATTTCAATCACCCTATTAGAAGTGAGCCTTGTTAGAGGACTTTAGGCCATTTACTTGGAATTCCAAGTAGTTAAAGGATTTATAAATGATCGTTAGGTCAACCTTAATCCAAAATATTTACCCTAGATTGATACAATTGTTAGAGAGTAACAATAGAGCTTTGATCTGATACAACTTACAACTTCTCTTACAGATTACAAATCTCTATTCAGTCCTCAATTTTTCTTGGCCTTCATACTTGGTAGCTCTGATAGCTTGTTCACTCTTTAAGCATTAATCTCCTTAAGCCTTCTTGCTTAACATGTCATTATAGACTCTTCTCTTAGGTCACTTGATGAAGCAAAACCCTTAACTCCTCTTCCTTAGGTTCTCGCACATGACAACTTTTCTTCATGACCAAACATTCCTATAAATAGGAAATTAGGATATTTTCTCACTCATTTTCCATCGTCAAAATTAGGGTTCGGATGGATTAGGTAAGATACAATGTATCTACCCCATATCTCACATCTCTTCTAGAAATTTCTTCTAGAATAGATTTGAGTTTGCCTAAAAATAGTTTACATCAAATTTTGTGCCACCAGCTCATCATCCTTATCTTCCACCTAGTTTACAAAATTCAAGAAAACAAACTTGTCGGCTCAAATTTAGTGAATCTTCAATCTATAAAATAATATAGTAGCTTGACATTATCAACCTTCTAATGCTCGACACATACTGTGTTGCTCGGCATCCTCTATAAAATCACTCGGCATCAACTAAAATTTACTGATACTTGACATCAACTGATCTTTACTTGGCATCAACTATCTTTCTTGGTATCCACTAAAAATTTTCTTTTACTTGGCTCCAACTAACTTTCTACTTGGCTTGCACTAACTTTTCTTGGCACCTACTATCCACTCAGACAAACTTTGTGTAACTTATCTTCTATACTTTCTAAGTGTAACCAACTTTTGTAACCATAAGTAGATTATCAATACACCATGTCATCACTATCTTAATTGATCATTGTACTTCATTACATAATCATAACTCAACCTTTCCTCTAGGTGCTTTTGTTACATCTTATTAATCAAATCCTCTTCATCAATCAACTAAGTGATAGCACTTGAATCTTATAAGAAGTTATCTTACCAACAAATACCAGGTTTGACATTAGTAACAAAGCAATGATTAAAACACATAGTATTCTTTAACAATCTCTCTTCAACAATGATCTCTTCAATCAGATCTCAACAATCTCCCTCTTTGGCATTGATGGTAAACCAAACTGATCAACTAGGTCAATCAAATGATGAACATCTTGTTCAATCAAACTGACTAGGTTAAAAAAGTAAGACAATACCAAAAAGAAAACTTCTATCAAAATTTCTCCCTCTATCAGCAATTTTTGTCTTCTAATTAGGTTACAAAACTCTTTCTTATAACTCCCTCTAAGTTCCTTCTTGTATCTCCTTCTTACTAGGTATATTAGGATTTCTCCCTCTTTATTACATTATTTTCTATCTTTTTCATCATACATTTGTTTTCTTCTAATATCCTAATCGGCAACACTCTTCATCTTTTTGATAATAATCTTTTCATATCTCCCTCTGATATACTTTCTCTGATGATGATTAGTCTAATGTTCTTTTGTCCTTTCTAATTAGTAGAATATCTCCCTATCTTTTCTAGCTCTTGATCAATATCTCCTTATCTGTTTTGGATCTTGATCAATAGAATATCTCCCTCTTTGATAGCAATTCCAAAGACATATCATCTTTTCATCTTAAACATGCAAATATAGGCTTTTACAGTTTCTTTAGTTTCTCCCTCTATCACCTTGCTTGTGACTATTTGGAAGTTTCAGTTCTATGATTACTTTAGGTAGCTCCTAAAGTAAGATCCACTGCATTAATGTGTTACCTATGAATATCAGCTTGTTTGATGTAGTGTTAGATTATGGTGACTGATCAGGAAAGTACTGTACATACTTCATAAATAATGGAGTTCAAAAAAAAATTGGGTCATGGCTGACATGGTAGCTGACATATTATGGCCGACGTATGGCCAACATGTTATAACCCTAAAGAGGTTTAATACTTGTATAAAAAGGTTTAGGGTTAGATATTTTTCATTATGTTGTCATGCAAAATTGGTTCTTGCGGCGGTATTGAGCTGTAAGGGATTATAGATTGTAATTAGGTTGTAATCACTAGATTGTAATAGGATCAAACTTGTTGTTTGGTGGATGTAGCCCAGGGATTGGGTGAACCATGTTAAATCTTGGTGCCTTGTGTTCATTTTTGTGTGATCTATTATTTTTTCAGTTATTGGTTATATTTGCATGTAGTTTTTTATTTATGTCCCTAGTTTATCCTAACAAGTGGTATCAAAGCAAGGTTGTCTTTTAGTTATCCTCTACAGGAAAGTCTCACAGTTAAGTGGGAGTCTCACAGTTGAGTGGGAGCGATGGCAGATGAGGGTAAGCTGAGGGTTGACAGGTTTAATGGGCAAAACTTCCAGTTATGGAAGATGCAAATGGAAGACTATCTATATCAGAAGGATTTATGGAAGTCATTGGAAGGCAAAGCCAAGAATCAGGAAACTATGTCAGAGGTTGAATGGGATCTTTTGGACAGAAAGGCACTCGGAAGCATTCGGTTATGCTTGGCACCATCGATGGCATTTAATATTACAAAAGCAAAGATGACAAAAGATTTGATGAAAACCCTAGCGACATTGTATGAAAAGCCTTCCGCTTCAAACAAGGTATTTCTCATGAAGCATTTATTTAATATGAAAATGGTAGAAGGTGGATCTGTTGCAGATCATTTAAATGAGTTTAATACTATTACTAGTCAATTATCTTCTATGGGTATCAATTTTGATGAAGAAATTAGGGCTCTCTTGATTTTGTGTTCTTTGCCTGAAAGCTGGAATGGCTTGGTAATGGCTGTGAGTAATTCTGTTCCTGGATCTAGTCATCCAGGATTTGAGCATTGGAATGTTGTCAAGTGGATTCTTCGATATTTGAGAGGAACATCCAATAAGTGTTTACACTTTGGGGGATCTACTACTAATTTACAGGGCTATGTTGACTCAGATTTGGCAGGGGATATTGATACTAGGCAGAGTACTACAGGTTATGTCTTTACTATTGGTGGGGCAGCTGTGAGCTGGGTTTCTAGGTTACAAAAGATTAATGCTCTATCCACTACAGAGGCAGAGTATGTTGCTGCTATAGATGCATCCAAAGAGATGATATGGCTTCAGTTCTTCTTGGAAGAACTGGGACATCCTCAGAAGGATAATTATTTATTTACAGATAGTCAGAGTGTCATTCATCTTGCTAAGAATTCATCTCTGCATTCTAAGACCAAACACATACAGTTGTTGTACCATTTCATTCGGTCAGTTTTGGAGGATGTACAATTAAAGATGGAGAAGATACATACCAATGACAATCCAACAAATATGTTGACAAAGGTTGTAACAAGGGAGAAGCTGAACTCTTCTTCAGCTTCGGTTGGTCTTTTAGATTAAACATGAATAAAAGAACAGCAGAGTATGTACTGTACATACTTCATAAATAGTGGGGTTCGAAAAAATTTTGGGCCGTGGCCAACATGGTAGCCAACATATTAGGGCCGACATATGGCCGACATGTTATAACTCTAAAGCAGTTTAATACTTGTATAAAAGGGTTTAGGGTTGGATATTTTTCATTATGTTGTCATGCAAAATTGGTTCTTGCGGTGGTATTGAGTTGTAAGGGATTACAGATTGTAATCAGGTTGTAATCATTGGATTGTAATAGGATCAGACTTGCTGTTTGGTGGATGTAGCCCAAGGATTGGGTGAACCACGTTAAATCTTGGTGCCTTGTGTTCATTTCTGTGTGATCTATTATTTTTTCAGTTATTGGTTATATTTGCATGAAGTTTTTTATTTCTGTCTGTGGTTTATCCTAACATGTAGGGCACTAATCTAGTTATTTAGATATCCTTTGATAGGGGTATCAACCCTAGTTTACCTCTTAGATACTCATGAGCATCCTTAGGTAATGGTTTTGTGAAGATATCAACAATTTTCTCCTTTATGTTGACATGTTCCATCTTCACCTCTTTATCTTGAACTAACTCTCTCAAGTAATGATAATTGATTGCAATGTTCTTTGTCTTTATGTGCATCACTAGATTCCTTGATATATTGATAACACTTGTATTATCACAATAAAGTATCACTGGTTCTATGATTTCTTCCTCATTCTTTTGAGTGGTTTTTTGATCCATACAATATTTGTGCAATTTACAGTAGCAACAACATATTTATTTTCAGCATTAGATTGTGAAGTATAACTTTGTTTCTTGCTAGTCCATGTAACTATTCTCTTGCCTAAGAAAAGTGCTTCTCCATTGGTGCTCTTTCTATCATCAATGTTTCTAACCCAATCAACATCAATGTAGGCTCTCAATTCAAACTTTTCATTCTTCTTGTAGTATAGACTAAACTCTTTTATTCCTTTTAGATATCTCAATATTCTCTTCATAGCCATTAAATGATTCTCCCTGGGATTAGCAAAAATCTTGCAACTATCCCTACAAATAATGTAATAGCAGGTCTCCTATGTACTACATATTGTAATTTCCCAATCATAGACATATATAATTTTTGATTCAACTAAGTTGAATCATCATTTTTTGACAACTTGTGTCTTATCACCATAGGTGTACTTACTCATTTAGAATCATCTAATCCAAAAGTTTTCAATATTTCTTTTGTAGGGCCCATTTGTCATTGCACCAAAACCCATGACTGTTAGTGAACATGGAACACCACATAATTAAGCACCTGTGGGCAGGGGAGCGCATTGCATCACCCAACAATCTCCCCCTCAACGTGCATATCAGGTGCTTACGCGGGTTGGGAAGGCACTGGGGAGATTTGAACCCATGACCAGGCCAAAACCAAGCTCTGATACCAATTGTAGGGCCCATTTTCCGTTGCACCAAAAGCCATGATTGTTAGTGAACATGGAACACCACATAATTAACCACCTGTGGGCAGGGGAGCGTGTTGCATCACCCAACATCTTTGACATACTTTGACTGAGTGATATATACCATATTTCATCGGATATACTTACAAACCCACAAAAAAATTGATCTTTCAAAAAATAGACATTTCAAATTCTTACTTCACCTGATTTTCAAAATCCTTAAATAAAGCATCTTGACCTCCAAATATGATATTATCAACAAATATTTTAGATAACAAAATACCTTTTCCTTTCTCTATGTTTATGTATAGATTTTTGTTATCATTATTCCTTTCAAATCCAATCTTCACAAGATAATTATGAAGTCTCTCATACCATGCTCTTAGTGCTTGTTTCCAACCATATAGAGTTTTGTGCAGTCTACATACCATGTTCTTATTATTATCATCAACAAAACCTTTTGGCTATTCTGTTGGTGCTCAAAATTGCTTTCTATTTTGAGCGTCCATTTAAAATTTTGAATCAAGTCAAGCCTATGAAAGCCCCATAAATGCAAATATACCCGACTATACCTTTGAGCCCCTAAGGTGTTTAATGTTTCTAACACCCTACATTCAGCATGTCTAAGTGTTCCATGATGATAATCTATCACTCTGAGTCATTTGGCAAAGTCCTATTTTGAGCATTTTACACCAAGTGTCAAACAGGGACAAGAAGCCTTATTTACGCCTTAATATCTTGCACCCAAAATTGTGTCATGACTTGCCACTTTGGGAGTGTCTAGTATCCATACCTAAAAACCTATTTTTTAGATTTCGAGTCATTTTGAGTCTGTTTGACTAGGTCTTGAATCTCTCAAAGTTGGTCAGTTACTGTTTTCATGCTTTTTCACTTAATTCCTAATTTTGGGTAGCCTTGTTTGACAGACTATAACTTTCGACCAGTTGACCCAAATGAAAAAATTCCTTTTGTATCATATTCTAGGGATCAGAGACTTTATATGTTCCATATTTGAACTTATGACGAATCTTTTTGATCAGTTTTCAAACGCGATTCCATTTGCAATTTCTAGAAGTTTCATTGGTAACCAGAAGTGCAGATTGATCGGGAGCCCTGTTCGGGATGTCATTTTTTTGTGCCTGTGAATGGTAGGACCAAATGTTTTGTTCCCCTATATTCTACTCTAAAAATACTATAAGTGTGTTAGTTTTTAAGCCTTGACAAATCCATATGCACACTTTTCCATGCCAATTTCATTTGCGAAAATCACTTTTTTGCCATTGCCTCAATCTGCAAAATCCAATTAGCTCACTTTGAAGATCCGCCATTTGCACCCAGTTATTCATCATGAGCCTAAATCATATATTCATATTCATCTCATGACATAGAACCAGTGTCCCAGTTTTTCTTTCCCCATGTGCTCAATTGCCTAGTTTTCCAAGCCAAATCCAAACCCAGTTTATGGTATTCTAACATGTTTTTGTGCAGGTAATTCTGAAGGGGAAACTTTGATGGTCAATATCTTTTGACCCTAAATTTTTCATGAGACGAGATTCAACATGGTGCAAGTGTGTGGTACAGAGATTCAGTGTGCCAGATTTCAGAGCTTGGTCAGTTGTTCGGGTCATTTTTCAAAGGCAGTCAACAAGCCTCTTGACATCAAAAGTGATAGTTTGCAGAATGCTGGTAAAATGAGTTTTAAATGTTGTTTCAGTGGTTGAATTTGTTTTGAATCAATATCAAGTAGTTAGTGGGCCAATTATAAGATTCAATTGTCCGAAAATGAAATTTTTTTAGCCGAACCCACTCTGGGGTCTGATTGATTGCATCAGCTGACAAATTCAAATATTGATTAATGGTAAAAAATAGTGTTACCAAGATAGCATATCTTGTTCATGGATTGTTTCCGATGATTTGAAGTTTATATGGAGCATCTATCGGTCAACAATATAGAAACTGAGTATCTATGCATTGTAAAGGTCCAATCCAAGTCAATAAAAAGAAGATTTGAGCTATAATTAATGTGACTTGACAAAAGGCTAGATGTGCAATGAATTGGAAGGTGAAAAAAACATGAACCCATATGAAATAAACTTTATTTGAAATTGTTTGTGCTTTTATCTTGAAGAGAATATATATGTATTAAAAAGGGCTTGAAGACACTAAGTTAGAAAGGGGAGGCTCCAAACAGTAGAAGCTCACGCATTCAACAGAAGTCACCCACGTCCAAGGAGCTATGTAAAGGGAAGGGCAGTATGTAAATAAGGCCTCACATTTTCACATAATGAGTGTTGCACAGAGGGAAAGTTTCCCATGGATATCCATGTCCAATAGGGACCATCCACGCCAAATAGAATGAAGTCACAGCATAGGGATAGAAGACTCCCACGGCACAGAGTAGTCAATAGCATCATGCACAATGAAAGAAAAAACTTGCAGTATAAGATGATCCCCACGTCTAGGCATGGCTTATGCAAGATAGCCCACATTTAAGGAATGTATGCAGCTCACAGATCTATGTTGTTAGAAAGAGGACGTCCACATTTTAAAGCAGTAGCCCACATTTTTTGAAGATTAACGCCTTTTGCAGTGGAAACTCATTCTTTTTTGTGAAGAGGAGGCTACAGTTTTGGATGGAGGTAGATGCTTCAACATCTACAGGGAGGATGTCCACATGAAGGCAGAGGAAGCAATCGGTAGGGCCAATGTCCATAATCTGCACACCAGGTAGCCCACATCAGGAAGAAATGGAAGAATGATGAAGAGGGGCATTCATAGCAATAGAGAGTATGGTTGGTGGCCAATAAAATGTGTCACCATAGGTAGAAGTTGCAACATTACGAAAGTTGCCCATAGACAGCAAGAAATCCCACAGCATGGAAATAAGCAATTAATTACAGGCAAAGAAGCCCGTAGCCGCATCTTTTAAATGGAGGCAACAACAACATAAAGGATGATGCAAATTTATCAGAGGTCTGCGCCAATCAAGAAGCATTCACTCAGTCATTAATCCCACATTTACAGTAGGGATAGAATTTTTTGTTTTTAAATTGTAAAGCACTCATAATGTATTGTGAATTAAAAGTGTTGGCTTTTGGAAAGCTGCAAGTTGGAGAGTGGACCTTGTGGTCTATCAACAAACTTTGAATTTCGAGCCTAGGTGGATGCCAGCTGGCGCACAAATGCCACATAATTTTAAATGAAGATGCAAAAATGCTAATGTGGCAAGGTAGGCCCAGATTGTGACAAGTGTCCAAATCTGGCAGTGCCCACTTGCTCGCATTTCTAAGTTGTGCCCAAGTTAAATATTGCGAGAAAGCGGGCAAGGTGAAGTGGGTCCCGACTGGCGACGAGTTGGAGAAGATCAGGAGCAACTTGAGAGGATGTGCCAGATTGTGACACGTGTCATGATCTGACGGATGGCGCAATCCCGCATTATGAAGATGCGAGGGATTTTAAAAATGTGGGAAAGCGGGCAAGGTAGCGGGGCCCGGGTCAGGTGTGACATGGCGATCTTATCAGCAAATGAGGTGGTAGTCTACACAACAAATGATAGGCTACCACATGGGAAAAATGATGAGGTGGGCAGTGACGAAGTAGCCAGACAACTAATCAGGGGCCACCACATGGTAGCCTAGGTGGTGCCCAGTGGGCCCAAAGAAGCATAGAGGAAAATTCTACAATGCAAAAATAATAATTTTAAATTATTATTTCAAAAAAATGATTTGCAGGTCATTGAAATTCAAAAGGGTCATATTTTAAAGTTTTAAACTTTAGACTCATTTAAAGTTTTCAAAAAATTTAAATGTCAAAGATGTAGACCTGGGTTTTATAGCAAAGGGAGACATTTTTAAACTGATATTCTGGGGGCCTCAGAGAGGTGAAATAGGCGATGTTATATATTGCCAAAACTGGGAGAGAGCGAGCTTTTCAATTCTACAGCCAGATTTTGCATAGAATGCCACTAGTTCCTACTACAGGAGGTTTTCTTTTAGGCACCTGAATTACAATTGTATTTAGACCAAGAGGTTCAGAACTAATTTTTAAACATGGTGATGACCTGAATATGGTTAAAGGGTAGTTGAAATGCAGTTTGGGATGAATTTTGATAGTATTCACTCAATAAAATCTCAAATTTTATTGGCATGGATAAGGAAAATCAAATATTTTAGTGAATCAAAAGGCTTTCATCATTTAGACAGAGATATTTTCCAATCAGTTGCAAATAATGATGAAACAAAAAATTAGATCAGATGGGATGAAAGAAGAAAGAGGTTACTTAGTTGCACAAGATGGATTTCCAAATGGACACTTATCATCTTTAGTTTCAATCTGGGAATTCATCTCCTTGCTATATTATTCTTTCTTTCTTCCATTTGAAGGGTTCCAGCCTTTTGGAGAAAACTAGTCACTACTGAGATACCAGGTTTTGGATCCAATTTTGATGTGTTCCCATACTGTGATACCATACATTCTTCGGCAAATTTCTCTCATGTGAACAGCAGTAGTGTAGATAATACATATAGTTTTGATATGTTAGGTTGTTTGATGTTTTAATTTCATGCATTTGATTGTATTGTTTCAAGGAAATGAATACATATGAGCAAGCATTTCATTAGTTTGTAGCCTTATGTGGTCTTGGAACAAAGAGCTAAGATCCATTTACTTCCCCTTCAGGTTGTATGTCTGATATATCTTGCTGTTGGAACAAAGTACCAAGTAAATGCTTCATGTGTTTAACAAGGTTGCTGGTTATCTTGAGAAGGATATTTCATAAGAATGAGGTCTTAATGAACATTGATGTTTGAATCACAAGGTGATTAGATAGATCTGATGTCTGGGTATATGTAATATTGTCCTGATGTCACAGATGTATGTTTTGAATTCATGAAATTGCCCAATGGATTAGGAACTGATCAATTATAGAATCACTTGTTATACTTCTGCATGTTTGAGGATTTGTTGAGCATCAACATTATTATTCAATTGTATTTCCCTTTTATGTTGACACAGCTATAAAAGTTGAACCCTCACTCAGCTCGTGAGATTCCTAGATCTGCATTTAGCTACTATAGATTGATGATTATTTCATGAGTTATCGAGAGAAATAATGGTTTTATCTGCTTCACATTAGATTCAGTGTATGCTTTGATAGCTAGTACCATATAAAGAATCTATAGGTCTACCCGCCTAGGTTTTGCAAAGCCTGAAGAAGAAGAAGGGTCAAGCCTTATAGTTGACTTGGTGTTTGAATGGGCATGTTGAAAATGGGAGTTAGCTTCCCCTAGATGTGTTTTGTTCTCATCAGGGTAATTGAAAACCCTTCGACATTTTCAAACACCAACAAGTTCTATGCAAACTTCTTCCTCTAATATGCAATTTAGAAATGCAGATTTAACATCCATCTAATAAACTTTGAAACCTTTGTATGTAGCATAAGCAAGTAGAGTACTTGCTCCTTCCAATCTAGCAATAGGGGCAAATGTCTCTCCATAGTCAATCCCTTCTTCTTGTGCATATCCCTTGCAAACTAATCTTGCTTTGTTTCTTGTGGCTTCACCATTTTCATCTAACTTGTTTCTAAATACCCACTTGGTACCAATCACATTTTTGTCTTTTGGTCTAGGAACTAGACTCCATGTTTTTTTCTTCTCTATTTGTTCAATCTCTTCTTCCATGGCTTTATACTAGTCAGCATCTTCTAATGCATCTTTTACTATTCTGGGTTCCTTCAAACTTAGTAAACATGTTCCACTTCTCAATCTATTTCTTGTCATTGTTCTAGCATATTTATCTCCAATGATTTGAGCAGTAGGATGATGTATTTTGACATTCTTAGACAATCTTAGTTCAGCTCTTGTTTCTTCATTTCATCTTTCAACTTCAAAATCACTATTTGTATCTCTGTAAGGTATCTCAGCATCTCTTTCATGTGTACTAATCATAGAATCAGAATGTGCATCCACTTCATTTTGTAACTTGACATTTAAATATAGCTCAGTTCTTGAATGCAACTCGACATTCATAGAGTGTGACTCGACAGTCACTGTAACTTGTTGTTGATTTATAATTTGATTTGTAGCATCTTATTTAGCAAGCATTCCTTCAAAAAAGTATACAAATGATTTGTATTCTTCTAGCATTTTCATAGGTTTAGCCTCATGTAATTATGTATATTCATCAAAATTCACATTTTCACTTTCCACAATTTCATTAGTGTTAGTATTCAAACATTTATAGGCTTTACTTCTTATGGAGTATCCTAAGAATATACCTTATTCAAATTTTTGCATCAAGCATCCCTTTCCTAACATCTTTAAGAATGTAACACTTACTTCCAAATACCTTGAAGTATTTTACATTGGGTGCATATCCATACCATAGTTCAAAAGGTGTCGAATGAGTACCTTTCTTGATTTCTACATGGTTCAAGGTATAAATAGCTATACTTACAGCTTCTCTCTAGTATTTCAAAGCAACATTCTTCTCCTTCATGAGTGTTCTAGCATAATCCATTATAGATCTGTTTCTCCTTTCAGCTATTCCATTTTGTGGAGGGGTTCTAAGGGAAGATGTCTTTCTTTTGATTCCTCTGTCATTATAGAACATCTCAAATTCATTTGATGTAAATTCTCCTCCTCTGTCAGATCTCAAACATTTCAAACTTTTACCTATTTCCTTTTCAACTCTTGCCAAGTACCACTTAAACATTTGAAAAGCATCAAATTTCTATTTCAAACCATAATTGTCATCATTCTAGAATAATAATCAACAAATATTATTATTTACTTATCTCCCTTGTATCTTTGCACTTCAATCAGTCCACACAAGTCAATATGAACAACCTCTAGTATTTCTTTAGAGGTATAAGTTTTACTCTTAAAACTTGACTTTGTCATTTTTTCTAGCTAACATTGTTTGCACACTACATTATCAGGCTTCTTCAACTTAGGTAAGCCTCTAACTTTCGTTATGTTACTAATACTAACCAAGTTATCAAAATTAACATGACATGGCCTTTTGTGCCAAAGCCATACATCATCAAATTTTACAACAAGACAAGTAGCATCCTTTATATCAAGATAGAATAGATTACTTCTAGTTTGATCACCTTTTCCAATCAGTTTCCCATTTGTGTCATATATCTTAGCAATCTTATTTTCAAATTCAACCTTGCAACCCAAATTGTTCAATTTTGACACACTCAACAAGTTATAGTTTAGTCCTTCAACATAGTAAGCATTGTCACATGAAATCTTATCTATGATTTTGATAGAGTCTTTTCCTTTTATCAAACATGGTGCATCATTACCAAATCTTACACAATTTCTATCATAACTATTTAAGGTAATGAACTTACTTTTGTCTCTAGTCATGTGATGTGAGCATCCACTATCAATGATCCATCTATCATTGTTGTTTGTACAAGTCACAAGTGTAATTGCCTCATCTTCATCAGATTCATCCTTCATTGCAACATACACCACTTCATCATCATGTTCATTAGAATCATCCCTTGTTTCCTCTTTCTCTATGTATCATGACTTCTTGCCTTTATCTTTGTAATCTTTGTTGTCATCTTCTCTTCTAATCTTGTACTTGTCACCACCTCTGTAGTTATTCTATGTACATCTTGTAGCAATATGACCAACCTCATTGTAATTGAAACAAATGATGGGTAACTTACTTTTGAACTCACCTTTACCTCTATGGAATCTTTTTGCCAATAGTGCTTCCAATTGTTCAACATCATCCTCATTTGTATCACTATCACTAGACATATATTTTATCTCTCTTCTTCTTCTACTTCACCTCATCAGAATCTTTCAATAACAGCTTAGGTTTGAAAGCAAATTCAAGACTCTCAAGTTTGTAATTATCAAAGTTAGACAACTCAAAAGTAGTGAGTCTACCTACCAAACCTTCAAGAGTTAGATTATTTCCTAGAATACATCTCAGTTCTTAAATTGCAAAAACTCTAATAGAATAAGTAGGCAGTAGTGTTCTCAAGATTTTGCTTAACATAGTATCATCATCTATCTGACCAGTAGCTCCTTTTATTGTACTAACAACTTATTTTATTCTAGCAACATATTGAGCAATATTCTCACCTTCTTCCATTCTCATATCATCAAAGTTACCTCTGAGACTCTTAGATTTGGCTCTTTGAACATTTTTGTCTCCTCCATAGATGGTGGCTAGGGCATCCCACATTTTCTTTGCACTGTCATGACCTTTGATATCATCAAATTTGGCATAGCTTAGGGCAGAGGCAATTTCCAACATCGCCTAATTGTGTTCTTTCTTCTTCTTCATATCTTTAGTAGTTAGGACTCCAGCTGGATCAACATGTTCCACATAAATGGTAGATTGTGCATGATCTTCAAGTCCTCCAAGGTGTAGCTTCATCAAAATTTTCCATTTAGGAAAGTTATCTCTATTGAGTTTGGGTACTTCTCTTTTAGACATCTCGATCTTTGTGCTTCTAGTACCTTCAAACTAGTCCTCTTAAGCAGATGGCTCTGATACCAATTGTTGGAATACTTTAGAATAACTAAGAGGAGGGGTGAATCAATTATCCAAGGTCTAGATGTATAAATAAAACTTTTCATAGCTTAGTGAATCCATAAAACATTCATATCCATGCATGTATCCATAAGATTATGCAATCACTAAAACTTGTAAGTTACTATCAAATCAACTTGGAAAAATGTAAAGCATGAAACATAACAGATTCATCAACACACTTGACACAATGATTTACATGGAAACCCAATTTGAAAAAAACTGTCAGTAACATGCAACTCCTTTCCACTCTTCAAAAGTGATGCCCTGTGAAAGGCCAACCATGTTAAAGGTTATAGTACACACTATTAAATGTGACCTGGTTAAGGGATTTCAAACACCCTGTTAGAAGTGAGCCTTGTTAGAGGACTTTGGGCCATTCACTTGGAATGCCACCCAATTAAAGGATTTACAAATGACTATTAGGTCAACCTTAATCTAAAGCATTTACCCTAGACTAATACAATTATTAGAGAGTAACAATAGAGCTTTGATATGATGCAACTTACAGCTTCTCTTGTAGATTAAAGATCTCTATTCAATCTTCAATTCTATTTGGTCTTCATACTTTGTAGCTCTGCTAGCTTGTTCACCCTTCAAGCATCAATCTCCTTAAGACTTATTGTTTAACATGCCATTGTAGACTCTTCTCTTAGGTCACTTGATAAAGCAAAACCCTTAACTCCTTCTCTTCCTTAGGTTCTCACACATGACAACTTTGCTTCATGACTAGACATTCCTATAAATAGGAAATTAAGATATTTTCTCATTCATTTTCCATCATCCAAATTAGGGTTCGGATGGATTAGGTAGGATACAATGTATCTACCCCATATCTCACATCTCTTATAGAAATTTCTTCTAGAATCCATTCAAATTCACCTAAAAATAGTTTACATCAAATTTTGTGCCACCAACTCATCATCCTTATCTTCCACCTGGTTCACAAAATTCAAGAAAATAAACTTGTTGGCTCAAATTTAGCAAATCTTTTATCTTTAAAATAATGTAGCAACTCAGCATTATCAACCTCTTGATGCTCGACACAAAATGCATTGCTCGATATCCTCTATAAAATCACTCGACATCAACTAATATTTACTAATGCTCAGTATCAAATGGTCTTTACTTGGCATCAACTATCTTGCTCAACTTCCACTAGAATTTTTCTTTTACTTAGCTCCAACTAACTTTTTGCTCGACTTGCACCAACTTTGCTTGGCACCTACTATCCACTCGATCAATCTTGACAGACAAACTTTGTGTAACTTGTTCTTCTATACTTTATAAGTGTAACCAACCTTTGTAACCTTAAGTAGATTATCAATACATCATGTCATCATTGTCTTAACTAATCCTTGTACTTCATTACATAATCATAACTCAACCTTTCCTCTATGTTTTTTTGTTACATCTTATTGATCGAATCCTCTTCATCAATCAACTAAGTGATAGTACTTGAATCTTATAAGCAGTTTTCTTACCAGCAAATAGCAAGTTTGACATCAGTTACAAAATAATGATTGAAACATATAGTCTTCTTCAACAATCTCTCTTCAACAATGATCTTTTCAATTAGATCTCAATAGAAAGGAAGGATATTTTCACAATACAAAAATTATCAATAGATTAAACACAACATATAACTCTAAGAAGTAGGAAAGAAACATTCAAAACAAGGCAAAAGACATGCACAAATCATGAATGACAAGAAGAGGTAAAAACAAGAATTTTATTAATGGAAGGTAAAAGGAATACAATTACAGAGCATAATGCTACTGCAAAAATACAATAGAGAAGAACCTCCAAAATATGTTACAATCCCTCCTATACATACAATCCCTCCTTCCATTCCTTGTTACACTACATGAACCAATCTCCTTCAAGAATAACCATTTTATCCATCTTTCCTATGCACTACTTATATTAAGGGGTATAATATTATCACTATACAAGGTTATAATGGTTTAGGTATTGGTAACAATGAGCATGGTATTAAGATTCTTGTTCACCTTCCTCAATGCTCACATAAGAGGGGCCTTGGTTATAGTTCACCTTCCAATATTCCTCCTCTATTTCCTCGTCCTTGAGCACCTCTTCATCTTATTTCTCCAACTTCATCCTTACCTCCTAATGACACTAGAGAAGCCTTCGAACTAAGAGTTTATTGCTACCTTTCAACTACACCCAAAGCTAAGACATCAACCTTATGGAAAGAATGTTATTGCTATATTTTCTTTTTCTTTTTTTCTATAATAATGAACATTTATCTTGTGATTGCATGAATTCATTTTATATGTTCATGAAAAAGTTTAAAATGATAAGATTTCTTATATACAAGATATTTTATTTCCTCTTCATAAAATTATTTAGCATTTCTACTCCCTATTGGGGCCACTCTTTAGGCCTTTCTTCTTATTCCTCTTAACTAAGTGGCAAGGTTCATATTTCATTGGGATTTTTTTTTCTCTTTGTTGCATGTTTCTCTATACTGTAATATCCTTTATAGAAAGTACATATTTGGTATTTGGAAGACATGTGTTATGATACTTAACATGTTATCACTCTTTCCCCTTTCTCTTCCTTGTGGATGTGTATTCTTTAGAATATATTTACATTGATGGTTTGTGTTATGCCTAATCCTACTCATCATCAATCTCCTCATACCTATCCCACCTTTCAATGTACACTCAAAGTATAATTGATGACCCCACTATCAAAAAATTATTAGATGGACTATTTTCTTCACAATCTCCTACAAATATACCTCACAGTCCTATACATACAATCCCTCCTTCCATTACTTGTTACACTACATATACCAATCACCCTCAAGAAAAACCATTTTTTCCATCTTTCCTATGCACTACTTATACTATAGGATATAATATTATCACTATACAAGGTTATAATGGTTTAGGTGCTAGTAAAAATGAGTATGGTATTAAGATTCACATTCACCTTCCTTAATGCCCACATAAGAGGGGCCTTGGTTATAATTCAGCTTCCAATATTCCTCCTCCATTGCCTCCTCCTTGACCTCCTCTTCATCTTATTTCTCCAACTCCATCCTTATCTCCTAATGACACTAGGGAAGCCTTAGAGCTAAGAGTTTACCGCTACCTTTTGAGTACACCTGAAGCTAAGACATCAACCTTATGGAAAGACTGTTATTGCTATATTTTCATTTCCCTTTTTAATAAAATAATAAACATTTATTTTATGATTGTATGAATTCATTTTATATGTTCATAACACAGTTTAAAATGATAAGATTTCTTATACACAAGACATTTTATTTCTTCTTCATAAAATTACTTAGCATTTCTACTCCCTATTGGGGCCACTCTTTTTAAATCTACATAATATGTTTAATAATGACACAATAGGACTTTCTACTTGTTCCTCTTAACTAGGGGGCAAGGTTCATCTTTCATTGGGATATATTTTATTCTCTTTGCTGCATGTTTCTCTATACTTTAATATCCTTTATAGAAAGTGCATATTTGGTATTTGGAAGACATGTTTTATGATACTTAACATGCTATCACTCTTTTCCCTTTCTTTTCCTTATGGATGCATATTATTTAGAATATATTTACATTAATTTTTTGTGCTACATTTGAATGTACAACTTTATATTTGTATCATCCTCAAGGGATTATCTCTTTTCTCTTTTAAGGCGTTGTTATCTCTTTGATATTTCTCTCATGATAAATAAGTAGGAATAATGTGTTATCTTTTTCTCTTCTTCTTTTATTTCTCTATATCCTAGTATTATTCTATGTTGCATTCTTTTCTTTTGGTATGTATGGTATTGCTTCATGCAAGACATGACTTTTTCTACCTAATGATTCATTTTAATATCTTGGATTTCAGTGTTTGTCATTTAATAATTACCTACAACATCTATAATTTACTACCTATGTGATATATTTTTTGGAATTTCTTGTCCTATGATGTATCTTGCCTTCTCTCTATGGTTTTGTATTATTTTATATCTTTATTTATGTTGAGACTCAAAATTGCAGCCTTGATTTTGAGCACCATTGAGAAAATTAAGCCCTATAAGCACTTTTAAATGCATATGTACCTGGCTGCCCACTTGAAGCCCATGAGGTGTTTAATGCTTCTAACACCTTACATTAAGTATTTCTATGTGTTCCATGAAGTTAAAATATCATTTCAAGCCATTTTGTGAAGTCCCATTTTGAGCATTTGTCAAATCTGCATTTTCACCTAAGTGTCAAACAATGACAGGAGGCTATGTTTGCATGTGAATATCTTGCAGTAATGTTTCATGACTCACTGCTTTGGGAGTATTTAGTGTCCATACCTAAGAGCCTATTTTTCAAATTTTGAGTCATTTCAAGTCTGTTTGACTAGGTTTTGAATCCCTCAAAGTTGGTCATTTAATGTTGTCATGTTGATGCAAATCGTTCTGAATTCTTGGAAGTCCTATTTGACCTAAAATAACTTTTGACCAATTGACCAAAATGATGAAATTCTTATTGTTTTCATTTTAGAGGTTAGAGACTTTCTATGTTTCAATTTTGAGCTTATGATGAATCCATTTGATCTGTTTTCAAACACAATTTCTAACTTTTTATTGGTGTCAAAAGGAGCAGATTGATCAGTACCCCTGTTTGTGTTGTCATATCTCATAATATGTGATTGGTGAGATCAAATGGATTATACCACTGTGTTGTACTCTAAAAATACTTTAAGTGTGCCTATTTTCAAATCTTAATGAATTCATTTGCACACTTTCTAAGGTCAATTTCATTTGCAAAAATTGTTTTTCTGCCATTGTTTCTAGTCAACAAATTTGAGTAGCCCACTTTTATCTCTTGCCATTTGCACCCATCTATTCATCATGAGCCCAAATAGCAGATTTATAATCTCCTCATGAAAGAGAATCAACGCCCCAATTTTTGTGCCCCCAAGTGTTAGTTTACCCAATTTTTGAAGTTGATTTCGAACACGATTTATGGTTTTCTAACATGTTTATGTGCAGGTTTAGAATATTTCCTATTGTTTTCATTTTAGAGGTTGGAATAATAGTGCCTATTGTTTACAATATTTCCACTCCGGGTTTAATGCTTCACTAATTTTGGAAATGTTGAAAAACAAAGGACTAGTTTATGTGGGAGACTCAATTAGTTGGAACGAGTGGCAGAATATCAATTGCTAGGCAATACCACTAGGCATTGAATAAGTCTATTTCTTAGAGCTTCCCAGATAATGGATGCATAGCATGCATGAGCCATAGCACGAATGCTTCTTCTTTTTTCAAAGTAGACAACAGTTGTAAGAGCTTCAGATGATTTCTACCCAAGAAAATCCATTATCCCACACAATTCATATTGCCTCAATTTCATACAACAGTGTCTACCTCGGAGAGATCATGCAACCAGATTAGGATGTGTTCTAGAGTCTTCAGTCAGTCGCAGAATACCATGTTCCTGCCCGAGCTTTTAGTGGCTGCTCTATATGTGATGGAAAGAGTCTATTAAAGATTGGGAATGTGAACAAACACATTGGAGCTTTGGGTGTTTTTAATTACCCACAACATTCTGTTTATACTTATCAAAACATAGCTGACAACCAATGAAGGAAAAGAGTGTGTTAACTAACAAGTGACCCACTATCCACATTAGCATTAAGGCATTAATTTTTCCCAACCCCATCACTTATTTTCCCTGTTTTGAAAAGTAGAACTTTATTTATACTCTCAAAATCAGTTAAACACCACCCAAAATCTAATAATTTGAGTACCCAGTAATGGCTTCAAGTCTCACACAATGAAAAAGAGAGCCATATATTTAAAAAAGAAATGTCAGCGATGAGGGAGCAACCGCCAAATGTAAAGAGTAGAAGCTACATAGACATTACTATAAAAAAGGGCATGTGAAAACAAAACCCACGGCTTGCAATGGGAGTCGACTTTAAAATGAGGAAGCCACACAATGCAAAGAGGTGACCGCAAAGTCAATAGTAGGGGAGATTTTATGAAGACTAGCACAGACCATGGAAAAAGGAATCCCACGCATTTTCAAGAGTTTTTGCCAAGACAAAGGGAGGACGCCATGAAAAAGAGAGCCACTGGTTTAAAAGAGAATGGCACCAGAACAAAGGTAAGTTTAATTATGCTATCATTGTCTACTTTGGATGAATGAAAACACATGAAGAGCAACCTGCAAGCAAATAAACACAGCCCACATTATAAAGAGTAGTCAGAGCTTAAGCACATAGACAAGTCACAGGTAAAGGGAGAGAACACGCAATGTATCAGGGCAGAGTTGAATTTCAAAATACCTTTGAAGCAAAGGAAGCCATACTCCATGCTGGACAAAGGAGGTGTTCAAAGGCAAGGCATCCGTGCTAAAACAATGAGCTTCACGAGTTAAGAAAGACCACACACAAGCAACCAAGTAGTGTTGAAACAAAGAGGAGCTTCTACATGTGGAAAGAAGGCTCAGACAATTGAAGAGTATCTCACGTAGTGAAAAGGCAGCAGCAGAAAATATGGAGAAAAGCCCATGTGGAAGGGCAGAAGATATTCTATAAGAGACCCGCGGCAAGCTGGAAGATATCAATGTTTAAAAGAAGAAGAGGCAATGCATTGAAGAGGCAAGATGCCCGCGCAAAGAGACAATAGCCATAGCATCAAAGGGGGAAACCACACACTAAAACTAGGGGTCATTCACGTATTATTGCAAAGGAGCACAGATCAGTTTGAACCTTTAAGAGGAAAGCACTGGCCAGCACGAGAAGTCCAGAAGCCAAAACAAATGAGCAATATCCCACATTCACTGAATGGGAAAGTTTTAAGGGGTTTAAATAGATTTCAACACTTACTAGAAATGTTTAAAGAAAGTTGCCTTTTGGGAAAGGCAAGCCTCACTCAGGGGCCCCACCCTACCAGTTAGAGGTGATGATATCACAAATTTTAAACAAACATGCAAGTGCAATGATGAGGTGGCAACGCATGAGATATCGACACGTGTCTTCATCCAATGGTGGGCGCATGCCCCCAAACGATAGTGCTTGACTGATAAATAATGCAAAATTGCGAGCACGCGCCACATGGCAGCAGGTCTTGGTTGGTGGTGAGGTGGTACTCTAGAGTAGGTTTAGACTAGATGCACTCGGATCATGACACATGGCCTAGATCAATGGACGACATAAGCTTGCAAAATAGAAGTGCTCAATCATTAACAAATGTGAGTAAGTGGGTGATGACACATGGCATCGAGCCCACCCAGTGATGACAAGGCAGGTGACTAGATAGAGGTCGACCAATCAGAGGCTGCCACATGGTGCTCAATCAAAGGAGGGTTGACCCCAAAATTGAAGGGGTGAGGAAAAAAAATTAAAAATTAAAATTGGTTTTTCAAAATGGGTATACGTGTAAGTTTTTAAATCAAAAGGGGGATTTATTCTAAAGTTCAAACTTTAGATATTTTAAATTTTTGAAAATTTAAAATTTTAAAGAGATGCAGACCTAAGCCATGTAGTAGAGGGACGATTTTCAAAATGGCTTTCTGGGGGTTCCTGGTAAGAAAATATAGCGATATTATATATCGTCGAAATCAGGAGAAGATGAACTTTCTAATTCTAGAGTTTGTTTTTGCACATGAAGCATTTTATTTGAGCTATAGGAGGTTTCCTCCTAGATTCATAACTTGCAACTGAATTTAGATATCAAAGTTCAATTGTGATTTCTAGTAAGGTAATGACCTGAATGTGGGTAAAATGCAGTGAAAATGCAGTTGGGGTCAAATTTGGTCACATTCAAATTAGTTAACCCAAATTTTTACTAGCATTTCATGATGCAATTTAGATTTTTTGTGACACAAGTTTTCATCATTTCAACAGAGATATTTTCAAATCAGTTATAGGATGATGATGAAAACTATATTAGATCAGATGATAGAAAGAAGAGAGAGGTTATTTAGTTGCAAAAGATGAAATTTCAAGGGGACACATGTCAGTTGCATAACTAATATAGGAATTGCTTCATTTCTATTTATTCTTTCTTCTTCTCTTTTGTAAGGGTTGGAAAATATTGAAAAGTTTCTCTGGAATAAAGACAGTTAGTAAAATTGGCCCTGGAATTGATGAAGCTTGAATGGAAGATTTGGGATGTGCTAGTTCTAGACCATGAAGCTTTTCTTTGGCTATGATACCCCCTTCCCATCCCATCAGTTTCTCATTCTTGCCATTTTCTCTCTTGTATGATAGCATTTGTACATTGTATAGTCTAGTTTATTAAGTTCTTTATGAGTTAATTTTATGCATTTTATGTGTTATTTTTAAGGAAATCAATACCAGGAACAACAAATGTTGAGTTTCAGTTTAAATCTTGTCTCCTTTCTCAGTGATATGTGATGTTTTATGATCTTTGAACAAAGAGCCTAGATCATAGTTGCAGTCCCTTAAGGTTGTATGTTACTTCATTGTTGCTTGTAATTCAAGGAATTATGTAATTGCTTTAGGGAAACCAACAGGGTTGTAGGTTTATTGAGGAGGATATCAGGTAAGAATGAGATTTAGATCGAACATTGATATCCAATTTACAAGGTAAATGGATAGATCTTGAGTCTTGGCATAAAATATGTATTCTAGATATCCAAAATGTATGAGGGAGATTCGTGAATTGCCCAATGGATGAGGCACTGATCTATTACAAGATCATAAATTTGTTGTTCGTACCTAGTTTTCATCCACTTTCCCCACCCACATAAAATTAAATCAAAATTTAGATCATCTTTACATTTTATGTTGAAAAGCTAGAATAGTCTAACCCTCACTTAACTTATGAATTTCCTAGATTTGCAATTTGCTACCATAGATTTATGTCATTACATGAGTTATTAGGAGATAAGGAGTTTTCATCTGCAGTAGATAGGTTTAGATTTATGTTTTAATTGCATTGGTACCATATATCAGAACCTCAAGGTTAACCCGCCTAGGTCTTGCAGAGCCTAAAGTGAAGAAGGGTCAAGCCTTATAGTTGGCCCAATGTCAGAATTGATATGTTATAGATGGGAGTTAGCTACCTTGAGATGTTTCTTATTCTCATTGGGGTAATTAAAAACCTACAACGTTTTCAAACACCAACAATTTACATGTGGTGTTTTGTTTTGTGCAAGGCTAGATTATGGTTTTTGCTTACAATTCAACTTTATGTCTTACAAGATTATTTTTTATTATCCTCTATGGACTTATCCTTTCTCATTATTGTCTCTATACTTAGTGGGGAAGGTTTTTTGTACATTATTTATCTTTTTTGTCTAAGGATCAACTTTCCTTAGTATGGTAGAATTTGTTTATCATGTGATATTATTTTCCCATAAGGAATTGTTATCTTGATTAGGATTCCCTCTTGCAAGAAGTGAACGTCCTTGATCATCACCTCTTCTTTATTTGAAAAACTATGTTCATTATAAATATTTTAACCTTAACTTGTGTCTTAGAGTTTTTCATCATTCACACAAGGGTCCCTATTCTACCTAGACATGGGGGGCTCAATAGGTGCATTCTTGTCTCCTCCCCCTCTTTGCCTTGATTGTAATCTTTATTCAGACACTCCTCTTGAAGGTAGACATATTGATAATGAAATATCTTCCTTTCAAGGGTCTCTTCTCATAAGTGGCATATCCTTTCATAATATATATGTAATCTTATTTTACTAGAGCCAACGATCTTCACCAAGTTTGTGGCATGCATTATCTCTTAAATAAAATTTTCTTTTTGCAAGAAGTAGTTATCTACATTTCTCTTCCTTAGTGATTTATATAACTACATAGCCATCATAAGGAGTGTTATAATAATTAGTATTCTACAAATTTTAAACTTTCTAACCAACTATGGATATCATTCATAACTCATAAACTTGCATGGATAATCAAACTAAAAAGTAAACATAATCATAACACAATGAAACTCACAAATCCACTATTTTTTAACTAGGGAAACCCTAGCCATGGGAAAACCTTGGTGGAGATGGTACCCACAAAATGATCCACTAATCAAAAATACCTTATGAAAGATATTCACCTTGTTAGAAGTCTTTTACATATGTATAGTGTACTTTTCCTTGTTATAGGACTAGGCCTTCTTAGAAGCCCCAATCCTATTAGGAGATGTTATTACACTAAAGAATACAAGCTAAGCCCACTTCCCAAACATGCATATACAACTGTGAAAGCTATCTATAAATATAGATACCAAAGACCTTTAATGATTGTTCTTGATATCTTCAATTTCTAATTAGTCAATGCAGTTCCTCTTCACGCAATAATTATACAACTATTGTGTACTTTAATTTCACAACTATACCAATCATTCAAAGTGTGCATATAAATGTTACAATACAATGCCACCCTCACTAATAAAAAAGATAAGGTCTTTATATCTAAATCCTTAAAATATCAGCTTTACAATGCTTGCACATTACCCAAAACTTTAAACTAACTTTTTTTGCATGTGATTTAACATCTAGGATGTTATACCAAACTTGTCAAGTAATTATTTTGGCAAGCCATAATTATTCCTTAAACAAAATGACAATATTCTAATGTGTGCCTTGTTATAATTTATCAAATCTTTCTTTGGTAAACTGCTCAAAACTCAACATTAATTTTTGTGGCCTTGCACATGTGTACTATGGTGTCTCTACTACATTCCTCTAATCCGCATAACTTCATGTGCTTCCAATGAATTTGGTCAAATAAAACTATCTAATATTCCTTGTTTCACTATGTTATACTTAGTCAGTTTTCTAAGTATACTTTCATCAAGCTTAACCTCAAGTTCTTCCATCTCAAAATAGGTAATATGTTTCCATAAATGACAACCCTGTCAACCACTCTTAGCTAAATTTCCAACAATCTCCCCCTTTAGCACGGATGACTATATGGAAAAATTCACTAAGTATAGCAAAATCTTAAAAATTAAAAATAACTCTCAAAAGTGAATTCTTAACAGTTTGCTAAATTATGGCCAAAACAAAATTCAAAATTGTGGATAAAAACTATAGCATCTCATTGATATTGTTGTCCCCCTTAGATTATGCTCTTATATCTAAGCTCCCCTTTACAATGTATTCATTATGCATATGTAATGTATGCTTATATCGTTTCTTTCCTATCACCACCCCCCCCCCCACCCTCTGACATCAATGACAAAGATGAGTCAAAATGTAATATCCCCACTAAAATATTAATTTATTTATTTATTAACTACACGATATAACTATAATCATATATTATGATATCACATAGTATACTATATCATAATAACAATGTTATTTAAAGATTATCTCAATATACATTATTATTATTTATTATTGATATAATAATGAATAAATATATAATAAAGTATGATATTATATATATATATATATACATATATATATATATATATACATATATATATATATATATATACATATATATATGTATATACATATATATATATATATATGTATATATACATATATATGTATATGTATATATATATATATATGTATATATGTATATATATATATATATATATATATACATATATATATATATATACATATATACATATATATATATATATACATATACATATATATGTATATATATATATATATATATATGTTTGTCAATATATTGATATAACAAAAGCAATGTATGCTAATATAATAATAATAGTATATATAAATTTAAATAGAAATATATCAAATGTTATTGTTATAATAATAGTAAAATATTAAATTGAATGGTAAATAATATTATGATATAACATTAATCAATTATATAATAAATAGGTGATCTTAATTACTATTGAATACTAATATAATATAATTAAAATTAAACCAAGACATTAGTAAAGTAATGCCCTTTCAAGCATGATAAGTATATAAGGGACATAAAACACATTCTCTTAGGGCATCGAATAATAAATTCATTGAATAATATCCATCAATTTTTGTGGTAGCTATTATTATTCAGTCTTAAACCTAAGTCCTAATTCGAGACATTACAATTGGTATGAGAGCTAAAATCTTTTCATCTTGAGGGAACTACAAAAGAAACATCATGTAATCTACGCATATAACAAGCATAAATAAATCATTATTAGAAATATATGGAACATATTTTAGAAAATTCTTAATTTATGCATATCTTGATATTGAAGAATGTGTGTTGTGTAAAAATCTACATAAAAGAGGCGGCAATATATGAAGCCAAGTTGATAATAACATTGAAGCATCCAAACAACATACTGAAAATTAAATATCATGTGAAAATAAAAGAATGTCATGTGGGATTTTATGTGCACTACTATATCCTCCCATCCTACACTATATTCACCCTACATTGGGACACCAACTAATCTATGACCCTACCATTTTATAGGTTATCATAGCCCTACTATTATAAGGGCAAGGACCACTCCCACCCTCCATCGACTATTCAAAGGATCCATTGGAGAAGCTCTTCTATATTATTATTGTAGAGTAGATGAAACACCTTCAATCCTTCACAACCCTCGATATCAGAAGGATCTCAAACCTTGTTGCAATTGCATAAACATAATCTCTTCAAATTCTTTAGTGAAAAGAAGTTTGGGAACCTAAGTAAATTATTATTCAATCTAAAAAATTAAACCTCTTCCAACATGCTAGATCATGTAACATCTAGTGTTTCACTCATATCACACTTGTATAGTTTGATGATAGGCAAAATTGAAAGATGTCTCAAAGTCAAAACAACACTCTTTATCCCAATATTTTATAAGTGCTCATTCACTAACTACCATCACATGACTTAAACATCACATACTAAGCTTCATTCCAAGACTATAAGTGTTAAATAGTCCAAGTTAACTTATTTTTCCAAGCTTAATTTTCTCCTTAGTGTGTGATGTTTAAGGGAAACCGGCTGTCATGGTGCCAAATCATCATGGACTAGTTAAATGCTCAATTCTAACAACTCTAAGTGCATAACTTGTCTTCATTTGATTCTTTTGTTATTGTGTTGTAACCATAGAGAGCAATTTTGGATAGATTGGAACAACCAATTATCAATGATATGTGAGTCATCTACCTATAATATCGAAAGACAATACATTGTAGCTTTACGCAGTTACTACTGTCAAGTGGGTCTATCGCTTCACAAAATCCATCAAAGCTTTCTTTCTCCAAATATTGCAAACCATTTATTCCTGGGAACTTCCTGGGTTTTTTAGAGACAACATTTATTTCTCTTAGAAAAACAAAGCCAACCCCCATGCTTAGAATGTAAGTGAACAACACAATATGAATGAAACATAATTTTTGGAGGATAATCTAATATGTAACATGACCTTTGAATAGAGGAAAATAGGAGAGAAGATTGTCCAACTAGTGATAGTAATAGACAACTAGACATGATAGGTGATTAGTACCAGGTAAAATTTAAAAGAAAAATATAGTCAAAGAAGTTGATACCATAGGTCAGACCCACAGTTCTATGGAATAAGGAAAGTATTAAAAAGCATTTGAGAAAGATACGATAGCATGGGAACCAAGCCTAGAATTGATGGTTGTATTGGCTATTTTTTCACTTTTGAGTCGTAAATGATAGGCTCCAAAATAATTGGAACATATGGATTGACAACTTGAACTTTTATAAAATCATAAATATGAAACTTAGATTTATTAATAAGTTGTCATGAGATTTATGTTTCTGTTTTACTAATTTGTAATTACTTTTTAATTTTATATTCCTTTTTACTATATGTATTATTAATTATCTTGATAAAATATTTAAATCTAAAAAATTTATTAAATAACTTATAAATTAAAAATCAATTGACAATTAATATTTTTTTCAAACATAAAATGAAAGGCATATAAATAATTAGACCGTCACAAAAAATTGATATGTCAGGTAAGGGTGACTATCAAATTCTAGGCCTAGTGCGAACAAATCGTAATCTTTTTTGTAGCAACTACTATCCATGTGAATACAACATGAGGAGTTAAGAGTACTAGGGAAAGCCATCATTATGGGCATACAAGGATAAATAAAAGTTGAACACACACACACACACACACACACACACACACACACACACATATATATATATATATATATATATATTTAAAAGCATCTACAAGTTACATGGAAAGTGAAAAGAGGAGAACTTAATGTGAAATGTGGATAGAGTTAAGGCGCATCTCATGGAAAGGTGGAGAGGGAAAATTTTAAGAAAGGAATGATTTGGTAGTATATTTTGGACATATATTAAAAAAAAGAAACAAAACATGCGAGTAAAGATCACAAAAGAAGGTGATGATAAGAAGAAATTATAATTATCAAAAAGAAAAGAGTTCTAGTAAGGTGACAATAAGATGGGAATGCTTTGTATTAACCATGAGCTTTAGGGCTAAAATTGGTAATCAGAATTGAAGGTATGAATATAACATCCCTCTTTATTATTATTTTATATGTATGTATAACATTTATAATGGTCAATCATATGAAACTATTTAGGTGGGAAATTATATAAGACAAATACTATTATGTTACAAGGCATTTTAAATAGAACAAATTAAAATATTGGGTTATTATAATGCTTACTCTAGATATATAATTACTTCTGTGTAATGAATATAGGTATATTTCATAAATTTTTTAATCATAAAGGAATTAACATTATATTTGTTTATGTAAAAATTTCATCTCTTATTCTATATTGAGGTATTTTTAGGTAGGGAGTTTGTGAAAGGGAAAGACAAAGTAATTTTAGGCACGTGAAAAATTATTCAAATACTAGGGTTAGGCCTTGAGGGATGCTACAAGTAGTTTATTTCACACAACTTTTGCACAATAAATCTACCATCTAAGAATGACCTTGGTATTAGAGAAAGTAATGAGACTTTTGTATAAGAAACTAAATTAAATAAATAAATTATAATTGATAATAATTCAAATTTGATATATGTTTAATGATTCCATAACACAAATAGCCCTAATTGGAAAGTATTATGATAATAGGTCAAGTATACAAAAAGAGATCATTACAAAGGGATCAAGTACGGTCTTAGAAGGGATCATTACAAGTGGTATCAAAAGTATAGCTATTAAAGAAATTGTAGCTATATTTGTATAGACTTGAGATTCCAATCTCCTACCTATTACTAAGGTATCTTAAGGCAAGGAGTTTATGGAAGAGAGATGTAGAGTAATTTCATGCACATGATAGATTATCTCAATATTAGGGCTAGGTCTTGTGGGACACCATGTGTAATTTGTTTCACATGACCTTCACACAGTAATTCTACCATCCTAGGAATAACCTTAATAATGGAGAAAATGATGGAATATCTCAAAATATTTTTCCAAATAGGGGAAAAGAAGCATGACCATCACAATCAAAGTTGGTAAAATATTTTCTTAACTTTTGCTAAGTTTAAAATGCGAAAAGGAATCTAATTTTTTTTTAACATGTCTATATTCTATGTCTACATCATGTCTTCTTTGTGTCTTTATGCATTTATGTATCTACATCATGTCTACTTTATGTCTTCACATGTCTACTTTGTGTCTTCATGCACTTATGTGTTTGCTTAGTGTAAACTTCATATTTATATGCATACCCTATATCATTATGTATCTAGTTATATGCTTCATTTGTTGGCTCTATAAGAAAAGTTTTGTCTAAATGATTTTTGTTTGAGGACAAGCAAAATTTTAGAGGGGAGGATTGTAATATCCCTACCAAAATAATAATTATATAATAAATAAATAAACTACATGATATAACTATAATCAGATTATATTATCACATAGTATACTAGTATACTACATCATAATATTAATGTTATTTACAAATAATCTCAGTATACATTATTAATAAAATATGATATATATATATATATATATATATTTGTTAATACAATAATAATAATATATATAACTATTAAATAGAAATATATCAAATGTTATTGTTATAATAATAGTAAAATATATAATTGAATGATAAATAATATTTTGATATATAAAAAAAATCAATTCAACAATAAACAAATGATCTTAACTACTATTGAATACTAATATAATAAAATTATAATTAAACTAAGTCAAAAATAGAGTCATGCCCTGTCAAGCATGAAAAGTATATAAAGGATATTCAACACATTCTCTTAGGGCATTGAACAATAAATTCATTCAATAATCTCCTTCAATTATTGTGATTGCTATTATTATCCTTTAGGGACATTACACGAAATCTATGTACATGAAAAAATTGTAGATCTTCCTCTGCTTCTTCAAGTTGGATGTGTGCTCAAAAGTGTCATACAATCAGAAAAAATATTCTTTAGATTTTCAAATTTTGTCCCAAGAATTTCTAATAGCATCAGCAATGCTTGTCACTCCACACAATCCATAGGCTGCTACCTCTACTCCATTCAAGTTTGGATAAGAAAATGTATCATATGATGCCTTGCTTCTAACAATGTATCCAATTCCCTATGCATTAAATTGATTTTCAGAGTTAAGTGCTCTCTCAGTAAGTTGAATCTTTCGAGATTCTTTCTCTATCATTTTCTAGTGACCTTAACTCATCATGTACCTTACTAATTCTTTGCCTAGATTTAATGACCTTTGCACCTTGTTTCTTCAATTCTTCAGACATTCTTTTTAATTCAACTTCCTTATCCTTAATGGCTCTAGAGATGCCTTGGTATACTTATGCGCTAAAGTACATTTCTCATAAAAAAATTTACCCTCTAATATGAACCTTCTCATTTCTTTGATACAAACATCCAATATGGTCAAGTCATTTATAATACTGTCACATATTGTATTGAATAAGGTTGCATCATGTTCATCATACACCTTCATATTTGCTACCTCCTCAAGTGTTGAAAAATGATCATCAAATGCCTCAATCAGTTTCTCAGCTTTCTTTTCAACATCTTTCTTTGTGAACTTTGTAGGAAATGAAATTATTCCTTATAACTTCTCAGACACCTTCTCTAACACATTTTGAGCATTCTTGCTCAACTTAATGGATTTCTCTACTATCTTGGAAAGTGAGAAAGTAGTTAGCAAAATATACTTTTCCATATCCATGTCATCATTCATGAAACTAGGTGCGTTACCAACCATACTGAGTAATAGAATCTCAAATGGTGACTTAGATTTTCTTGTAGTCCTTATCAGTTTCCTTTGTAAGAGTTTGAAAGATCTCTATCTATTTTTTTTGGTTGTGCCCTTCTATTCCTTGACTTTTTTCTGTCTCTATCCATGATGGTTTCTCTTCCATTTGATCATTTCCCTCCTTTTCCTTTGGCCTCTTCTCTTCTGGTTTCTCTGTTAGCTATTCAAATGGTATTGATAAATAAGTAACTATGATATTTCATTGTCCATCCTCTTGTCTTTATCCATGTATACTAGAGTCTACACTCTCACATTGATGATCTGATTGCAAGTTTCTAGTTGTCTCACACTTGACAGTCTATTGTTTATCCTTCCAACTTGCCTCAATTCGACAATTTTTTCACCCAAGTAAAATTGCATCTCTCACATCAAAGTTTCACAACCAAAATGATCCATTTATGAGTCCTCTATGATTGCAAGCTAGAAAAATGATCTACCACCTCACAACAAAGAGATCTAAGGCTTCACAATATATTAATCCTCTGTAAAATCATCACAAGATTAAAAAATAATCTAATACCATTTAATGTAATGCAAGATTGAGAGTAACGATAGTGAAGGTAGCCAAGCCCCCAACAAATAAACACATAATAGAAGATAAAAAATATCACAAAGATTTAGATCCAAAGCAAAACTCTTTCATTAATCTAAATCATAAGATTTACATCCAACATGTCAGCTTATAAGGCCTTCTCAATTATGACCATTACAAACAAAGAAACATCTCAATCCTCATATGTGGAGATACACCTCCAAGCTATTATCCCTCCAAATGCTGTAAGCTACTATATGCTAAACTTCATTCTCTAGACATCTCAAGACTCTATACTTATACATAGCAAGCCACAAGTCAACCTTGAAAATTAAATTAAATAAACACTCAGGCCACAAGTCGGTCTGACATGTTAAACTAAATAAAAACTCAGGTCGTGCAAGATGACTTGGTAGATAAAATTAAATAAAAACTCAAGCCACAAGTCAACCTGACAGATTAAATTAAATAAACATTTAACATAAGCCCCAATTTTACCAAGATAACTAACCCATAAGATAAAATAAAACCATGTGGCATTAGACATAGGGTCCACTCAAAAATATGCTTGATGCTCCTGCATCATCTTCCCACCGGGTTGGAAAAAAAAACTATAGCACTTTCATCTCTAGAATAACCCAAAAACTAGTCTTTAATAATATGACATAACAAACACCATTTCCAAAAAAAAATTGTGCTATGCAACCTATAGCTTTCTCACATGTTTTGCTTTTCAAATTTCTAATGCCTGAATCTGGGGAGGATCTATTCTCCCCCACTGGTTCCTTTTCCCATGTGCCACTGGGGCCATACACAAATATGATGTTGGCTAAGGCTGAAAATGGTCTATCAATTATCCTTTTGGAGGAATGTATGCTATAGATTGTAGGTCCTAAAACATACCCATTGATTCCCACAAAAATTGGATGGAAATCTACGCTGGTGGAAGCACCTAGAACATACTTGAATTGATCTTAGTCAACATTACCACCACGGATGCAAGGACTAAGATAGGGATCCCTAACTCAATGGTGGACAAAACCATGGTAGATCTTCATTTGGATGTGGTGGGTAAATTCCTAAACTTATGACCCTTGATTAAGATGGTTAGGAAATGGGCTATGGGGCAATGGAAACTGAAAGACAATGTTTCCACCTCTACATTGCCAGGTAGCCTTTTTCTCTGCAGGTTTATGGTTGCCAAGGACCTATCTAAGATCCTTGTTTAGTCATAACATTATGAAAAGAAACCCCTCACTCTGGCTAAATGGAAGCTAAGGTTTAACCCAACCACAGATCTACTATGCATCACACCTGTTTGGATTAGGTTGCATGGGCTTCCACTAGAATATTGGGATGAGTAGATTCACTGCTAGATTACGAACTCATTCAAGAATTTCATAGTTGCTGATATTGTCATCCTATCTATATCTAGGTTGGTATTACTTAGATTCTACATTGATGTAGCTATAAAAAAAACCCTCCCCACCTTTGTCATCCTAAAGTCAAGGTTTGGAAAACACATTCAAGCACTGGTTTACGAAGGCATGACTATGTTTTGCTAGAACTACAAAACTAGGGGTCACACTTTGGATACCTATAAGCCAAAGGAACAAAAGATAAGAAAAAAAATCCTCCCCTAGGGTTGTTAATATAGTCAAAGGAGAATTTTCTAAGACCACTAAATCCCAGTGTGAGGTTGTCACCAATAGCCCAGAAGGAAAAAATATAAAATTGATTATGGAGGTACAAGATGACCCATTGGAGGAAGGATTAAGAAAACCCCTATTGAGATGGACTTTTTTTTGGATCCTGACCATCTAGTGGTTGAGGTTATGAAACCTAAGGATTCCCCTAAGAAGGAAGTAGACAACCAACAGGTGCTAGTTAAAATGGAAAGCACCATTGTTCTAGTTTTCCAACCCAATGTGATTAGGGAAACCTAGATGAAGGAAGGTTCTCTAGATGAGACCCTTGTGGTCCAAGTTGAAGCTATTGATCTTACACTCATTGATCTAGGGAGTGGTAACAATCTCTCCATGTCTTTATCACTCACCCCCAAGGCAAGTCTTGTTGATGATCTCTAACAATAGGTGAAGGAAAATTTCATGGATGCTAACACTTATGAGGAGGAAGGGGAGTGGAAAACACAAAAGAAGAAGACTAAAGATAAGAAGGTTGAATAGTAGATCTGGGTAAAGACTCTACAATAAGAAGACCCAAAGAAAGGGTAAGGCACTAGAAAGTTATTGTAAGGGAGATTGCTACCGGAAGGCAACTCACCTTAGACACACATCGTAGAGGTAAGAAATGATCTTCATCTCCTAGAATATAAGAGGGTTTTGTTGGTGTTTCAAAATGTCATGTTTCAAAATCCCCTATGAGAAAGAATACATCTAGGGGCAACTACTTCCCATGTACAACATACCCATTCAGACACTAGGGCCAACTATAAGGCTATGCCCTTCTTCTACTTCAGGCTCTACAAAACCTAAGTGGGTGTACCTTAGATTCATTCATATGGTACCAGTGTTCAAAGCATACACTTGAATCTAACAAAGAAGATAATACCCTTATTCTTCCAATTGTTATATAGACAACATAGGTATGGAACAACTAATAACATAACTTATGAACTAGATAAGACAAGTGAGGGTAACTCTTTTAGCTCTTTCAACATGAAAGGGAAAATATTTAATTTATGATGTTGAATATTAGCAAGACTAAGGTATGAACAACACAAACATGCATTCCCCAAGATGGTGAGTCCCTTATCCATTGGGAAATAACTAAGTGATAACGTACACTTGGATACCCAAATACACTCATATACTCAGATATATGATCTATCTATCTACCTTACAAATAGACATCTGTGTTCATAAAGACCTCATACTTATGAAATATCCTTCTCAAATAGCTAGCAACCCTGTCAAATATATCAAGTATTTACTTGGCTATTTTTTCCAATAGAAAAACATACAAGACATACAACCTTAAGGGGATGTAAAAGGGTTTAAGTTCTTTGTCCCTAAACCACAAAACATTGCAAATTATAGAGAGAGGAGATGAGAATTAGAATGAAACTAAGAAATTGGTTGTTCTTTGTATTTATTTCATTGAAACTAATACATCAAGTGTATACAAAACTTAGATAAGACACAAAAAATGGCTATATAAATTATTTGCTTCAAAAAAACTAAAACATTATTGTTCATAACAAAGAAATACTAAAGAATATGGTATCATAGTAGTTAGAAAATTATCCAACATTGGAACCCTAGAACCCAAATTGAAACCTTATTGGTCTCGCAATGATAAAAATGGAGCCCCCTCTTTTCTCCTCATCCTGGAAATCCTTATAAAGGATTGTAAGAAGCTACAAATGAGAGGACACATGTTAGAAATTTGATTGGAAAATGCATGCAGAGATATCAAAATGATATTGCATTTAAAACATTCTTTGTATCAAGATGATTTAACTGGGACAATGGACACTAAATTGGCATGGTGGAACTTTCTACATGAGTCATCAACTTGATTTGATTTGTCCTCTTCTTCCTTCAATCATGGATATCTCAACTGCCTCTGCAACTACCTTCAAAACTTTTTTTTCTCTTTGGTGGTCATTCCATGAAACCAATTCTATTTGATTTTCCACCATATCCTTACTCCACCAGAAAATTTGATCTTCATCAAAATTGTGCTTCTTGAGCCACCTACACATTTATCTATTTGGTGTCAACCTGTACCATGTTTTGTTTCTATATTGTATATCAATATTTCATCTGCCACCCTAAGGGTCAAACCCAGCTGACTACAACATTTTACTTCTTTTTGCTACTTTACAATCCATCCTTTATTGTTGGCCACTAACCACACGACTGGGTGCCCCTAGGTTTTTAACCCTTTTATTAACTTTAATCATGTGGTTGCACCATTCCACCAACGGTTACACTTCCTACCTATGACTGTGTGAAAACCTTTGGTCAATCATTAAGTTGTAGCTTTGTACACTACTATGCATTTTAAACATTTTCTTGTATGACTAAGTGATCACCACATTATGTTTTAAGTTTGACTATATTACATGGTCGTGGTCTAATTAATTTTTATATTTACTATCCATGTGACCATGCGATCAAGTTCTTCTTAACCATTCTCTCAAGTCACTAACTTAACAACTCTTATCCTTTTTTATTGGGCAATTGGGTGAATAATAATTTTATGCACTTTTGTAACAATGATCGCTAAGTCACAACTCAATTCTTTGATTTTCTAGCTAACATCATGACTGTGTGATTTAACATCTCTTTAACCCTTTCATTTGGTTGCTGTCAAAGAACTGAATACTTAACCATATTACATGATCATGTGAAAAAATAATCCCTTTGAAAGTGCTCCATCACTACGTGTCAAATCATCATTATATCGTTGTAAGTAAAGACCTTGCAACTCTAGATAGCAACATAATGACATCTGTTGATCGACCTTCAATCTAACAGTGAAAATAAATTAAGTATATTATAATAATGATGGGCCCAATAGGATATGTGTTTCATTATCGTTATATCACCAAGAGTAAAAAACCTTCATCTTTTCATAGCAACATGACAATGGCCACACATCTACTCTGAGATCTACAGTCCTCCATGTTCTTGATGATTACTATGCCTAACTCCAAACAAGTGAGTGCACTTGTTCCATGTGTCCATCTATTGCTTTGTCACTATGAATATTAATCATGTAACTTTCAATAGCAACAAAAAGACATCTGCTGATGTTGAAAAGATCAAACAACTTTGACAAAATACCTTTTCTCCATTATGCCTTCATTTGTAGCAAATGAGAACTTGATAGTTGGAACCTCCTTCATGAATGAAGCCTTTGGAAACCTTTTGTATGGGTTGGTCCTACCTCCTTCCACGTATCAAAATGTCACTATGTCACTATGATTAAAACACCTCCAGATTTGCATAATGACAAAGTGACAACACTTGATCTTAAGGAAGATCAAGGGCCATTGTTAACTGATCATAATTTTAATTTTAAAAGGTAACCTACATAAGGAAAAAGGATAATGAAGAGACCTTGGGTTAAGAAATTATCAATAAAACAAGGGGTAGAATAACCATAGGAAAACCTAGGTTAAAATGAATCATGCGCTGGGTTGAAAGGATTTTTGCAAAAATATTGGAAAGACTACACGATAATTAGAATAAAATGATTTTCAAAGGTTTTAGGGCTTTATTTGAAAACCTTTACGTGGAATTTTGAAAATACAAACCATGTGAAGCAGACTTAGAGACTTAGGATAAAAATGTCATTTAAAGCAATGCAATTAGGGGCTTTTTCATGAGGAATGATAAGTTATTTAGAAACCCTAAGCAATCTAGACATAAATTCTTCCTGATTTTCACAAAAAAAAATCAATTTTTTTTAGCTAAGTAAAAATCAAGTGATCAGAGGCTCTATCTAGGGATGCATGCCCTTTGTGGGCATGGTGAGAATTTAGAATCACTTGAGGAAGTAGAACACATGCCTAACAACAAAACTTTCTTTGAAAAACTTATTGAATGCAAAAATAACTACTCTAACTATACAAGATCATGGCCCTGGGCCACCAAAACAACTCAAAAATTCTTACCTTTATCAAAAACCTAATTTTCATTTATATTTCTCTGAGGCAAGTTGTAATAATGACTTTCACTTGTTTCACCAAACACATCAAAACTCTCAATTACCAAATTAGGTGAAACATAATTCTTATAGTGCATATAAAATCTTGAATTACTCTCTTCATCTTGCTCACTATAAAAATGCATATCAACATGCCCTTGAATATAGCAATCAAATATAGAGTCTTCAAAACCACATCACTTATGCATGCTATCAAGAGGGAACACAAAGTAGTCATATTCCACTTTGTTCACAAAGTTGCACATGTCAAGAAAATGCAACTCACCTTGTGTATCTAGATGTGAAGAATAAATGAAATTTGATTTCTCTACCTCACTTGTATGTTAGAGTAATTATTTGTTCGCACTTATTAATTAAATCACTTTGATTTAATTAATTAAGTTGTCTATTACTCTAGTTTTCTTAAGCTATCTTGTAGGTGCATATAATTAATATTTTATTAATTATATTATGCAACCTAGCTTTTTTAGGCTTTAGGGTTTTCGTTCACCTTTAAGGTTGAACTCTTGTAATTCTTTTTCATCCATTCATTCAATCAATCTGGGAATACAGTTTTTCTCTCATCTTGTTGAGTTTTTCCAGGCTCCGCTTTTTCCTCTATTTTCTGGTTTCTCTTCAGCAGGTTATTTGCATGCAGGTGATCTTGGCAATCTATGAAGTTGGTTTTCACAACTTCTACATGGTATCAGAGCCTCCTTGCTACTTCCTGGTTTGAAGATTTTTGAAGCCGCGATTCTGAGTTAGAAACCCCAACTTTTTTGAAGTTTCTTTCTTCAATCAAGAGGAAGAGCAGTTTTTTAGAGCACTTTGGGCCCAAACGGACACTGTCATTGGATCTCAAAGGTCGTTTACAGTTAGGATCCATATAAAATTTGTCTTTTTTGGCTTCAGTAGCTTTAGGAAAAAAAATTTTGCCCTCTGGAAGGTCGTACAAACTCATTTATTATGAGTTTTCAAAAAAAAAGATTAAAAAATTTCGTTTTGGGCTGCTTCGCCCAACGGCCACCCGCGCACCATCGGAGGCCTGCCTACACCCAGCTCGCCCGCAACCATCATCGGCACGCCACCACGGCCCGACCACCACCCCTGTGGCCATCATCTCACCGCCTGCCTACCACCCTTCAAGCAACGCTGCCAGATCCCGCCACCCTTATGGCCACTACCACCAGCGGCCTCTACTCGTTCATAGCCCCACATGTTCAGCAGCCTGTGTAGAAGATTCTGCACAGTTGGAGCAACCTGTGGGCAACACGTGGCAGGGGTGCCACGTTGGCACTCTGCCACGTGGACCCTACCATGTCACTTGACACGTTAGTCGTCGCACTGCCACGAGGGTGCCACGTGGCAGTCTTTTTTTTCCTCGACGACCTCCAGGCTATCAAATTTTTTGCCCTAAAATTTTGATGTCAGCATGACATCAGCACACCTAAAAGCACTCTAGGTCCTTTTTTGACCTACTCGCAATTTTTTGGCCATATCTTGAGCATACGGAGGTCTTTTTATGATTTAAAAGAAGCGCTGAAAAGCTGGTTCTAAGACGGAGATAGTGGTGTAGGAGTGTTTTGGTTTTGATGCAATTTAGCTTCTTCTTTTTTGCATTTAAAGTCCAAAGTTCTATTTTTGACTCCAACGAGCATTTCTTGTGCGTCCCATCTCCGTTTTTTGAAAACGTGATATTTTTGGAAAGTTGATTCTATCTACTTTTCAAAAATGATGTAATTTCTTCCAGATTCTGCCCCATGCTCTTTCTATCATGTTTCTGGCATTTTTTTTCTATGATGGATATCTTGGGTATTTTAGGTCCAGGGATTGTTTTCTTGGCATGGGATCTCTTCTTTTGGGTTGTACTATCTTTTGTATAACCTTTTTTCTTGTTTTGATAATTGTTGATATCATTTGTAAGCATCTTTATGCAAACACAGTGAGATAAAGTGCCACTCTTGCGTTTCAGGATCTTTTTCATCATTGTCGTTTGTTGAACTCGCACTATTTTATAAAGTGCCATGGGGGGGATAGTTGTTTGCCAGTTTTGTGCCCTCTTCCTCTTTTTTCTTTATGCAGTGCCGGTGACACATTCCTTTATAGGTGTCTGTACCTCACTCTCGATGTGTTTGTTTCCTGTGTTGTAGGAGATTTTTTGCCCATCTTTTCAGTTGCCTGTCACCTCACCCCGTTTGCATTAAGGGGGGGTTATATTGTTGGTTCTAATGCTTGCTTGGTTCGATAGTTTGTTGGAGTGAGCTATGTATTTAGTATTTGATCCTATATACTAGGCAATTGCAGTGGCTAGCTACCTATGCATTTTGGTGAGATGGATCACCTACCATATAGACACTCTTGGTTTGTGCCTTCTATTTCCGTGGAAGATCTTCAGATCAACAGTTTCTTTCTGACAGAGTTTGCGGCTTCTTCTGCTTCAGTTGTTTTCTTCATGATCTTCTCTTTGTTCCTATCTTCTGGAACATTCTTTGCTATCTCTTTTTGGAGAGGGGTTTTTCCCACTAGGTTTTCTCCTTTGTCTCTGGTTTACAGAGATTTCCTTGTTTTGGGTACCTGATCAGGCCTTGTTGCTGGGACCCATTTTTTTCTCCTTTCATAGTTGTGCTAGGTTAGCTTACCTCCCGAGCTTTGCTTAAGGGGGTTTGTTAGAGTAATTATTTTTTTGCACTTATTAATTAAATCACTTTGATTTAATTAATTAAGTTTCCTATTACTCCAGTTTTCTTAAGCTATCTTGTAGGTGCATATAATTAATATTTTGTTAATTATATTGTGCAACCTAGATTTTTTAGGCTTTAGGGCTTTCACTCACCTTTAAGGTTGAACTCTTGTAATTCTTTTTCATCCATTCATTCAATCAATCTGGGAATACAATTTTTCTCTCATCTTGTTGAGTTTTTCCAAGCTCCGCTTTTTCCTCTATTTTTTGGTTTCTCTTCAGCAAGTTATTTGCATGCAGGTGATCTTGGCAATCTGTGAAGTTGGTTTTCACAACTTCTACATTGTAGTCATACTACTTATCAAATTAGAATTATCATTTGTTGAACCTCCTTCACACTAAAAAAATTGGTCAATCACCAAGATTGAAAAACTATCCTGAAATTGCTAACACAAAATATGTTGATCAAAATTATAGTCTTCCATTAACAAACTGTTAGAGGGAACCTTGAACTTATCATTACAAGATTTATCAGCATATAAAAAAAATCCATAGTCAGATTGACAATCTCCACTATTTCTCTCTTCATCACCTGATGCATCAAAACTTATTGAAGCATTACCACCAACATAAGAAAAAACTAAATCAGTGTGAAATTTCCCTTCACTAACATCCCCCACACCTGAAAAGTCATCATGTGCAAAGACATTTGAGGTACTATCATAAACAGCTCAAAAATTTAACAAAGATTGTTTTGATTTTGTATCTTTTTCCACATCAAATTTTGGGGAAGTGATTTGACTAAATGAAGAAACATCATAAGGGAAAAAATGAGCATCCTTAGAAGCACTTATATATTTGTCAAAATCGCAAGCCAACAAAGTTGAGATTTCATCAAGGCTCAAGAAGATTGCCTCACAAATATTCTCCTAGCTGTAATTATTATCTAGATGACATGAAGAACTTACAACAACAAAACCATTAGCAAGATAAACTAAAAAATCAAAGTCATCACTACCCTTATTTTCATCATGGTAAGGACTACCTCTACTTTTGTTATACATTTCTTCACTCTCATGTACACTATCACAATACTTATTTTCAGTTTCATATCCATCTTCTTCATGCTAACTGCAATCATCTAATTTGGTAATACTTGAATCCATCTCTTCATACTTAGAAGACAAATTTTTATTATATATGGATTCATTACATTCATTACTATATTTAGCACATTCAATAACATCTTTAGAAGATATAACATGAACCTTATTGTTATCACTTTCAATCTTCTTAATGAATCTTTCAGCCTGCAAAAGCTCTTGTAATCTTATAGGTGTTGGCCAGTTAACTAAATCAGGCACAAGAACATCTAGGGAAATACTAGCTAGGTAAGACTCCTTAAGTCTAGAAGAAAAAGGCATCTTCATGATTACTGATTTAAACCTTAGATAACATTGCTCAACATTTAGACCCTAAGTACTTCCTACTCTCACTCTTACCATATTGACAATCACATTATGGATTTGCTACATTCAACATAGCAATATTATTAACCATAGTTTCCAAACTTTTAGAACTTGGTAAACTAACCTTAGATTTGAGATATGACTCCATCTTAAAATAAAAGTTCTACCTCTTTCTCTAGTGCTGAAAATCAATTAATAGAGGCAACCATTTTTAACACTTGACATTCCATGAAAAAGAAAATCATGAAAAAAAAACCTTTGTAGTGTTGCTGCAAAACCTTCAATCTACTACTCTAGCATGGATGTGAACATGAAACTCTCTCACACCATTAATAAAAACCTTGTAAATCTATGAACTCCTTAAAGAGGACAATGAAATCATAGCTGTGATTCACCTTCTAACATTCAAACTTCTTATAAAAACAAAAGCAATGACACTTAAACTTCAACAAAAAAAATCGATAAATTCTTTTCCAAGAAACTATCAAAAGCTTCAAATATACCCATACAACTTGAAAGTTCTTCAAAATATAACATGAAATCAACTAGGAACATCAATACAAAGATACAAAGTCACCACTCACACTTGTGAGAGAAAAAAAAGTAAAACATAATTTGTCACTTGACTAAATATGAACCAAACTTTCAATTGCAAGAAATGTGCAAATCATCAAACCACTCTTGTAGATTTAAAAACTTGAAAAGAGAAAATCCTTTGTTCATTCTTGACTATGATTTTACAACAACACTTTAAAAATAAAATTTGGCTTAATTGAATAAGGATGAACTCTCTTAGTAACAACACAATTTACACTCAACCTTCAAAGCTATTGCTGCAAATGGATAAAACATTACTAGGAGACATGAATCCTTAGAAAATAAATAGAGAACACTTCATGACCTTGTTGTTGTAGCAAAATTTGCACATGCCTTTCTTCTAACCGTATTGAATCACCTTTTAGATTCAATACTTCCCCAACAGAGTTTCCATTTTGTTGGTGTTTCAAAGCATCATGTTTCAAAATCTCCGATGAGAAAGAATGCATCTAGGGGCAACTACTTCCCATCTACAACATACCCATTTAGACACTAGGGATAACTATAAGGCTATACCCTTCTTCTACTTCAGGCTCTGCAAAACCTAGGCGGGTGTACCTCAGATTCATTCATATGGTACCAGTGTTCAAAGTATACATTTGAATCTAAATAAGAAGATAATACCCTTATGTTAGAATTTCTTTAGAATAATTGGGGGTGAATTAGTTATTCAAGGTCCAAATGTCCAATTAAAACTTTTACATCAAGTAAAGTGAGCCCTTTCAATTGTTCATGCATCCAAGTTTAAACTTTCCTACTTAGCAAGTTACCGTAAAATCAATATGCAAGGATAAGATATGAAAGATCAAAACATAACACAATGATTTACATGGAAATCCAATTTGGGAAAAACCACCATTAACATGCTACTCAATTCTCACTCTTCTGAAGTGATGCCCTGTGAAATACTTGCCATGTTATAGGCTACAACACACTGTTAAATGTGACCTGGTTAAAGGATTTAACCACCCTGTTAGAAGTGAGCCTGGTTAGAGGACTTTAGAACATTCACTTGGAATTCCACCCTGTTAAAGGATTTACAAATGGTTGTTAAACCAACCTAAGTCCATAGGATTTTACCCTAGCTGGGACAATTGTTAAAGAGTAACAACAAGCGCTTTTGACCTCATACAACTCACAACTTAACTTGCAGATTTTAGATCTCAGTTTAGCTCACAACATTTCCTAGCTTTTAGTCTCTTCAACTCTGACAACTTGTCCTCCTTTTAATTTTTGTCTCCTTAAGTCTCCATGCTCGATGTACCAGTACAATCTCCTATATGGCCACTTATTAAAGCAGTCTCTATGCTCTGTTCTTCCTCCTTCTCCTTGACACCCTTCAACAACTTTGACCCAACAACTCTAGCTTCTTAGCCTATGAATCCTTAAATAGAAGTCTAGAATCCTCTCAAATCTTCCCGCTTTTAATTTTAGTTTGAATGGATTAGGTAGGATTCAATGAATCTAACCCATATCTTTTTCCTTCTAGAAATATCATGAAGAATCCTCCTAAGTTTTCTTTAAAATGGTTTACCTAAAATTTTGTGCCACCGGCTTATCATCCTTATCCTCCATCTGGTTCACAAAATTCAAGATAACAAACTTGTCAGATCAAATTTGGTGAATCTTTGACTTTTCACATAATGTAGCAACTCGACACTATTAAAATTTTGGTGCTCAACACATACTATGTTACTCAACACCAACTACATTTTACTGATGCTTGGTACCTACTATGGATTCACTCAACATCCACTAAGTTTTTTTTATGCTCGATACCTATTACTTGTTGGGCTCCTTCTGTATCACTTGGCACACACTAGATTTTTCATTTGCTCAGCACTGACTAAAAATTTGTTTGGCATGAACTAGCTTGCTCGATACTCACTAATGAACTTAGTCAAGCTTTGTAGATAGCCTTGTTACAACTTGTACTTCTAAAGTTTCTAAGTGTGGCCAACCTCTATATCTTCGAGTGTATTATCAATACATCATTTTACCATTGTCTTAACTGATCCTTGCACTTCATTACAAAACCATAACTCAACCTTTCCCTTAGGTACTTTTGTTACATCTTAAATCCTCTTCATCAATCAACTAAGTGATAGTACTTGGATTTTATAAGCAATTATCATTCTAGAAAATAGCAAGTTTGACATCAACGACAAAACAATGATCAAAAAAATTCATTATTAGCAATCTCCCTCTTTGTAAACAACCTTCTTCGTTCTTCAACAATGATCTTTTCAATCAGATTTCCAACAATCTCCCTCTTTGGAATTGATGGCAAACCAAGTTGATCAAACAAGTTATCAAAATGCTAACTAGGTTTTAAAAGTACATCAAATGCCAAAAATAAATTTTGTTACCATTTCTATTGTCATCAGCTTTCACATCTCCCTCTTTGATTTGCTATCCTGATTTCTTTTCTTATGCTTCTCCCACTTAGCTGTTGTTTCCTTTTTGCTATTTCTTCTCCTTCTACATATCTGATCAGTTCTTGTATGACTCCCTTGTAGCTTACTGCTTTGATCAATTTTACTCTTCTTAACTACTATTTCTCCCTCTTACATTTTTGTTTCTTTAAATGTGTCATGCTATTTCTCCCTCTACATGAATTGATCAATTTTTTCTATTTCTCCCTCTTTGACAACAATTGCAAAGACATATTATCTCAGCATCTTAACATGCAAGTATAGCATCTTCAGGAACTTGAATTTCTCCCTCTTTCACCTTGCTTGTGCCTAATTTGGAACTTCAACACTTTGATTACTTCAGGCAAAATCCTAAAGTAAGTATCCTCTACGTCAATTTATAATATTTTATCATTCAACTCATTTGATGCAGGGCAATCTTTTTGTTTCTTAAATAGCCTTAGATAGGGGTATCACGCCTCACTTACCTCTAAGATACTCAAATGCATCTTTAGGTAGTGCTTTTGTGAAGATGTCAGTAATTTGTTCCTTTGAGCTGACATATTCCATCCTTACTTGCTTGTCTTCCACCAATTCTCTTACATAGTGATACTTAATTGCAATGTGCTTTGTTTTTGCATGCATCACATGTTTCTTTGATATGTTGATGGCACTTGTATTATCATAATAGAGTATCACAGGTTTAATTACCTCTTCCTTCATACCTTGCAACAGATGTTTGATCCATACAATATTGGTGCAGTTGATAGCACCAACAACATATTTAGCTTCTACTGTGGACTATGAGGTACAACTTTTCTTTTTGTTGGTCCAAGTAACTAGTCTTTTACCTAAGAAAAGTGCTCCTCCACTGGTGCTTTTTCTATCATTAATATTACTTCCCTAATCTACATTAGTGTAGGCTTTCAAATCAAACGTTTCACTCTTCTTGTAGTATAAGCCAAAATCATCTGTTCCTTTTAGGTACATTAATATTCTTGGTTCAGTGTAAGAAGTTGGGTCTCACTTTTGGCCAAAAAGTGGAAGTGTTTTTCCTATTTTAAATTTTTTTTGTCAATTGATGTCCAAATTTGAGGTATTTGGAGATTGAATTTTAAAAAACTCTAGAAATAAAATTTTTAGTGTTCAAAATCTAGTTTTTGAATATGTAATTTATTTGTATACCCATACGATAGATTATTTTTTTGGTATGTATCTTTAAAACTCGCTTTTTCAAAATGCATGTTTCAGGACCATACCATGCTCATGTACGGACACCATAATTTGACACAAATGAATGAATTTTCACAAATCCTTTTAAAGGGAGTTACCTAATACACCTAAGCTTGATGACAATATTTTTTGCTTAATTTTTTATTGAATAATTTTTATTATTATTAATTATTAATTGGCTATAAAGGTAAATTTTAAACCCTCTCATGTACGGACCACATAATTTGATCAAAATCTCACTTTTTTCAATTTTATTTTTTTTAACATCAAAATAATTGTATGTAGATTGATGACATATAAATTAATTTAAGAAAAATTATAAAATAAAAAAGTTATTAAAGTTTTAGTGAATGTCACTTTTCAACATTTAGGAGATAGTTTTGATTAATAAATAATGAAAAAATAGAAAATAAACTAATAACACTATAAAATTTACATTTTTGAAATGAGAACAGTAAGACCTATAATGGGTTTTTGTCTCATCAAAAAATTCAATGGGAATGAATATAAAAAAATTACAACAATACCAAAAATTGTCGATTAAATGCCTTACAAAAAAAAAGGATCATAAAGGCATGGCTTGGTGGGACCAAACCTATGCCACGCCTTTCCCCAAGGAAAAACCCCATGTAAAAGTCGGGAGCCATAACAAATTCCTGCTCATGTCTCAAGAATCGGGCACCCAATTTGTAATTGAAAAATCAAGTGCCCGATTGCTTTAAACCATTGTACTCGACTGTTTAAAAATCAGGTACCCGATTCTTTTTAAAATTGGGTACCCGATTTTTAAAGAATCAGTGCCCAATTTTTAAGCAATCGTGTACCCGTTTCTAATGTACCCGTTGGGCCCCAAAAGTTGTCCCACCAACTGAATTTCAATGATTGAATAACAGTTTCAATCTGCAACAGTGATTTCTGTCATGCTTATTCTATTTTCTTGTCCTCTTATACAATTTGTAAGCTACTGATTCAAATTCAAAATTGGTGCAAACATGAGATCAAAACAACAAAGAAAGAAGAAAGCAAAAGTTCTAACAGATGAGGAGATTGCAGCAAATAAAGAGAATGAAGCACAACGTCAATGAGAGAGAAGACAGAGAATTAGAGACTTGAACACTGTTTCAAAGGAGAAAGACATTGAGAATACCACGTTGGATGAAGAGGTCAAAGAAGAGAACCTAATACAAGAAAATTCAGGTGCACATTCTAATCATGCATTCAATACAGGTGTGTCTCCAAACCCTCGAATTTTCTCTCATGATGAAATTAGTGATTTTTTAGAAGCAGGTTACGATTTAAACGATTTAGATTTTCTTCATGAGAAGCAATTTTCAAATGATCATGCACAAAACACTCCAATTGAAATGCCTGCCCCAAAAGAAATACCAAGAAAATTTGAAAATGATATTCAAATCCCAAATAACAGTGAAAAGTGTCTGAAAATAAAAATTGCATGAATGTAGACATAGAAACACCAACTACTGAACAAACATGTCAAGATGATAGTAAAGTGTTTGAACATAATTTTCATAATCCTAATGATGTGTTAGATAATCTTAAGGGATTGGTTTCATGGAGACAAATTAGGACACATGCTAATAGATTATATAGGCATTTTTTTTATAATAAGAAATTTGGGTTTCAATGTTAGCTAATGTTGCAACTAATTAAAATGTCTAAAATGTGAAAAGTAATGAGAAGGTTGGGAATGTATGCAAAACCCAAGAATAAAAATGAGTCTTTAAAATAAGTTGTATCCACTGTTTCTAGTTCCTTTGATGTTATCGAAAAGATAAGTCGGTCTAAAGATAAGAATTCAACATGATGAGCAATAACAACAGCTTTAGTTAACCAATAAACATCTAACAAAATATTGATTAGCAACATAAGTGGGTATCTTAATGTGAATCGTAAGACTTTAGAAAGAGCTCTAAAGAGAAGGGTTAACTTTGAATGTGATCCAACAAATATTTTATGGACTTCTAGTGGTAGACTCCCGAGATGTGATATGAAACTTACTAGTGAAGTCAAAAGTTTGATTGAAAATTTTTGGCATGATAATACAAGAGTATCACCTAATTCAAGAGATGTTCTTAAATTGAGAATTGGGTCAAAAATACGTGATCCACATCCTAAACACCTTTTGGACATAACTCAAACTGAATTATTTAAAAAAATTGTAGATAGTAAGGTATTAAATATTACCATTAGTCAAAGATCTTTTGAAAAGTGCAAACCATGGTATGTAAGGATTAACAAGGAAAGAATCACATGTTGTTGTAAAACTCATATTCAATTCCATTACCATTATGATGTATTTCGATCTATACGTGGTACCATGCATAGTAAAGAAATGTTGCAAGAATGTGGTATAAAAATACCACCTCAAACTATAAAAGATTTCATATCAGGTTTTTTTTGTAAGCCACCTAATGATCAATACTTTCTTTTCAATCCATGTCTTTCTAGTACATGTGATATGTGTGGCAATCTTTCTTTGTTAGATGAATGTTTGCATCAAAATGCTTTGAGTACTTTTGGACAATAATTAGTTGAGGTAAAAAGATTCAAAACTATTGAATATCCATTGAAGGATGGGAAGATTGGAAGAAGGTGTGATCTAGTTATAGATAAAGTTAGTTGTCATGCATTTATGGATGATTTTAAGAGTGTGATCATAGCAAAATGTGTTAAACACTCTCAATATTCTAGATGGCTTGACAGACAATTTCACATATGTAAGAATACATTTCCAATTGGTACTATATTTTCAGTTGTTAACTTTGCAGAGAACTACACGCTTGCACCACAAGAAGAGGTACAACCACAATATTACAATTCAGTGCAAGTAACAATTTATGTTCATATAGTTTATAGGCATGGACCTGATAGTATAGAGGAGGATCAAAAAATATTGAGAGAGTACCACTTTTATTTAAGTGATAATAAACTCCATTCATTTGAGTTTGTCCAATATTGTTCCAAGGTCTTTTATGATAATTTAAAAGAGAGACAAATTCAAATGACACAACATTGGATATGGTAAGATAATTGTACAAGAGAATTCAAGAATGCTAGAATGTTCTATTGGTTGAGTAGGACACATAGGCAAACTAACATCCAACATGTGTGGAGTTTTTTTGAGGCTGGACATGGTAAAGGAGAACATGATGGTGCTGGTGCATGCGTGAAGAGAGCCCTTAGTAGAGAGCAATTAAAATTTGAGGAAAAAGCTAAATTCCAAAATGCACATGAGATTGTCGAATGGTGTAATAAATATTTATACACGGGATCAAGTCAGAACTCTACAATCAAACATTTCTTCTACCTAGTTGAAGAAAATAATATCCCTTCAAGATATGATTGTGATACAATTAATGGGTCAGCTAAATGACATTCATTTAGGAGTTCAGATTTTAACACTTGGACTATATGGACTAGGGAGCTTGCTTGTTTTTGTCAATTTTGTCTTGCAGGTGAATGGGAAGAATGTGAGAATACAGAATGGGTTGAAGATTGGCAACAAAGATCATTAGCACCTATTGACACGCATTTTGAAGATGATATAGTAAATGAAGGCCAAAATGTTACTTTTGAATCAGAAGACTATGATCATATTTTAGACCTCATAGAACCTAGTGTAGACACCTAAAAATCCTTTAGAAAATAAAGTATTTTTATTTTTTGAAAAAGTCCTGATGACATCATCATTTATTAATTAATTAATTATTTAATTAATTTATTTATTTTTATGCCATTAAATCCCTTTATCTTAATTAAAAATATTTAATTAAGGAATCCCTCCCAAAAATGTTTAAATCTTATTTAAACATTATTTCCTTATTTATTAATTATTTAATTAATAAATTGACCAAAAATCCTAAAATAAATAAAAAATTTATTTTTTTGCCCAAAACTTGGCCAATTTTCTTATGACCAATAACCTCTTCCAAAATCTTCTAATCCTTCTTTAATTTTGATTAAAGGCTAATCCCATCATTTCCTACCCCTAATCCCAACTCAAAATATTTAATTAAAATTAAATATTAATCCTCATGTTTATTAAAAAAGTTTTAATAAATATCTCCTCAACCCAAACCCTTGAAATAAATAAAACTTTATTTATTTCCTAAAAATCTAATTTATCCTCATCCTAAGAAGTTCTAGACTCTTCTAGAAAGTCTCCATCCTCATCCTAGGAAATTCTAGACTATTCTAGAAAGTCTTTATCCTCCTCCAAAATCTAGACTCTTCTAGAAGATGTCTTTAAACCTAATCCTAATCCCCTCCTAACCTTGTCACATTCCCTAAACATGGGTTAAGACTTACTAACCCAAGCCAAAGCTAACAAATATCTCCTCCTTCACCCACCCTCATTAAATGCCATCCACTTGCCTATCCCTAAGCTAATCCTAAACCATCCTAATCCATCCTCTAATCATTTTCACAAGCCTAAGCAAGCTTAAAACTTTCCTAATCAAGTCCAAGTCGAATTTGCTCTCATCACCCTCAAAATATCTCAACCATAAAACTTTATGAAGTCCACTAGGTCATAAATGACTCTTACAAACCCTTTTATAGCTCTTACAAGTCATTATGAGGGTCTTTATGAAGATTTTATCTCTTGAGCCTCCTTTGTTGACTCATCCTTGCCCTTTCCTCCATCCTCTCACCATGTGACATGTGTCACTCCTTGATTGGCTATAAGGAAGCACAATCCATGTGCTCTCCTCTCATGCAATCTGAGCCCTCCATAAGCTTTTTCACATCCTTGCATCCTAGCCCTTGATCCCTCAAGCCCTTTGCCTATTTAAGGAATCCTCTCCCAAGTCATTTTAACACAATCCATGAAGTAAAGTTATAATGCTATTTTGAGAGCCAAATCCATACTAAAGCCATCTATCCACACCAAAAATCCACAATCATCCATTGAAGCCCTTTTTGAAGCATAAAGCTTGAGCATACATCCTATCTATTTAGACAAAGCTACTCAACAAGAGAGCTTCTTATTGAGAGAGCCCATTAATGGCTCATATTCTCAATTAAGAGCTCATCTTAGTCTATCTTGAAGTTTATGAATTTTGTTTAGTTTGTAGAAGCTTTATTTAAATTTGGTTTCTATTAGCATACTAACATTTTCTCATATACATTTTGGCACGCCCGGTGGGACCCCGCATGGGTCATCTTCATTACCTTTTTTAATCAAGTTTTGTATGTTATTTGCTGATTTTGGCTAATTTTTCTTGTTTTTGTGATTGGTAGGATTGTATAGATTGGTTTTGTAGGTCCACATGAGCATGAAGAAGACAAAGGAACTCATAATCTATCTCATAGTGTTTGCAGATTTTTCAAGCTTATAGGTGGACAAAGAACTTGAAATTCTTCTTCCTCTTCTTGTCTATATTCTTCTTATTCCATCTACTTCTTCTTCTTCTTCTTGTGGGAGATCTTGGCCATTTTTTTTTAAGGAAGCAAAATCATACACACTTCTTTTTAGTGCTTAAAATGAACCCCCAAATCATAATTAAATCCATTGAAAAATTAAAAATTTGCAAGAAAGAAAAAATCTTTTAACAAGTGAAACTAAACCAATCTAATCATTTGAATCCTTGCAACATCAAGGTTTTAGATGCATTCATGCAAAATTAGGAACACTTCATTTTTGGGAATTTAAAAAGAACTTCAAGTTTCCATTTCAAAAGGTTCAAAATCAACACTAAGTGCACACTAAAGTTCTTTTAAAAAAATCTCATGAAAACTAAGAGTCCTAAATGGTTGCCAAAAATTGTCCTAAAAGCTTTGTTATTTGTTCCAAACAAATGTCTTATTGCAAAATCTTGAATGTTTCTTAGGATTTTCATGCATCAAAACAATCTAGGAATATCATTTTTGGGCTTAAAACATGCAAACTAGCACACAAAATCTTGAATGAAAACCAAAGTCCAAAGAGTCATTTTCACTTTTGAGTCCAAAAATAATCTTGAATGATCTAAGGTTAAAACAAAGCACTTCAAAGTTCTTAAAACAACACACAAAATCTCAATCTTGAATGCTCAAAGGAAAAAACTTGAATGTTTAATCACTTGTCTTTGAATGCATGTTGCTAAACACAATCTTGAATGCCTAACAATCAATGAACATTGCATGGTTTTGATGCATTTTAATGACGCTCGCATTTCTTATGCTGACGAATTCTCGATTTTCATTATGTTGACGACACTGTCAAGTTGGAATAAACATTGTATGTCCTAATCACGAGTGTCTTCAATCATAGCTTACAAAATCTAAATCATCAATTGGAAAAGAACAAGCGTGTTTTTTAGCCCAAGATCATCCAAGTCTTCTCTCCCCTTGTCGTCTTTCGAGGCCATCTTGGGTGCATAAGATTAGGATCCAAAATCTTGTCTTAGCTTTTTAGGAGGCCTGCTTGGGGATTTCATCACCCCTTGGGACGACCTCAACTCCAGCGTTCCGGCGGAGTATAAAGATCGGGAGGTGAATCCAAAGACACCTCTCTTGGGATCAAAATTTTGTCACTCGGGCTAAGCCTCAAGGAACTTTATACCCTTGAGAAGTGAAAGAGGAGAAGTGGGTTACCGCTCCTCTCGGCTGTGTGACATCTTTTTGGTTTCATCTACGGATTTGGGCCTCACGTACCTTGTGTATATCGAGGACTCCCTAGCTATAACAAATTTCATCCTTGTAGAAAGCTTCCTAGGATGTTGGTGTGTTTGACGTGCTTGCTCCAAACTTTTGTCTGCTTGTTTGTTCATAGCTTTTGAATGAATGCTTGCCAACTTTGGTCAAAATCCCAAAAAAGTAGAAATCTCCCAACTCAAGGCATACTTAGCGTAGTCACTGCCTTATCAAAAAATCATCCAAGCTCCCCCGATGCAATCGAATCTATCTAGTTCTTTGCCTTAGAACAATCCCAAATCCAAAGTCCGTCCAAATCATCCCCCCAGCCAGCTAGCAACCCAATCCAAAATCACCCAAGCCTTTAAAGAGTTGTTGTCACTTTGCTAGATTTTGCTATCCAATCAATCCTACCAATCAACCAATCTCACCAAGGTTATCCCTTTGACAGAGCATTGTCTAGGGTAATCCAGCTCCGTCACTTGTATCCCTCATCACCTTGAGCTAAAGGTTGGGATCCACAAGTGGTCAATCTTGTGTCATGCCATAGGATCACTAGTCTATCCTTAAGTTGACACAATCACCACGAATCCTGCACATAGGAAAGCAAAACTCTCACTTTTTGATAGCATACCCTTGAAGTCTTCCATCCACAGGAAAGCCAAAAATCTCCAGCCAATCCTCCTTAGGTCTGTCATACAACTTTGACTCTCCCTAGGAAATCTTTCATCAGCCAATCCAAAATTTGTACTTAACCCAAATCCAACCATGAGCTTCCGTGTTCATCCATACGCAAGACCCCATCCCCATCAAACTCTTCATCAAAGCATGAAGTACCAATCCTATCATGATGTGTTTGATCGCATTGTCCTTGCTCCCACCACCTCCTATTCCAATGATGATGAAAATCTTGTTGACTATGACGGGTATATTGAAAGCCTTAGAAACATTCCCCCAAGCATCCCCCAAAATCCAAGAGTTATTCCAAACTATCTAGTCATGCCATCTGATATTCCAGCTTCCCCTCCATCACCCCATCAACCAAGCTTCCAATCTTCCACCCCCATCACACTAGCTATTCCTGTCAATCCACCTCCACCTTCGACACATGAGTCTCCAAGGAATCTCCTAGAGGAAATACAAGAAAAGTTGCCTCCAACAGTTGATAAGCCATGTCATCTAATCCAACCATGTGAAGTAGTTAGTGATGAAGCTTCCCCATCTATAATATCACCTCCATCTCCCATAGCTATCATCCCCATACCATCCATCAAATTTCTTAAAATCCTTCCACTTCCCGCAAGCATCAAAATCCCACCACCTATCAAATCCCTCCAAATCCTATCCACATCACCTCCAAGCATTTCCCAAATCTCTCGTAATGACCCTTATGCATCCATATTCTACTCACCCATCTCCACTACTGAATCTCCCATTTATCCATCTACTGCCTTTGAAGAATCCATCCCTTCACCTCCTATCACACCATCCACTCCAAACCAATCCTATCAAGATCCTGCCCAAAAGCATGTTGAAATCCCCCAAAGCATAAATGAAGATATCATCGTACCATGTCTTCCATCCATAGTGCAGTCACCATCTCCTCCATCTCCAAAACCTCAAGCCATATCTCCTCCACTACAAGATATCTTGTCATCCCACCAGCTACATCAAGATCCTATCCTTCCATCTCCCCCGCTCCATGCTTCCATCTTACCACCTATCCAAGCTATTCCACCATCTATAATCTACCCTCTTGGTTCACTTACATTCATCCACGGTGGCCCTCTCTCAGCAGAAGAATTAAGAACAGTATCTCCCCATTGCAATACACCTAATAAATCACTTCTACCATTTTCTGTAAGCAAAAAGTTTCCTCAGCTTGTTCAAATGCTCAATCGATGGCATTATCAAGGTCAAGGTTTAGGACCACAAGAGAAAGGAATCAGAGACCCTATTATTGCACAAAAAAATCTAGGATTTCATGGTCTTGGATATGTATCCAAAGGCTCACCATCTAAAGGTGTTGGTACACCACACCCCCAAACCAAGCCTATCTCCAAGCCCACCATGCCAACCTCCCATCACTCCTTCAAGAAATCTTATGTCATCTCCCCTCCACCATCTTTGCAACCCAAAACAACCTACCATATCCCCCCTTCATCCGCTAAATCCATTTTGGGTCCCTATGTCCCAAAATCTACCATCCTCCATCCTCCTATCAGCCATCATAAAAATCTTATTCCATCCATTTCTATGCAAGATCAACAAAGGCACATATCAGGGCACATCATCCATCATCATCCCCCTAGATGCTCGTTCATATCCTCTCCATCTCACAACGCTTCTCCTAACCATCTTCCCAAAGCTTACCACAGCAATGTGAATGCCAACTTCAAAATGCATAAAGCTAAAAATCCACATCCTAGGCAATCATATGTCTATTCTAAAAGACATACTCCAAAAAGGAAAAATCCAATCAAAGAATGCAAAACAATGCAACAGCCTATGAAAAGAAAATCCAAAACCATGTGGATCCCCAAGAAAAAATTTGAAACCCAATGCATAATGGCATCCACCTTTGCTAATCCCCCATCTAGTGACTCATGTCCCCCATCTCCTAACTCCATCTTGGGTGCCTATATCCCCAAGCACGCTTCCACAAATCCTCCATCACGCCTGCATCTACCATCTATCCCCCATATGCTCTTTTCACACCCATCCCAACATGTGCCAATGTTGCTCTTGCAAGCATCCTCATATCATGCTCCTTTCCAAACTTTTCATCCCTCCATCTCCCACCATCAATCCCATCTAATCCAATCTATTGCATAAATCACACATCCGGTGTACCAACATCTAGCAAAAAAATTGAACATTCCAACAGCCAGTGAAAAATCCCAAAAAAGCCAAAATAGCTGAAGAAAGTCAAAATCATTCCAGCTAAGTCCAAAGTCAAAAAGTCAAAAAAGAAAAGAAAAATAAAGCGTCCACTGGTGAAAACTTGGCAATTCAAGCGCCTTGGACAAGTACCATGATGAAAACTTGGCAAACAAGCATCATGTGTAAGCCCGCCATCCCTAGCTTAGCCTATCACCCTCATGCTTTTGGTCATCTCTTGACATCCAACTCCATCTTCCAATCTATCCACCTATCCTCCATCCTCCAGCTTCCATCTCACACCATCCACTAATCTTATGCAGCTTCAGCCAATCATCTCAGCTATCATCCATCTCCCTAGCCCCTTCAACTTTTTCCATCCTAGCTTCAATCCTATCACATCCATCATAAGACCTCCTTCTGCATGTTATCTTCTGATTGGGGGCACTATATTCCTTGGAGATCTTGTCTTGTCCATCCTCCCTTGTCATTGGTATCTAGCTCTAGGCTATCCTCATGCAAACCCAATGTCATCTCTTTATATCCATCATAATCCTAGCTATCTACCATCCTATCCAGCCATCTCATCCTGCTCCTCTAGCTATCCTTGGTCACAAAATATCTCATCATCATTGGATGCATCTTGCCAAATCCATATCTTTTGCTATCACCCCACCCTTAGCTTCTGCCTCTTGCACCAAATTGAGCCATCCTGCTATCCTCTCATCCTGAGCTTTTTATCCATCTGTATCATACCTATCATTGGTCTGTTAGCTTGTACCATATCTTGATTAGCCTGCTTGTACATATCTTGGTCCATCAGCTTGTACATCCTCTTTAGCTTAGTACCATTGTATCTATCCAGCGTTCATGTCAGTTCGTCCTTGATCAGCATCTTGCACCCATCACACATCTTGGTTAGCTATTCCAATGCATCCTTTAGCTAGATCTCTTGTCACCAAAGTGCTATCCTTCTTAGTTCAGCTTGCCAGACACATCACTCATCTAGATCCACCAGCTTAGGTGCTCTCCGATAGGTCCTTGCAGGATATAGCTTTCCTCATGTCTGATTTTGGTCCGTTAGTACCTCGTCCTACCCATCTCGTTGGCAAACGGTTCTCTTTTGGATTTTCGCTTTCTTTTGATTTGGGATCTTCCCTTTTGGGTCTTGAAGTATCCTTTCCAAGCAATCTCCTTGTTCCCTCCTCAAGGTTGCCACGATCTTCCATATCATGGTATGCTGCGAATGGGGCAATTAGAGCGTAAGGTCTTGATCAGGTCTTTCATTTGTTTTTCTTTTCTGCTTGTGGGTTCTCCAGTGTCATTTCCACGCTGCTTCCTCTAGGATTCATGTGTGATGTTGGGGCAATCCTTGTGTGTTTGTTTTGGGTTAGTTTGTCAGTCCTCTGGACAGTTGGTGAAAAGGCCTTGATGTTCTTGGTAACCTTGGAAATTAACCAATAGTCCTATAGCAAATCTAGTGCTCAACTACATGGTGGTACTTCTCTTTGAAGTATCCCCCCGCTCAAAAAGCTTCAATGGTTTTCCTTCATCTCCATTATCCCCCATCCATATCCAGCATCCGTCTCTCCTACCCCAGCTGATGCATCAGTATCTCTTTGAATCAATCATCACTCTTAGCTTTAGGGATCCACAATCCTAGTCTTAGGGATCCACCAATCCAAATCAACCCACCAAGCCTCATCTTTCGAGATCCACAATCCTAGTCCTAGGGATCTCCGAAACCCATCTTCCGCCAATCTAACTCTTTGAAATCCTGTTGCATCATCCTTATAATCCCCTCATCCATCTCCCTATCCTGGACTCCTTTTTATAGCGCTCCGCTCCTTCATCCTCCACCTTCCCTAAAGTCTTAAGCTTGCTTCCTCTTGTGCATCTAATTCTCCTTTATCATTCTCTCATAGTGAGAGTTTGAGCTAATTCAGCCCCTTCTCTTTGCCAATCTGAGTCTCCTTGCTCATCTCGGATTCTTTTACTTTTCAAGAAGCCATCGAGCCTCGCTTTCTCTCCTCGCTACCTTCTTGAGGGGGCATCTCGCAGTCCATTCTCTCCTCTTCTGCTCTAGCCTTGGGCATCTTATTTTCTTATCTTTGATGCCATGCCACTTGTGGCATCACATCAAAGAGGGGCAAAATGTAGACACCTAAAAATCCTTTAGAAAATAAAGTATTTTTATTTTTTGAAAAAGTCCTGATGACATCATCATTTATTAATTAATTAATTATTTAATTAATTAATTTATTTTTATGCCATTAAATCCCTTTATCTTAATTAAAAATATTTAATTAAGGAATCCCTCCCAAAAATGTTTAAATCTTATTTAAACATTATTTCCTTATTTATTAATTATTTAATTAATAAATTGACCAAAAATCCTAAAATAAATAAAAAAAAAATTTTTTTGCCCAAAACTTGGCCAATTTTCTTATGACCAATAACCTCTTCCAAAATCTTCTAATCCTTCTTTAATTTTGATTAAAGGCTAATCCCATCATTTCCTACCCCTAATCCCAACTCAAAATATTTAATTAAAATTAAATATTAATCCTCATGTTTATTAAAAAAGTTTTAATAAATATCTCCTCAACCCAAACCCTTGAAATAAATAAAACTTTATTTATTTTCTAAAAATCTAATTTATCCTCATCCTAAGAAGTTCTAGACTCTTCTAGAAAGTCTCCATCCTCATCCTAGGAAATTCTAGACTATTCTAGAAAGTCTTTATCCTCCTCCAAAATCTAGACTCTTCTAGAAGATGTCTTTAAACCTAATCCTAATCCCCTCCTAACCTTGTCACATTCCCTAAACATGGGTTAAGACTTACTAACCCAAGCCAAAGCTAACAAATATCTCCTCCTTCACCCACCCTCATTAAATGCCATCCACTTGCCTATCCCTAAGCTAATCCTAAACCATCCTAATCCATCCTCTAATCATTTTCACAAGCCTAAGCAAGCTTAAAACTTTCCTAATCAAGTCCAAGTCGAATTTGCTCTCATCACCCTCAAAATATCTCAACCATAAAACTTTATGAAGTCCACTAGGTCATAAATGACTCTTACAAACCCTTTTATGGCTCTTACAAGTCATTATGAGGGTCTTTATGAAGATTTTATCTCTTGAGCCTCCTTTGTTGACTCATCCTTGCCCTTTCCTCCATCCTCTCACCATGTGACATGTGTCACTCCTTGATTGGCTATAAAGAAGCACAATCCATGTGCTCTCCTCTCATGCAATCTGAGCCCTCCATAAGCTTTTTCACATCCTTGCATCCTAGCCCTTGATCCCTCAAGCCCTTTGCCTATTTAAGGAATCCTCTCCCAAGTCATTTTAACACAATCCATGAAGTAAAGTTATAATGCTATTTTGAGAGCCAAATCCATACTAAAGCCATCTATCCACACCAAAAATCCACAATCATCCATTGAAGCCCTTTTTGAAGCATAAAGCTTGAGCATACATCCTATCTATTTAGACAAAGCTACTCAACAAGAGAGCTTCTTATTGAGAGAGCCCATTAATGGCTCATATTCTCAATTAAGAGCTCATCTTAGTCTATCTTGAAGTTTATGAATTTTGTTTAGTTTGTAGAAGCTTTATTTAAATTTGGTTTCTATTAGCATACTAACATTTTCTCATATACACCTAGTATGCACAATTTAATTAGATTTTTTTGTGATCTCATGCTTCAATTTATATAATTTGCATATGTACACTCATGTGATTAAAGTGTTTCTATAATTTATCTTATCTTGTAGGACATGTTTATGTTGTTATTGCACCTAGTGATAATGATGAACAGACTGAGTATTGGCTAGCTAGATGTGTAGAACCTAAGAAAAAATTGACATGTCATCAAGTAGATGATGATGGTTTTGAGTATCCAATCGGGTCTGTCATTTTAGCTAGCACTTGGCTACGTAGATACCTAACAAGAAGAAATGGTTTGCTAGCATTTGAAGACTACCAAACCGAAAAGAAGATTTTACACTATTCTCATTTGGTTATGGCAACAAATATCAAATTAGAAAGATACAAAGGGAGACCCGCCAATAAGGTATTATGGACAATTTCAATGGATGAGCACGAGACAATCATAGATGCATTACAAAAGAGAGAGGATGCAGATGGTACAGTGGGATGACTACATTTAAATCAAACACATGTAAGTTTTTTCATTATTGTATTATTTATATATATATGTACTTATATAATTTAATTACACGTATGTTTGTGTTGTCAATACCAATTTAGAGAACTTATATATCTCTTATTCATGTCTCAGTTACAATTTATGCAAATTTAAATGTTAAAGTGGATTGAACATCAACATCTTGTGCAATTTCACATAGTAAGTACATACAAATTACACATATATTTACATAGTTTAGATACCTTGAATATTAATTTATGTGTTTATTAACATGTGTGTTTTTGTTTTACATTTTTATTTTACAGGACCTCATTTGAAGAGATGTGTTGAACCAATTTTATGTTTCAAATGAGTTCACTAAACTATAAATATATCATTGACATTGTCTTACATATATTGTGAAAATATTTAACTATACAAACTAATTAAAAAATGAGAGTTTAGTTCTATTTGAAAGTTAAAGGTATGCACTTGATAAATTATAAATTAATTGTCAATTTAAGTAATGACCTCCTATTTTGTTCCATTACTTTTACATTCAAGCATGTTTAAATTAATGTTTGTTTGAAGTTTCAAATTACTATTGATTGTAATATTAAAAACAAGTCACTTGCACATGATAATTTAAAGATCATTACTCATTGTATTGATTATATGTTAGATCATTACTCATTGTATTCATTGTATTGATTATATCTTACATTACCAAACAACACATTAAGATCACTTATGATACATTGTTAGGTACATTATCCATACATGTGTGTCTTCAGGGGACATGGGAGTCCTAATAGGTCATTATGTATGTTATAGGTTATGATAGGTATTCATATGTTTACTACCACATAATAGGTCTTATTAGGTGATAATGAGTCTTACATTACCAAACAACACATTAAGATCACTTATGATACATTGTTAGGTACGTTATCCAGACATGTGTATCTTAAGGGGACATAGGAGTCCTAATAGGTAATGTTATATTTTTTATAGGTTATGATAGGTATTCATATGTTTACTACCACATAATAGGTCTTATTAGGTGACAATGAGTCTTACATTACCAAACAACACATTAAGATCACTTATGATACATTGTTAGGTATGTTATCAATACATTTTTTAATCTAGTAGGTCAATTTTATTTGTATGAATCTCAATGCATAAATTTGATGCGATATTTATCCAATAATGCTCTATAGATAGTTAAAATTATTGTTCATCTTGCATTTATACTTACAAAATGTGTCATATGTTCATGAATAAAATATGTCAGAATAAAGAAAATGGTTTGAATATACTTAAAACATGGTGAAACATAATAATATATACTACATACACAAGCATGATAAGAAGTCGTAAAAAAATAGTACATGGTCTAACATACATCATAACATGATCTATGAAGTGAAAAAATACATGGTCTAACATACAGTTTTAACTATCCTAAGACAAAGTGTATACTGTTAGAATCTGAAAAGATTAATAACCCAGAAAACTAGTGCAAAGAGTAAATATCTAAACTATGAATGCAAATGATACAAAATCAAAATAGCATCATAGAGTTAGTCTCCAAGAGAGTAATGCAAATGCTGGAAGCAAAATAGCATTAAGAGGATGCAAAAATAAGAGATACAAATACAAGCCAGGTAGCATGCTTATATAGGCTAGGAAGAGAGAGGAGGTGGCAACACCAACCAATGAGGAGCAACCATCTATCGGACTAAAGATAGCAAAGTATCTTCCCAAGATAGCTAATGGATGCTCACATGTAGGAAGGTGACACCTCACAACCATTCACCTAATAAGACATGCTTTATTAACCTAAGCGAGATTATTAAAAGTGTAGGAAAAACCTAGCAAAATAGAAAAAAATAAAAAACTACACTAACACCCCCCCATAAGCGAAGCTTAGGTGGATGTAGAAATGGGTCTCGGCAATGAGGCCATGTTAGGTACCCAAGTACAATGCAAGAAGATGCAACCTCTGAAAGCGGGGAAAGAGAGAAAACCACAAGGGAAAAACCCTCCCCCAAAAAAAGGTAAGAACCTAGTGAAGAACTGAAGAAGTCTCCCGCTAGGGAAATTGTCCCCTAAAATAGGAACAAGGAGTGATCATGAAGAAGCAGCATCACTGAAGCATGAAGAACCGCAAAGCTCTGTCAAAATGCTGATCTATAGAACCCCCATGGAAATAGAAGGCACGAACCATCAACCAAAGGAACCTCCATGGAAATAGAAGGCACGAACCATCAACCAAAGGAACCTCGGTGGAAATAGAAGGCACGAACCATCAACCAAAGGAACCTCCATGGAAATAGAAGGCACGAACCATCAACCAAAGAAGCATAGAACAACAATATAACCTCCCCTTAAGGTAGGTGAGGTGACAGGTAGCTGAAAAGATGGGCCAAAAATCTCCTACAACACAAGAGCCAAACTCATCGAGAGTGAGGTACAAACACAAATAAAGGCATGTGTCATTGACACTACATGAGGAATTAGAGAAAGAGAGCCTATAAGCGGCAAACAACTATCCCCCCCATGGCACTTTATATAATAGTGCAAGTACAATGAATCACAATGATGAAAAGGATCCCAAAATGCAAGAGTGGCACTTTATCTCAGTGCGTTGCATAAAGATGCTTACAGTGAATATCAACAATGATCAGAAAAAACATAAGGTTGAAACAACAGAAGGTAAAGCCCAAAATGAAGCAACTGAAGCAACAAAATCGATCTCCGGACCTGAAACAAACAGAATATCCACCAGAATGCTAAAATGCAAAAGACTAAATAGGATGTGTCTGGAACAAAATCTGGAACAACAACCAACATCACTGGAAAGAGCACAGAAAGAGCTTTCCAGCGATATAAAGAAGTCCAAAAATGGAGATCGGAAGCTCAAGATACGCCTCCCGGAGTGCAAAATAGAACATCTGACTTTGATTGCCATAATAGGCAACCAAACTGTATCAAAACTCAAAAAAAACCTATACCAGTATCTCTGTCTCAGAACCAGCTTTTCAACGCTTCTTTTGGAACGAAAAAATATCTCCATATGCAAAAGTTATGGCCAAAAAACCACAAGTAGGTCTTGATTTCAATGCATTACAAACCCTCATGAAGAGCATATGTTGAAAGTGAAACTTGGGCACAATAATCAAGGAAACGAATAGCACCATTGCGATCTACTCAAAAAATCATGCACTTTCAAAAAAAGAATCGCCTCGATATGAGGTCGTATGAGAAAGTTATGATCCTCCGAAGTTTCTAAAACAAGAACTGTGCACAGTCACGGCTGAGAATCTGCAATTTCTGAAGAATTCATGCATGAAAATCAAAAAATAACTCCAATAGTGGATAAAGCACAAAAAAATAGCCAAGTTCATAACAAGAATCATCAAAATTGGAGTCCATATGAGCAAGAACGAGACATTTGAAAACTGTATTCAAATCTGCGGCTGCCAACGGAGAGGGGTATGGTTGTAGCTTTGCATGCTCGATTATGAAAAATATACAGCTTGCATGCAAAATCTAAAAGATACCCAGATGGTTTTTCGGGGCTGCGAACAAAACCCAGAAAGCATTTTTCTTACTGATGAACAGAAGATGTTGTTGTAGTGTAAATCAGACGCCTTTAACAGAAAAAAATGACTCCAAAAATCAAAAAATGACCCCAGCAACCAAAATTTGACATGCAAATGCTGGATCAGCTTCTCAAGTCCATCAATGGCATGCTGGAACCTGCAAAACTGATTGAAAACTCCAAATATGCAAGTTGGTTGTCAGATTTGAGATTGAAACCCCAGAGAAAAATTGTTTTTGTCAAAACTTTTCTGATTCTCAAGATCATCCAAAGATGCAAGAGAAGAGCATACTTCGTTTTTCAAAAAATTAGAATAAAGTTTATTTGCCCCCCCCCGAATCTCTCAAATAAGGAAACTAAAATCTACTCTTGCACATAGAAAAGCTCTGATACCATGTTAGAATCTGAAAAGATTAATAACCCAGAAAACTAGTGCAAAGAGTAAATATCTAAACTATGAATGCAAATGATACAAAATCAAAATAGCATCATAGAGTTAGTCTCCAAGAGAGTAATGCAAATGCTGGAAGCAAAATAGCATTAAGAGGATGCAAAAATAAGAGATACAAATACAAGCCAGGTAGCATGCTTATATAGGCTAGGAAGAGAGAGGAGGTGGCAACACCAAACAATGAGGAGCAACCATCTATCGGACTAAAGATAGCAAAGTATCTTCCCAAGATAGCTAATGGATGCTCACATGTAGGAAGGTGACACCTCACAACCATTCACCTAATAAGACATGCTTTATTAACCTAAGCGAGATTATTAAAAGTGTAGGAAAAACCTAGCAAAATAGGAAAAAATAAAAAACTACACTAACATATACATCATAAATAATATACATCATAAAAACACAATCTATAGGTTCCAACAAGACCTAATCTATCTGATCGAATGTCCTCTTTACTCCACGCGAAGAGGACTCAAATGGATCATCATGTGTAATATGAGTCATCTCGTCATGTCGAACACCCTGTGAGGTAGATGTATCACCCTGTGTAACATGAGGCACGTCTCATCATGTAAATGCTTAATTGAAATGGGTCTCAAAATCTAGCTTGCAAATAAATTAAATATTCACTACATAATAAAATAAATGATACCACATGAGATGGGTGTCCCTCAGTAACGGGAGGAGCCGAACTGTCAAAACTACCAAATGCAGCAGTGGTGAGGTCCTGTAATTCACAATACATACATTTTTTAAATTTGATTTTAGAGCATAATGAACTATAAATTATGTACATAAATCACAATACTGACCTCAAATGACAATGTAGGTACCTCCATCTGGCTAAGTCATGTACTCTCAACAACACTCGTGGTGACGTAGTCCTAAGATTATGGATACACAAATGTTTAGTCAAAATTAAATATACATGAATAATTACAAAGTACATAATTTGTACACTACATTTTTTATACACTATAAATTTAACATGTATATATAATATATATATCATACCTAAGTGGTAGCCAATGTCACCGATGTGTCTACAGGTATGCTAGCATGATAATCATAAGATGGAGTCAAAAATAGACTATACCGAGGCCTGTATGAATGAGTATGATATGGCTCCTATTCGTAAAATCAAAACACATAGAATATATATACATGTGAGTCAAAATTGTTTAGATTATAAGTTAATAATAATGTGCATACATAAAAATAATACAAATTATTTGTCTTCAGTCAAAATTTCATACCGCATGTATTTGAGGCTGTGCCTTAGTGGTAACTGGAGTAGGACTTGTACTAACATCAATCTGTGTAGATGCAGACAATCCCTATAAAATTAGATAAAAAGAGCATATGAGCACATGTTATTAAATTTGAATTTGAATGTACATTTTTATAGTGTAATTCAAAGTGCATACCGTATAAGGGATGCCAATGTATGTAGCTCTCAAAAAAAGACTATACTACCTCCTAGGAGGAACAGTATCATCCATCCTCTATTATTTCAAAAGTACAAATTAATATAGTTAATACAATTATACATGTATGTAGAAAGTAAATAATCATGTGTACTTTATATTTATATATTGAAATTAAAATCTTACCTGTTGCTCTTGACTCTCTCCAGGCTCTCCTTGCTGCATGAGGTCAACAAATGATGACACATCTATCTCATCACTACCATCACCATGAGCAACGTATACATCATCATCAAAATTTGCACCCTCAGCATAATGGCCATCGTGTGTTGCACTAGGATTGCTCTGGGGGCCTGTGCATATGCCTCCACAACTAGTACAAACATGTCCAAGTGGAGGAGCATGTACCACCTACATCCACTATTGTACTAAATTGCTTGAAAGGGCACTCAAATGGGTAAAAGTAGATGAAATTTCTTGATGATGGTGAGGAGTAGGCACAACAGGCGTAGGAAAAGGTACAAGGGGCTTAGCTCACCTACGATTTTTTGTTCTATCACTCAGCTTTGCCCTAGGCCTATCCCGAGGCATCCCTCTACCAACCCCTTGAAATGCTTTCATATCAAAATAGTTGGGTTTCAAACCCAGCTCAAACTCAGCCCATAAATTCCTAAGGAAGTACATGGGCACCTCATGGTTAGCGTGTGGTAGATGGTCAAATACCATCCACCACCGCTCCCAAAAATGTGCTGCTATACGTGGATGTGTACACCACCTAATAGAAATGTGAGGCTTCTTATCACTAATTGGTTCACCCGTCTTAGGGTTTATAAAATAATGTTGAAAATTCCCTTTACCTATATGTAGGTTATAAACCTCTCTATATGATAAGTCGTCAGAGTAGAAGGCACACATGCTTTCCCTCCACGATCTAAATGAATCAATGTCTGAATCAAAATGATTAATGGAGTCAACCACGCATTGCATGCTATCTGCAAGACATAGTAGGTGAGGAGGGGGGTGCCTCTCATGTCGGATAGCCTCTATATCATGGATGAGGTCATTGAGGTTACGCCTCATGGTCTTGCGGAGCTCATCTGCGGTGGGTGGTGGAGGTGTGGGTGGAGGTGGAGGTGGAGGTGGAGATGGAGGGGGCAGAAGTGGGGGTATGGGAGGGGGAGGGGGTGGCGTTGGGTCCATCAAATATAATTTGCATATATGTTTAAACAACAAAAAACATTTAAAACATGATAAAAATACATCACAACATAAAACATGACAAAATTACTATTTAATAAAATTTAAATCTAAAATTTATAAACTAGATATATATAAATGTGCATATCTTTATTAAAATCATATCAATTAAATAAATAAAGTTAAACACTTAAGTCAAATTAAACATTAAATACCAAATTTTTAAGTCTAATCATAAAATAATAGTCCAAAAAAATATATCTAGGTTAGTTCAAGGTTTCTTATCTTAAAATAGGAGCCACCAAGCTAATTTTTCTTTCATGTACACTTATTTTGTGACACTGGGGGATTGTATGAACTCATTATGGATTATACATGTTCATCTCAGGATGAAACAAAGTTAAGATTATGACAAGGTTATGGTCTGCAATTTTGTTATGTTAACGGTTTTCATGATGGCTAAGCTTAAGACTATTATAATGATTATGGTCCTTTAATGTTAGGGAACTTACCTAGGATAATGGTTTTAGTTAGAATTATATTTAGGTTTCAGATATTTATTACATGGTCCTATTGTTTATAGGATATATAATCGATGGTGTTAGGACGAGAGTTAAGGTTACAATTATCTAATGAAAGCTTAGAGATAGAATTACATGATTTGATTAAAAAATCTTTATGATTGTAGTTTGAATCCTAACTATTTTTCGCTTTTTAATGCAAACTATAAGTGTAGATCATGTCAGGTAATGAACTAATACATGTGAACCCTATCCCTAACCATATAATAATCCATAATTCATCACCTTATGAAGCTTGGGCTATCCATTTTATTGCCAGAGTAATCCCTTGGCTATCCACAAAATGTTCCTAATAGATTTATATAGAAGACCAAACTGATTCAAATAAAATGAGTAGGAAGTAGAGAAACTTACACCCAATATGAGGAGAGAATCTTTTAACGTACCTGAATTCTACCAACCAAAGTGAGATAATTAGAGTTCCAGTTGTTGAGTTTTCCAAAGATTTTCTTGTTGATATAAAGACACATTTCATTTATATGTTAGGGTTTACTACAAATGGAATCCCTAGGTACCTAACCACTTAATTATGAAATCTCCATCCAATACCATATTTACTACACAAGGTAGAGGACACAATATTTAGCCCCAATAAGATAGATGTAGAGACATAAATCTTACTACCCAATACAAAGAAAAGAGTTCCAATTTGATCATTAAATGACTTGTGTTGCACTCTTGTAGCTTAAAAATAATACAAATATTATCAACAAACTATGTACGTTAGATACTTATTAATTATTTGGAGAGAAGATCCTCTAACTTTTAGAGACAACTAGTTATCTCTAAGGAGATAATGTAATGAGTCAATGTTCAACAATAAAAAATAAAGAGGATGCAAGAGGACACCCTTTCATAATTGATCTAGAGAGTCCTAAAAATTATGATCTAACCCCATTAATTTCTTTACTAAAACCCTGACACCAATCATAAGAGAGGACACCATTTGACATAATATTGGATGGAGGGCTTGCAACATCATCATAGTGAAACTCCATTCCACCTTTTTGTAACATTTTCATAATCAATTACTTGAGCATGCCTACACTCTATCCTAGAAATGTTTCCCAATCCAAAGTCTTCCAATAGGTTATCAAGTTCTCCAATATGCATAAATATCCTTAACAAAACACTTTTCTGTAGGGTTAATTATCTTGGGTAGGATATCTTCTAGTCTAGAGGCTAAGACCTTGGCAATAATTTTGTATGATATGTATTTAGGAGTGTCATGTCTCTAATTTTTAATGAGATTCTTATCTCCCCTTGGGGATCAATTTTATGAGCCCTCCATTGATTACTTGACCTAGGGATTTTATGAGCCCTTTGTTGATCACTTGATCAATTTTATGAGCCCTCCATTGATTACTTGACATAGAGATTTCTCATTAATAATTTTTTGGATGGAGGAGCTGATTTATGATAGAAATTGGTTTATCACTTGGAATAATGCATCTTCATTCTAGGAATGATGGTTCTAATTTTATCCCTATCTTCTAAATCATTTTGAACTATCATCGTCTTCTAACCAAAAAAATTGATAGTAAAATTAGGAAAAAGATCTTACTATATATATCACTAGGGGGTGGGTATTTATTTTTATAGAATAAGGCAATATTTTGTTATGTGTCATTCCATTCTGCAAAGGCAATAAACATTTAGGCTACCCATACAGGAAAATAGGAAACAAACAGGGGAATCTCCAGTCTCCAAAAAAAACTTTTAGGCACTTCCAACCCAAGATAAATAGAAATTAGTCCACCCTAACATAATTATATAGTTAGGGATTGGGGTGTTAGAGTGCTTCAATACCCTCCTAATTAGATATTACATGATTCCTAAAATCAAGCCTTAATAGGGATTGTAATTTTTTAAACTTAAATAGTCACATGTCTAGATAATTTTCATACATGTGTTAGTACATCATGTTCTAGGATTATATAGTTAAGTAAATAATGAGCTTAGGAGTAAGGATTTAATTGGAATTAGGATTAAGATTTAAATGGGGTTGAGAGCTTTTAATATTAGAGTTTACCAGTTTGGATTGGAGTTTAGCAATTAGGATAATAGGATTAGGACCTATAGTATGGTATGGGATAACATGTTTAAATAATTTAAGGATTTACTTAGAAATTCAAGATTATGTCCTTGACTTAGACCTTACAATTTTGGATTTTGTATATTACATGAATTTTTAGGATTTTGGGGCTCACTAAGTTTAACTTTACTAGGTCTAATTAGGGTTTATCATTTAGGATTAGGCTTATAATTTAATTTAGACATTTGATTATTCACCTTAGTAGGGTTAGGGCACACAAATTTACATCAAGTTCTAGATATCTACCTGAAATTAGAGTTAAAATTATTACATCTTAGGAGAACTCTAAAATTATATATAGGATTAGGTTTTGGATTTGAGATCATAGGATTTAAATTTAGGGTTGATAGATTTTAATATTAAATAGCTTGCAAGTTTGGATTAGGATTAGCCTATATCTAGTATTTAGGAATGTGGTTCAACATTAAGGACTAGGGCTTAATATCAAGAAATTAAAGTTATGGTTATGGTTATGATTAGGGAACTAGTTTAGATTATGGAACTAACTTAATATAGTTAGGAGTAGGGTTCAAGTATTGGGAAGTTAGTATTTAGATTGATCTAGTTAGGATTCTAGTTTGAAATTTAGGGTTAGAGCTTATCAATGCTTAGGGTTTAGAATATTAGCAATTTAAGGTTATGTTTGTAGGATTAAAGTCTAGTTTAAATATCATGGATAGTTATCAAATTTATTAAAAACTAATACATATGTTTCAATTTTAACATACATGTGTGTGTGTGTGTGTGTGTACATGTGTGGTTATTTAAAATTAATATATTTACTACAAACACATGTTTACATAAAATCAATTATGGATAGTAATACACATTTACATACATTAACAATATTTAAGTTTAAACATGTACATGTAGTATGTGAATATATTTAAAAACAAACACACACACACACATGTCATACACATAAATATAAAATTAGTACTCAAGGTAAGATAGGAAAGTTATTTAATTATTTATATATTACCTGGTGTAGGTTTTAGCAAATTAAGATTAAGGTTAAGATGATAGTAAGGGTTATGATTAGAGTTAAATTCAATACAAATTGACATTATAGTTAGTCCTAAATGACGCCCAGCCAAGGGATCCAAAGAACTAATCAAAAGTTTTACTAAGCAAGCAATAACATACATACAATAATTTACATTTATAAAAAAACATAAGAGATTGCATTCCTTAATTAGCACATTTACATTTAATTTTTAAATAATTATAAGTACACTAAAAGTAAAATAAATAACACATCCACATGAAAGAATATTAACTACTTTAGTTCAATCCATTTAAATAATTTATATGTACATTTGTTCTGAATGCCACTTGGAAAATTAATTCAGAATGCACAATCATCCATTGTACATGTCACAAGGTATGAAAGGCTGAAAGAATATACATTTATAAAATAGTTTACATCATCCATTTTCGATCCATGAAACAAAGTACAATACAATTTAAGTAAAATCATTTTAAATACTAGAAGTTTTTTGTTTGGATCCCTTGGTGGGGGTTGTTATGTGATTAAATACTTAGTTATATATGTTTAGGGTTTTATTTATATGGTTAGGTTGAGATTATAGTTTAAACAATGAATTTAGGTCGAGGTTATAGTTAAAACAAGGTCGAGGTTATATGGTTCTAGGTCGAGGTTATATTTATTTGTAAAATTACATGTTTAAACAATGAATTTACATCTAATCTAATCATTCAACATTGTAATAAATACATTTCAAAACATCTAAAATGATAATTTTTTAAATAAACATTTACGAAACTATATTTTAATTAACAAATACAAAAATTTAAAAATCTACTCATTAACAATGTAAATGTGTACAATTTTACATATATTAAAAATGAAAAATAAATAAATTAACATACATATTAAATTGAAAATTGAAAAAAAGAGTAAAATAGTATAAAACATATTAAAATACTTGGTGTATCGAAAACTAGTAGCAAGGGGGTGGTCGGTAGGGCTGAAAATCGGGCTCCCGTATGCATCTCTAATCGGGCTCCCATTTTTGAGGTCATGAAAATGACCTCAAAAACACCAAAAAAGAGTTTAAATAAAGTCTTACAAATTGGGTACCTGATTTATAAGTAATCGGGTACCCGATTTTTAAAAAGTCGGGCACCCGATATTTGAGCACCTCAGGAACCCAATCCGCTTTTAAATATTGGGTACCCGATTTTTGAAATTTGGCTTGGGTGCTCGAAGCTTAATTTTAGAAACGAGTAACCAATTTTTTAAAAATCGGGTACCCATTTTTTAGACGTACAATTCTACAGATTTGACTTCTGTAGAATTATGACCCAACTTCTTGCGGTCACCCTCTTTTTGCTGCCATCAAATGATTTTCTCTTGGGTTAGCAAAAAATCTTGCCACTATTCCAATAGCTAATGCAATGTCTAGTCTACTATGCACAACATACTGCAACTTTTTAATCATTGATCCATACATTGTTTGATTTACTTCAGCTGACTCATCATTCGTGGATAACTTATGTCCTATTACCATTGGTGTACTGACTGATTTTGAATCTTCTAATCCAAATGTCTTTAGTATCTCCTTGATATATTTTGATTGAGTCACAAATATGCCATGCTTTAGTTGATGTACTTGTAATCTGACAAAGAATTTGATTTCTCCAAACATTGACATCTCAAACTCATGTTTCATTTGATCAGCAAAATCTTTTCATAGGACATCTTTTCCTCCAAATATTATATCATCAACAAAGATTTTAGATATCAAAATGTCTTTTTCTTTTTTTGCCTTGATGTACAGTTTGTTATTATCATCTATTCTCTCAAATCTTATCTTCAAAAGATATTTGTGCAGTCTCTCATACCATACTCTAGGTGATTGCTTCAAGCCATAGAGTGCTTTATGCAGTTTGCAAACCATATCCTTGTTGTTGTCATCAACAAATCCCTCTGATTGTTCTGTATAGACTTCCTCTTCCAGTATACCATTCAGAAAAGTAGACTTTACATCTATTTGATAGACTTTGAAACCTTTATAAGCATCATATGCAAGTAGTATTCTCACTCCTTCCATTCTTGCAATAGGGGCAAATGTTTTACCATAGTCTAGTCCTTCTTTTTGTGCATAGCCTTTGTAGACTAGTCTAGCCTTATTTCGTGTGATCTCACCATTCTTATCAAGCTTGTTCCTAAAGATCCATTTGGTACCAATCACATTCTTATTAGCTGGTCTTGGGACTACGGTCTAGGTTTTTTTCTTCACTATCTGATCTATCTCTTCTTCCATAGCTTTATGCCAATTATCATCTTGTAGTGCATCTTTCACTATTTTGGGCTCAATCTTGCTTAGTAGACATAATTCATTCCTTAATCTATTCCTTGTCATTAGTCTAGCTTCTTTGTCACCAATGATTTGTTCTCAAGGGTGATGTCTTCTCACTTACTTAAATAGTCTTGGTTCTGTCCTTCTTTCCATGTCTAATCCTTCATCTTTAGAGTCATTGACCACATCTTTGTTTGGTATTTCATCATCTCTTTCATGTGTACTGATTTCAGAATCAAAATGTGCATTTTCTTCATTCTGCAACTCGGCTTCTGAATGTAGCTCAACATTCACTGGTTGTGACTCGGCTGATATTGAAACTTGTTGCTAATTACCAACATGATTGAAAGCGTCATCTTCAGTAGGCATTCCTTCATAGAAGTATACAAAAGATCTATAATCTTCTAGTTTTATGGATTCATCAACTTAGACTTCTACATGCTCATCAAAATTTACATTTTCACTCTCCACAATCTTGTTAGTGTTATTATGCAAACACTTATATGCTTTGCTTCTAGTGGAGTATCCAAGGAATATGTCTTCATCACTCTTTGCATCAAACTTGCCATTTCTAGTATCTTTAAGAATATAGCATTTACAACCAAATACTTTGAAATGTTTTACATTGGGTGAGTGACCATACCATAATTCAAAAGGTGTTGCACTTGTACCTTTCTTGATTTGGACTTGATTCAGGGTGTAGACAGCTATACTTATAGCTTCTCTCTAGTACTTCAAAGCAACATTTTTCTCCATCATTAATGTTCTAGCATAGTCTATCATTGATCTATTCCTTCTTTCTGCAATGTCATTCTAAGGTGGAGTTCTTGGTGCTGATGTTTGTCTTTTAATTCCTTTATCATTGCAAAATGTCTCAAATTCTTTTGATGTAAACTCTCCTCCTCTGTTTGATCTTAGGCACTTCATACTCTTTCTTGTTTCCTTCTCAACCTTGGCCAAATACCACTTAAACATTTGAAATGCATCAGATTTTTATTTTAGGAACATGGGAGTCATCATCCTAGAGTAGTCATCCACAAACAACATTATGTATATATCTCGTTGGTAGCTTTGTACTTCTATTGGACCACATAAGTATGTATGGACTAGTTCTAATACTTCTTTGGAAGTGTAGACTTTTCTTTTGAAACTTGACTTGGTCATCTTTCCTAGTTGACATTGTTTGCACATGGTATTTTTAGGCTTCTTCAGCTTAGGCAAACCTCTAACTTTCTTCTTTTTGCTAATGCTAATCAGATTATCAAAGTTAACATGACATAACCTTTTATGCCATAGCCACACATCATCAAATCTAACAATAAGATAGGTTGCATCTTCCATATCTAGGTAAAAAAAATTACTCCTAGTTTGTTCTCCTTTTCCTATCAAATTTCTATCTGTGTCATAGATTTTGGCAGTTTTGTTTCCAAAATCTACTTTGCAACCTACATTCCCTAATCATGATACACTCAGAAAATTGTAGTTCAATCCTTCAACATAGTATGCATTATTACATGAAATTTTCTTTGTAAGTTTAATTGAACCTTTTCCTTTGATTTTACATGGAGCATCATTTCCAAATCTAACACTATTTCCATCATACTGAGTAAAGGTAATAAACTTACTTTTGTCTGCTATCATGCGATGCAAGTATCCACTATCTATGAACCATTTGTCATTCTTGTTCACATAGGTTACAAGTGATGTTGCCTCATCTTCATCTAACTCATCCTTCATGGCTACATAGACTACCTCATCATCATTTTCATCAGAATCTTCTTCTTCAACAATGTAGCACTTTTTTCTGTTATCTTTGTAATCTTTGCTATCATCTTCTCTTCTATTCTTGTTCTTATTGCCTTCTTTGTAGTTCCTTTTCTATGTGCATCTTGCAGCAATATGTCCTACTTTATTGCAATTAAAACAAATTATAGGAAACTTACCTTTGAATTTACCTTTGCCTCTGTGAAATCTTCTAGCCAACAATACTTTCAATTGTTCCACATCTTCATCTATGCTATTGTCACTGGATGCATACCTTACCTTCTTCTTCTTCTTTGGTTTCACCTCTTTAGTGTCTTTAAATGATAGCTTGGCCTTCTTCTTCTTTGGTTTCACCTCTTTAGTGTCTTTAAATGATAGCTTGGCCTTGAAAGTAGATTCAAGATTCTCAGGTCTGTAGTTATCAAAATTGGACAACTCAAATGCAGTGAGTCTTCCTACTATTCCTTCAAAAGTTAGTTGATTTCTTGGTACACACCTTAGTTCTTATATGGCTGAAACTCTAATAGCACAGATGGGGAGCAATGTTCTTAAGTATTTTCTATTGATAGTGTCATCTTCTAAATGACCACCCAAACTTCTTATTGCACTTACTACTTCTTTCATTCTAGAGGCATATTGAGCAACATTCTCACCTTCCTCCATTCTCATGTCATCAAACTTTCCTCTGAGGCTTTCTCTTTTTATTCTTTGAACATTTTGATCTCCTCTATAGATATTAGTCAAGGCTTTCCACATCTTGAATGCAGAGTCACATCCCTTGATGCCATCAACTATAGCATAGTTGAGGGAAGAGGCAATCTCCAGCATTGCCTGATTGTGCTCCTTCTTTTTCTTCATATCTTCTACAGTGGGTACAGCTGGATCAACATGTTATACTTCAATTGAGGTTTGTGGATGATCAATTATTGATCCAAGGTACAACTTTATTAGCTTTTTCCATGTAGTGAAGTTACCTCTGTTGAGCTCGGGAACTTCTCTCTTGGGAATCTTGATCTTCCTGCTTCTAGTACCTTTAAACCAAATTAGAAGATGGCTCTGATACCAATTGTTAGAATTTCTTTAGAATAACTGAGAGCGGGGGTGAATCAATTATTCAAGGCCCAAATGTCCAATTAAAACTTTTTCATCAAGTAAAGTGAGCCCATTAAACTGTTCATGCATACAAGCTTAAACTTTCCTACTTAGCAAGTTACTATAAAATCAACATGCAAGAATAAGATATGAAAGATCAACACATAACGCAGTGATTTATGTGGAAACCCAATTTGGAAAAAACCACTAGTAACATGATAGTCAATTCTCACTCTTCTGAAGTGATGCCCTGTGAAAGGCCTGCCCTGTTAAAGGCGACAACAAACTATTAAATGTGACCTGGTTAAAGGATTTAACCACCCTATTAGAAGTGGGCCTCATTAGAGGACTTTAGAACATTCACTTGGAATGCCACCCTATTAAAGGATTTACAAATGGTTGTTGAACTAATCTAAGTCCATAGGATTTTATCCTAGCCGGCACAATTGTTAGAAAGTAACAACAAGGGCTTTTGACTTGATACAACTCACAACTTAACTTGTAGATTTCAAATCTTAGTTCAGCTCACAACATTGTCTGGCTTTCAGTCTCTTTAGCTTTGACAGCTTGTCCTCCTTTCAAGCTTTGTCTCCTTGAGTCTCCATGCTCGATATACCAGTGCAATCTCCTATATGGCCACTCATCAAAGTAGAGTCTCTGTGCTCTATTCTTCCTCCTTCTCATTGACACCCTTCAACAACTTTGACCCAACAACTCTAGCTTCTTAGCCTGTGACTCCTTAAATAGAAGTTTGGAATCCTCTTGAATCTTTCCACTTTTAATTTAGTTTGAATGGATTAGGTAGGACTCAATGAATATAACCCATATCTTGTTCCTTCTAGAAACATCATGAAGAATCCTCCTAAATTTTCTCAAAAATGGTTTACCTAAAATTCTGTGCCACCAACTCATCATCCTTATCCTCCATCTAGTTCAAAAAATTCATGGTAACAAACTTGTCAGCTCAGATCTAGCGAATCTTTGACTTTTCATATAATGCATCAGCTCGACACTATTGAAATTCTGGTGCTCAGTACATATTGTGTTACTCGGCACCAACTACATTTTACTGATGCTTGGGACCTGCTATGGATTCACTTGGCATCCACTAAGTTTTTTTTATGCTTGACACCTATTACTTGCTCGACTCCTTCTGTATCACTTGGCACACACTAGATTTTGCATTTTCTCGGCACTAATTGAAAATCTACTCGGCATGAACTAGCTTGCTCGACACTCACTAATGAACTTAGTCAAGCTTTGCAAACAACCTTGTTACAACTTGTACTTTTGAAGTTTCTAAGTGTGGCTAACCTCTATATCTTTGAGTGTATTATCAATACATCATTTTACCATTGTCTTAACTGATCCTTGCACTTCATTCCAAAACCATAACTCAACCTTTTCCTTAGGTACTTTTGTTACATCTTATTGATTAAATCCTCTTCATCAATCAACTAAGTGATAGTACTTGGATTTTATAAGCAATTATCATTCTAGCAAATAGCAGGCTTGACATCAGTGATAAAACAATGATTAAAAACATTATTTATCAACAATCTTCCTCTTTGCAAACAATCTTCTCCATTCTTCGACAATGATCTTTTCAATTAGATTTCAAACACCTTATTCTTCCAATGCTTATACATACAACATAGGCATGGAACAACTAATAACATAACCTATAAACTAGATAAGACAAGAGAGAGTAACTCTTTTAGCTCTTTCAGCATGAAAGGGAAAAGATTTGATTTATGATGTTGAATATCAACAAGACTAAGGTATGAACAACATAAACATGCATTCCCCAAGTTGATCAATCCCTTATCCATTGGGAAATAACTAAGTGATAACATACACTTGTATACCCAAATACACTCATATACTCAGATATCTGATCTATCTATCTACCTTGCAAATAGACATCAGTGTTCATAAAGACCTCATACTTATGAAATATCCTTCTCAAATAACTAGCAACCCCGTCAAATATATCAAGCATTTACTTGGCTCTTTGTTCCAATAGAAAAACATACAAGATATACAACCTTAAGGGGATGCAATAGGGTTTAAGTTCTTTGTCTGTAAACCACAAAACATTGCAAATTATAGAGAGAGGAGATGAGAATCTAAATGAAACAAAGAAATTGGTTGTTCTTTGTATTTATTTCATTGAAACTAATACATCAAGTGTATACAAAACTTAGATAAGACACAACAAAAAACTGTATAAACCATTTGCTTCAAGGAAACTACAACATGGTTGTTCATAATAGAGAAATATTGAAGAATATGGTATCCTAGTAGTTAGAAAATTATCCAACACTAGAACCTTGGAACCCAAATTGGAACCATATTGGTCTTGCAGTGATAAAACTGGAGCCCCCTCTTTACTCCTCATCCTGGAATGGAAATCCTTATAAAGGATGGCAAGAAGCTACAAATGAGAGGACACATGTCAAAAAATTGACTGGAAAATGCATGCAGAGATATAAAAATGATATTGCATTTAAAACATTCTTTATATCAAGATGAAACTAGGAAAATGACAACTAAATTGACATGGTGGAACTTGCTACATGAGTCATCAACTTGATTTGGTTTTTCCTCTCTTGCCTTCAATCATGGAATTCTCAACTACCTTCAAAATATTTACTTCTCTTTGGTGGTCATTCCACAAGACTGATTCTATTTGATTTTCCATCATATCCTTACTCCACTATAAAATTTGATCTTCATCAAAATTGTGCTACTTGAGCCACCCACCCATTTATCTATTCAATATTGACCTACACTGTGCTTTGTTTATGTATTTTATATCAATATTTCATCTACCATCCTAAGGGTCAAACCAAACTGACTACAACATTTTACTTCTTTTTGCTACTTTGTGGTCCATCCTTTATTGTTGGCCACTAATCGTGTGACTGGGCGCCCATAGGTGTTTGACCCTTTAATTAACTTTAATCGCGTGGTCGCATCATTCCACCAATGGTTACACTTCCTACCTATGACTAAGCAAAAAACTTTGGTAAATCATTAAGTCGTAGCTTCGCACAATGCTATGCATTTTAAACCTTTTATCCTACAACTGAGTGATCACCACATTATGCTTTAAGTTTGACTGTATTGCATCGTCATGGTCTAATTACTTTTTATATTTACTAACTATACGACCATGCAATCAAGTCCTTCTTAACCATTCTTGCCAGGTTGCTGAGTTAACAACTCTTATCCTTTATGAATGTGTGACTAGACAAACAAGCATTTTATGCACTTTTATAACAATGATCATTGAGTTGCAACTCAATTCTCTGACTATTTAGCTAACATCACGACGGCAACATAATGACATTCATTGATCAATCTTCAATCTAACGGTAAAAATAAAGTAACTATATTATAACTGTGATGGTCCCAACAGGACACATGTTTCATTTTCATTATGTCACCAAGAGTAAAAATCCTTCATCTTTTCATAGCGACATGATGACAACCACACATCTACTCTGAGATCTACGATCCTCCATGTTCTTGTTGATTACTGCACCTAACTACAGACAAGCAGGCCCACTTGTTCCATGTGTCCATTTGTCACTTTGTCGCTATGAATATTGATCATGCAACTTTTGATAGTGACAAAACGACATTCATTGATCTTGAAAAGATCAGATGGCTCTAATAAAATACCTTTTCTCTGTTATGCCTTCATTTGTAGCAAATGAGAACTTGATAGCTAGAACCTCCTTCATTACTGAAACCTTCAACAACTTTTTGTATGGGTTGGTCCTACCTCTATCCACGTGTCAAAATTTTGCTATATCACTATGATTAAAATACCTCCAGATTTGCATAACAAGAAAGTGACAACCCTTATTCTTAAGGAAGATCAAGGGCCATCATTAACTGATCATAATTTAAATTTTAAAAGGTAACCAATGTAAGGAAAAAGGATAATGACAAGACCTTGGGTTAAGGAATTAGTAATAAAACAAGGGGAAGACTAACCACATGTAAACCTAGGTTAAAAGGAATCATGTGCTAGGTTGAAAGGATTTTTGCAAAAATATTGGAAAGACTGCATGATAATTAGAATAAAATGATTTTCAAAGTTTTAGGGCTTTGTTTGAAACCATTCCCATGCAATTTTAAAAATATGAACCATGTGAAGCAAACTTAGAGACCTAGGGTAAAAGCATCATGTAAAGCAATGCAATTAGGGGATTTTTCATGAGGAGTGACAAGTTATTCAAAAACCCTAAGCAATCTAGACACAAATTCTTCCTAATTTTCATAGAATAATTCAAAAAAAAAATTCTAAGTGAAAATTAGGCCAATAGGTTTTACACCCCTAAAGAGCAATTTTCTATTAAGCAGTACATTGTTGAGGGCAAGGTGGATACCCTTATGATCCAAGAATTTTAAATGACTTTTTCTAACTTTTCCAAAATTATTAACAATCTCAAGCTAGGGGCCATGTCCCTTTACTCTGAGTCCAATGGTGCCTCAACGGGTATTGCTATGCTCTAGAACCTATCTATACTTAAGGGTTCTCTCCTTTCCTTTGCTCAAAACTAGCTTTTGGCCTCTTTTGTTAAAGATTAGAACCATTGGCATCTTTTCAATGTGTACGGCCCATACACTAGGGTTGGCAAAGAATCCCTATGGGAGGAACTTCAAAACTATGTATAATCCTTCCCCTCTAAGAATAACCTATTTGGAGGGAACCTCAACTCCCCTATTTTCCCTTCTGAGAAGGTAGGAGGTCTTGCTGACTATAATGATAGCATGGGGGACCTTTTGAATTTCATAAATAGTACCAACATAATGGATATATTTCTCACTAGAAATCCCTTCACGTGGACTAATAACGGCAAAGGATCTCATTTGATCTAGATAAGATTGGATAGATTCCTTGTCTTCTCTTCCTCGGTGGCTTCTAATGACTCCCTCCTGAAGTCCCTATCATGTATTGTGTCTAACCACAACACACTGATGTTTAGATGGAAGGATTCCCCACTTCGGGGTCATCCCCCATTCAAATAAAAAATCATGTGGAGTTCCCACCCGTCCTTCAGGAAGATGGTTGATAGATGGTCCATCACCCCCATAATGGGCACTACTATGTTTAGGGTCTCTTCTAAGTTGGACCTAATTAAAACTAAGGTTAAAGGTTGGAGCCAACTTAATTTTTGAGACATCTTTTCTACCAAGAAGAATCTTGTTGGATCACTTTCCCACCTTTAGGACCTATAATGACAAACTGCTATTGGGGGGCTTGACTACCAACTTTTTTAACTCCTCCTTTTCCTCTACCCGCACTGGCATGAATAGATACCTTGATTAACTGCTACAAAACATCCCTAACGTGGTAACTGCTGAAGACAATTTGCACCTTCTAGAAATAGTTTTAGATGATAAAGTTAGGGTAGTTTTTTTCTCCATGAATACTTACAAAGCCCCTGGCCCATATGGCTCCCCCCAATCTTCTACAAAGAATTATAGGACATTGTGGGGACTGAGGTGTCCAAAGTGGCTAGAGACTTCTTCAAGACTAGTAAAATGTTAAGACATCACAATAACACCTTTATTGTGTTGATCTCTAAATATTATACCCTTGTGAACATGAATGATTACAAGCCTATAAGCCTATGTGCCACATTCTAAAAAATTCTCTCTAAAGTGATGGTGAACAAGATCAAGAATATCTTGGATAAACCTATCAGTACCAATCAGAATGGATTTGTCCTAGGTAAGAAAATCTTGGACACTACCATTTCAACTCATGAAATCATCCACTCTATGGATAAAAGTAGGCATGTAGGTATGACCCTGAAACTTGATATATATAAAGATTATGATAATCTTAATTGGTCTTTTCTATATAAAACTCTTTCTTTCTTTGGTTTCAATGACAAAGTTGTCAATTTAATTAAAGAGTGTGAGAAAACTATTAACTATTCTATTATTGTCAATGACACTTTAGGGGAGTCATTTGGCCCTAGTAAAGGCCTTAGACACAGGGACCCCCTCTCTATGTACCTATTTATAATGATTGCCAAGGTCTCAGGAAGGAACATGCAACATTTGGTGGATAAAAGAGTCAAAGACATCAGACTAGCCTCAACCCTCCCCCCCCTCTATTATCCAACAATTTGTGGACAACACCTTTTGCTTTGGTAAATCCTCAATGGTGGAATCTAGAGAATGAAATTTTTTGTTGGATTAGTATGTGAAAGCTTCAAGACAAAAAATAATCTTTAAAAAAGTAGAGTCTTCTTCTTTAATACAGACCATGATACTCAAAGAAAGATTACCAAGATACCGGGATGCCAACTTGGCAACCTGTTGTCTGCCTATCTTGGCCTCTCTCTCACGGTCAAGGATATTACGTCCAATTTTTGGAACTCTATCCTTGAGAGAACTCAAAAGGAACTCACAAGGTGGAAGGGAAAACTCCTCAATCATGCAGGTAAACTCTAGCTCCTAAAGTCTACCCTACAAGCTATTCTGGTCTACTTCCTTTCCATCTTCAAAATATTAGGGGTCATGGTTGACAAACTTAAAAGGATACAACACAACTTCCTATGGTCTGGAACTAAAGAATAAAAAGATATCTCCCTTATTAATTGGGACATGGTCGGTTACCCATTTTTTTTGGGTGGATTGGGTTTAACAACAATTAGAAACACCTATAGAGCCCTCAATTATAAAATGGCTTGGAAGCTAATGTTGGAAAAGGAGGACTAGTGCAACACCATGCGTGGTAAGTACTTACAATGTGGAAGGTTTAAGAATAAGTTTAAGGATAGAAATCTTCCCCAAGGTTCCAAAATTTGGAACAACATTACCAAATGTAAAGCTGTCTTGCATAAAAGGTCTAATATGGCAACTTGGAAATGGTCAAAAAATTTACTTCTGGAAGGATAACTGGAATAACTTGCTTCATTTGAATACTGCTAATAACCATAACTTGAGTACCATGTTAATGAAAAGACAAAGGGAAAAAGTGGAGGGGTGCATTAGTAATAGAAAATGGATCAATCCAGGCCAAGTCATCAATAATTAGGGGTTGCATGTCTTTGCTTAGGAACTAACTAAATAGCTGAAGCACACTAGGATCCCACAATGTAACATGGAGGACAAAATCCTTTGGGCCCCTACGCCTTTAGGATATTTTTCCACCATATTGAATTACAACCTCACTCTTGCCCCCCTTGTGTTGGCCTTGAGTGAAGAAAAATTTGGGACAACCACCTCACCCCTGAAATAAATTTCTTTTGGTGGACCCTTCTGCACGAGAAGGTTCTCACCCAAGACAATATTATTAAGAGGGGCATCAGTTTAGCCAATAGATGTGTTTTGTGTAAAAAAAGAACATAAAAACATTAACCACCTTTTTATCTACTATGAGGTGGCTTCTACTATTTGGCATCGAGTTCTCAATAAATTAAGGATCAACTGGAAAATGGATGTGGATCTCAAGCAATTTTTTTACTGGACCAATTTCTCTAATCACCCCCTTGTTTCTATGCTTTGGAAGTTGACCCCCCCCACATGTCTCCTAGCGTATATGGAAGGAACAAAATAACAAGATATTCTAGGAGGAGGAAAATACCCCTCAAGTTGCTTTCAATCTAGGTCTCAGAATGCTTCTTGAAAATGTAAATGCTAGTTATTGGAAATGCCCAGATTCACCCCCCTCCCCAACTGAAATTGAAATTGCTAGGGAATGGATTTGATAGAATTGATAATTCTAAGAAGTTGGCTAGAGCTAACACCAAATGGGCTCCATCGTTGGTTGGGTGGTACAAACTTAACTTTAATGGGGTTGTTAGAAAAGAAAAACAAGCGGGTGGAGGAATTATAAGGGACTGTAAAAGTAAATTTTTGGTAGCCTATGTGAGACCTCTTAGAGAACACATGGTTAACCAGGCTAAGAATATGACGCTACTTTAGGGCCTTAGTTTTTCTTTGGCCTTAGGAATTACTAATATTGATGTGGAGTGTGACTCTAGAGTTATTATACAAACTATGCATAGAAAGACTAGTGTTGGGTGGAGGGCTAATACTATCTTGGATGATGTTAATGCCCTTGGTCACATATATAGAGAGGGAAATGGGGTTGTGGACTTAATGACTGTCAGTGGTCTACAAATGGAGGGGTTATGGTGTTGGATGGAGGAAAATGTGCTTTGTTAGGAGACAAGGAACCTTATATTGAGGGAGGAATATAAGGGTATAGATAACCATGCATAACACCATCAATCAGTACATGTAGTAGCACTGTAAGGGAAATAATGGTTACCCTTTGTGTAGTAGGATTTTTTTACAATTTGAAAAGACACTTGGCACACTGCTATTATGAACCAAAAAGGAAACTTTGGGCTTTTTTCCAAGATTTATAGGCACACAATTTTAATGACATCATATCATTATGTGGAGATCTTGGTGATCTTACGTATTTATTCCCCTGACTTTACCTTAAATTATAAAGGCAAGTGGGGTACTAATTATTTACGTAATATTAAAGGCTCACACAAGTACAACCATGCAGACAACTTCTCTACAAATTGTTCCTATTACTTTCATCATGACATTATATGGAAAGGTTACAATTGCATTCAAAAGGGCTTTTTGAATCTCATTTGGGCTATTATGCAAAAAAAATAGCTTTGACATTTCTTTGAGCTCCTCATGCTGGAGACTATGGGTGGCAATAAGCTTTGTAATGAACCTAATAGGATTGACAATGGCTTTAGGTACAATGTGAAGGCCATGTTTGTGTGTGAGGAAGGAGGTCTATTACAATTCATGGAATGCATGTATGGTGGGCATGATGAGAATATTTCAAAGTAGTTTATTTCATCCTAGAAAAACACAAAGGTTAAATTGGGAGGCCTGTCGTTCAAGGTCATGGAGAAGTCATATCGAAAGCCACGAGCTTGGCCATGGAGGGGAGAAAATGGAAAAAAAGTGAGTAATACTTCTAACTATGATGTGCTCAACCAATTCTTCAATCCCTTGGGGGAACTAGTTAAAAAGTAGGGCAGGTTCAACAAGGAAGATTTATTAGGTGTTTAGAAGGATATTTGCCACATTATTATGAAGTACTTCACTCTTGAAGGTTAGTTTATAGTTTACTACTTTTACCACTTGCCTTTTATGCACAATCTATGCCACAAAGCCTTAATTTTAATTTCTTTTTACCTGCTACATTCCATTGAGGGCAACATTGAGGCTAACAAAAAAGATAAAGATAATGTCATTTTGCATCAAAGGTCACTGTTTAGGCTTTATAACTTTCATTGTGAACTTTGTTTGTTGGTTAGGGAACCCATTATCTCTCACACAGTCATCCATCCTAGGCCCCTTAATGCTGACCCTTCCCATACTGGCAACAAAAGACCCAAAATGGATTCTCCACCTAACAAAAAATTCTAGTGAGCTCGTATAAAAAGGCAAGTGTGAGGTTTATATTGTTGAGTCGGGTGATGTTATTGACACCCCTAGAGCCCTTAGGTCTAATCAATTTGCCAAAGAGAAGTGTCAATGAGCCTTAAAAAATGTTGGTAGGTCAAATTTGGTAGTTCTATGGCTAACTTTGGTGAGGAAATTTATGAAAATTCCTCTTGCAAATCCTTGAATTCCCTCACTCCCTCTGATGTCAAAAATACCCTTGTTCCCTCCCCCTCAGAGACCTAGAGCAAAAACCCTATCCGAGATCCTGCCCCCAAACTCTTTGTTGTGCAGGTTCTAGAGGAGACTGAGGAGGCTACTGGATAGATTGCTAGTGGATTGCTTGGCAGAATAAAGGACAACATTGATAAGTAACACTTGAAGATTCAAGAGCCGAGAAGGGAAGTTGATAATTTCAATAGCCATCTAGAGGACTCCAACAAATTTGCTATTAAAGTTATGCATGCATGTTTGGTGACCCTTTATGCCCTCCATGAAAAATTTACTGGGATTGAGCTAAAGCTAGGTGAAGATTACAAGGATTTCTTCCAATTCCTCAAGGAAAAATGAACCCCCACACTTCTATCTAAGCAGTTGGGAAAATTCTAGTTTTTTTGCTTTATGGGTTTTGCTATTTTTTAGCTTAGCCTGGATGGATTTAGAACTTTTACCCGCTCTATGTGTCATAGTTACTATGTTATTGTTATTATTATTATTTTATTACATGACATTACTAGTTTTGTTAATATGTTGAACTTTACATTTTTGGTTTTTGATAGAGGGAAGATAGTTGTTGTTGTTTATGTGTTGAAAGTCGCTAGTGCTATTAATGTGCTATTAATATACTAGTTTGTTATATGGGCCATCACCCTCTTGCTACTTTTAATGATAAGACACAATTTTTAACTCACCCCAAGCGTAATGTGGACCTCTATAAATTGACATGAGTCAACTAAAAGCATCCCTTCAATCATCTGTACTTATGCAACATCAGATTCTCATTACAAGAAACATACTCATCTAATCTCTCCTCTAAAAAAACTAAGAATGTTGTTAGGAATAAAGAAATATGAGGTCACTGATGAAAACACATCAATGTGAAGCCATATAATGCAAAAATCCCAATGAAATATGGTCACTATATGTGTTCTCAAATAAAAATTATTATTGATAATGTCACACACTCATCTCTCGAAATTTGTAATGTCTCTCAACTTTTTTCATTAAACTTTTGTCAAATATTCGGCTTAACATATTTTCCAATCATGTCATATCATCCACCAACTACCTCCCAATACAAATGTGTCTCCTCTCCAATCTTTGCAATCATTGTCTTAACTGTTCACGTTGTCATCCTTTGTAGCATGTTTTGCTAGCTCATTTTATGCCATTTTGTTTTCTCTACATAAATAGGTTACTTTGAACTTGCAAAATTCTTATAAAATAATTAAATAGAGACAAACCAATTGTCTAATTTCATTAGTGGTTTTTTTCTAGGGAATCTACATTTGGGTGTGTTTTCCTTATTATATCCTTCCAAGCACATTGCAAAACAAGTAGAGTTGCTTAGAATTTAACCTCATATTTCATTCCCCTTCCAAATACTTCATCTATTTTGCCACAATGTTGCCTTGACGATCTCTCAAACAGAACTAGTATTGAATCTACAAGACGACATCATAATTTTCTGAAGCATACACTTACAAAACTACGACCCACCATTTATTTTTCACACTACTTTTTTTAATATTAAATATTTATCTATGTGGGTTATATAAAAATATCTATGGCAACATACAACATTCAAAGCATCAGTTGGTCATAGGAATGTTTGGGATGGAGGTGCTCTATTACACTATATTGAGCATTGACATCATAATGGATCTATACACAACTATAGATCGAGCTATCTCTTTTGGTTGCCTGCTCGGTCATGGATGTTGTTATTTTCCAAAACGAATTGATTCCTTCCTTGAATGTTCCTCTTGCATTTTATCTATATTTGCTCATTTTTAGATTGTCCCTTTGGAAACAATATGGAGTCTCATGACTCCCCTTTTGATTGATAAAACATTAATGTTGGTTTGGGCAATGGTACAAATAATTTTGTTGAGATTATAGCCTTGAAACTAATTTGACTTTGGATGTGGAAACAATTATAGGAAACAATCAAGTTTTTGGCGATTTAGAAGCCATCATCAAATAGATAAATTGGATCTATCAAGTGAAATTTTTATTTCTCTCACCTAGTAGAGATATGATTGATAGGGAGTACTTTACTTTTGTCAAAATATTATTTTACATCATGTTTATAAAGAGCATAATATGGAGGTAGAAACCATTTCAAAGGAAGGTTTATTTTTGGCTATGGACAAATGGGAAATTAAGGAACCCATGAAGGATTCTTATGGGCTTTTCTTCCTTCACCATTTTTCACGACCTTTTTGAACCCTCGAGTTTGATTTTCTTTTTCAATTGTTTTTTGTCTTCTCTTTTCTTTGTGGTTGTTATGCCATTTTTACCTTTGCACAACTTTTTAAGCTTCTTCAGAATATAATTTCATATTTATGTTTCAATACGATATTTTTGGAAAAAAAAAAAAAAAAAAAAAAAAAAAAAAACAAAACATTTTGAGTGTCTCCAAAAATGTCTCAACCCATGAAATGCATGCATACTTAGAATTCTTAAGAACATTATAATAAACTATCAATTTTATATTTCAAGTATTATGTAAGATAAAATTTTATTTTTTTGACACATTGTATGTTTAACATGCTCTAGGGGAGACAACCGAATAGTCATCGAGGCTAACTTTGGACATCTAGAATTCCTAATCCGTATGTTGAAAGTCACTGATTTTTTTGGTGAACTTCTGTAGATGAGTGAAAAGCTTAAAGTCAACCTTTCAACTTTTTCGCATTTAAAAGGATGTTAGAAGAGGCAGCAACAAAGATTGCAAAAATTGACGCCTATTACATCTAATTCAAGACATTCACCTGTTTGAGGATAGTAGGTACAACTATAATTCTAAAGAAGCTCCCTAGGTATTTTACGAAGCTCTATGTAGAACTCATATAGTGTGAGGTGGTCTAAGAGTGTCATTTTAAAATGTTCGCTCGAGACTTGAGGTTGACCCTCCAATAAACCGCTCATCAAAAAAATTGTACTTTTCACACAAATGAACCAATCAACAACCAAGAAAGCTAAAAAATGATCAACTAGTAATACATGGGCGATGACCCTTACTACAATGTTATTATATTTTGTGGCTTTTTATGAACAATAATAAATGGGGATTGTGGCTTTTTATGAACAATAATAAATGGGGAGATAGATAAGTCTAGTAGACATGGGGTGATTCAAATATGGTGCAAGAGTGTGAAGCAAAAGGGGATCTACCACAAGATTTTAGATGTAGGGAATCTGACCATCATGCTGATACCTATGCTTGTGAAATTCGCTTGGAGAAAGTGTTGAGTCTCACACTAACTTCCCTTAGAACACGGAGCACGGTCACACGAGAAGCTATGGGTAGGAGTGAGACCAATGGCTAACAAGAAACTAAATGGAGGCAACGGTCACATCAACGGGTACTGGAAACGGCAGAACACACAAATATTTAAGCATTAATTCAGCACGCTTTTGATGGGGACAGGGGCCCTAAAAGTACGGCACCTCTCACAAACCCCAACAATGCCATTTAGAAAAAAAATAGCAAACCGTATTTCAAAAAGTAGCGCGTATCATTCCATCTGGCATTTCAAATCTGCTCAAACGATAACGACAGTTATTAGGATAATGAATATATTTTCTCCTCCTCATTTTAACAAAGCTTCCGAACATTTCATGCATTGGCTGCTCAATTTCTCTACGTGTCAATTCCATTTCTTCGCTGCACCGCTGCTCTTGCTTAAGAGTTGAGCATCGATGGCCGGGGGATGTATATTCATTGTGTATGTGTTTTGTTTCGTGGAGTATATTCAGTGTGTATATATATCTGTGGCGCAGATAGCGGAGGTCGCTTTTAAAAAACATTGTTCGGTCCAATGGTCGAGATTTTCTCCATGATCATTGGCGATTTGTATTTGTGCATGGCCACCTTGGTTCCGTTGCACTGCCAACCGCCTGTAAATGGAGGAGTAGATCGATATTTAAGCATGGGTTTGCCACGGTGGGGATGAGTAAGTCGATTGAGGCGTGCGGATGTGTCTTTTGATTTACTACAACACATCTGTTTCTTTTGCTATTTAGGCGGCACGTCTTTTTTGTGCCCACCTTCACGTCGCCGTTAACGTTCGAGCATCTTTTTCTGCTGATGAATAGACGTTGCCCTGTTTAACTGCTTCACATATTTTCCATGCATTTGTACTGATTTCTGCTGAAATGGGAAAGTGGTGGAAGAGCTCCGACTTGTAATACACAGAGGTATGTTCAAAGAACGCTTTTTTAATGATTTCGGTGCCCTAAAATTCAAAACCAGGAAAAACGATATAGTTTTTTATGAAGCCCCTATGGTTGTAGGCTTGCAGGTTGGCTAAGGGCTTTGATTGTTTGTTTTCTTTATGCATTTGGGTTTCTCCTTTGGTGCTTTGGTGTGGATTATATAAAGTGTCAAGAAACTTGTGACAGTACAGATTTTTTTTGAAAGTATGAGTAAGGGAAAGCTCGTTGTTGAAGTGATTGATGCACACAATCTTATGCCCAAGGATGGACAAGGTTCAGCTAGTCCATTTGTGGAAGTGGACTTTGACAACCAGAGGTTTAGAACCCAAGCAAAGCAAAAGGACCTTAATCCTGTTTGGAATGAGAAGCTGGTCTTTGATATGACTGAGCCTGCAAACCTACATAATATGACTGTGGATGTTAATGTCTACAACGAGAAGAAGTCATCCCATCAGAGAAACTTCTTGGGCAAGGTGAAGATAGTAGGTACTAGCATTGTCAGGCAGGGTGAAGAGGTGTTGCAGAGGTTTGCCTTGGATAAGAGGAGTATTTTCTCGCATATTAAGGGCGAGCTTGGCTTGAAGGTGTATTACTTTTATATTGAGGAAAAGGGCGGGAACAATCCAAATTCTGAGAAAAAGGGCAAAGGAGAGGGCAAGTCTGGTGATGATAAGAAAGAGGGAAAACAGCATCATCAGCAACAACGGCAGCAGAGTTCACAGCAGCAGGAGAAGGCGGTTGAGGAGAGAAAGGCTGTGACAATGCATACTTCTCCCCAACCAGCGGATTATGCTCTGAAGGAAACTAATCCTCATTTGGGCGGTGGGGGTGTAAACAGAGACAAGACAACGAGCACCTATGATTTAGTTGAGCAAATGCAGTATTTGTATGCCAGGGTCGTCAAGGCTAGAGACCTTCCTGGAAAGGAGATAAGCTGTGACCCTTATGTTGAGGTGAAGCTTGGGAATTACAAAGGAACTACGAAACATTTTGAGAAGAAGTCTAACCCTGAGTGGAATCAGGTGTTTGCATTCTCAAAGGAGAGGCTTCAGTCTAGTGTTCTTGAGGTGGTTGTGAAGGATAAAAGCTTTGTCAAGGATGATTTTATTGGTAGGGTTAGCTTTGATTTGAACGAGGTGCCCGCAAGGGTTCCGCCCGATAGTCCCCTGGCGCCTCAGTGGTACCGGTTGGAGGACAAGAATGGAGAATCGAAGGTGAAGGGGGAGCTGATGCTGTCCGTGTGGATGGGTACTCAGGCAGACGAGGCATTTCCAGAAGCATGGCATTCTGATGCAGCTGCCGTTCACAGCGATGGCTTGGCCAACATTAGGTCAAAGGTTTATCTATCTCCCAAGCTTTGGTATGTTAGAGTGAATGTAATTGAAGCTCAGGATTTGCTGATCAGCGACAGGGGAAGGTTTCCTGAGTTATGTGTTAAGGTGCAGCTTGGGAACCAAATGTTGAAGACAAGAATAGCTCAGAGTAAAACCACTAGCCCCCTCTGGAACGAAGATTTGGTTTTTGTAGCAGCAGAGCCATTTGAAGATTATATTGTCCTCTCGGTAGAGGATAGGTTGGGCCCTAATAAGGATGAAATGTTAGGAAGGACAGTAATCCCCTTGACAGCAGTCGAGAAGCGTTTGGATCATAGGACTGTCAACTCAAGGTGGTTTAATCTTGACAAGAACAATGCCTCAGATGGGGATAGGAAGAAGGAAAAAGAAGCCAAGTTCTCTAGTAGGATTCATTTGAGAGTGTGTCTTGATGGTGGATATCATGTGCTGGATGAATCTACCCTCTACAGCAGTGATCTAAGGCCCACTGCGAAGCAGTTATGGAAGCCTTATATTGGTGTTCTTGAGGTTGGCATATTGAGTGCCCAAAACTTGCTTCCCGTGAAGACAAGTAATGGCAGAGGGATGGCCGATACTTATTGTGTTGCAAAGTATGGGCAGAAGTGGGTCAGGACAAGAACGGTCATTGATAGCTTTAGTCCAAAGTGGAATGAGCAATACACTTGGGAAGTCTACGATCCTTGCACTGTTATAACAGTGGGAGTTTTTGATAATTTGCAAATCAGAGGAGTTCCTGAGAAAGGACCAGGGGCTAAAGATATGCGGATTGGGAAGGTGAGGATTCGCCTATCTACTCTAGAGACAGATAGAGTTTACACCCATTCTTACCCGCTTCTCATGCTACACAATTCAGGAGTTAAAAAGATGGGCGAGCTTCAGCTTGCTGTTCGCTTCTCATGTTCATCTCTGGTAAACATTATGAACATCTACTCACAACCATTTCTTCCAAAGATGCACTATCTATATCCTTTCTCTGTTGTTCAGCTAGAAGGCCTAAGGTACCAAGCCATAAACATTGTAGCAATGAGGCTCAACAGGGCTGAACCTCCTCTTAGAAGAGAGGTAGTAGAGTACATGTTAGATGTGGATTCTCATATGTGGAGTATGCGCCGCAGCAAGGCAAACTTTTTCCGCATAATATCTGTACTCTCTGGACTTGTATCCATGGGCAAATGGTTTGATGATATACGCAATTGGAAGAATCCTATCACTACTGTTTTGGTGCATATCTTGTTCTTAATCTTTGTCTGGTACCCAAAGTTGATATTGACAACAATGTTTGGGTACATGTGCCTGTTAGGCATTTGGCGCTACCGATTTAGGCCTCGCAATCCACCCAATATGGATATCCGCCTCTCTCAGGCAGATGCTGTTAGTCCAGATGAACTGGATGAAGAATTTGATACATTTCCCACTTCCAGGAATGCTGAAATTGTGAGAATGCGCTATGACAGGTTGAGAAGTGTTGCAGGTAGGATACAAACTGTGTTTGGAGATTTTGCCACTCAAGGAGAAAGGTTTCAGTCCCTCTTGAGTTGGAGAGATCCTCGTGCTACAACTATATTTATTACGTTTTGCTTCCTGGCTTGTGTAGTTACTTATGTTACCCCATTCCAAGTACTCGCGGTGCTTGTTGGGGTTTACCTCCTGAGGCATCCAAGATTTCGTAACAAGCTTCCTTCAGTTCCTCTCAATTTCCTCAGGAGGTTGCCCGCACGAACTGACAGCATGTTGTAACAATGTTTTCACTGTTCCCTCCAGAGAGGGTCTCTGTTTTTCATCTGCATTGTTTTGGCATATCACAGCTTGAACAGCTATGGATGCAATAGGCTCATCTTATGCAATCACAATTTGCACTGACTATGATTTGTATTTTGTAGGATTGCTAGTATTTGTTTATGCAATATTATGATAACGAAGCATACAATGAACATGATTGTATGATAAGTATTTGTAATTGCAGCTGTTTTTGATGAATCTCTTTCCTTTTTGTACATGGATGGGAATTTATGATGTCTTCTTATATGCATGGCTTTTGGTATTTCCTCTTCTGAGTTTTATGTACAGTGTTGGAAACTTATGATGCCCTTTTATATGTATGGTGTTGGTCTGAGTTTTGTTTTATTTTGAAAATTTCAGAAAGTTAATAGTTTTGGATGGTAAAATAGCATAGGTGTTTTTAGTTTGCGTGAATTTGAAATACATATAGTTTTTTAGAATGGTTTTTGGACTGTATCCAATCTATCCAATAATCATTCAGTACTTATATTTACAAAGGATGTGTGTTTTTTGAAGGGTAAAATCTTACGGTTACTCCAGCTTTGGGTCCTGAAGTTATGTTTGAATCAGAAGTTTGTTAGAGAATCCTTTTTAATTAGTTTACTTTGAAGAAAGTTTTGTTTTTTATTGAAACAAAGCAAATTTACAAAGAATAACAGCTACACGAGGTAGTTGGAAGAGAGATTCATCATATAAAACAAATTACTACTACAAAACAACTAACAACTGACATTACATTGAGAGGACATGACGAAACACTTTGCAAAGGTCCATATGGCAGTTACTTTGAAGCTGATTCACTTGGTTTTTAAGTTGAAGCTGAGCCATGGCTGACGGATTCCTTATAGATAAATCTGATATCTGAGACAAAAAAGAGAAGAAAGTTGCTAGCTGAGTGCAAAGCAGATGTAACAACCAGACGTAAAGCAGCTTAAAAGGTTTCAGCTAAGAAATTGAACAAACAGGGTTCTACTGTAGATATTGTCAAAGAGATTCTTCCTGACATTTTGGGGCAGCGCAAAATTAGTTTTATGTTTGTTCCATCCGGGGATCATGGTTTTACCCATGGGCATATCCTGAACACTGTATCCTTTGTACAATACTTAAGTTGTAGGCATAGACACTCTTAAATCGTAGCTAAGAAAATGTTATGGGCTCCATAAGTTGAGTGGCGTTGTTCACAAATCCATCTCTCACGTTACGGATGATTCATTTAACGCTCGTTACATATTTTAGTAAGCACAAGAGTACAGTGGTTTACGAATCCATCTTCTATGGTTATGAACAATTCACTTACCACTTGTTACATATTAGTAAATATTTTTGAGATGAAGGGCTATGTATATAGGGAAGATGATCTAGGAGTCGCCCATGTTTCAATGACCGCTTACACATGTACTAAAAGTACTAGTTTTTTTTGGTTAGTGACTATTGAGCATGAAATAAGGTTCGCCAAAAAATTGACAAATTTAGACCTCTAATATTTGTTAGTACCAAACTATACATTGAGTTGAAGGAGATGGTAGCGAACAAAACTAAGTGCCAAGGTGGTCAACAATGGTTCTTCATTTTGTACTTGAATTTGGGTTTGTAACTCTTTTTTTCCTTATGCACCTCTTATTTCATTGTTTAAGGATAAACCATTCTAATTTTTATCTACTCAATGGAAGAATGTGCAAGTTTAGGGTGTGTATTTGTGTTGATGTTCATTGTAAAGTTTTTTTTCCCCTTTCTTTCTTTTTTATTGAAAAATTGAAACATAGTTTTAAGATGTAATTGGGTTAGATTTTGTCTCTAGGCTTACTTTCTAACTTCGAAGAGGAAGAACAATAAGATTTTGAAGAGCTTTAAAATGTTTATAGGAAATTGGTTTGTAACAAGATTTGGAATGTCGTTTCATTAAAAAAATACAAGAATGAGAATTAAAAAAATTAGAGTGAAAAAAGGGAGATTATAGGTTTTGTTTCTAAAGGGAGAGGGAAATAAATGTGGAAATAGAAATTGAAGATGGAGTGATACAAAAGAATAATTTGTAAGTTGTAGTGCCCTTGGGATTTGAAGTAGCAAAATGCATATTCGTATTTGCCTTGGAATTGAAAAGTTCTATTGATTGTGGGTAGGGAAGAGTGAGGATTAGGCACAAGGATGCCAAACTTTTATTGGGGGATCTTCAAAAATCTTGTTTTCTATTTTGATTTTTCATGACTTACATAATTTGATTTTGATTTTTTCTTTCTTTTTTATTAAAAAGTTGAAACATAGTTTTAAGATGTAATTGGGTTATATTTCGTCTCTAGGCTTACTTTCTAACTTGGAAAGAACAATAAGAATTCAAAGAACTTTAAAATGTTTATACTAAATTGGTTTATAACAAGAATTGGAATGTTGTTTCGTTAAAAAAAAATATAAGAATAAGAATAAAAAAATTAAGAGTGAAAAAAGGGAGATTATAGGTTTTGTCTCTAAAGGGAGAGGGAAATAAATGTGGAAATAGAAATTGAAGATGGAGTGATGCAAAAGAATAATTTGTAAGTTGTAGTGCCCTTGGGATTTGAAGTAGCAAAATGTATATTCCTATTTGCCTTGGAATTGAAAAGTTATATTGATTGTGGGTAGGGAAGAGTGAGGATTAGGCACAAGGCTGCTAAACTTTTATTGGGGGATCTTCAAAACTCTTGTTTTTTTGTTTTGATTTTTTATGACTTACATAATTTGATATTTGATTTTTTCTTTCTTTTTTATTGAAAAGTTGAAACATGGTTTTAAGATGTAATTGGGTTAGATTTCGTGTCTAGGCGTACTTTCTAACTTCGAACATGGAAGAACAATAAGAATTCAAAGAGCTTTAAAATGATTATAGGACATTGGTTTGTAACAAGAATTGGAATGTTGTTTCATTAAAAAAATACAAGAATAAGAATTTTAAAAAAATTAGAGTGAAAAAAAAGGAGATTATAGGTTTTGTCTCTAAAGGGAGAGGGAAATAAATGTGGAAATAGAAATTGAAGATGGAGTGATACAAAAGTATTAATTTGTAAGTTGTAGTGCCCTTTGGATTTGAAGTAGCAAAATGCATATTCGTATTTGCCTTGGAATTGAAAAGTTATATTGATTGTGGGTATAGAAGAGTGAGGATTAAGCACAAGGATGCTAAACTTTTATTGGGGGGTCTTCAAAAATCTTGTTTTTTTGTTTTGATTTTTTATGACTTACATAATTTGATATTTGAGGGTTGACAATATTTATAAATTTCTTGTCAAGTTGGTGTGTCTGGGGACATGTTACACTAGTTAATTTGCACGCATGCGCTCGCGCGGGTGCACACACACACGTAGATGTATATATACATATATGTGTATGTATGTATACATATAGATACATATATGTTTATATATACACATGTGTATATATAAACATATATGTATATATACATATATGTTTATATATACACATGTGTATATATAAACATATATGTATATATACATATATGTTTATATATACACATGTGTATATATAAACATATATGTATATATACATATACGTGTATATATATGTGTACATATATATACATGTATACATGTGTATATATAAACATATATGTATATATACATATATACATATGTGTATATATATGTTTATATATACACATACGTATATATGTATATATACATATATGTTTATATATACACATGTATACATGTGTATATATAAACATATATGTGTACATATATATACATATATGTTTATATATACACATATGTATATATACATATATGTTTATATATATATATATATATATATATATATATATGTATGTATGCATATATATACACATATATGTATATATATGTACACATATATATATATATACATATATGTTTGTATATACACATATATGTGTGTGTGTGTATATGTATACATATATACATGTATATATGTATACATATGTGTGTGTGTGTGTGTGTGTACATGTATGCATACACATGTATATATTTATACAAATATATATACATGTATATACATATACATACATATCCATATACATACATATACATAATACACACACACACACACACACACACACACACACATATTTGAGGGTTGACAATATTTATAAATTTCTTGTTAAGTTGGTATGTGTGGGGACATGTTACACTCGTTAATTTGCACACACACACACACACACACACACACATATTATAAATTTTAAAAAAATTGGTCATGCATATATATTAGTAAAAAACAATATATTTGAAGAGGAAGAATTTTGTACCTATTGTAACTACTTAAAAATAAGAATACATGTTTTGCAATTCAATGATGATATGTTACTTTTTTAGCATGGTAACTCAACAAGCATGAAACTAGTATAACTTGCACTTCAACTTCTTGAATGATGAAGATGTTAATCTAAGTGTAAGGTCCGCTAGTGCATTCTTGAACTCTTTGTACTAGACTTTTATGCAAGACCTTATCAAGGTGTTCTACTTGTGTACCTTGGGTGCCTGTGATTTAATGTGTTTTATTATTTTATGCGATTTTTTGGCTTACCATCTATGCACTTTATTTCAAAGGTTTTACGTTGACCATTGTTGCCCAACTATCTTGCGGGATGTGTATATCATGATATTGTATGCTTAGATTCATGTATATGAATTTGTATATGTTGGATCGTCTTAGTGTTTTATCATTGCTTTCACAATATCTAATGTAAATTATTTGACTTGTTAATAAAAACATACATCATGATCAAATTCATTTCCTACATAATTTGTAAAAAAGCATGCATGCAAGTTTACAAATAACCATATGCAATCTCAGGAAAACCTTCATAGAGTGAAAACTCAAACACCAAAACTTTCCTTGTTCAATGTGTTTTTCAATAATCAATCATATTTGCAACAAAAACATGTAGAAAATGCTTTGCACATGACGTGTGTCATGGTTGTAACAAAAAGTGTGTAGAAAATGCTTTACATACGGTGTGTGTCATATATGGTGTTGCCCTCAACCTTATTGAGGGTGTTGCCCCATGACCCTTGAAAATGGTGCTATCACAAAGCCCTCCTTGAATAATTTGGGGGAAATTACGTTGATAAAAGTGGGGAAAATCATCTTTCAACTCTGTTTAGACTTCTTATAACAACATTAGGGTATTGGGGGAAGAGGGGGATATGAGGGAGAGGTGGGGAATATGATGAGAATGAAAAAAGGGAGGGGGTTGGGGGGAGGAAGGGAGAGAGAGAGAGAGAGAGAGAGAGAGAGAGAGAGAGAGAGAGAGAAGGGAGAAAGGATCTAGGGTTGATAGATTATAGTAATAGGTTTAGGGTTAGGGGGAGTGATCAAGGGAGATGTGTGTGCATGTTGGCTTGTGTGTGGGAGAGAGAGAGGGGGGAGATTTAGAGCTTATAATTATAGGGCTTAGGGTTTAGAGGGAAGCAATTTAGGGTTTAAGTTTAGGGAGAAGAGATTTAGGGTTGACATATTATGTTTATAGGTCTCATCTTCATTCCCCTCTTTCCATCCTCTCTTCCCCTCACCCTAATCTTCTTATCTCTCTCTACCTATTTCTCTTTCTCTAAACCTTGAACCTTTAATACATTTTCTCTTTCCACATATCTCTTTTCCCCTCTCTCGCCCTCTACCCCTTTCCCTTATCCCCCTCTTCCCTACCTCCCTCTCTCTCTCTCTCTCTCTCTCTCTCTCTCTCTCTCTCTCTCTCTCTCTCTCTCTCTCTCTCTCTCCATCCATTTGTTACCTCACTTCCATATATTTTTCTCTCCTCCCTCTTTACATTTCTCCCCTCTAGCTTGCCTTCTCTCTTTTTCCCTTTCTTACTGAATTGTCTAAAAAAGTAAGCATTTAATTTTGTTCCTTTTGAGACTACTTAGTCTTCCTTGGTGTGACCCTTCTCATTGTGATCTTGTGTTGCATTTAATTGCATACATTATTTAATCAAGATCTCTTCATTAACTATAATTTTTCTCAAATATCTATATTTTCTCTAATTCCTATGCATAATATCCAATTCATTCATACATTTACCTTATTCAATTCCCCTCTCTCATTGTTGCAAAAATTGAGGTGGGATTAAAATTTAAACATCCTATACTTTTCCCTCTTTTGCTTGTGCAAAAATTGAGGTAGGATCTAATCTATAAATCATCCTCCATTTTTCCCTCCAATCACAAAATTCACTCTTCCCCTAGGCCTTATCTTAATTCAAGATTTAACTTATTTTTAAATCATTTTTATTATGCATATTTCCATATTTCTTTGAACCACTTTAGACTATATTTCTCCCCACATTGGGACCTTGGAATTGGTGACCACCTAGAATGGGTCATCTAGGGGCTGTATGCACCCTAAAATGGCCACCCAAACTATGGGCCCCCATTATTAAATTTATCAATTTATCAATTTCCCAAGTCAATGGTTTGCAATATTTTATTAAATCAATTCAAATCAATTTCCTTGATCAAATTCAATTATTTCAATATTTTCTAAGGTTGATCATTTTGTCCTAAGTCTTATTTAATTAAAAGAAAATCTCCCTTTTAATTAAATAAAATAAGTCCCCATTTAATTAAAAGAAAACCTTTCTTTTAATTAAATAATTCATTTACATTTAATTAATTAAGAGAAAAACCCCTTTTTATATTTAATTCCTATTTAATTAAAAGAACTCACTCCTTTTTAATTAAATAAATCCCCACTTAAAGAGGAAATAAAATAAAATAAAATAAAAAATTTTCTCTACACTTAAATGCACATATTTCTAAGTGGGATTCCATTTTAATCTTTTCCTATTTTCTCATTGGTGGATCTTTATTTCACACGAATCATTCTTTCTCCACCCTTGATTAAATCTTTTTGCCTCTTAATCTTGATTGTCCAATCTTCTTTATAAGGGAGAGCCCTTTCCTCATCTTATACACACACTCTAGGCTATTATTATGTTGTAGGTTTGGAGAGCAATTTTTGAAAGAGTTTGAATACTAAAGCTTTTTGTGGAGAATTGCTATCTTCTTGCCTTCTTCTCTCATGCATCCATGGCTTCCATCATCATGATTCATCCTTGCATTTTCATATTAGCTCAGATCTTGCTTTCATAGATTAGATCTTGCATTATTTTGCATTGTTATCATATAGATTAGCTTTTATCTCCATTTGCATGCATATTACATTTTTGAATCTCTCATTTTATGGTGTACTTGCATGGGCATAAACTAGGTAAAACTGAAAGCCTCCATTACAAACCCTTGCACTCCATGAATAGAGAGATATGAGCCGCCATTCGAGACCTCATTCTTGAGCAATCTTGGATATAATGACTCATACAAATGTGCCCACATTTTAGGCATACAGGGGCGAACTATTATATGGAGGGACCCTTTCGAGGGTTGTGGACCCCATATATCACTCCTTTATTCCTTCCTAGCTTGTGAAATCCTCTTCCCAAAATTTAAAAATTACAATTGAAGGGAGTCTTCTCTCCTTATTTTCACATCAAATATGCCATTATTATCTGTATTCTATTAGAGAAACACAAGCTCTCAATCCATCAAGTCTTTGTGCATTCGAGGAGTTCAAGCAAGGAAACATTTTCATCCATCAAGCATTGAAGTATTTCCTTTTATAGATCTAGTTCCTTTCTTTATAATAAACGAAGGAGTTGGCCAACAAGGGAGGAGATTTGCATTGTTCATTTCTTCTTCCTTCTATGATCCATGATTCATGACAAGACTTGATCTACTACATAAGTAGACACATTCTACATTCTACTTCTACATTTCGCCATACATGCAAAGAAGCGGACATCTTTGTAGACAACGAATTTGAATCTATCCATGAAGGTTTGACAAGCAAGGTGAATATTAACATTTATTTTGTTTTACATGCTTTAGTTTATTCATTTCAAGGTTAATTTATAGATGAGGGCTTTACCAAGGTAACACCCCCACCCCCACCCACCCCAACCCCCCTCAACCCCCCCCCCCCCACAAAAAAAAAAAAAAGTTTCCCCCTTTTCTTGTGTGCAATTTTAGATTCCTAGGACACATTAATCTAACATAAGACCTCTATCAACCCCTTACAATCCATCACTATATATGATTGTATGGTAAAGAGTTGTAAGGGGTCATAAGAGTCCTGATATTATTATCTCCTATAACCCCTTAGGACCTTTTATGATCCCTTAGGACCACTTAGTATACATTAATGTACCATATGACTCCTAGGATATATTTATGGTTAATGGGGTCATAAGGGGTCATAAGATGTCCTAAGGGTCCCAAGATATTATCCCCCCTTACAATCCCTTACCTTACTTTAATGTATCATAGGGACTCATAGGATGCATTAATGGATACTGGGGGTTGTGTATCATATAACTCCTTATGACCCCTCAACTTACATTAATGTAACCTAGTAATCCTCAGATACATTAATGTTTGGTTAGGGATCTTAATGTATCCTACGATATATTAAGGGTTCTAAAAGGTCATAAATGGTTCTAGTGGGTCCTTAGATATATTAAGGGGTCCTAGGATATATAATGGATTCTAAGTGGTCCTAATGGATCCCTCTTTTCCTTCCATCTCTCTTCCCCACTTCTCTCTCTCTCTCTCTCTCCATATTATCTATGAATATAGTAAAGAAAGAGGAAAAATGGGGGGAAGAGATAGAGAGAGGAGAGAGGGTTGAGAGTGATAAGTAGGGATAGTGATATATGAGAGAGAGCATGTGAGAAGGAGGAGAGTGTGAGAGACTCGAGGTAGTGATAGATGCTAATTAGGGGGAATAGATAAATTTAGAGGGGGATATAGTTGGGGGAAAGAGATAATGGGGAGGGGAAGATAGGGTAGAGAGAGAGAAGGGGGTGGGGAGATAGATGAGGTAGAGAGAAAGGATAATTGGAGCCCAGGATAGAGAGAGAGAGAGAGAGAGAGAGAGAGAGAGAGAGAGAGAGAGAGAGAGAGAGAGAGAGAGAGAGAGAGGATACTTATGTCATGGGGAAGGAAGAAGGGAGAGTAACTAGAGAGAGGGTAATTATGGGGAGAGAGATGAGAGAGAGCTAGAAGTAAATTTTCCATAGTTTCCCCTCAAATTATTCAATTGGAGTTTGGGAGTAGTGCCTCTAGTGGGTTCAGGGAAAGTGCCTCTTGTGAGTGTACCATCTAAGATTGGAAACACTTCAATTTAATGATGTTTTAGCACCTATTTAGTGGGATATATGCTAGACTTGCATTTAATTTTGATTTTTCCCCTTTCTTCTCACATCTCTTTATTCTTCCTAGATGGAATTGAGGAAGGATTTAATGATCCTCCATGGTATCCTATTTCATGATGCAAAGATCGAGGTAGGACCTATCCATTTTGGTTCTCCCTTCCCTATTTCTTATCACCCAAAATCTCTTGTCTGCATAGAAATTGGCTTTTCTCAAGATCTATAGTTGATTTCCCAAATCTGGGAGTTGTTCTAGGACATTGAGGGAATCTTGGGGGTTTTTGGACCTGGTTATCAAGATGCAGTGTGTTCTTGCATAAGGATCAGAGATGCATTGCGTCCTTTCTTAGGACCTATTTTTGTTCCCCTTCTTGGGCCCTATTATGGGGTTGATATGAGGTGTTAATTCTGATGTATAATTGACTGGTAGGAGAAATTTTGTTTCAAGTCCTTTATAAACCCATTCATAAGTATCCATAAACTCAAGAATTCAAGAATTTAATAGGGTAAGGCCATGGTAATGGTTCCCACTTTTTGGCCAAGTTTGACACTAAAGTAGATATTTTTAACAAAAACTTGATTTTCAAATGCATATTATGAAAAAACAGTAAAGAATCTGATGATGATGTAAACTAGTGATTTTTAGAAATTTCTATCTAGTTTCTAACAATATTTTTCAGTTTTTTTTAATAATTTCATTTGAAGTCCTTTTTTTATCTCCTCTAAGAAGTGCTTTATATGAAAAATTGATATTTTCAAAAAGTGTTGGGTGTTTTGATCAACATAACTTTAAAAAAAAAAAAGGATAATTACAAAATTCTTTTTGGGCTAGAATAGTAACATCTATAACTAGCTAGTTTTTTAGGTTTTGTTCAATTTCATAAAAAAATATAGGTTTTATTTAGTGTCAAAGTGATACTAACAATAATTTAGACATAGATTGCTTTTGATCAATATAATTTAATTTATATATATTGAAATGCAATTTTTCTTGATGTAATAGAAAGCTAATACACATAGCTTTAAAGATCATATTTTTAAAAAAAATTATTCTTTACTTTTATATTTTTCCCAAGGCTTCAAATGAAGGTTTCTAAAATGATTAAAAAACCTATATTTAATAAAAATAAATAAAACATCACAATAAACACAATATATGCTAAAAAAATATATTCATTGGAAAGCTTATTGAAAGGAGAACACATTTCTAAACATAGTTTCAGAGTTTAAACTTATTTGGCCCTTGTTTGAGCCATCTAAAGAAGAAAATTTGTTAGAAATTGAGCACAATCTAAGAAATTTCCATTTTTAGAGGTTTCATGCGAAGACAATTTTGTTCTAAGCCCATTTTTGGGTCTTCAAGTGAAGTGGCTTCGCACAAAGCCATTTGGGTGATTTATCACTTTTCAAGGGGGCTTCAGTCGAAGCCCCTTGGTTTATTTTCTGACAACCAAAATTGGCTATGTGGAACGATCTAGGGGGCTTCGTTCCTGTGCAACTGACGAGCTTCGGTCGAAGCCCCTTGGCCAACCATTCCATGGCTAGGGGGCTTCGACTGAAGCCCTTTAGCCATGTTGGATGCCAAGGGTTAGGCACATGTTTGGGTTCCTAGGGGCTTTGAGTGAAGCCCTTGGCAACAATTTTTTGGTGCTATGGGCTTCATTCAAAGCCCCTAGTCAGCCCAAAATAAAATATTTATAGGAGATCAGATTTCCACAATCCATGATAGTTATGGTGCTTAGTTTCTAGATTAGATTGTGTTAAGATTTTTGCAATCAACGTTTTGAATCACAATATGTGATCCATCATCAGGATGAGAGAGAAAGAGATGTAAAACAATGTCACGTAGTGTGATTTGAAATGTTGATGGAAAAAATCTTACCACAATCTAATCCAAAAACTAAACACCATAAAATATTTACAATTAATTTGTTTGGTATAAATAAAAATTGTAGGCTCATTTTTTAATGAATACACAAAAATATTAGAAGGAATTCACTGTTTCAAAGAAAAAGGAAGAAGACTCAAGACAATTTGAAATATTTTGTTAGTTTTTTGGAGACTGACTTGACGATTCAAAATATTTTGAAAATCAAAGATGGGACAACAACAAGGAAGAAAAAGTAAGTCTGCTAGAAATAGATTAACTGATGTAGAATAGAGAAATCATGATAAAACTTTAGCAAATTATCACAAAAGAAGAGAAGGTATGTACATGAGTAAATTCATATAGACGTGTATTTGCAATTTTATAATTAATTTTCTAAATTTATTCATTTATATGCATGTAGGTCTTAACAAACAATCACAATACGAGCAAATACATGTTGAAGAAGATTTGAGACATGACAATCCAGGACATGACAATCTAGGACATAACAATCCAGGACATGTTGATCTAGAACATAACTGTAGACACTTAAATTTGTCCAAAACCCATTTTCTGACCAATTAGATAAATATTTATTATTTATTTAATTCCCTTACCTTTAATTAAATAAATTTTACATTTATTTAATTATGTTCACCTTTTCTTGACTTAAATAAACTAAGGTTAGTTTAAATCTTAACCTATTCCCCTTGCATCTAACCCCTTTCACTTTAATTAAGTATGTCATTTACTTAATTAATTCCCTCCTAATCCCACTAGGAATTAAATATTGCATTTAATCCTATTTGAGCACATGGCTCCTACTTTTAACCCTCACCTAACCTCACTATCTTACTTAACCCATCATGCTAAACCTACCCACTTCCTTAATCATGCTTTCTTTTCCTAATCATCCTAGCTAATCACCTCTTAATCCTAAGTGTGTTCTTACACATGTGTGAGGAATCCTCACACATGTGTGAGAGATGTTTACACTTTCCTTCATCCCTCATATCTTGCATGTCTCTTGCACACTTGTCCTCTTGCATGAGTGCCTTCTCACACCTCTTGCACACTTGTCCTCTTGCATGAAAATCAAGTTGTCTCACACGTGTGAGAAGCCATGCTTCTCACACCTCATTGATCATGTCACCATCAAAGGTTGCTCACACATGCGTGAGCATATTGCCCCCTTTGAATGGTCAAAACCCTAATCCACTTGGAGTCTACTTGGCCTCCACCTCATGGACACTTCATTGATCCTGAGAGATCCTAGCCATCCATCTTGCATTCAATCTCAGCCATCCATTTTCCTATAAAAGGAGAGCCCTCTCCTCATTTTCTAGGAAGCACTATCTACCTCATTGTTATGCTGCTAGATTTGTGAGCAACCACATCCCACAACAATGAAATCATCTACACTTGATGATTTCATGAGGCTTGCATTAGTAGTTTGAGTCATTGTAATTTCATGTTGTCTTTATTTTACATGTCTTCTTTCATATTTTTAGGTTTTGCATGATAATGTAGGAATGTGCATTAGTTGCTTAAATACAAAAAAAATTTAATTAAAATCATTTTTTTTTGTTGTAGGAAGCAGCGCTCGCTAGCGCTGCCCGCGCGGCCGCTCCCTGGCGGCTCCCCCCTCTGTAATCTCGCCGCCCCAGTCCTTCTCCCTCCACCAGTGACGACCCCTGCTGCGGCCGACCCTCCTCCCTACATTTTCCACCCGCTGCCCGAAAACCTTGCAAACCTGCCTCCATCCTCCGTGCCACCCGGTGACTGCTCAACCGAGTGCCTTCCGCATTGTCTGCGCCACCTCTTCCCTCGCCCCTGCGCGGCCCACAACCCCGCTCTGCTCCGCTACAACTCTCAGCCACCATTTCTGCCGCCTTTGCCTGCGGCTACTCTGCAGCTCTCGCTGGCCTCTGCTACCTACAGTTCCCGTCGCTCCTCTGCATCGCCGCCCGACGCCACCCGCTCGGTTCCTGTGGCCGCGGTACCTCTGCTCAATCACCGCCTGCAACTCCCGCCTGTACCACCATGCGGCAGTCGTAACCCTTGCCACCACAGCCACTGTAGTCCCGCACTCTGCAACTCCCGGCTGCTCCGTCGTGGCCGAGGTCTCCTCCGCAATTGCGCCGCCCTGAACTCCTCGCCCGTCGCTTCTCTTCCTCGCAGCTCACCGCCCTCCACCGACCCGCCACCGCTGCAAAGCTCCGCCCGACCCAACAGACCTCCCGAAAAAAAAAAAAAAAAAACCTTCATTTTTTTTCCTCCTTTTTTTAAAAAATTGTTTTTTTATTGTTATTTAAATTAACAATGTAAATAGTATTTTTCTTTTAACTTTTTTTTTTAAAAAAAAAGTAACGTTTATCTTTTTTAATCAACTATGAAGATTTCATTCTTTGTCAAAACATCAAAAAACAAAAAAAAAATTGCTTCACTTTCTCCTAACCGTCAAATTTTTCCTTGCAGGTCGCTGATGTCAGCACTGCATCAGCAGTCCACATGCCCTTTTTAGGCCATAAGGAGCAACCTTCATGTTTTTACTTATAACTTGAGCATACGAGCTCCATTTTTGCAAAATGAAATATCGCCGGAAAGTTGATTCCGAGCCTGCCGTGTTGATGTTAGTTTCTTGAGATTTTGATGTTGTTTAGATCTCTATTTTTTCTGTCAAAGTCTAAACTTTGTGCTAACCTTTTCATTGCAAGTTTGTTTCACGTTCGCTCTACATTTTTGATGCACTAAATTATGTTTTTTGCAGGGATATCTTGTCACTAATCATATTTCTTGCAGATTTTGCCTTAATTTTATTTTGAGATGAACTTGTATGCCTAAACACTCGTCTTTGAATGCACGGTTACACGCTCAAACAATCAAATTCAATCTTGAACACCTTAAAGAAATGGACATGTATGCTTAGGTTAGCAAACATTTGGATTTGGTGCTTAAAACGAACTCACACAATCTTGAATGCCTTAAGGGAAATCGATTTCATTTTCAACAATTTTGCTTATGCACACGCTCGGTTTACTTTCTTGTTGACGAATCCACGCTTTCATTTACGTTGACGATATTTCAAATTGGAAAGAACATTGTATGCTTTAAACACGTGTGTCTTCAAGTAGATTACAAAAACTTAAAGTTTCATTGGGAACGAACGTGTGTCTTTTTGAACCCCAAGGCCACTTATGTATTCTCTCCCCTCGCGCCTTTGGGTGATCTTGGGTGCACAAGAAATAAGTGGTCTTGTTTTTTTTTTAGGAGGCCTACTTGGAGATTTCATCACCCCTTGGGATGACCTCAACTCCAGCGTTCTGGCGGAGTATAAAAATCGGGAGGTGAATCAAAAGGCACCTCTCTTGGAAGTAAAATATTGTCACTCTTGGCTAAGCCCCAAAGAAATTTATACCTTTGGGAAGTGAAGGAGGAGATTTGGGTTACTGTCTCCCCCCGACTGTGTGGCAGTATTTTCTTTCATCTACAGATTTGGGCCTCACGTACCTTGCATATATCGAGGATGCCCTCTAGTTGATCCTTGTACATCCTAGTCAAAACCTTATAGGATTGTTGGCGTGTTTGATGTTCTTGCGTGTTTGAAACACACTTGCCTTGTACATATTTCATTGTATATATTTTGCATCTTAAACCTAAAAACTCAAAAACATTATAAAACACAAAAACCCAAAAAAATCGTAAAACATAAAAATCCAAAAAATCATAAAAGTTCAAAAATCCAAAAAAATCAAAACATTTCAAAAATAACAAAACGAAGCTCTCATTTTCTCCATCACTTCTTCTATCCATTCATCTCATCATCATTATGCATCTCTTGTCTTAATCACCTTCTTAATCATTCAAATCTTTCCTCAAAACCTTAATCATCTCTATTTCCTCATTTTCTTAATCATTTAATCTCATCCATAATATTCATCCTAATCATAGTTCATAATCCACATCAAGATCCAATTTCCTCATTCAATGATTCATCCTCGTGATTCTTAATCCAATCCCTTGTCAAATTCATTCTTTTCTAATCAACTCCTAATTCAATCTATTTAACTCTTCATCCATAATCAATCTTTCTAATCTCATTCATTCAAATCTTCTTCTAATTCAACTTTGCATTACTCCTTCTACTTTGGTCATAGGAGCATTTTCATAAACATTGGACTTTAATTCAAATCTCACATTCACTTGGTTAGGGTTTTTTTAATCAAATCAAATCAAACCCTTATCCATATCATATTCAGTCAAATCAAATCAATATCAAATTCAATCAAATCAAATCAATATCAAATTCAATCAAATCATATCAAGTCAAATCCAATTCGAATCAATACAAAGTCCAACATCGCTCCTAGTCCTAAGTTCATAGTCCATCATCAAATCTTTCATCACTCTTCTTCTAGCATCTATGGATTTGAATTTGCTTAATCACATGGTTGACAATCTTCAAAGACAATATGGAGTTTTAGCTCCCGTTCAACCTACATATCAAATCCATCCTTCACATTTCCTATCCAACTCTAATCCATCTCATGTTCATTATTCCTCTACCTTTGACAAGGGAAATCCACCTCATTACCCTTCCACTACATACGATTCCATTCCTAGCTCACACACTTCCTCCAACACAAATACCCTTTCCATGAATATGGAGCAACTAAAGAATTATCTCTTAGCAAGCCAACAGCAAGTGGCCACCTTCCATGCCATGTGTCCTCTTCCCCCATGTTTCAAAGATCCTAGTCCTCATTTCCCATCCAACCCCAACCCTCCATGCAATCCCCTACCCATAGTTCAACCATCACATGATCCTCATCCTCCAAAATCCACATCATCCCCACCTCGTAAGGGGTATTTCTCATCGCTCTTGGCTAAATGTAAAATACAAAATAAAGAGATCCAAGCACACGAAGTTCTTCCTCCAAAGCATGACGTTATAGATGCCTCTTCTCCTCTAGATCCGAGCATTTCTCCATCCCATCATTCCCCTATCCCTCAAGATCCATTTATCTCTCCTAGTCCATCTCATGATCCCCTTCCTAATCAAGATCAAGACATTCCATGTACCATACACATTACCGATTCCACTCCATCTCAAGAGTTAGCCTCCATAGCTCCTCCGCTTCATGAAGATTCTCCTTCCACTCCATCCACTCATATTCCTCCATGTCAAGATCAAATCACGCCATCTCATGATTCCATCCCCTCCACTCCATCTCATGATCCTGTTCCATCTCATGATCCATGCATTCCACTCCATAATCCTCTTCCCAGTCAAGATCAAAGCATCCCTTCGTTTTCTTTTCATGAACCCACCCCATCCCAATATCCTATTATCCCTCATAATCCCCCTTGCGATCCTACTCCTCCACATGATCGTATCATGCCTATCCCATCCATTCATGAACCCCATACACATGGACTCGCATCTTGCGTTAAAAATGATAAGCATTCCCTTGAAGAAATATTATCTCAAGATGTTGGTACACCTTCCACAATTCCTCCTTCCAAACCTATAGCTTCCCATCATTCCTCTTCCAAATCCATTTTAGGACCTTATATCCATATTCCCCTTCCTTCCTCACTTCCATCCATTCTAGGTCCTTATGTTCCCCCACCAAACCCTTCATCCCTTCCATCCATTTTGGGCCCTTACATATATCCATCTACCATATCCATGTCTCCCACTTTATCCCCTCATGGCCCTATTGCAGATCAACAAAGGCACACATCCTTGACTTCCTTCCAACATTCACCATCCATACGCTCTCCATCTCCTTTACTTTCATGCACCCCTACCATAGCTAATGGATCCAAATAATGCCAAAAATCCAAAAAAATCCAAGGATCCACATGTCCCCTCTAAACGACATGTTCAAGAAAAGACAAATATGATCCAAAGAAAAATCAAAAAGCCAGAAAGGCCGAAAATAAAAAATGCAAAAATTTTGTGGATACCAAAGCTACTTAATGTAGCAATGAATCTCAAAGAAAGATTCACAATGACATCCAATTTGGCTAATCCGAAGGCTTCCACATCCATTTTGGGTCCTTATATACCCAAATCCACCATTCCAAATCCATCGTCTCCTTCATCTATTTTGGGTCCCTATATCCCCAAATCCACACTTACATATCCCCCACAATTTCCTCCTTTCCATCACCCTTCAAGGTGTGTGCCAATGCTGATCTTTTCGCCTCCTTCACCCACCCATTCACGAGCCTTCCAACCTAGCATCCATCAACCATATTTTCCTCCCACCCACTCCAATCCCTTAATCCAAACTTTTTCATAAGCCATTTTCCTCCGTTCACTACCCTATCAACATCTATGAGCAAATAATCAAAATTCCTTAACAATCAAAAAGAAAAGAAAAGAAAAATATCAAGGGATACTCATAATATATCTAGATGCTTGAGTCCTCCCTTTTTCTATCATGTCTTCCACTTCCACTTATCCATCCATTCACTTTTCCTCTTCCACTTACACTCTACATTGGGGGAAAGCTCCATCCATACCACTCTTCCTTACATATCTTCCCTCCTTCCATCTACTATTCATATTCCACTTCCATCTTTGATCTTGACTATCCTATTTCCTCCATCCATGTGCACTTTCCATGTCCATCCATTATCCTACATATTTCCATCCACTTTCATATATTTGATCTTGACATGTTATCCATCTCTCGCATTCCACAGTCTTTGTTAGGTTCATTTCATCCCTTTTCCATCCATAATCCTACATACTCTCCATCCCTCTTTCATATGTCCTTGGTCTTGGTTATCCCATACCTTTCCTCCCCTTCATATCCTGCATTTCATCCATACTCTTCATATCATTATCATATCCTTCATATCATTACCCATCCCTTTTTCATACCCTCCCTCCCATATCCCTTATCCATTCCCCTTTCCTGCCCATGCTCGTGATCATTATTAGAGGCACAATAACAAAATGTTCATACATGCTTTGGACGAGCGCATGCCTCCTCTTCCTCCATACGCTAGCCTTCATGCCATCTATCCATTTTCATGCATCCTTTCCCACCATATTTCCCTCCATTTTCCTATCCTTGGTATGGGGCATTTGGACTCCTTTGAAACATGATCCTTGGCCCCACATTTTTTCTGCTACCATATCATTTGGCCCCTCATATCCTTTCACCATTCCTTGCATCCACCGACATCACGCTGCCTTTCCTCCATTTACCATACCTTGACCCTCCCTTGTCATTGGTTCCATTCTATTCATTCTCTCACACATTCATCTAATCAATTCATTTCTATCCATTATATGCATTCATTCATATCACATTCAATCTAATTCTTCCAACTCACTTCAATCAACTTCATTTTTCAATCAATTTTCACTCCTTCTAATCCTTTCATATCAATATCGATTCTACTATCATCATTCTTCATCCTATCAACATCATTCTTCCAATCTTATCCATGTTCATTCTTCTATCCTCCATAAAATCAAAAAATCAAAAAAATCTCAATCACTATGCAATCAATACTAATCCAATCAATCTTATCTTGCAATCTTGAACATCAATCCTTAATCAATTCATCACTTTGACCCAATCAGCTGATAATCCATTTATCATATTTAAACATCATTATCATGGGATGAATCCTTCCCAATTCTTGGATGTGCATTACGCTTAGCAATAGCTTTGCCATCCTTAATCAATCATCATCAATCAGTCCATTCATTGGTTTTCAGCTTGACTAGGGGCAAAATGGCGGTTTGATTTTGGTCTTTTGTGCATGGTTGCTTGATTACTTGTCTGCATTAGCATTTTTTGCATGTATCATGGTCTTTGCATCCTATTGTCCCAGGAATCATGGTCTTCCATATCATGGTTTCATAAGGCATATGGTTGTATTAGACCCCTTTTTCACGTACTTGACACATTGTCATCTTGGTTCCTCATACCTTGGTGCATAGTGTTAAATACAATATCAAACTTAGGTTGTTCACACCATTGCAACATAATTCCCTTCCATCTTCCTTGCATTTCGAGAGAACATCCATGTTCTCCTAACCCGCATGTCCTCTCGAGGGGGCATACCCTTCCATCCTCGTCATCCTTCCTCATCCTTTCATGATTGGGGCATCATGCTACTAGTCTTATCCTATCAGCCACTATATTTTATTCTTCTTTGGTATAACATTACAAATGCTATATCAAAGAGGGGCAAAATGTAGACACTTAAATTTGTCCAAAACCCATTTTCTAACCAATTAGATAAATATTTATTATTAATTTAATTCCCTTACCTTTAATTAAATAAATTTTACATTTATTTAATTATGTTCACCTTTTCTTGATTTAAATAAACTAAGGTTTGTTTAAATCTTAACCTATTCCCCTTGCATCTAACCCCTTTCACTTTAATTAAGTATGTCATTTACTTAATTAATTCCCTCCTAATCCCACTAGGAATTAAATATTGCATTTAATCCTATTTGAGCACATGGCTCCTACTTTTAACCCTCACCTAACCTCACTATCTTACCTAACCCATCATGCTAAACCTACCCACTTCCTTAATCATGCTTTCTTTTCCTAATCATCCTAGCTAATCACCTCTTAATCCTAAGTGTGTTCTCACACATGTGTGAGATATGTTTACACTTTCCTTCATCCCTCATGTCTTGCATCTCTCTTGCACACTTGTCCTCTTGCATAAGTGCCTTCTCAAACCTCTTGCACACTTGTCCTCTTGCATGAGTGCCTTCTCACACCTCTTGCACACTTGTCCTCTTGCATGAAAAGCAAGTTGTCTCACACATGTGTGAGAAGCCATGCTTCTCACACCTCATTGATCATGTCACCATCAAAGGTTGCTCACACATGCGTGAGCATATTGCCCCCTTTGAATGGTCAAAACCCTAATCCACTTGGAGTCTACTTGGCCTCCACCTCATGGACACCTCATTGATCTTGAGAGATCCTAGCCATCCATCTTGCATTCAATCTCAACCATCCATTTTCCTATAAAATGAGAGCCCTCTCCTCATTTTCTAGGAAGCACTATCTACCTCATTGTTATGCTACTGGATTTGTGAGCAACCACATCCCACAACAATGAAATCATCTACACTTGATTATTTCATGAGGTTTGCATTAGTAGTTTGAGTCATTGTAATTTCATGTTGTCTTTATTTTACATGTCTTCTTTCATATTTTGAGGTTTTGCATGATAATGTAGGAATGTGCATTAGTTGCTTAATGTGTTTTCCTTTAGTTACATTTTTATGCAACACAATAACAATTTGGTAAATGATTATTCATAACATGAATCAGTGGAACTTGGAGAAGGGTTAGGATTAGTTTATCAAATTGGTATGGATGAATGCATAAGACTAGCCAAAAGTGTAAATAAAAATATTAGTCATAGAAATTTAGATATTTACTTACAATGGATGTGGATAAATTGAAATCACTTGTTGATATTAAATAATTAAGTCGTTCCAAAAAAAGAGGTATGAATAAGATAGTAAAAGATATCGAAAGTAAATTTGATGTTTTGGAAACTCTTGAAAAAACTCAAGTACTTGCTCGTGTTCTTTTATAGAAAAACTTGGAAGAGTCATTAAAATTGCTAGGTGTAGACACAACATCAGAAAAGAGAAAATTTTCTAACATGCAAATTGATATTGTTGAAAATGTTAAGAAAGGTTTGAGCTCTATGTTGGAATTACAATAGGAAAGGTAAACTTTTGAGGGGGTTGGGGGGGGGTGGGGGTTGTGAATCAGTAGTTTAAACTTTGGCCCATAAAACATTCACCACACATCCATCTCATACATTCAATAAGTAAACCGAAATACCATATAAAATATGTACATCTAAATCATGCAAATAAGTGAGTATTCACACATATATGACACCAGATATGATTACCCAGAAACCCTCCAATGAGAAGGTAAGACTGGGGTGGGGATGACATCCACAAATCTTCACTACCATAGTAATAAAGTATATCTAATAAAGGTTACAATGTTTGATCATGAGACATGATCTACCCTATGAAAGATTTTCCCTGTTAAAGGCTTACAAAGACTATTAGGGTCTTACCATGTTAAAAGATTTCAACACCATGTTAGAAGTGTGCCTTGTTAAAGGACTTTAATGCACAATTAAGTAAGCACCTTGTTAGAGGATTTCAATATAGCCTATTAGGACTACTCTATTAAGAGATTTAATTGATTCACTTGTTAGAATGTCTCAGCATTGATCCTATGGTTAACACTTTATTGCTTGATGAAAGATCACCTCTAAAATGATGTATTCTTGATCCTTCTTGATTAGATGTCTCTTTGATGTATACTATTCCCTTCCTCTCTTATCCTTTAACTAATTTTTCAATGCAATTTCACTTCATAATATCTTAGCCAGCATGAATGCTCTATTTGTGCATGCAAAACTTCTCTCTTCACTTCTTCCACACACATATAAAGTTTTGGGGGGGTTAGGTATGAATCAACAGTTGTGATTCATCCTTTTTTTTATTAAACCTTCCTTTTTCCTAATTGGATGCATTCAATTCATAGGGATTCCAACTTAAGATTTGTCCTTATCTCAAAATATCATATTTCAATCTATAAGTTAGCTCAAAAATGGTTTACGTATTAGTTTGTGCCATTGAAAACAACTATGACAAAACTGTGTTACCTGGCATCTAAAGTCTCTGATGCTTGGTATATACTGATTTCTATACTATGACTCGACATCTGAATGACTCAACATGCACTATTTACTTAGCTCATGTATCCCTCGACATACACTATCTGCTTGGCACTTGAGTGACTTAGCACATGAGTGACTCGACACTCACTGTGGACTCAGAATGCTCTATCTTGTACATGTTGTGCTTGGCATGTACTACTTGTTAGACATGAACTAAGTAAATGACTTAAGTGTATAGAAAGTCATTAGTCAAAACCAATCTAAGATCAACAATCTCCCCCTTTGACACGAGTGTCAAAAACACTTGGTCATGCATTAATATCCTTATTCTTTATGAGCATAACATATCTCTTATTTGGCTTATGTACAAAATTTCAAAATTTCAAAATTTTGCAACAACTTATACCTCAAAATCTTGTACTCCCCCTGAGTTGTTAGATCTAGTTATGTACTCAAATGTTACTCCTGCTAAGTAGATATGCCTCAATTGATACTCTTTCATTTCATGTTGTCTATGATGTTCTCTATTTGCTCTTTCATGCTCTTACTCTGACTTTCTCCCCTTTTGGTGAGTTCTCTTTCTCCTCCTTTTTAATTTCTCCCATTTTATCTTATATCTCCCCCTCTTGATGCTAATGTCAATGGGCTATACATTGATAGCGTGTTTGTCCAAGAAAGATTTATGGACCTCAAGAATAATTTTGAGAGTTGCATCCCAATTTTTACATGCTACATCCAAAGACTTAATTTGGATAGCTAGCTCGACAACAAGGTGGATTAGGCCATCTAATGTAGAAAGATTGGGGTCTTTCTTCATAAGAGTTTCTAGATAGCCTAACTCCTTGTGCAAAATCTCCATGTGAGGAGTCAATGTGGTTTGGATGCTAATCAGTTTGGCCCTTATGTTGGCTTCTTCTATAAATAATGTTGCTGACTCTGAGTTTGCAATAAAGTTCTAAAATGCTTCTCACTTTGAGCTGGAGTCTTTGGCAATTTAGCACCTGATGCATTAATTTGACTTTCCAAGCTCAAAATGTGACTCCTTGTTTCTTGTGTGAAGAGTGTGGGGTTGCATAGTTTGGTGTATAGTGAGAAAATATTCTCAAGTACCTTATTCACACTTTCTACCTTAGTTGCCAATACAACTTGTGTAAGTGCTATATCACCTGATATTTTCTCATTCCCTTTACTTTGAAATTTCTTTTCAGACCGTTCTAATAATCTTGCATTGGTATCAAGGTCTACATCACTTACCTTTTCTCCTATATTTGTCAATTTCTCTATAAGTGGCTTGGTTTCATCTAGAGTTGGTAGACTGAATGCACCTAAGAAGATGTCTTTAATTTCAAGAAAATGTTGCTTCTACCTATGCTCCCTTTTGAGTAGTTCTTGATATTTCTTTCTAGCCAGGGCTTCTTGAAGTATACCCATTTGCTCAATTGTCATTGTGACATAATCAAATTTTGGTAAAACAATTTCTTCATGAAGGCTGACATCTCCATATATTATGACTTCTTTTGCCCTTGATGAGCTTGGACTTGGCATTGAAAATTGCAAGGGTGTTGCATCCGTGCTTGGCTTTTGAAGAGTGTGACTAGAAGGAGTGCCAAATTCTAGTAAAGTTACCAGGGCTTAAATGGGTGCTTGCTCCTTTAGCTTAGGTTTCTTTAGGCTTGTCCTTTTCTGCCATAATGCCTTGAATTGCACCTTGAACCTGTGCTGGAGGTATAGATAAATATATCTCATCTGTTTGACTCTATGTATCAGTAGTGGCTTGAGTTTACAATTATCTTCTCCAACTATATCAACCTTTTGTAGTGTAGCTTTTGGTACATTATCTAAAGATTGTACACTAGTGACTTGATGGGTGATAGTAGGTGGTTCTCATGTTTTCACCTCTTCACTTGTAGTGTCAATCACTAATTTCTAGATTTCATCTACACTCACTAATATAGGGTTATCACATAGTTTAGCCTATAGTGTAGATTGATCAAGTATCTTTTTCAAGTCTTCCTCTATTAGGGGATTGATGTTCTGAGCAGTGAGATCAGAAACATCCTTCACTGTTACTATTTTAGTATTTACACTTGATATTTGTTGACGATTGACATTAGGTAATTGCATATCTTGTACACTATGTTCTTCTTGCTGCTCTTTCTTAGTTGTTGCCTGGTCATCTATATTCATTTATGCACCTCCCTCAACTATGCCTTCATTGTTGTCATCTTCTTCATCATCTTTATCATCAATGCAATTTTCCACATCTGTGTGGACTTCTTCACAACATCTTCTATATTGTTTTGCAATATACTAAATGTTCTATATTTGGCAACAAATCTTATAGCATATTTCTTCATGTCTTTAGCAATTTGTTCCTTACTAAGTTTAGGCATAACTTGAGCAAGGGATGTCTCCCTGATTTGTCTTTATAGGTTCAGACAATAATGCCATTTTCGCTCCACTCTTTCATATAATTTTTTACACATAGAGTTTGCATGTTCTAGAGGGGCTTTTTGAAAAAAATTCATCATGGCATATATTGTTTCCTCTACTTGATTGTTTTAAAATTTGCCAAGATTATCAAAATCAATGTGAGAAAATCCTAACAAATCTGCATTATTCTTAACATTCGCACATAGATTGTCTAAATCTAAAGATGGATTGTGATTGACTACTTGGAATTGGTTGTTGTCATCAGATTCTATTCTTTCTTCATCAAATTTAGCTTGAGCAATGCACTTTCTCCTTGGTCTTTTCAATAGTCCTCCTTCCTGCTCTATAGGTTTGGCTTTCTCTTTAGCCTTTTGTGTTGTGACACATGCACTAGCCCTTGCATTAGGTGTTGTACATTTGGGCTGCCTTGCTTTAGTAATCTTCTTGGATCTTATCACTGGTTGTCCCTTAGCCTTTCTCTTCTTTTGATTAGTACGAGTTGGTGCTTCCTCAACTTCTTCTTCCTGGACACCTTCTGCAGTTTTTGTCTCTTCCTTTTGCTGATCTTCACCCAATCCTTGTGTTAATGAAAATGGTGCTTGGGTTTGAGTGTCTTCTTCCTCTTCATCCTCTTCCTACTTGACACCTTCACCAAATTTAGCTTTCAGTTTCTTTACCAACTTCTCTTTCTTCTTGATAATAGAGATAGTCTTTAGTTCCATGGTGATCTTAGATTTTGCAATCTCATAATTACGAAATGCTTTGGCATCTTTATCTATATCTTTTGCAAGTAATGTTGTTATTGCTACAGATGCCTGATACACATTAATTTCATAGCCTAATGGCCTTAGATATCTTACTCTTGGAGTTGTTGCTTGAACAAATGTGTAATCAACATCAACTAGGAAACAAACATCATCATAATGTTTTTCCACTAATGTTACTAGAATCCTTAATCTTTTCTACATAGACTGTTTGAAGTCCTTAAAGTAATTGGTCATTACCGACTCAAAAATTTCACCTAGATGTTTAATGAACTCTCCTATTTGAATTGCTATAGACCTGTTTGTCTTCCATGCCACTGTGCCAAATGTAGGAAATGTGTTCTAAACATAAAAGAAGATACATATTAAGATAGATCCAAATTTTCATTAAGCACTTTTTGTTTTCCTTATTGGTCCTAGGTTTTCAATAAATTGCTATAGTTGTATCTCAACAAGATAATATGTATGATCCTTGTTCACAATCTTATAACCCACATCTACTGCAATATAGGGCACATTGTTCAATTTGCTTGGTTGGTAAGACTTATGTGCAATTACCCTTACTACAAAATCTATTAGAGGATCTATGATGTGTCAATTGTCATTACCCTCTTATTCCACATAGCCCCTATGTTCTTCTCAATAACCTCTTTTGATTCACCCCTCGTAGTCTTAGGCTGATCTAAGGTTGGATACCCTGTTACCCTATGGATTATTCTTTTGGTGATTTTAATAGGCCCATTGTCTAACCATAGTGAACTATCATGAATCCTACTCAATAAAATTATGATCCATTCAGTTTTGAAAATATTAGGGAAATCTAGGGCACGAGTTAACCCTTTCTTTTCAACAATCTTAAATTCTTCCTTTAACACTTCGTTTTCACAAAGTCTATCATATGCTTGTCTGATCTCCATGTCTCCAATACTACCAATCTTATAGTTGTAATATTTCTTGACATCTTGAATCATTAAAAATTTCAGTGTTATCATGGATAGTGCACTGGAGGGATCTTGTTTGTATGTAATGTCTGATATGGCTTTGACAATGGGTTGTTTGACTTCATTACTAACCAACTGAACATTCAAAACCTCCTTATCCTCTATACCCTTTGAAATAGATGCCATTTTGTGAAACTAGGGTTTATGAAAATAGAAATAGGGTAGCTCAACACATGATAAATACCTTGGAAAATATGATGTAATGGTGTCAAATTGATGTTCAGATCTTCTACAATTGCTTCGAATGGATTTCCAGATCACCTCTTGCTCCTCATGCTTTCTCTCAATTTTGAATGATGTAAAATGAGTAGAAAATTGATCAAATAACCCTTTGAATTACTACAATTAATGTTGAGTTCTTACACAGTTGTAAGCTCGACATCAACCAATTTCTAGCTCACTTAGTATCCACTAGTCTATTCATTCATTCATCAACTATTAAGAGCTCGATATCAACTAGCCAATCTGTTAGCTCGACATCCTCTAGCATTCCACTTAGCAGTCATAGGAGACTTTTGATGCTCAGTAATAACATGAAAAAATTAAAACTTTTTCTTTGATTCCTAATAACATTTTTCATCATTGTTCATACTTGTGTAATCTTTTCAGTACTAAATCCTTTGGAACTGATGTATGATATAACTTTTGAATATCAGTCCCACATACCTCTTGATTGCTTAGTTTGATGAGGTGTGATCACCTGACCCATTGGGTGAAGTGATCACTTCTCCACTTGATGTGCTATAATCCTCTTTCTTCTTCCATGTCTTGTTCATTTCATTTCTAAATTTTTTAATATCTACCTTGCCTTTGCCTTTATCTTTATTGAACTGACAACTTGGTGCCTTTGACCTTGTTAAACAATATCAATTGATGTGACCAATCTTCAAACAACTAAAACATGTGGTTTGACTTAACCACCTTTTTTAGTCACTTTTGAAGTTTTTTCTAATACAATTCTCAAGAACAAGTCCATACTCTTGACAATAATGATAGCTATATCTTGTATTATAATCCTAGTTATAAGAGTTGCCATTGTTCTTTACCTTTGTTTGCCTGTTTGATAACCACATGGGTTTAAATCTACACTCAAAAGCTCTATGTCCATACTTATAAAAATTATAGAAATATCCTTCAAATATTTGAGTGTGCATGGTCTTAGTTCTGCATTCATGTGCCTGGTGACCTTGTTTGTTGCACTTATGGTAGTGAACCATGCTCTTATGCTTGACATTCTAATTTATAGTCTTTCTCTCGCACACATTAGTAGTATGTCCTTTCTTACCACAATTATGATAGGTAGGTTTGGAGTTCTTACCTTTGTTGCTCCTTTCTTCGACACTTTTGGATGACTCTCCTTTTTTAGTACTTGTTTATCCTAGTCCAAATGTATCATAATTGGATCTAGGGGATCTCAATAATTGCTTAAAGTATTTGATGGATTCATTTGGTTTATTGAAACTTTCAACAAATTCATTTTCCCTTCTTCAGTCATTAGTCAATTGCTCATTCTACAACTTCAATGTTTTTATCTCAATGTCCTTGACATTCAGCTCATAGTTTGCATTCATCATTTGACTCAAAGTATCCAATTGCATGTTGGAAATCTTAGTTAGCTTTGATGATTTCTCTTCCAATTTGTTGATCAAAATTCTTTTGTCATCTTCAATCATGGATTTGTCTTCCATAACTTTCTTTTTCTATTCAATCACCTCACATAGTAGTATGGCTTGTGATTCTTGCTCTAACTTGAGATTTCTGATTTCTTCAGCTTGGGCTCTGTTCTTTTCCATTAGATCTAAAATTGCTGCATTAAATTCATTGGAGTCTCCATTAGCAAATATCTTGGTAGTGTCCATCTCTTTGTATTGTGTGTCATTCTCCTCAATAGAAATTTCCTTTCTTCTCTTTAGAGATTTCTTTAGGTCTTCTCTTACTTCATTCAGTTGATGTGGAATGAGTTGTATTTCAATTCCTTGATTCTCAATGATATTTCCCAACTTGTAGACTTCCATATTCAAGATCTTTCCTCAAAGTTGCAAAGCTTCTCTTTAAGAGAACTTAGCTCTAATACCAATTGTTGGAATTACAATAGGAAAGGTAAAATTTTGGGGGGAGGGGGGGTGGGGTAAATCAATAGTTTAAATTTTGACCCATAAAACATTCACCACACATCCATCTCATACATTCAATAAGTAAATTGAAATACTATGTAAAGCATGCACATCTAAATCATGTAAATAAGTGACCATTCACACATATATGACACCAGGTATGATTACCCAAAAACCCTCCAACGAGAAGGTAAAACTAGGGTGGGGATGACATCCACAAATCTTCACTACCACAGTAATAAAGTGTATCCAGTGAAGGTTACAATTTTTTATCATGAGACATGATCTACCTTGTGAAAGGTCTGCCCTGTTAAAGGCTTACAAAGATTGTTAGGTCCTACCTTGTTAAAGGATTTCAACACCTTGTTAGAAGTGTGTCTTGTTGACTTTAACTCACAATTTAGTAAGCACCCTGTTATAAGAGGATTTCAATATAGCCTGTTAGGACTACTCTATTAAGAGATTTAACTGATTCACATGTTAGAATGTCTTAGCATTGATCTTGCGATTAGAACTTTGTTGGTTGATGAAAAATCACCTCTAAACTAATGTATTCTTGATCCTTCTTGATCAGATGTCTCTCTATTGTATACTATTCCCTTCCTCTGTTCTCCTTTAACTAATTCTACAATGAAATTTCACTTCATAATACCTTAGCCACCATGAATGCTCTGTTTGCACATGCAAAACTTCTCTCTTCGCTTCTTCCACATGCATATGAAATTTAGAGTTTATCCTCAAGAAGATCTAAGTGACTTAGGGTTAGGTATGAATCAACATCTGTGATTCATCCATTTTTCTACTTAAACCTTCCCTTTTCTTGATTAGATGCATGCAATCCATAGAGATTCCAACTTAAGATTTGTCCTTATCAAAAAATATCATAATTCAATCTGTAAGTTAGCTCAAAAATGGTATACATATAGTTTGTGTCATTACAAACAACTATGAAAAAATTGTGTTACTCAACATTTGAAGTCTCTGATGCTCAACATATACTAATTTCTATACTATGACTTGACATCTGAATGACTCGACATTGATTGGTTATTCAACTCTTGTATCACTCAACATACATTGTCTGGTCGACACTTGAGTGAATCGACACATGAGTGACTCAACACTCACTTGGCATCCTTTATCTTATACATGTTGTGCTTAGCATGTACTGCTTGTTCGACATGAACTAAGTAAATGAATTAAGTGTATAGACATTCATTAATCAAAACCAATCTAAGATCAACACTCTATAGGGAAGAAAACTGAAAGTATAGATAAGAGCACTACAAGAAGAGTTATTTTGCAATCTATTCTTGGTAGCAATATACCCAAAAATAGACAAATATCTTTAATTTCATCACATATTGGTTTTAGTAGAAAGACTGTATCAAAATATATTAAGAGAAGAATGATTTTGGGTGATAACACTTTGGAAGGAAATTGGACCATTATGTGTAGAGCTCCTCATTGTGATATGATTGATGATAGAATCAAAAATTTGGTAATATCATTTTGGAATGATAATACTCATACTTCATCAAATACTAGAGATGTTCTCAAACATAGGGTTATACCTAACCTTTATGAACATCATACAAAACATTGGTTGGACATAACACAACATGAAATGTATGTATCATTTTGTAGTTCAAATCTAGATATAAAGATTGGGTAGACATTATTTGAAAGATTGAAGCCATATTATGTTAGGAGAAACAAAGTGTTTGAAACTTGTTGTTGCCATTATCGTATTGAATTTGATCTCCAATATCAAGTTTATTGGAAATTTATAGAAGAAACTTTTGCTTATGAAAATGCCCCTCCTAGTAGACAAAGTGAGTTCATCTCATCTATTTTGTGTGAAAAATAGATGATCATGTTGGTCATATCAATTGCATTAGAGGAATATGTGACACGTGTTCTAATTTGGCTCTTTTTCCTTTGAATAATGAAGATATTGATCTCACAAATATGATAACTTGCAAAGGTTACAAGTATGTAATGAATCAAACTAAATCTAGGAAAGGATCAAAAAGATTAGAATATGTTGAAGAGGAGATGAATGTTGGAGAATTTATGGACAAATTTAAAAGTTTGATACAACCATATATTTGTCATGCATATTTTTCAAAGTGGCAAGCACAACAATTTCAAACACTTAGAGATAACTTCCAACTTATAACCATTTTATCAGTTGTTGACTTTTCAGAAAACTATTCCTTTGTTCATTAAAAGGCTATTAAATTAGACTACTATTTTTTAGATTAGGTTACTATTATGGTACAAGTGTGCTATCATCATGCATAGTTAGATTTGGATGTTAATCAAAGACCAGTTGAAGCATGAGTCATCAAAAAAGAATATCACTTCTACATAAGTGATGATAAAGAACATGATATTCATTATGTAGAACATTATTTCAAGAATTTTTTTGCATATATCAAAGAAAGAGGCATAAGTATCAATAAACATTATGTTTGGTTAGATGGGTGTGCTGCACAATTCAAATTATCTTGACCATTTTATGCACTTTTTCGATATCATTGTGATGAAAACATACCACATGTAAGGAGTTTCTTTGAAAGTGGACATGACAAAGGTGAACATGATGGTGCTGGAACTTGTATCAAATGTGCTCTACAAAAGTATCAAATGAATTATAGCATAGTTCATATAAATAATGCACATGATATTGTTGAATGGTGCAAGATACATTTTGCATCAAATGAGGTTGGCGTATAATCAAGAGTGAGTCAAATAGTACCATGTAGAGTCTTTTGGGAGATACCAGGTAAATGTACATGCACATTATATATATTTTCTCTTAAATCTAATTTAAGTTATACACACACACACACACACACACATTTTTCTAATTTGTTTTTGTATATATATTAAATATGTGTCTTCATGTGTGGATAGATAAACTATGCATGGTTGCAAGAGGATAGAAAAAAAACAATCCTTACATTCTGTACAAGAGACTATTCATGTTTTTTTTGTTATTACATTGTTGATAATTACAATGAGTGCATCAATCAAGATTGTGGATATGTAGGTCTATGGACTTTGGTGCCACTTGTTGTTATTGATACAAATAATCAAGATGAAGATGAAAACTTTGATGACATTCCTTTGATTTCTACTAATTATAAGCATATATCTAGATTAGTTCGAATTGCTAAGTAAAATTTTATATATATATATATATATAAAGTGATGAAATTTTTTAGAGCTCGCAATATACATGTATGATATTTAAATTGTGTGTATAGGTGAAGTCTTTGTAGTTATTGCTGAGCCTGGAAATGTAGGAGTGAGTTACTATTTATCGTGTTGCACTACTGTAAGTATGAACTTAATTGAACCTGAAGAAAGTGATGTAATATTATTACCTACAGGTACATGTGCATTAAATTAACTGAAAATTATGAGTGTGTTTATATTTAAATGATGAAAAATTATTTATTACATACCTATGTACATGTGTTAAATTAAATTTGAAATGCATTGTCCACAAGTTCAGTTGTTTTGGCAGGAACATATCTCAAGCAACACAAATTAGTGAAACATGGAATTCACTTTGTTGATTACCAACTTGACAATAAAGTGCTTAAATATAGTCGCAATGTTACTACTACGTCCATTTCTCTACATCCAGTTAAACATAAAGGTGGATGTCACAAGTGGAGATTAGATATCAAGGACCAAGAGAGAATATTAAATGTTCTCCATGAGTGTGTGGAACCACTTGACATCTATTTCATATTTGTAGAACTTGTTAAAGATATTTCATATTTCCAGGACTTGCTACGTTTAATACTCATAGTTCTACTATCACTTACTTAAACATATTTCATATTTCATATTTCATATTTAATTTAATCCATTTCATACATACATGTGTATGTTCATTATATGTTTCTAGAGCATGTGGAACCACTTGGAAACCACTCGACATATTTCATATTTGTAGAACTTGCTTTAGATATTTCATATTTCTAGGACTTGCTATGTTCAATACTTCATATTTCTAGATCACTTGCTTAGATATTTAATATTTCATAGTTAATTTAATCCATTTCATACATGTACATACATTGAATACTTACATGTGTAACTTGCATAGTTATATTGAATACTTAAATGTTCATTTGATATGCTTATATGTTCATACATTACATATATACATACTTACATGTTCATTTGATCATAGAAGTTTAGGAGTTTATTTGTGTACTTACTTATACGAAACTTTTAGGAGTTTATTTGAGGACTTACATGTTCACATGGACCATAAACAAGAAACATGAATACATCACATTTAGATTTAATCATAAATTGAACCAATCATACATGTACACATGTATAACCATAAACTAAATACATGTATTTCACATGGCCCATAATCTACAAACATGTATATATCATATTCCTAATCATAAATTGAACCAATTATGTACACATGTCTAACCATAAACTAAATACTTGTGTATTGAACGGTAAGAAATGTATGTATATATTAGAAATGTATTTATATATCATATTTCTAATTATAAATTGAACCAATCATGTACACGTCTAACCATAAATGAAGTACATGTATAGATCATATCCAAAGGTCATAAACTAGAAACATATATGAGAATTGAATAAATTTCAAACCAATTGTGTGTTCAATAAAAAATGAAAATGAATCATAAACACACACATGTATGTGCAAAGATCAACACACACACACACACGCGCACGCGCATAATCATAAATGTTATATGTCTTGATCAAAATCAATAATAAAGTAAACATGTGCATGTGTCCTAAACTAGAGAGTCATCCAAATGCATATGAACATAGTGACCCTCTTATTGAGAATCATGAGGATCATGTGTCTATGGAGTATCAATTGAGCCCTGCAAATTAAAATATAACAATGTATTAGACATGTATATGTACACATGGGTTCTAGAGTTTCAAATATTTACATGTATATATTTAAATTTAAATACATTGATACAAGTGCACACGTATCTAGTAAATTTCAAATTAATTTAAATTTCTATAATTTAAAAATTACATGAGTACTAGTGGGTGTCACATCCATCATATTTGTACCCCCATGAGTAGTAGGTGTTGCATCGACAACATCTCTCCTCCCACTACAATCAGAGCCCACACTAGAAGAAGCATGCTCTACTACCTGTGCCTACAAAAATATACATTTGGAAATATGAGTACATAATTATAAGTTTGTACATGGAAATTTTTTATTGTAAAAATGAAACTTAAAAGAGGTGTACTTAGGTCTGAGGAGGAAGAGGGTCATCAGTGACACATACTAAGGTGTCATCAATAGAAACTCCATTTGTAATAATCTCAATCCTTTGAAATAGTGAGGAGTGCAAAGGACTGACAAGATGGGATGAAATTGGTGTAGAGTCAGTAGATTGAAATAGTAACATGTCCATGTATGATCCTATGTCACTGGGAACATAAATTTGACTCAAATTTTATAACTGCTAATCTAGCACGTCAACTCCATTAGTAGAAATAGATATACCTTGACTAACTCCTAAGGTCCCCTTAGGTGGAGCTACAATAGACTGCAGAGTTGAGTACTGAGTGCTAGACTGTTGAGTGCCAGAGTGCTCAAATTCAAAGTCCTATGTAGAGTGTTATGTACTTTAGTGTGCATGACCTGATGACATGTCATGGGATGCTCAAAATATAGGCCTTTGTGCAATCATCCCTATGACACTATGTAAAGGTATCCCTTGTGTATCTGTGATGTATGAATATGCATGTAAAAGATCATCTAGAAGATACAAGGCCATCTCCATATGTCTGTGCTCTCTAGTGAGGCCATGCATATTTGTTGGGGTAGGAATATGTGCAACTCTATAGATCTCATCAGTGGGTAGTGTAGTACTCGATGATGCCTCAAAAGATGATCTGTGTTGACTAGGTTTACTCAAAATATATCTTCCTAGAGTGTCAAATGTAATGCTCCTAGTAGCAGATGCAATGTGTCCTATTCGATCAATTACTTCCCTCTGAGAAGTCATGACAACTCTATCCACAGTAGCAACCATCATTGGAGTCACTGCTGGGGTCCTAGATCCCACCAATGCACAATGATGACAAACAACATGAGTCACCTCATAGTATGCATCATGATCACAAACTCTATCGCGTCTCTGACCATAATATCCTAGAATATCTAAATAGTTGATGCGGTGCCCCAAATGGAACTCCGTGTACAACTCCTGGGCAAAATAAAATGAAATTTGGTCATTATTAGGATAATGACCATGTGCTCTTAGGAATCAAGGTATATCATACAAGAAATATGTGGTACAACACATCTAGTAACCTAATATGCCCTGACCTTGGTCTTCCCCTCATAAAATGGGAAGACTTGTTGTTTGATAATCTCCTTAGAAACTAGGCTCTAAACCTGGTCTAAGGATATACCAACCAAGATCTCTACTCTAAGCTCAGCAAAAATCCTATCTATGGACTGTGGTATAAATGAAAACTATGATCTAAGCCTGAGACTAGTCAAAATCTGTTGACATATACCTCTATATAGATGATCCTGAGATTGCTCAATAGCTAATCTTAGTCTAGCAGTTTTTGTAGTCAAAAATTGGAATATAGTCAACATATCAAGAACATGAGCTTGTCTTTGTCCCTGTCCCTATTCCTATCCCTGTGCCTGATCTTATCCATGTCCCTGATCCTATCCATGTCCTTGATCATGTCCATGACGCTCTCCCTATCCTTGATCTTGAGGATGATCGTACAATGCCATCTATAGGTATGACATGCAAACTAAATGTTAACTTAATTTTACAAGAACATAAGGGAACTTAATGTTAACATAATATTATGAAGGTGATGAGAGAGAGAGAGAGAGCGAGGAGAGAGACAAAGTGCACATGGATCTAGAGAAAGTGATGAGAGAGAGAGAAAGGAGAGAGAAGTGAGCTCGGAGAGGGAGAGAGAAGTGAGCTCGGAGAGGGAGAGATATTTGTAAGGAGAGATAAAGTGTAAGGAGAGTTCAAGGAGAGAGAAAGTGTGAGGAGAGAGAAATTAAGTGAGCTCGAAGAGGGAGAGAGTGTGAGGGGAGAGAGAAAGTGATGAGAGAGAGAAAGGAGAGAGCAGTAAGAGAGAGAGATTTGATAGGAGAGATAACGTGTGAGGAGAGAGAAAGTGTGAGAGAGAGTTCAAGGAGAGAGAAAGTGTGATGAGAGAGAGAGTTTAAGGAGAGAAAGTGTGAGGAGAGGAAGTAAGAAGAGGGAGAGAGTGTAAGGAGAGAGAAAGAGAGAGTTCAAGGAGAGAGAAAGTGTGAGGAGAGAGAGTTTAAGGAGAGAGAAAGTGTGAGGAGAGGAAGTAAGAAGAGGGAGAGAGTGTGAGGAGAGAGAAAGAGAGAGTTCAAGGATAGAGAAAGTGTGAGGAGAGAGAAAGTGCACAAGGATTTAGAGAAAGTGATGAGAGAGAAAGAAAGGAGAGAGAAGTGAGCAAGCAGAGAGAGATTTGAAAGGAGAGATAAGGTGCGAGGAGAGAGAGTGAGAAAGAGAGAGTTCAAGGAGAGAGAAAGTGTGAGGAAGAGAAATAGATGAGAGAGAAAGTAAGGAGAGAGACTTGTGAGAGGAGAGAGAAAGTTTAAGAAAAGAGAAAGCAAGAAGATGGAGAGAGTGTGAGGATAGAGAAAGTGTGATGAGAGAGAAAGAAAGGAGAGAGAAAGTGAGTTCAAAGAGAAAGTAAGGAGAGACTTGTGAGAGGAGAGAGAAAGTTCAAGAAAAGAAAGTAAGAGGGAGAGTGTGAGGAGAGAGAAATTGATGAGAGAGAAAGTGTGATGAGAGAGAAAGAAAGGAGAGAGAAAGTATGAGGAGAGAGAGAGTTCAAGGAGAGAGAAAGTAAGAAGAGGGAGAAAGTGTGAGGAGACATAGAACTTGTGTAAGAGAGAAAGCATGATGAGAGGAAGAAATGAGAGAGAAGTGAGAGGAGAGAGAGAGTTCAAGGAGAGAGAAAGTGTGACGAGAGAGAAAGTAAGAAGAGATCTGTGAGAGGAGAGAGAAAGTGATGAGAGAAAGAAATAAGAGAGAAGTGAGAGGGGAGAGAGATCAAGGAGAGATAAATTATGAGGAGAGAGAAAGTAAGGAGAGAGAAGTGAGAGGAGAGAGAAAGTGATAAGAGAGAAAGTGGTGAGAGAGAAAGTTAGAAGAGGGAGAGAGTGTGAGGAGAGAAATTGATGAAAGGAGAGAAAGTGATGAGAGAGAAAGAAATGAGAGAGAAGTGAGAGGATAGAGAGTTCAAGGAGAGATAGTGTGAGGACAGAGAAAGTGACAAGAGAGAAAGTAAGGAGAGAGAAGTGAGAGGAGAGAGAAAGTGGTGAGAGAGAAAGTTAGAAGAGGGAGAGAATGTGAGGAGAGAGAAAGTGCACAAGGATCTAGAAAAAGTGATGAGAGATAAAGTGTGAGGAGAGCTCGAGAAAGTGTGAGGAGAGAGAAAGTGATGAGACAAAAAGTAAGGAGAGAGAAGTGAGAGGAGAGAGAAAGTGATGAGAAAGAAAGTAAGGAGAGAGAAGTGAGAGGAGAGAGAAAGTGATGAGAAAGAAAGTAAGGAGAGAGAAGTGAGAGGAGAGAGAAAATAAAAAGAGGGAGAGAGAGTGTGAGGAGGGAGAAAGTGTGATGAGAGAGAAAGAAAGGAGAGAGAAAGTATGAGGAGAGAGAGAGTGTGTGAGGAGAGAGAGATGATGAGAGAGAAAGTAAGGAAATAGAAGTGAGAGGAGAGGGAAAGTTCAAGAAGAGAGAGAAAGTAACAAGAGGGAGAGAGTGTGAGGAGATAAAGAACTTGTGTGAGAGAGAAAGTGTGAGGAGAGAAATTAAGAAGAGGGAGAGAGAGTGAGGGGAGAGAGAAAGTGATGAGAGAGTTCAAGAAAGGAGAGAGAAGTGATAGGAGAGAGAGAGATTTGAAATGAGAGATAAAGTGTGAGGAGAGAGTGTGTGAGAGAGTTCAAGGAGAGAGAAAGTGTGAGGAGAGCTCGAGAAAGTGTGAGGAGAGAGAAATTAATGAGAGAGAAGTGAGAGGAGAGAAAGTAAGAAGAGGGAGAGAGTGTGAGGAGAGAGAAAGTGTGAGGAGAGATAAATTGATGAGAGAGAAAGTAAGCAGAGAGAAGTGAGAGGAGAGAGAAAGATCATGAAGAGAGAGAAAGTAAGGAGAGGGAGAGAGTGTGAGGAGAGATAAATTGATGAGAGAGAAAGTAAGAAGAGGGAGAGAGTGTGAGGAGACAAAGAACTTATGTGTGAGAGAAAGAAATAAGAGATAAGTAAGAGAGGAGATAGAGAGTTCAAGGAGAGAGAAAGTGTGAGGAGAGAGAAAGTGAGAAGAGAGAAAGTCTAAGGAGAGAGAACGTGACTAGAGAGAGAAAGTCTGAGGAGAGAGAAAGTGATGAGAGAGATTTTTTCTAGATATTGAAGTTATTAATTTTTATTCATCTCTAAGTTTTAAATCATTTTTTCTTTTCTACATCTAATCCTATTGTTTGTTTTCTACATCTAGAATCATATTTTTGGTTTTCTACATTTAGAATCATATTTTTGATTTTCTAAATCTAATCATATTTTTTTGTTTTTATTGTTTATCTACCTAGCATTTTAAATAAACTACACATATAATAATTTTTTCCAATAATTACAATTTTAACAATATTTTATAACATTTAAACTAACATACAACATGTAAACATAAAATTAATTATTGTATACTAAAAATAAAAAAATACCCATAAAAAAACTAAATAAATTAATAAAACTAACTAAATATTAAAAAATACTAATAATTCATCAAAATAACTAAAAAATCATTAAAATAACTAAATATTCATTAGAAATACAAAGATGAACATACCTGGTACACTGAATGCTTGAAGGAGGTTGAATATGCTAATTTGGAATGATGGTGTAATTGCAAACATCACAAAATTCACTCCAACCACTGCTCCAAAATAGTCACCATGAAAATGACATTTGAAAGTGGTAAATCAGTTTAAAAATTGCCATGGTTAGGGTTTTTAAGGGCTTTGAAGGAAGCCCATGGCTTTGCTTGAAGCCCAAGAGGATCCATGGGTGGCAAGGGCTTCGAGTGAAGCCCTTGGCTTCCATCGAAGTCCTCTCCACCTGGCTTCAATCCAAGCCATGTGGTGGCTTTGATGGAAGCCAAGGCTTTGCTCGAAGCACCCAAAAAATGTTTTCCCCACTTTTCATTTGATCCATTCATGATGAAAAGTGGGAATGAGTTGCGTGGCCTTACCATTCAAAAATTTCAAGTACATCCTTTTCCAAGCCACTAGAGAGGAGATATCTTGCATTTAGATTTCTTTAAAGGAGCTTCAAGGAGATCATTTGCGAGCTTCACCATCTCTTCCATATTCATGACACAACCTTTCAAGATCTAGCTTCCTTCATGGATGATAATGGACCTTTCCATCAAGGAAAGTCTTCTACATTCATCCTTCTTCTACATCCACTTCCTCTTGATCCATTCAATTGGTAATTAAAGTGAGCTCACTATATTTGACTTGAGATATCCTAATTTTTTAAGGCTATTGATTTTGAAAGATAGAACATAGTGCAGATTTGGATAACCTTTTGATAGAAATTTGGAGATTCAAAAATTGTTTCGCCATTCCCAAGTAGGGATGCACTACATCCATTCTTGTTTCCTTAGGTCAACCATTTTTTAAAAGCCAACTTTGCTAAAGAGCTAAAAGATTTCTTTGCTTCAAAGATCTTGTTGTTTCAAGTTTGAGGCCTAAACTATTCACTATTAGGAACTAAGTAGAAATCATGAAATCAAATTCAATATTGACCTCACACTTTAAGGTAAGTACTTTATTAGGATTGCTTCATTTCAACACAGTTAGCTTTCATAGTTACAATCATAATTGCACTTCACATCTCTTGCTACATTAGGGTTTTAAGGGTCTTGCATTCTTTCTCTAATTCTATAATCATTAAATCTTCATTTGTGTTAGTGCTCCTTGATAATTTGGTTTACACTAATTTTCCTAGTTCTAATTACCTTAGAGTTGGAATTGAAAGAATCAATCTCCTTAACTTTTGTTTGAGGTATAGGGTTAATCCTAAAATGTAGAGTGGTTGAACCTTTTTTTATAAATGCTTCACATTTAACAATATATAACAAAGGTCTATGGGAACTACCCTTAGAAAGGTCAAGAGGCAGTGCCCCTAGTAGTGTCAAGAGGTGACAAACCTTGTGGGGGCTAAGAGCAAATTAGCACCTTGAAAACTACAAAAAACTCAATGGTGTGCACTATTTTCTTGATTCTTTCAGATGTATGATAAAATAATTCATATTTAACATTTGAAAGATGCCATAGATGGTGTGTACCTCTTGTATAGTATTTTTTTCATATGTTGTGCACCATAAATGGAACTCTCAACATGGTAAGCTAGGAATTGTTATCATTTTAAGATCCATCATGTGCAAGTGGATGCGTTGTCATCATACGTGATATACAGACTACCTCAGTGGATCCTTTGGTGTACCTCTAGTTGTACTGAGGAGTGTCAAGTGTCATGGCTTTGAGTGTTTGCATTCATTGTTTCTAGTGGCTTCTATTTTTTTTGGCCTTACTTTTGTATTCCTTTTCATTCTATAGGTTAAGGTTTCACTCTTTTTGGTTGGTTTTGCATGTGAGTTCTTAGGTTATCCTAGATATTGAGTCTTTTGGTGGATGACTTTCTTTAAGTCTTGGGATTGATTTATATATGGCCTTACCACATGAAAATGATCGCAAAGAGAGTTTGAAGGATGGTATAATGAAGGAAACAAATTCAATAATATTACCAACAATATGGTGTAGAAAACTCTATATTGAGCCATGGTTGTAGAAGCTTCGTTGCTAAGATCACTAGTCTCTACTAATTTCAATGGAACCTTTCAAAGGTGGGATTTGGAGCCAAGATGAGGAAGGGCCAATCCCAATGGAGATAGATGAGAAGGAAATGAACCTACAAGAGGTGAGGATCATGGTGATGACAGGAAAGGTGAGGTCTTGTTGCCTGCTATGTAGACCCTCACCCTTGAACTGAGTGATGACATAGTAAAAGCTATTAAATTTGAACAAGAAAGACTTAAGAATGTTGCTATTTTATCTGTGTGTTTTCATTTGAAGTTTCTTCCTACTCCTAAATTTCTAGATGATTGGTTTAATAATGTGTTGGGAAAGACATTAGGGATTTTGGTTAATTTTAGTAGAATGGTTCAATAAGGAATGTTTATTGTTTTTATGAAGAATCATGTGATGTAGGAGAAAGTGATAAAGAAAGGACTTTGGAATGTAGAAAAAAATTTGTTTAGGGATTTTCCTTGGGCACCCAAGATAAACCTTGCATATGTCTATTTGTCCGCTCTGTTCTGGGTTGAAATCTAGGGGATTCAACCTGAATTTTGGTCTTTCATTTCACACATGTTGAAACCATTGTGGATGGTCCTCCAAGATAAGGAGTAAAAAATTACCCTACTGCATTTCAATGCTAGGGATCTCACATGTCTCAACCCTGATATTGTGTTTCTTGATGAATTCTATTTGAAAGTCAAAAAAGATAGTTATTGTTGGAAAAATTTTGAAGCTTGGGGATGTGGGGGCTTATTTTCATTGCAAATCGAATGACCATAATCATAAATATTTCCCTTTACTAAAAAATATTCAAAATAATGTTAGCCCCCTCTAATAATAGTAACATCCAAAATGTTAATAATAATGTTGCAGAGAAGACTGATAGTGTTACCCCATCAAGGGTTCGTGTTTAAAAGAAGAATGATGTTCCTAATTCTAGGGAAGGTATGTCAGATGGCCTTCCAAGAAAGTTTGTCACTTTGACTAATCCTCTATATGAGGATGATTATGTTGATCTTCATGCTAGTCATGAAGAGGGAACATGTTCTCCCAACTCTTTTGTTTCCAAACCATAGTATATCCTTGTTAGTAGAGAGAAAGTCAATGTTGATAATGCTTCTATATTGAATGCTCAATAGTTAGCTATGAAAAAAATTAATAATAAGATGAACTCTAAGTTAAACAATGCATCATTAGAACCTAATAATGGCTTCTCTAGTTCCAAGCCTATTCAAATAGAGACCATGGAATTGAAGGATTGAACTATGACTTGTTGAGTGTATCATAGTTAAGAAGTGTAGGTTGCAAAGTTGAATTTGGAAACAAAACTACCAAGATGTATGACACTGATGGAAATTTGATAGGAAAAGGTGATCAAACTAGGAGTAATCTATTTTACCTAGATATGGAAGATGCAACATGTCTTGTTGTTAGACTTGATGTGTGGTTGTGGCATAAAAGGTTGTGCCATGTTAACTTTGATAATCTGATTAACATCAACAAGAAAAGGAAAGTCAGAGGGTTGCCCAAGTTGAAGAAACTTCGAAACACAATGTGCAAACAATGTCAACTAGGAAATATGACTAAGTCTAGTTTCAAAAGAAAAACATACACTTCCAATGAAGTACTAGAGTTAGTCCATACAGACTTATGTGGTCAGATAGAAGTAGAAAGCTACCTAGGAGATAGATACATAATGCTATTTGTAGATGACTACTCCAGGATGATGATTACTATGTTTTTAAAGCAAAAATATAATTCATTTCAAATGTTTAAGTGTTATTTGGCTAGATTTGAGAAGGAAATAGGAAAGAACCTAAAATGCCTAAGGTCAGACAGAGGAGGTGAGTTCACATCAAGAGAGTTTGAAACATTTTGCAATGAAAAAGGTATCAAAAGACAAACATCAACACCAAGAAGTCCACCACAGAATGACATTGCTGAAAGAAGGAACATGTTAGTGATTAACTATGCTAGAACCTTGATGATGGAGAAAAATGTTGCACTCAAGTATTGGAGAGCAGCTATAAGTACTGTAGTCTACACACTAAATAGAGTTCAAGTCAAGAAAAGTACAAATGCAACACCTTTTGAATTATGGTATGGTCATTCACCTAATGTTAAACATTTCAAAGTATTTGGTTGTAAATGCTCTATTCTAAAAGATACTAGAAATGGAAAGTTTGATGCAAAATGTGATGAAGGCATATTCCATGGATACTCCACTAGAAGTAAGGCATATAAGTGTTTGAATACTAACACTAACACAGTTGTGGAGAGTGCAAATGTAAATTTTGATGAGCATGTAGAAGTTTAGGTTGACGAGTCAAAGAAAATAGAGGATTATAGATCCTTTGTATACTTCTATGAAGGAGTGACAATTGAAGATAATGTTGCAAATCAAGTTGGGAATCAACAATAGACTTCAGTATCTACCGAGTCTCAACTAGTGAATGTCGAGTTGCATTCAAAAGCTGAGCTACAGAATGTAGGAAATGCTCATTCTGATTCTGAAAATAGTATGGAAGAAAGGAATGATGAAATGTTAGATGAAGAAGAACAAAATGACTTTGAAGTTGAAGGATCAAACATGGAAAGAAGGACTGAACCTAGACTGACCAAGTATGTAAGAAGACATCACCCTGTAGATCAAATCATTGGTGACAAGGACACAAGACCAATGACAAGGAATAGGCTTAGGAATGAATCATGTTTTCTAAGTAAGGTTGAACCCAAAATATTAAAAGATGCATTACAAGATAATGACTAGTATAAAGCCATGAAAGAAGAGATAGATCAGATTGAGAAAAACAAAACATGGTCTCTAGTTCCTAGACCAGCTAATAAGAATTTGATTGGTACCAAATGGGTGTTTAGAAAAAAACTTGATGATAATGGTGAGATAACAAGAAACAAAGCCAAATTAGTTTGCAAAGGCTATGTACAAGAAGAAGGACTGGATTATGGAGAGACATTTTCCCCTGTTGCAAGAATGGAAGGAGTAAGAACATTACTTGCATATGCTGCATATAAAGGTTTCAAAGTCTACCAGATGGATGTGAAGTTTGCTTTTCTGAATGGTATACTAGAAGAGGAAGTCTAAATAGAATAACTATAGGGATTTGTTGATGAGAAGATGAAGGATATGGTCTACAAGCTACACAAAGAACTTTATGGATTGAAGCAAGCACCTAGAGCATGGTATGAGAGGTTGCAAAAATATCTGGTGAAGATAGGATTTGAAAGAATAGATGACAATAGCAACTTGTACATCAAAGCTAAAGAAGGTAAATAAATTTTGATATCAGAAATCTTTGTTGATGATATAATATTTGGAGGAAAAGATGTTTTATGCAAACATTTTTCTGATCAAATGAAGCATGAATTTGAGATGTCAATGTTTGGAGAAATCAAATTGTTTTTTGGATTACAAGTATATCAATTGAAGTATGGAATATTTGTGACTCAATCCAAATACATCAAGGAAGTACTCAAAAAATTTGGGCTAGAAGACTCAAAACCAGTTAGCACACCAATGGCAACAGGCCATAAGCTATCCAAAAATGATGAGTCTGTTGAAGTAAATCAGACATTGTATAGGTCAATGATTAGCAAGCTGCAATATTCTATACATAGTAGACAAGAGATTGCATTAGTTGTTGGAATAGAAGCAAGATTTTTTGCAAATCCTAGAGAAAATCACTTAATGGCAGTGAAGAGAATATTGAGATACCTGAAAGGAATTGATGACTTTGGTTTATACTATAGGAGAAATGAGAAGTTTGAACTGAAAGCCTACACTAATGCAGATTAGGGAGGTAACATTGATGATAGAAAAAGCACCAGTGGAGAAGCACTTTTCTTAGGAAAGAGGTTGATTACATGGACAAGAAAAAAGAAAAGTTGCACCTCACAGTCCACTACTAAAGTTGAATATGTGGCAATTTCTATAAACTGCACCAATATTGTATGGATCAAACATTTGTTGCAAGTTATGAAGAAAGAAGTAATTGAACCTGTGACACTTTATTGTGATAATACATGTCCTATTAACATATCAAAGAATCTAGTAATGCATGCTAAAACCAAGCATATTGCAATCAAGTATCACTATGTAAGAGAGCTGGTGGAAGACAAACAAGTAAAGATGGAATATGTTAGCTCAAAGGAATAGATTATTGATATCTTCACAAAAGCACTACCTAAATATGATTTTAGTATCTTAGAGGTAAGTTAGGGGTGATACCCCTAGCTAAGGCTAGTTGAAGCAACGAGCAAGTATGTCATGCATCAAATAAGTTGAATGATGAAGATTTTATACATTGATGCAGAAGATGTTTAGTTTGGGATCCATGCTTGAAGTAGTAGAAACGCTAAAATTTCAAATCAGTCAAAGCAAGGTGGCAGAGGGAGACATTAGATAAATATGTAAAAGCTACATCTACATATTAAAGATGCTAATATGTCTTTGGAATTGTTTTCAAAGAGGGAGAAGTAAGCAACTGATCAACAACTATTGAAGATAAAGGATCATAAAAGAGGGAGGAGACAACTAACAAACAATATGAGGAAGAAGATGTTTAAGGTTGATCAAAACAATAGAAGATGAGCAATACAGAGGGAAAAAGAACAAGGAACAAGGATACAACAACAAATAGAGAATTTGAAATGAAGCAATCAGAATATTAAAAGGAGATGTAATGTTTTTGGCATTTGACTTACTAATTCTAACCTAGTAAGCTTGTGGTTGAATAGTTTAGTTTGATGGTTGATCAGTTTGGTTTGCCATCAATGCCAAAGAGGGAGATTGTTGGAAATTTGATTGAAAAAGCTCATTTTTTTTTAAGATCAAAGAGGGAGATTGTTGTAAAAGAATGTTGTCAATTATTGTTTTGTCATTGATGTCAGACTTGCTATTTGTAGAGATGATATTTGCTTATAAGATCCAAGTACTATCACTTAGTTGATTGATGAAGAGGATTTGATCAACAAGATGTAAAAGGAACACCTAAGGAAAAGGTTGAGTTATGATGTTATAATGAAGTGCAAGGATCAGTTAAGACAATGATTAAGTCATGTATTGATGGCATACTCAAAGACACAAAGGATGGTCACACTAAGAAACATTGAAGGAAGACGTTGTAACAAGGTTGATTGAAAGCTTAAACTAAGATCTTTAGTGGGTGCCAAGAAAGTTAGTTGAAGCCGAGAAAATTCTTAGTAGGAGCAGAGTAACACAATTTTCTAGTGTGTGCCAAGTGAAGATTAGGTACTGAGCATAAAAAAAATTCCAGTTGGTGCTGAGTGATCTTCAGGTGCCGAGCATCAAGAAAAATACAGTTGAAGTCGAACAATACAGTATGTGTTGAGCACCAGCATTTTAATAGTGTCAAGCTACTACATTGTTTCAAAAGATGAAGATTTTCCAAAGCTAAGCTGACATAGTGGTTACATTGAATTTTGTGAATGAGTTGGAAGATAAGGATGATGAGTTGTTGGCACAGAATCCTATGTAAATTATTTTTCAGCAAATTCTAATGGATTATTCAAGAAGTTTCTAGAGGAAATAGAATATGGGTTAGATGCAATGAACCCTACCTAATCCATGTGAATTGGAAATTAAAGAATGGAAGAATCGAGTGGGAAAAGATACTCCAAGACTTCTATTTAAGAAGTCATAGACCAAGAAGCAAAGAGTTGTTGACACTGTTGCTGTAGAAGAGCCAAATATGCAAAGTGGTTAGAAGGGTGTCAAGGAGGAAACATCTAGAATAAGGAAGAGCATAGAGGCTCTACTTCTACGAGTGGTCATAAAGAGATGATTGCATTGGTACATTGAGTATGGAGACTCAAGGTGACAAAGCTTTAAAGGAGGGAAAGTTGTCAAGAGTTGCAGAAATTGAAGGCCAGGCAAGGGTATGAGCTGAGAAGTGATCTGAGATCTGCAAGATAAGTTGTATGTTATAGTCAGGTCAAAAAATTTTGATACTCTCTAGCAATTGTATTAGATTTGAAAATCCTAAAGACTTAGGTTGGCCTAATAGCCATTTGTAAATCCTTTAACAGGGTGGCATTCCAAGTGAATGTTCTAAAGTCCTTTAACTAGGCCCACTTCTAACAAGGTGGTGAAATCCTCTAACAAGGTCACATTTAACAATGTGTTGTAAGCCTTTAACAGGGTAGACCTTTCACAGGGCATCACTTTAGAAGGGTGAAAATTGAGTAGCATGTTACTAGTGGTTTTTCCCAAATTGGGTTTCCACGTAAATCATTGTGTCATGTGTTGATTTCTTATGTGTTACAATTGCATGTTGATTTATAGTAACTTGATGATTAGATAAGTTGAATGAATGGTTGAATTGGTTGACTACACTTAGTGAAAAGTTTGAATAGGACATTTGGACCTTGAATAACTAAAACTTGTTGAGTGTATCACAGTTAGGTAGGTTGCAAAGTTGAATTGGGAAACAAAACTACCAAGATCTATGATACTAATGGAAATCTGATAGGAAAAGATGAACAAAATAGGAGTAATCTATTTTACCTAGATATGGAAGATGCAACATATCTTGTTGTTAGCCTTGATGATGTGTGGTTGTGGCATAGAAGGCTATGTCATGTTAACTTTGATAATCTGATTAGCATCAGAGGGAAAAGGAAACTCAGAGGGTTGCCCAAGTTGAAGAAACCTGAAAACACAGTGTGCAAACAATGTCAACTAGGAAAGATGACTAAGTCTAGTTTCAAAAGAAAAAAATACGCTTCGAATGAAGTACTAGAGTTAGTCCATATAGACTTATGTGGTCCAATAGAAGTACAAAGCTACCTAGGAGACAGATACATAATGCTATTTGTAGATGACTACTCTAGGATGACAGAATGTAGGAAATGCTCATTCTGATTCTGAAAATAGTATGCAAGAAAGGAATGATGAAATGGTAGATGAAGAAGAATGAAATGACTTTGAAGTTGAAGGATCAAACATGGAAAGAAGGATTGAACCCAGATTGGCCAAGTATGTAAGAAGACATCACCCTGTAGATCAAATCATTGGTGACAAGGATGCAAGACCAATGAAAAGCAATAGGTTCAGGAATGAATCATGTTTGCTAAGTAAGGTTGAACCCAAAATAGTAAAAGATGCACTACAAGATGATGAATGGTATAAAGCCATGAAAGAAGAGATAGATTATATTGAGAAAAACAAAACATGGTCTCTAGTTCCTAGACCAGCTAATAAGAATGTGATTGGTACCAAATGAGTGTTTAGAAACAAACTTGATGAGAATGGTGAGATAACAAGAAACAAAGCCAAATTAGTTTGCAAAGGCTATGCACAAGAAGATGGAATGAATTATGGAGAGACATTTTCCCCTGTTGCAAGAATGGAAGGAGTAAGAACATTACTTGTATATGCTATATATAAAGGTTTCAAAGTCTACCAGATGGATGTGAAGTCTGCTTTTCTGAATGGTATACTGGAAGAGGAAGTCTGCATAGAACAACCGGAGGGATTTGTTGATGAGAAGAAAAAGGATATGGCCTGCAAGCTACACAAAGCACTTTATGGATTGAAGCAAGCACCTAGAGCATGGTATAAGAGGTTGCAAAAATATCTTGTGAAGATAGGATTTGAAAGAATAGATGAGAACAACAACTTGTACATCAAAGTTGAAGAAGATAAAGAAATTTTGATATTAGAAATCTTTGTTGATGATATAATATTTGGAGGAAAAGATATTTTATGAAAACATTTTTCTAATCAAACGAAGCATGAATTTGAGAAGTCAATGTTTGGAGAAATCAAATTCTTTGTTGGATTACAAGTACATCAGTTGAAGCATGACATATTTGTGACTCAATCCAAATACATTAAGGAAGTACTCAAAACATTTGGGCTAGAAGACTCAAAGCCAATCAACACACCAATGGCAACAGGCCATAAGCTATCCAAAAATGATGAGTCTGCTGGAGTAAATCAAACATTGTATAGGTCAATGATTGGCAAGCTACAATATGTTGTACATAGTAGACTAGACATTGCATTAGTTGTTGGAATAGTAGCAAGATTTTCTATAAATCCTAGAGAAAATTACTTAATGGAAGTGAAGAGAATATTGAGATACTTGAAAGGAACTGATGACTTTGGTTTATACTACAAGAGAAATAAGAAGTTTGAACTGAAAGCCCACACTGATGTAGATTGAGGAGGTAACATTGATGATAGAAAAAGCACCAGTGGAGGAACACTCTTCTTAGGAAAGAGGTTGATTACATGGACAAGAAAAAAGAAAAGCTACACCTCACAATCCACTGTTGAAGCTAAATATGTGGCAGTTGCTATAAACTGCACCAATATTGTATGGATGAAACATTTGCTACAAGGTATGAAGGAAGAAGTAATTGAACCTGTGACACATTATTGTATGGATCAAAGATGCTTTTGAGTATCTTAGAGGTAAGTTAGGGGTGATACCCCTAGCTAAGGCTACTTGAAGCAACAAGTAAGTATGCCCTAAATCAAATAAGTTGAATGATGAAGATTTTATACATTGATGCAAAGGATGTTTACTTTGGGATCCATGCCTAAAGTAGTAGAAATGCTAAAATTTTAAATCAGTCACAAGTAAGGTGATAGAGGGAGACATTCGATAAACATTTAAAAGCTACATCTACATATTAAAGATGCTAATATGTCTTTGGGATTATTGTCAAAGAGGGAGAAGTAAGCAATTGATCAACAACTGTTGAAGATAAAGTATTAGAAAAGAGGGAGAAGTAGACAACTAGCAAACAATATGAGGAAGAAGATGTTTAAGGTTGATCAGAACATTAGGAGTTGAGTGATACAGAGGGAAAAAGAACAAGGATCAAGGATACAACAACAAAGAGGGAGAAGCTGAAATCAAAAGAGGGAGAAACTGAAATGAAGCAATCAAAATAGTAAAAAAAGATGTACCATTTTTGGCATTTGACTTACTAATTCTAACCTAGTAAGCTTGTTGTTGAATAGTTTGGTCTGATGGTTAATCAGTTTGGTTTGCCATCAATGCCAAAGATGGAGATTGTTGGAAATCTAATTGAAAAAGCTCATTGTTGTTGAAGATCAAAGAGGGAGATTGTTGTAAAAGAATATTTTCAATCATTGTTTTGTCATTGATGTCAAACCTACTATTTGTAGGGATGATATTTGCTTATAAGATCCAAGTGCTATCACTTAGTTGATTGATAAAGAGGATTTGATCAACAAGATGTAACAAGAACACCTAAGGGAAAGGTTGAGTTATGATGTTGTAATGAAGTGCAAGGATTAATTAAGACAATGGTTAAGTAATTTATTGATAACATAATCAAAGATACAAAGGGTGGTCACACTTAGAAACATTGGAGGAAGGAGTTGTAACAAGGTTGATTGTGAAGCTTAAACTAAGATCTTTAGTAGGTGTTGAGAAAGTTAGTTGAAGCCAAGAAAATTCTTAGTAGGAGCTGAGTAACAAAATGTTCTAGTGTGTGCCAAGTGAAGATCAGGTGCCGAGCATCAAAAAATTTCCAGTTGGTGCTGAGTGACTTTCAAGTGCTGAGCATCAAGAAAAACAATGTTGAAGCCGAGTAACATAGTATGTGCTGAGCACCAATATTTCAATAGTATCGAGCTGCTACATTATTTCAAAAGATGAAGATTCGCCAAATCTAAGCTGACATAGTGGTTACATTGAATTTTGTGAATGAGTTAGAAGATAAGGATGATGAGTTGTTGGCACAAAATCCTATGTAAATTATTTTTGAGCGAATTCTAATGGATTATTCAAGAAGTTTCTAGAGGAAACAGAATATGGGTTAGATGCAATGAACCCTACCTAATCCATGCGAATTAGAAATTAAAGAATGGAAGAATCAAGCAGAAAAAGATACTCCAAGACTTCTATTTAAGAAGTCATAGACCAAGAAGCAAAGAGCTACTGATATTGTTGCTACAGAAGAGCCAAATCTGCAAAGTGGTTAGAAGGGTGTCAAGGAGAAGACATCTAGAAGAAGGAAGAGCATAGAGGCTCTACTTCTATGAGTGGTCATGAAGAGATGATTGCACTGGTACATTGAGTATGGAGACTCAAGGTGACAAAGCTTGAAAGGAGGGCAAGCTGTCAAGAGTTGCAAAAATTGAAGGCCAGGCAAGGGTATGAGCTGAGAAGTGATTTGAGATTTGCAAGATAAGTTGTATGTTGTAGTCAGGTCAAGATTTTCTAATACTCTCTAGCAATTGTATTAGATTTGAAAATCCTATGGACTTAGGTTGGCCTAACAGCCATTTGTAAATCCTTTAACAGGGTGGTATTCCAAGTGAATGTTCTAAAGTCCTTTAACCAAGACCACTTCTAACTGGGTGGTTAAATCCTCTAACAAGGGCACATTTAACAATGTGTTGTAAGCCTTTAACAGGGTAGGCCTTTCACAGGGCATCACATTAGAAGGGTGAAAATTGAGTAGCATGTTACTGGTGGTTTTTCCCAAATTGGGTTTCCACATAAATCATTGTGTCATGTGTTGATTTCTTATGTGTTATACTTGCATGTTGATTTAGAGTAACTTGCTGATTAGATAAGTTGAATGAATGGTTGAATTGGTTCACTACACTTAGTGAAAAGTTTGAATAGGACATTTGGACCTTGAATAATTGATTCAACCCCCCCCACCCACCCCTCAGTTATTCTAAAGAAATTCTAACAACCCTGTGACATGTATAGTGGATGATTGTGCATTTTTAATTAATGTCAAGTGGCATTCAAAACAAATGTATATTATTTAAATGGATTGAACTTGTAGTTATTCTTTCATGTGGATTTGTTATTTATTTTACTTCTAGTATAATTATTTAAAAATTAAATGTGACTCAACATCTTGGGATCCTTAAGGAATGTAATCTCTTATGTTTTCATATGTATTATTATATGTTATTGCTTACTTAGTAAAACTTTAGGTTAGTTCTTTGGATCCCTTGGCCAGGCATTACATAATGTACTCCCTTACCTTAAAATGATATCTTTTTTAATAAAACTACACACTAACCGTAAATATAGTATTATTAATCTTGATGTAAAATCTCACTCTCACCATAATTCTAAGCCTAACCCTAACACTGATTAAAATTTTAACCAAATTATATAATTCAAATTGATAAACTTAATTCTAAGCCTAACCCAATCCTAAATGTTAAACCCTAATTCTAATTTTAACTTCAAATCTTAAACCTAACACTTGATCCCTAGCCAAGTAACCATAATAGTAGGTCCATAATGGAAAGTAATCTTAATCCTAGGTTTGAAAACTTTATTTAATGATTTTAAATTGGGTTGACAAAATATTAAAATCTTAAATGATAAACTATAAAATAGTACTTCAAGAAAAACTTATTTTGTACACTTATAATCTAATTATATTTATTTTTAAATATTTCTCTTGATAATGATATTTAAATATGATTTATATTCTTTTAATTTCTCCAAACAATATGTAGGACTTAACTTTTCACCATAATTTGTGTAGATAATACATTTCAATCGATATGAATTTTATCTTTAGATGTGTTTTTTATTCTTTTAGTGTGAGGTTTGTTCACATGGGACATAGCTAGAGTGTCATAAATTTGGAAAATAATCCAATATTCCATAAGAAAGAAAAACACATGGACATCCAATAATATCTTCCAACTAAGATCTTGTTATCACCCTAACTATTACTATGATATTTAAACAAAACATAATTTTGATCTAGTAATCAAACATGAAGTTGCCTATAAGTAAACACCACTTTTTGATACACATTCTTGGTATTGTCCAAAATTTGCTCCTTAGGAAATGCAATGAGTGAAGCTCAATATAAATTTAAAATGCTCCTTAACTCTTCATTTGATTGAATATTTGAGCTAATCATTAATAAACACAATCCTAAATGTTAAACCCTAATTCTAGTTTTAACTTCAAATCTTAAACCTAACACTTGATCCCTAGCCAGGTAACCATAATAGTAGGTCCATAATGGAAAGTAATCTTAATCCTAGGTTTGAAAACTTTATTTAATCAGTTTAAATTGGGTTGATGAAATATTAAAATCTTAAATGATAAACTATAAAATAGTACTTCAAAAAAAACTTATTTTGTACACTTATAATCTAATTATATTTATTTTTAAATATTTCTCTTGATAATGATATTTAAATATGATTTATATTCTTTTAATTTCTCCACACAATATGTAGGACTTAACTTTTCACCATAATTTGTGTAGATAATACATTTCAATCGATATGGATTTTATCTTTAGATGTGTGTTTGATTCTTTTAGTGTGAGGTTTGTTCACATTGGACATAGCTAGAGTGTCATAAATTTGGAAAATAATCCAATCTTCCATAAGAAAGAAAAACACATGGACATCCAATAATATCTTCCAACTAAGATCTTGTTATCACCCTAACTATTACTATGATATTTACACAAAACATAATTGTGATCTAGTAATCAAACATGAAGTTGCCTATAAGTAAACACCACTTTTTGATACACATTATTGGTATTGTCCAAAATTTTCTCCTTAGGAAATGCAATGAGTGAAGCTCAATATAAATTTAAAATGCTCCTTAACTCCTCATTTGATTGAATATTTGAGCATACAAATTTCCCATCAATATCTTTGAACTATGACAACATATCTGATATGACATCAAGTTAGATACAACTCCATCATTTGTTAATATAAATTGTAATATAGTTAATATTGATATTTGGTACTTTGAGATTTCAACTATAATAATTAATAAAATTGGAAGGAAAATTATACTTTATATATAATTATAGAAATCTTTCAATTTGAAAATACAATTTTTTTTTACAATTTTACATTTATAATTTAATTATATGAGTGCCTACTCTATTTTTAAAGTATATTATACCAAACATTTGAAACCAAATTTGATGATTTAAAAATAAATTATTCATTTATTCTACGAATTGATGTGAACATTCTAGTAATAGGAAGTAAAGGTACACCTATTGGACGAGAAAAATATTGGTAGATACATGATCTTAGCCTTTTATAATTAAGTCCAAAATAATTCATAAATTATAAAAGGCCATTAAGTCACTAGATAAAACCCAACATAAAAAATTGTTTTATGATTCAACAAATTTGTGAATATCACCTAAAGAGACACCATATCTGTGGAGATGAAGAATTCAAAAACCCAAGGCTATGGTGTTTAGATTTGTGCAAGGATTTTCTCTACCACACCCAATACCATTGATATCATTCCTTGATACTTACTATTCAAACCACATGTTACAAATATTAGGAATGGAGTAAAAGAAGTCTTAATTTAGCTACCTTTTAGCAACAATTTGCAATGCTCTTGACCTTTTGATAATTAAACTCTATTGTTTATTTTTTGACATACATCTTAAATGGAATTTTTAACAAAATTGTTAACAATAATTCTTGTAAAAAAATAGAGAAAAAAATTAGAGAAAAAATAAAAGAAAATAGTTTTTGGCGCCACGTGTCATTTTTATTATTCATTTCTAGCCTCCATACCTCCCCTTTTCTTGGATGGAGGACTTTATGACACGTAGAAGTGTACCTATCAAATATGGGAGCATGAGCCACAAGCAAATCCTTTTCAACTAAGAGCTTGATAGAGGGGTGTTCCCTTTGTTCACCAATCATCTTTGAACCCATCGACAACCCCTCTTTCCATCATTAGGAAGAGAGAGTGCAAGAATAGAAAAAGAAGAAAGGAGTGATGCTAAAAACACAAAATCAAATCCAAAAATATACTCACATTTACTAATAAATTGTGGAAATCTGATAATATTAATATTTTATATTCAATCCTATTTATATTTTCAATCCTAATTGTTTTAATATTGATCCTTAATCGTACAAATTTTCTAAGGCATAATCATAAACACATTTATATAAGATATTTTTAGAATTCACATTTAAGTTGATTTATTAATATAGTTTTTTGGAGTATTATTTTATGATAGGCCTAAATTTGGTATAATGTTCAATTAGCCTCAACATTAAAGTTTTCTTGAATGTTTAACTTTATTTATTTAATTGATATGGTTTTAAAGATCTGTGAATTTATATTTAATTGATATTTTAGATTTATTTTATTAAATAGTAATTTTGTGATTTTTTATGCTATTTAGACATATGTATGCAGATTATATTTGATGGACCCACCCCCACCCCCACCACCTCCCCCACCCCTACCTCTACCCCCTCCATCTCCACCTCCACCTCCACCTCAACCCCCACCTCCATGACCATCTAATCCTCCTCAAGCACCTACCATGGAGGATTTGTGGGAGCGCATGAGGCGTAATCTTAGTGACCTCATGCAAGATATTGAGAGTATCAAGTGCAAGGTCCACCCCCTTCCTCACCTACTATGCCTTTTGGATAGCATGCAAGGAATCATTCACTCTATATAGCATTTGGATTTTGATATTGATAGCTTTAGATTATGGAGGAAAAACATGCGTGTCTTTTGTTCTAATGGCCTATTGTATAGAGAGGTCCATAATCTCAAAATAGTTAAATGACATTTTAAAATATATTTTGTAAACCCTAAGATGGGTGAGGAGATTAAAAAGAAGAAGCCTCACATTTCTATTAGATGGTGCATGCATCCACGTATATCTACACACTTTTGGGATCAATGGTGGAAGGTATTTGACCATCCACCACATGCTAATCATGAGGCACCCATGTACTTCCTTAGGAAACTATGGGCTGAGTTTGAATCTAGTTTGAAACCCAATTATTTTGATATTAGATCATTTCAGGGGGTTGGTGGAGGGATGCCTTAGGATAGGCATGGGGAAAATCTGAGCAATAGAATGAGAAATTGCATATGGCCTCGACCTCTTGTACCTCTTCTCACATCAGTTGTCCCAATGCCACACCTTTATCGAGCAGTGTCATTTGCTCTTACCTTATTGAGTGCCCTTTTAGGCAATTTAGTAGAGTAGTGGATGTAGGTGAGAGATATTCATCCACTTGGACACATTTGTACTAGTTGTGGAGATATATGTAGAGGCCCCCAGAGTGATGTTGATGTGGCACATGATGACCATTATGATTTTGATGATGATGCATACGCTGCCCATGGTTATGGTAGTGATGATATTGATGTTTCATCATTTTTTGACCTCATGTAGGGAGAGCCCAGAGATAGTCAAGAACAACAGGTAAAATTTTAATTAAAATTTAAATATAAAGTACATAATTATTTACTTTCTACATACATGTGTAATTGTATTAATCATATTAAAGTATGTTGATTTTGAAATAATAGAGGATGGATGATACTGTTCCTCCTAGGAGGTAGTATAGTCTTTTTTCAAGACCTATAGACGTTGCCATCCCTCATACAATATGCACTCTGAATTACAATATAAAAATGTACATTCAAACTCAAATTTAATAACATGTGCTCATATGTTCTTTTTGTTTGATTTTGTAGGGATTGTCGGCTGCTACATAGTTTGATGTCAGTACAGGTCTTGATCCATTGACCACTGAGGTACATTCTCAAATATCTACAGTATGGAATTTTAATTGAAAAAAATAATTTGTACTATTTTTATGTATATACATTTTTATTAACTTATTATCTTCAACTTTGATTCATGTGTATAATTTTATGCATTTTGATTTTACGAATAGGAGATGGATCATACTTATCCATATAGGCCTCGATATAGTTTATTTTTGACTCCATCTTTTGACCATGTGAGACATGTCGATGATCATCATGCTAGAATATCTTTAGACATATCTGTGACATTGGCTACTATTCAGGTATGATATATATACATGTTTTTATAGTGTATAAAAAATGTAGTGTACAAATTATGTTATTTTTAGTTTACGTACTTTGTAATTCATATATATATAATTTTGACTCAACGTTTATGTATCCATAATTCTAGAACTATGTCATCATGAGTGTTGTTGAGAGTATGGGACTAAGCCAAATGGAGGTACCCACATCATCCTTTAAAGTTAGTATTGTGATTTATGTACATACATAGTTCACTATGCTCTTTATCAAATTTTAAAAATTATGTATTGTAAATTACAGGACCTCACCATTACCGCATTTGGTAGCTTTCACAGTGTACCTACTCCTATTACAAAGGGACACCCATCTCATGTGGTATTATTTTTATTATGTAGTGAATATTTAATTTATTTGCAAGCTAGATTTTGAAACCCATTTCAATTAAGCATGTACATGATGAGACACCTAATGTTACACAGGATGATCCATCTACCTCACGGGGTGTCCCACATGATGAGACAACTCATGTTACACATGATGATCCATCTAAGTCCTCTTTGCATGGACTAAAGAGGACTACAAATCAAATAGATTAGGTCTTTTTGGCACCTTTAGAATGTGTTTTTATGACAAATGTTGTTTATTTTGATACTCTTTGTATTACGATAGTTAACTGTATAATATGTATTTTTTGACTTCATAGATCATGTTATGACATGTTAGACCATGTACTATTTGTTTATGAATTCTTATCATGCTAGTGTATGTAGTATATATTATTATGTTAGTATTCAAATTGTTTTCTTTATTGCAACATATTTTATTCATGTTATGACACATTTGGTACATGAACAATAATTTGAACTATTTATATACAAACATTAATTTAAACATGTTTGAATGTAAAAGTAATGGAAAAAATAGGAGGTCATTACTTGAATTGACAATTAATTTATAATATCAAGTGCACACTTTTAAGTTTCAAATAGAAGTAAACTCCTATTTTTAAATGTTTACAACATGTTACACAATATATGTAAGACAATGTCAATGACATATTTATAGAAGTGAACTCAAAATATAAAACTAGTTCAACACATTTCTTCAAATGAGGTCTTGTAAAATAAAATTGTAAAACAAAAACACATGTTAATAAACACATAAATTAATATGAGCTATCTAAACTATGTAAATACGTGTAATTTGTATGTACTCACTATGTGTAATTGCACAAGATGTTGATGTTTGATCCACCTTAACATTTAAATTTGCATAAATTGTAATTGAGACCTAAATAAGAGGTATATATAAGTTCTCTAATTTTCTATTGACAACACATACATACATGTAATTAAATTATATAAGTACTATTGGTGTAAATAGGTATTTACTATTTACACTTTACTGAAGTTTACTTAGGTTAATGCATTATTTAAATATTTTGTATTATTTTATTATTTATTTAGGTGAGACACTTAGGAGTTTGTGTACTCTCACAGAAGTACACAACTCTAATTAAGCACATGGTGTATAATGTTAGAAATGTTTTAGAATAACTAAGAGGGGGGTGGGGTGAATCAGTTATTCAAGGTCCAACATGTCCAATTCAAGCTTTTTCACTAAGTGTAGTGAGACCATTTAACCATTCATTCATCCAAGAATTAACATTCATATTCAGCAAGTTATTGTAAATCAACATGCAAGCATAACACATAAAATATCAACACATAACATAGTGATTTATGTGGAAACCCAATTTGGGAAAAACCACTAGTAACGTGCTACTCAATTCTCACTCTTCTAAAGTGATGCTCTGTAAAAGGCATACCCTATTGAGGGCTTACAACACACTATTAAATGTGACCTTGTTAGAGGATTTAACCACCCTGTTAGAAGTGAGCCTTGTTAGAGGACTTAAGAAAATTCACTTGGAATGCCACCCTGTTAAATGATTTACAAATAGTTGTTAGGCTAACCTAAGTCCATAGGATTTTCCTTCTATCCAAACTAATACAATTACTAGAGAGTATCACTTAGGGATTTTGACTTGATTACATCATACAACTTAACTTGCAGATCTCAAATCACTTCTCAACTCATACCATTGCCTGGCCCTCAATCTCTGCAACTCTTGATAGTTTGCCCTCCTTTCAAGCTTAGTCTCCTTGAGTCTCCATGCTCAATGTACTAGTGCAATCATGTCTTCTTGACCACTTGTAGAAGCAGAAGCAGAGCCTCTGTGCTCTTCCTTCTCCTATATGTCTTCTCCTTGACACCCTTCTAACCACTTCGCAATTTGGCTCTTTTGCAGCAACAACATCAACAACAACATCAACAACATTTGCTTCTTGGTTTGTGACTCCTTAAATAGAAGTCTTGGAGTTCCTTTTCCCACTTGATTCTTCCATTCTTTAATTTCAATTTGTATGGATTAGGTAGGATTCATTCTATCTAACCATATTTTGTTTCCTCTAGAAACTTCTTGAATAATCTTTTTTTGAATTCATCCAAAAATAGTTTTCATAGAATTCTGTGCCACCAACTCATCGTCCTTATCCTCCAACTAGTTCACAAAATTCAAGGTAACCACTAAGTTAGCTCAGATTTGGCGAATCTTCATTATTTAAAATAATGCAGCAATTCGACACTATTGAAATACTGATGCTCAACACATACTATGTTACTCTACATCAACTATGTTTTTTCCTAGTGCTCGGCACCTGAAGATCACTCAGCACCAACTAAGATTTCCTGTTACTCAACTCCAACTAAGAATTTTCTCAACTTCAACTAGCTTTCTTGGCACCCACTAATGAACTTAGTTTAAGCTTTGCAATCAACCTTTTTACAACTTATTCCTCCAATATTTCTAAATGTGACCAACCTCTATATTTTTGAGTATGTTATCAATACATTATTTAACCATTGTCTTAACTGATCCTTGCACTTCATTACAACATCACAACTCAAAATTTCCCTTAGGTGCTCTTGTTACATCCTATTGATCAAATACTCTTCATCAATCAACTAAGTGATAGTACTTGGATCTTATAAGCAAATGTCATTCCTACAAATAGTAGGTTTGACATCAATGATAAAATAATGATTGAAAACATTCTTTTAAAAACAAACTTCCTTCTTTGCAAAAATCTCCCTCTTTGATCTTCAACAATTATCTTTTCAATCATATTTTCAACAATCTCCCTCTTTAGCATTGATGGAAAACAAAACTAGTCAACCATCAGAGTAAACTATTTAACCATATGCTAACTAGGTTAGAACAGTAAGTCAAATGCCAAAAAGTAATTTTATTACCATCACCATCAGTTTTCACATCTCCCTCTACTATTTTGATTGCTTCATTTCTACTTCTCCCTCTTAGTTGTTGTATCCTTGTTCTTTGTTTCTCTCCCTCTGTATTGCTCATCTTCTGTTGTTCTGATCAATTGTTGATCATTTCTATCTACTTTTCCCTCTATCTTCAATTGATCATTTTCTTCATTTTCTTGACACTTATCCCTCATATTTTTGTTCACATGTTGTTGATAAGTTTCTCACAACTTCTCCCTCTTTGACAACAATGCCAAAGACATATTAGCATCTTAATATGCAAGTGCAGCTTTTACAAGTTCATTCAATTTCTCCCTCTATCACCTTTCTTGTGACTAATTTTTAACTTCAACACTTTAATTACTTTAGGCATGAATCCTAAAGTAAACATCCTCTACATCAATGTGTAAAATCTTCAACAATCAGCTCATTTGATGTAGGGCAATCTTGCTTGTTCTTAGGTAGCCTTGGTTAGAGGTATCACCCCTAACTTACCTCTAAGATACTCGAAAGCATCTTTAGGTAGTGCTTTTGTGAAGATGTCAGCAATCTTTTCCTTTGAGCTAACATATTCCATCTTCACTTGTTTATCTTCCACCAATTCTCTTACATAGTGATACTTGATTGCAATATGCTTGGTTTTAGCATGCATTATAGGATTCTTTGATATGTTGATAGAATTTGTATTATCACAATAAAGTATCATAGGCTCATTTACTTCTTCCTTCATGCCTTGCAAAAAATATTTGATCCATACAATATTGGTGCAATTTATAGTTGTTGCAACATATTCAGCTTCAACAGTGGATTGTGAGGTACAACTTTTGTTTTTTCTGGTCCATGTAATCAATCTTTTTCCCAAGAAAAGTGCTCCTCCGCTAGTGCTTTTTCTTTCATCAATGTTACCTCCCAAATCTGCATCACTGTAGGCTCTTAGTTCAAACTTTTCACTTTTCTTGTAATACAAACCATAGTCATCAGTTCCTTTTAGATACCTTAGTATTCTCTTCACTACCATTAAATGATTTTCTCTTGGATTTGCATAAAATCTTGCCACTATTCCAATAGCTAATGCAATTTCTAGCAGGGGTGATCCCACAATAATGGGTTCCACTTTTTGGCCAATTTTGACACTAAAATCAATACTTTTGCAACAAACCTCACGTTCGAGTGACTATATCTCTAAAACTATAAATAATTTCAAGATGACATAAACAAGTAATTTTTAGTACTCTGTTCCTACTTTGTAACCATATTTTTTAATCTAAAAAAAAACTATTTATGTCAATTATTTCATCTCCTCTGAAAAGTGGTACATAATAAAATTCAATATTTTTAAAGAGTGACAATCTGTTTGACACACATAACTTTTTTTATAGAAATGATAATGAAGTAATTCTTTCAGCGTTAGATTTGTAACATCAATATCCAGAGGATGCATTTGGTTTAATTCATTTTGGTTGAATATTGTATAGTTTATGAAGTTTTTAAGTTACACCAATCGTAATTTAGACATACATTTGTTTTGACACAGATAATTTTATGTCAATTTATCATAAACCTATATATATATTTTGAATAGAAAGCTATTTCCTACATATTTTTCAAAAAAAAATTGACCTAATTTACCAATTTTCCCGAAGTGTCGAAGTCAGTTGATGTTCAATCGGTAATGAACCTATGATGAGTTAAACTCATATTTGAATGTATTAATGATTAAAATATGTATTACAATTATAATCATTGGAAAGCTTGCTCCGAGTAGCACATTTTTATTTTACAATAGGAGATCATTGTTCTGCAATTATGGGTGTAAAAAGAGAAAAAAGAAAAAAGAAAAAGGGGGCATAATTTTCTTAGTTTTGGGTGTTTGCAGTGAACATTACATTCGCTGTGAACATATTTTATATATTCGATGCAAACATATGTTCGCACTGAACATACATGTTATAAATTTTTGGCCACCAAAAATTTAAGCAGATATGCTTTTGCAAACATTTATATTTTATTATGTTTGTGCGTACATAAAAAAATAAAAAAACTTGACATTAGCTTTTGACAAGTAGTTTAAAAGTAGTGATAGCGACAAGCAAATCCATACAGCAAATTTTTTATATGATTATTGCGCAAAATTTATCTTGAGGCAAGGGGTAATTTTTTTTTTTTTGATTTTATAATGGGAAACAAGACAGGAAGGAAAAAAAAATATGCAAGAAAGGGATCTGATGAAGTAGAACAAAGAAATCTTCAGAAGATTGCAGCATGTTGTCATCGAATTAAACAAGGTGAAGGAAATGTTGAAGAAGGCTCAACAAAAGTAGAAGAAGTGCATATGGGAGAGAGGTTAGGAACACTCCCTACAGAATCTCAAACAATGAATGTTGAATACGGCTTAAGATCACTCCCTACAGAGGTTCAAATAGTAGAAGTTCGAGAATGGGTCAAAATCTTTCCTTTCAGAATCTCAAACAATGGATGTTGGAGAAGGCTCAAGATCCCTCCCTATAGAAATTCCAGTAACAGAAATCAGAGAAGGGTCAAGATCAGGTGTAGGAAGTGGTCTGGATGAACTCCTAAATATTGTCCAATCTGTAAAGAATGCTATTTCTCCAAAAAAAAATAGATCATTTACTTAAAATGGATGTGGATAAATTGAGAAGACTTACAGCTAGTGTTAAACCATTAGGTTTTTCTAAGAAAAGGTCTATGAATAAGAAGATAAAAGAAATTATGACTCAATTTGATAACACTGAAACACTTGAACAAGCTTAGTTACTTTCACTTTTTATTACACAAAAGAAGTTACAAGAGGCATTAAAATGGTTAGCTGTAGACACAACATCAAAAAAGAGAAGATTTTCTAGCATGCAAACTGATTTGATTGAAAATGTTAAACAAGGTTTGAGAAACATAGGAAAATAATCTCGAACTAAAGATAAGTCCGTGGCAAGAAAAGTGATGTTGATGTCTATTGTAAATAAGAATATGTCCCAAAATCAAAAAATATCTTCAATTTTTTCCGAAATGGGTTTTAGTAGGAAAACAATGAGAAAATATGTTAAGAGAAGATTAATTGTGGATGACAGTACTATGGAAGGAAATTGGGCAATCATATGTAGAGAACCTCATTTTGATAGGATTGAAGAGTTATTAAAAAATTTAGTCATATCATTTTGGATTGATAACACTCATCCTTTATCAAATAGTAGAGATGTTATCAGGCATAGGATTGCATCTAGTCAATATGAACATCACACAAAACATTGGTTGGACACAACACAACATGAGTTATATGTGTCATTTTGTAGGGAACATCCTAATGTAAAAGTTGGGCAAACATTGTTTAAAAAATTGAAGCCATACTTTGTGAGGTCAAACAAAGTGTTTGAAACATGTTGTCATCATCATATTGATTTTGATCTCCACTATCATGTATTTTAAAAGTTTGTAGAAGACACATATGGTTTTCATGCTACTCCTCCTAGTAGGAGAAGTGAGTTTATATCATCCATTCTATGTGAAAAAATAGATGATCCAGCTGGTCAAATAAATTGCATCAAAGGATAATGTGAAACATGTGGTGAATTGGCTCTATTTCCTTTGAAAATTGAAAATATTGATGCAAAAAAAAAATTTGAATTGCAAAAGTTACAAGTATGTCAAGAATGAAACAAAGTTGGGAAAATAGACAAAAAGGTTGGAATATGTTGAAGAGGAGTTACCTATTCTAACATTTGTGAAAAAATTTAAGAATTTGATTCAACCTTATATTCATCATGCATTTTTTGCAAAGTGGAAAGCACAACAATTTCAAACTTTGAGAGATAATTTCCAACTTGGAACGAGTGTATTAGTTGTTGATTTTGCAGAGAACTATTCCTTTGTTCATCAAAAAGATATTCAATCAGATTATTACTTTTCTAAGCAAGTCACTATTATGGTACATGTTTTTTATAGACATGCATAGTTAGATTTGGATGGTGTTTAGAGTATAGTTCAAGCATGAGTAATTAAAAAGGAATATAATTTCTATTTAAGTAATGATAAAGAACATGACATTCACTATGTCAAGCATTGCTTCAATATCTTCTTTTCTTATTTGAAAGAAAGAAACATAAATGTTGATAAACATTATGTTTGGTCTGATGGATGTGTCGCACACTTCAAATCATCTAGACCATTTTATGCATTATGTAGATATCATCGCAATGAGAATATAAAACACATATAGAATTTCTTCAAGAGTGGTCATGGAAAAAGGTGAACATGATGGTGTTGGAACTTGCATCAAACATGCTCTGTGAAAGTATCAAATGAATTATTAGGGAGTTTGTGTAAATGATGCACATGATGTTGTTGAATGGTGTAAGACACATTTTACATTAGATGAGGTTGGGACATCATCAACAACGAGTCGACAGGTACCATATAGAGTCTTTTGGGAGATAACAGGTATGGATGTGTACATCTGTTTAATTTTTATGCAATTAAGCTATAAAATTTTATTGTTAAGTTTTATTTTTCAATTCATTGAATTTTAAATTTAATTTGTCCATATTTTCAATTTAATGAACTTTTAGGTGTTAATAGAAAAAACATGCATGGTTGCAAGAGGATAGAAAACACATGTTCCTTACATTTAGTCATAAGTACAAATAATTGCAATTGGACATTGAAGACAAGAGAATAGTCATGTTTTTGTGATAGTTGCATTGATGAAGATTATGAAGAATGCATCAATCAAGCACGTGGATATACAGGTGCATGGATTTTGGTACCACTTGATGTTACTGATACATTTGATAAAGATGATGAAAATTTTGATGATATTCCATTGATTTTTGATGATTATGATCATATCTTTGCATTGGTAAAAGTGGGTAAGTATCATAAAAATTAATTTGAACAAGTGTTATTTAATTATCAATTTGAACTGTCTTATATATGTACTATACACATACACATGTATACTTGTTATGCAGGAGATATCTTTGTAGTGATTGCTGAGCCTAAAAAATATGAAGGTGTCAGTTATTATTTATTATGATGTATTGCAAAGAGGACAAAGTTATATGACCCTAAAGAAAGTGATGGAATGTTATTCCCCATAGGTAACTTTATATATATATATATATATATATATATATATATATGTAACTTTATATTTATGAAATTTAAAAATACTTAAATTTGTGGTGTAGGTTTTGTTGTGATAGAGGGAACATATTTGAAGCAAGACAAAATAGTCCAACATGGAATACACTTTGTTGATTATCAAACTAACAACAAGGTTTTACAATATACCCACCTGGTCATTGCTACCGGGCTTTGTCTACATCCAGTCAAAGTTAAGCGTGCACGTCGCAAGTGGAGACTAGACAATGAAGATCGTGAGAAGATATTACATGTTATAAGTGTACATCATGGTTGGACTAACATTTGAGATTTATTAGATGCATGTTGAAAGTGATGGGAGCGGACATCGATGGGAGCAGAGAGAGCAGGTGTTTTCAAAATTTGAATTCATGCAAGAGCGGGAATTCCTTGGATGGTCGGTTTCGAGCCCTTGGACTGGAGCACGGACAGCAAGATGGAGGTTTTTTGGCTGCTCCTGGCACTGGGGACAAGTCGAAAAGCATGGTCGGGGGTCCAACTGTCCTAATCAAGGAAGTAGCCAGGTTTCCTCTGGCCTCCAAATCAAACGTGCAAGGACCCACAAAATGGTCCTCACTCTTCAGGGTTAAACCATCTGGTAAGTCCTCTTTCTTTCCTGTTAAAACTATTTAGAATTCAATGATTGGTTCTTGTGTGATAACCATCCCAGATGAGATTGTGGATCACAATATTCAGACTATGGCTTCTACTTTGGTTGGGAAATTTCTGGCGCCTAGACTGAGCATTGATGAAGTTAGGTAGCTCATAAAACATAAATGGGCTCTCAAGGGCCAGGTCTCGGTCACGGCTATGGTGAAAGGCTTTATGTCTTTTGATTTCACTTGCTCAGAAGACCTTGCTAGCATTCTGAGTGAAGGGCAATGGGCCATGGGTCATTCTTCCCTTGTGCTCTAGAAATGGTCCTCTTGGCATGAGCTTGAATGATCCTTTTTTCACCCAAGCTCTAGTGTGGGTAAGACTGCCAGAACTGCCACTTGAATATTGGAATGAGGATTTCTTTAGGGGTATAGCTAGGACCTTTGGGGAACTTCTCTCAATGGATCCAATCACTACTTCCAAGCATCGCCTCAACTTTGCACGCATCTACATTGGGGTGAGAGATGGAACTGGCATGCCTGAGTTCGTTGAACTTCATTCCAAACTTGGAGTGCAAAACCAGAAAATTATCTATGAAATGATCCCCTTTGCATGCTTCCTTTGTCTGAAGGTAGGTCATAAGGCCCACCAGTGCCGCAATGAAGCAAAGAAGAAGATCGCGAAACCAGTCATCCCTGATCAAACCAAGAAAATTGCTATACGCCCTTCTGGTAAGGGAAAGATGAAGATGCTAAGCAAACTTTCTATGGCGTAGGGGAGAAAAGTTGTTAGCCTAAAAGATGTAGCAACAAAGGAGACTATTCAAAAGGATCCCCCCAAGGATAATGCCGTCTCCCCCCCCCTTGAACAGGGCCTTGTATTGGAAAAGACAATCTCTGACCCGTTGAAAGACCCTAAGGTGTGGGTTAGCTCCCCCTCCTTAGCCACAGGTCCCGTTGTGGAGCAGAATCTCCCTCTAGAAAATATAGTACAATTTTCTCCCATAGTGGATGAAGTCCCTCTTTTGGGAGCTACTGTGTTGTATTGCCTGGAACGGGAATCCTCGGCCCGGAATGAGGAAACCCAAGCTAAGTGTTTTCCTCTTGAGAACACTCTGGCTTCTCCGAGGGTCATCTCTGGAAAGGGGGGAGATTTTGCAGTCGCTATAGGTATTGAGGCCAAGCTTCATCTCCTCATTAAGAACACTGATCCATCTCAGCTTGCCCTTTGGGAAGATAGGTTAGATATCAGTGCGACAGATAGCCTTGATGACTGGTGCATGGTCAAGAAGAAAAAGAAGAACCAGAAGAAAATTCCCCCCCCCCCCCCCCCCCCCCCCTATTTCCTGGTTCAACCAGAAGTAGGGTTAAAGCTGATATTGGATCACCCCCCAAGGGAGTAGGAAGAAAGAACTTAAATCAGATACTGCAAGAAGAAACAAGAAGGAACCTGGCAGATGGAAGCCAGAGGTCCATCAAGGATTTCTCAGGAAGTAAGAAATGAAAGTTATCTCATGGAACATAAGGGGCCTAAATGGGGCTCAAAAATAGGATCTCATTAGAAATATGATTAGAGACCAAAGACCTGACTTTCTGTTGTTACAGGAAACTAAGATGAAAAGGGACCTGGTAAGAAGGATATCTTTCAGTAAAAATTTTTACTGCGAAGCTTTTGATTTGGATGGAGCTTCAGGTGGTGTCCTAACCTTGTTTAATACCAGAGCTTTCAAATTAACTACTCTTTATAGCTCAACTAATGCTCTTCTTTGTAATGTTTTTCACATCCAAAGCAATGATTCTTGGATAATCCTTAACCTGTACACCCCCAATACCAAGAAAGAAAGGAATTTCTTCTAGACTAAGCTCCTTGGCATCTTATCTAATTGTAACTTGAATAAGGGGATTATAATGGGGGACTTCAACTCACCTCTATTTGATGCAGACAAAAGGGGGGGTCAGGCCCTAGATCAGGATAGCAAACACGACCTTGCTTCTTTCATTTAGAATCTTGCTTTCCTGGATTTGGACCTTCAAGGTGGCAGCTTCACTTGGTCTAACAAAAGAATTGGGGGTGATAGTATCCAAGTTCATCTTTATAGAGCCCTCATTTCCCCCAAATGGCTCCTCTCCCACTCCTGTAGATTATCCCACCTCCCCAAGGTGGAATCTGATCACTCCTCGATTTCTCTTTCTGCCTCCCCCCTTTCTAGCAACAAGGCCTTCCCTTTTCAATTTGAGAAAATGTGGCTCTCACACCCTGCGCTAGAAGACAATATTGCCCATTGGTGGAGCATTGAGGTTGAAGGCACTGCTATGTATAGAGTTTCCTAAAAGCTGAAAAATGTGAAAAGAAACATCAAATCATGGAATAGAACTGACTTTGGCCACATTTTCCAAGAGAAAGATGAGGTTTCTGATCAACTTTCTTCTATTCAGGATGAAATCCAACATTTAGGATATAATGCACATAATAGCCTGCAAGAAAAGGCCATCCTTTCAAATCTGCACAACATCATATCTAAGGAAGAGCTTTTCTGGAAACAGAGATCAAGAGTCAGTTGGTTGAAGGAAGGAGACCGCAATACCAAATTTTTTCACCTAACCACCCTTAAGCACTAGGCTAATAATAGAATATCCAACATTGTAAAGGGCCAGGCTCAGATTACCAAAGAGGATGAAATTGAGAAGGAAGCTGTCTGCTACTTCTCATCTCTCCTCTCTGGATCTGAACAAGAGGAAATCCTTGCGACCATTCCCCCAATTATTCAAGATTACCACAACTACATGCTGAAGGCTATCCCCTCATTGGAGGAAATCCATCAGGCCCTCTTCTCTCTCCTAGGGGATAAAGCTCCTGGCTCAGATGGCTTCCCTACTTTCTTCTTTCAGATCTTTTGGAATGTTGTGAAATTGGATGTGGTTAAAGCAGTTCAGGAGTTCTTTGGAGCCAAGAATTTTCTTAAAGAACTTAATGCTACCTTTCTAGTTCTCATCCCTAAAATCTCGAGTGATGATTCTCTGGATAAATTCAGGCCCATTAGCCTCTGCAATTCCTTTTATAAGATCATTGCCAAGGTTCTCACTTCCAGGCTCCTTAGAGTTCTCCCTCTGATTATCTCTCCTTAGAAAATCGGCTTTGTCCTTGGCAGGCAGATCCTTTATTCAATTTTTTTGGTTCATGAGGTCATCCACTCTCTTGAGGCGGGTAAAAAGGAAGGATTCCTTCTTAAGCTAGACCTGTCAAAAGCTTATGATAGGGTTGACTGGAAGTTTCTCTTTGCTATTCTTCATGCCTTTGGCCTCAATGATCAGGTTTGCAAACTCATCTCTCAGCTTGTGTCTTCTCCCTCTTTGTCAATTCTGGTCAATGGCCACCCCTCTCCTTTTTTCTCCCCCTCTAGGGGTCTAAGGCAAGGAGACCCCATCTTTCTAGTCCTGTTTGTTATCATGGCGGAATGCCTTGATAGACTCATTTAGAAGAAGATCAGGGATAGGCATTTAGTGGATTTGAGGCCTTCTTCAGGTCCATCCTCTTTTACTCATCAAAAATTTGTGGATGACACTATTTTGGGGGGAGAAGCTTCAGTCCGGGAGGCCAGAACCTTCAAAAACATCCTTAATTCCTACACCTAGGGTTCTGGCCAAGCTATTAACTTAGAAAAAAGCTCTATCTTCTTCCTCAACACTCCCTTGGAGAGGCAAAGGAAAATTGCTCGAATTCTGGGTTGTGGCATTAGGTCCCTGTCGGCGACTTATTTTGGGCTTCCTCTAGGCTCCAAACCCCCAAAATCCTTTTGGACTAGCATTATTAACAACTTCAACAAGAAACTTACTGGCTAGAAAGGGGCCACCCTCAGTCAGGTAGGTAAATGCACCCTGGTTAACTCAATTCTCCAGAACCTCCCCACCTATGCCCTCAGTCTCTTTGGAATTTTGGCTAAGTTCGCGAACAAAATGGAGAGGATTCATAGGGACTTTCTCTGGACTGGAACTGATGACCACAAGAGATACCACCTGGTAGCCTAGGACTAGGTTTGCTTGCCCAAAAGCCAGGGAGGTCCTGGAATCAAGAAAATTTCTCACCTCAATCAATCCCTCTTAGCTAAACTCCCCTGGCACATCTTCCAAGGCACAGGGGTCTGGAGGGACATTTTGGCTGAGAAGCACCTGGGAGGCCTGTCTCTCTCCTCCATTTTCCAGGGGGCCGAGCTGCCATTGGGTTCTTACATTTGGAAAGGTATTCTAAAGGCCTTTCCCCTTGCCAAATCCAAGGCCAAATGGAAAGCTGGAATGGGAGACATAATCCTTTTCTGGCAGGATAGCTGGCTTTTTCAGGAACCTCTCATTAACCATCCTTCATTTGGCAGATGGGCTGATCAGGCAATAGGAAGATATGGCATGCTGGTTAGGAACTATAGAAATGGGAATGATTGGCACAATCTGGTAGAATTTTTGCAGGATCTCGATCCTTTGATGACCTCTTTGAATGCTATTAACATCAACTAGATAGGTGACGCCTTAGTCTTGGGAGACTCTTCTGGAGTCCATTATACTGTAGCCTCAAGCTATCTTTACCTTGTGGGAACAGGGGAGAAACCTATTTGGGCCAAGGCCTGGACACCTGGATTAACGCCCAAAATCAACATTTTCTTTTGGCTCCTCTTGCAAGACAAGATCCTTATCCTGGATAATTTAGCCAAAAGAGGCCAAATTATTCCCAACAGATGTTGCCTTTGTAAAAATGACCTAGAAATAGTTAATCACATTTTCATTCACTACCCCTTTTCCTCTAGAGTGTGGAATCTTCTAACTTGCAATATGAACTCCTACTGGTGCCCACTAGCCAGCATCTAAAATTTCTTCATTCAGTGGAGAAGCAACTACAAAGGCCTGGAATCCCAAATTTTGAGTTCCTGGATTATCCCACACTTCTGCTAGGGAATCTGGAAGGAGCGCAACAACAGGATATTTAGAGACAGAGAAGCTCCTGAGGGTATTATAGTAGAGAAAATTGATAGCCTCATGAAAGAGAACTATTCCACAACTAGAGATGGAAACATAAAGGATAGAGGGAAAATGAAGACCAAGAAAGAAGACAGGATCAAAAGAAGATAGCAGGCTTCTTGGTCCTTCCCCCCCAAAAATTGGCATAAAGCCAATTTCGATGGAGCGGCTAAGGGGAACCCAAGTCCCACCGGATGTGGTGGAATCATAAGAAATAGCTTGCGAGGGGGAATTGCTACTATTTCCTCCCCTATTGGTCACCAAACCAACCATTTGGCTGAAGCCAGTGTGGCCAGACTCACTGTTAAGCTGGCCCTGGACTCAGCGATCGAACAACTGTGGCTTGAAGGTGACTCCCTAAATATAATTAATTGTATTTTAGGAGTTACCAAACCATCATGGACCATTGAAAGCATAATTGAGGACCTAAAAATGGACTTGAGAAAATTTAAAAATTACCACGTCAGCCATGTCTACCATGAAGCTAACGTGGTTGCTGATTGGTTTGCAAACACAGCGGTCACATTAAACTCGGTGATGATGTGGGGAAACAATACTCATTTTCTGATGGCGGCTATGGAGCTCATCCAAAAGGAGAAAATTCAAGGTACCAACTCAAAATCTTTTTATGATGATGATACATGCCAAATCATGTTTTAAAAAGGGAATCAATAGGAGTTATGCGGAACCCCCACTGTTTCATAATAATGTGTATGGATTACATGAGTAGAAGAAAGCCAGAGTTAAACCCAAAAACACGCGCATTAATGCTCTCGTCCTTAGCAATTTGTCCATCTTTGAGCTCTACAATTCTATTTAGGGTTTAGGGTTAGAGTGGCATAATTTTGCAATGGTGGGAGAAAGGATTAGAAGAGAGCCATGGGGAGAAACGGAGAGCTGGAAAGAAAAAGGGAAGGTTTGGAAAAAAACTCCAGAAGGGTGGCATAACCAGCTTCATGGAGAGGCTCCATGGTTTCGACGCGGGGGTTACCAAGATAATGGTTGAAACCTAGCACAACGGAAAGGTCATAATTGATGGTGTCTCCCACCAAATCACAGAGGGTCTCATTGCAAAAGTGACAGGCTTCTCCCAGGAAGGCATTAGCTTCTTCAGGGATAAGAAGATGTCCGCCAATGCTGTCAATGCTTTCGTCAAGAATGACAAGGAGAAAAGAAAATTGGTAAAGATTGACACCTTCTACGACATAGAGTCCATCAAGAAGTTCTGGGGGCTTGTTCTGAGGATCATCATAGAGTATGTCACTTTGGAGCCTAGGTTTGATAGAGTCAGAACCCATCATTTTGTTCTACTTAATCATTTTAGACATAAAGTGAAAATCTCCTTTCCTTTCTATATTTTCACTTCTATGACTAAGAATATAGAGAGTTACAAAAAATGTCCTGTCAAGAATCCCGCCCTTCATGAAGGTCTTCTGCTCCTCATTTTTGAGTTTTTGAAAACCCAAATAAGAGTTAGGCCCATTAGGGCTTCGGGTGGCTCCTCGGAGGACACTGCTAGCTCAGAATCAGGGGAAGTGCGCGTTGTGAAATCTGTCAAGTCTGAAACCCCAAAATCCAAACCCTCTCCCTGCTTCCCTAGCAGGAAGAGCCCTAGGTGCCCTCCCCCTAACCCCCCTACCCCTCATCCTAAGGAGTCTAGTGAGGAGTCAGATATGGAGTCGGAGGAAGCGGATTCGGTGTCATAGAAGGAAAGTGAGTTGGAAGATGATAAGGAAAAAGATAATGACAAGAAGGAGGCAACCCCCTTGGTAACCCAGGATAACCCCAAGAAAAGAAAATTGGACCAAACCTCTACCCATGATCATCTTAGTGATAATGTTGATTTGCCCCCAGCCCCACTGCGCCCACCTCCCCCCTAGAGATCCCCATTTCGCCCCCAGAAGAGATGATAGAAATTATGGTTGAAAAGGGAGGGGAGGCCATCAGGAAAAATAAGATAAGAGCCTGGCGAAATTTCAATATGGATAGTGTTAGTATGGGCATTGTTAGAGAACCTACTAAAATCCAGGTGTTGGGGGATCTCGATAGTAGCACCCACTATGACGAGCTCCTTGACCCGACTCTTCTGGTTCTCTCTGACGATGCCCGTGAAATAGGTTTCAACTTCCTCAACAATGCAAAGAATAGCCTGATTGACAATTTTCACTCCATCAAGTGGCTTTTTCAAGAAATTGAGACTCTGAAGGAAAGGTCCAACCAAACCAACAATAGTAGGGAAGTCAAGGATCATGAGGCCAGAGGCAGTAAAGACCAGGTGGGCAGCCAGGAAAAAGACAGAAGCAAGGACCCCAGTGACAATCAGGAGGATAGAATCACCTGGCTTGAGCAGAAGGTCCAAAGGTTGGACTCCGTCCACCAGGTTGTGACTAAACAAATTGTGGACACCCTCCATACATTGAATGAAAAAATTGTTAATCTGGGGGACTATCTAACCAATATCGATCTTGTGGGGAACATGGAGCAGAGAATAGAGAACGAAACCAGCTAGGAGGATCCTCAGAAAGAGACTGGAATCCAGGAAAGCCAGGGGGATCAGTTGCATTTCCCCCTTGCGACCCAGGAGGAGGAGGCCATCCAAAAGGAAAGCGACGCTGCAGAAATCCTGCAGGCAATGGAGAAGAAGGGACACTAGTCTGCCCGCCACGCTCGTTTCTTGGCCTTTGTTTTCGTGGCTTCGAGCCTTTTCTATTCTGGCCTTTTGAGGCTATTTATGTTTTTTCTGACTTTTTATGCTTTAAGTTGTTTAATGTTATAAAACTTTGGGTTTCAGGATCCCTGTAAAACCTGTTTTCCAAATCAAAAACATTTGAGATTTATTTTATAATAATTTGAATACCAACTTCTTTTCAAACTATTGAATTTCATCTTGAATTATTTATGTGTTTTTAATTGTACGATCATAGTCTTAGTTATCATTAGTTTATTAAAAAATATATAAATTAATAATATTAATTGTACCATGGATGAATTTAATAATTTAACAACTTGATATAAATAGGCTAAGTTAGTTTGAACTTACACAATCATTATCTATCTAGATATGCATCAAAAATAATTTAATATGTGTTACAATTCTTAAATATCAACTTCTTTTCAAACTATTGAATTCCATCTTGAATTAAATGTGTTTTTAATTGTACGATCATAAGTTCTTAATTATCATTAGTTTATTAAAAAAATATATAATTTAATAATAAATTAATTGTACCATGGATAAATTTAATAATTTAAATTCATTTATCAACTTTTTTTCAAACTATTAAATTTCATAAGTGAATTAAATGTGTTTTTAAAATTGTACGTGCGTCTAAAGATCATGTTATATAGCTATAATACAAAAAAAATACACATATACACATATACATGTCTCAAGAGTAAACATATACATGTCTCAAGAGTAAACATATACAGATCTAATATATCTCTAAAATTGAAATGCATACATATGCAAACTGTAAATCTCAAATAAATACATGTACGAAGCAAAATATAAAGAGTCATATATACATGTGACCATCTAACTATTGAAGTACTCAATAATCAAATAAATAGTGAAACATATGTATGCATGTATGTCATCAAGGTACTAAAATACACATATGTGTATGTAAACTATCTCCAATATATAAATGCACCAAAAAAATAAAATAAAGATATACTACTAGAGGGACCCCCCAAGATGCATACAAATAAAATGAGTCCCCTCTAATTGAGTCCTGTACATCCTCTCGCCGAGGTGCATCAATCAAGCCCTGCAAATATATATACATATACATACATTAGAGTTCTATCTAAACATTTATATACATGTACATGTACATTAAAATTAAATACGAACAAGTTGCATATATATCTAGTTTGAAACATTTAAATAACTTTAAACAAACTATTTAAAACTCAAGTACCTGAGCACTATTGAGTGCCTCAATAGAATCATCTCTCTGATGTACATGATGCCCTGAACTAGCACTATATGTAACCATGTGCTCAGCAACTTGTGCCTACATGATTTATTATAGTTATAATTTAGATTAAATTAAATACCTAGATATATATATCTGAACTAAAATTTTTAATTTAAATTCATATTTTTTAATTTTATATATATTTAAAATTAAAAATAAATTATATATGTACCTGGGTCTCGAGAGGTGGAGGATGATCAACAGACTCCATCATATCATCTACTGATGCACCTAAGCCTGAAACTCTGACACCTACTAAACCACCCTCAGCACCATGTCCAACTGCTAGTAAATCTGAGTGAAGTGGACCATGTAACTAGCTGGGTAATGGTGTAGAATCAGTCTTGCCAGGTTGTCTAAAAAATAGGTCCATGTACGATGAAATATTGAGGGTCGAACTAGTATCAATCTCAGATAGGCCTTGCAACTACTCACCAAAATCATCAAGACCCTCAGCTGTGATCTGGACATCTCCAACTCATATGCCCAAGTCATCTATAGAGTGCCATGAGCCTGGTGCCAAATGTTGTGAGCTACGCACAGGTGTATCGTCTGTCACTGGTGTGGTAGCCTGTGTCTATGGAACTAGGACATGGCTCTAATGTTGTCTAACAAAATCTATCACTGAGTGAACTAGAATCCCCTATGTATTGGAAATATAACTGATAATGTGCAACATATCCTCCAAAAAATATAGTGCCAAATCCTATGTCTAATGTCCTGAAAGACCACGAACATCACCTAGTAGTGGTAGCCCAGTAGCTCTATATGCATCATCAAAGGTGCCTAGAGTGCTACTAGATGCCTCTGAAGATGGTCAACCAGGTGGATGAGGACATCGACTATGAATATAATGACCAATAGAATCATATGTGATACTAGCAGCTACAAATGCAATGTGTCCAATAGTGTCAATTTCTCCCCTCTGGGAAGCAAGGACAACTCTATCTGCAATAGGCACATGTTTTGGAGTTACGAGAGGCAGTCTCTATCCAGCAAATTGTCTGACATTTCGAGGTGGTAGATGATGTGCACTACGATACTGGTCACGATCTACAATCTGACCATGCCCCTGTTCACAATAATCAAGAATATCCAAGTAGTTGATGTTGAGCTCCACATGGAACTCAGCGTACAATGGCTATGCAAAATAAAGAGGTATCTGGTCGTTATTAGGATAATGACCATGTGCAGCTAAAAATTGAGGATAGATCATGCTAGCAACAATAGGATCTATGCATCATGTGACTCAATAGCCTCTCACCCTACCCTGTGCTCCCTTATATCCTAGAAAGAGCTCTCTTTTGATGATGTCTTTGGGGGCCACCCTCTTGATGTCATTGAAAGATGCATCTCTTGAAATCTCAGCCCTAAGCTCCCTAGATATGGAAGCTAATATTTCAGGAGTAAATGAATGGTGAGCTCTAAATCTAGCTATTAGATCTTGTCAACTCCTACATATCGTAGCACATATGTCTCTATAAAGACCATCATCAGAGGACGATATATACTATTGTAGTTTAGCAACCTCCTACTCTAAAATAAAAATAAAGCATCGATATCGATGTGTTGAGGTAATGTAGTAGGACCTCTAGTAGGAGATACAAGTGTAACCTGACCTGGAACAGGAGCCGTACTAGGAGCCATGACAGGACCAGGAACAAGAGCCGTACCAGGACCTAGAACATGAGCCACACGATGAATCCTACCTCGAGGTACACCATGACCCTCACCACAAGCTGTAGCATGAGCCCTACCATGAGCAACATGACAAGCTACATGAGGAGCCAGAATAGGAACTGCATCAGGTGCTGCAACAGGAACCACATCAACTTGTGTCGCAGTAGGTACCGCAGCAAGAGCTGTAGCAAGCTGATCCTGTGAAGCCATATCTATAGAAATGTATCAAGAGCTAAACTGTCTACTATGCACACAATTTTTTATTTTTAATTAAAAATTATACATGTAATTGAATGTACATCACACATGTCTAGATAATCTGTAACATGTACATATACATATGATCTTCATAGGATAAAATTTTAAAAATATATATGACTGAATGCATATACATACATACATGAGAACTTTAGAGTTAGAGATATACATACATACATACATACATACATACATGTGATAATTTAAGTAAATTCATTTTGTTGAGACATCATGTGTGGTGTCACAAAGGTTCTAGTCACATGTGAATCCTTCTAAATTTAGTCTTTAAATGTGTAATTTAGTCTCTAAATTGTAATTAATTATAAATTTAGTCTTATTTTATCCCCTAGATCAAATATTTGGAGTAGTTAAATTCTAAAAAATATATAATAGTTTTCCTATTTTGTAACTTTTGATTACTAATTGTATAAGAAATATAAAGGGTTCATCTTATTAGATATTTAAGTAATATGTTTTTAATAATTTTCTAAGAAGTACAATTCAAAACATTGAAAGTTATACATGAGACCTCTATTCAAGTTTTCTAGATTAAAATACATTAATATATTATGGTCCATTGTGTTATTTCTATAAGAAATTAATCATATAGTTTATGAGTCAATCTCATTGACCCATGTTTCAAGAGTGGTGATTCACATGAATCCATTTCTCACGAGAATGTCTTGAAAGTTTATCAATATTATGACATGTTTTGAAAAGATTTTCTATATTTCATTTAACAATAATTTATTCAAAATAAACTTTCAAACATGAAAATGTGTTAAATTAACTATATATATTTACTTATTATTAATTTAAAATTAGCTAACTCTACCAAATACACTTAAAACACATTATTATATATTATGACATTGCATGCTATTTCTATAAGGAAAATATAGAAAATCTAAGATAATTTAACACATTTTTAATTAATAATAAGTAAATATAATAAGTAAACAATATAAGTAAACTTAGATTTTCTATGTTTCATTTAACAATAATTTATTCAAAATAAAATTTCAATCATATAATAAGAAAGTTCAATAATGTATTTACTTATTATTAATTAAAAATGTGTTAAATTAGTTAGGTAGATTTTCTATATTTTCCTTAAATAGAAATAACATATTGTTGAACAATATATAATAATGTATTTTAATGTGTGTTGTTTTCAAATAAGTGAAAATAGTATCATTTGATTAAAAAGATGTTGTAAATTATAATTTAGATTTATGAAATAAAAAATACTAATTGTTTAACCACATGTATCTCCAAATTTTCATATAGATGTTCAAGTTTAGGTTATCTCAAGGGAAAAAAAAGTCAACTTTTGACACCTTTTTTAATCCCTTATTTTCAGGCTTTTATACAAACTAGTATTTAAATCATTTACAAGAATCTCAATTGATATTTTATCATGAGATATGTTGTCCAAGGTCTAATATGATGGCTAAATAATTTTTTATTAATGTTTCTACTAAGGTTCAAACAACCTCTAGGCTTTTAAGATTTTGATCCTTATGATTCGAATTGAGCTTTTGTTAGGATTCAAATTAGGGTATGGTTATCATGAATGTTAGGTTGGGTTAACTTAGGTTATAGTTATAGTTTAGATTATATTAATATAGTTAGGGTTAAAATAGGGATATATTAGTTTGATTAATGTCATGATTTTATGAAAATTAAGGTTAGAGTTAAGGTTAGCAAGTAGGATAAGGTGTGAATTAGAGGGAAAGTCTTTGATAAATATAGTTAGGGTTGAAGATAACTTTAAAGTTGAGAGTTTGATTATGGTTAGAGTTAATTTATTTTTAGGATTTTATTATACTTTGAGGCGTATTATTAGAGTTCAATTAGGGTAATAAATTATTTATATTACTCTTAAAGGATAATTTGTTGAGGTTTAGGTTTCAAGTTGGGTTACATAGATAATTTAAAACAAGGGTCATACTTCATGTACATGTACATCTGTTTATGTATGCATGTATCTCTTGAATGTAATAAATTATAATTTAGGATTAGGGTCAACTTGTTTTAATTTTATGTAAGTTAGGCCTCAATTAGGTTTTGAAATAGGGTTTTAGTGTAAGGGTTTTAATTAGGCTCAATTTTAGGGTAAGATTTAGGACAAGTTATGACATTGTTAGGGTTTATACGAGTATAATTTAGCATTATTTAGGGGTTAATATTAAGGTCCACATGTGGTTAAGAATTTATGATAAGGGTTTAACATATGAAGTTTATGATTTGGTTCAAGATTATGATTTAGGGTAAATTATCATTTATAATATATAAGGGTTTAGAAATTAAATTTTAAGATCAAGGTTAGGGTTAGGGTTTGGATAGTGGTTAGGGTTAGGGTTTGGTTAGGTTAGGATTTTGATAATGGTTAGGGTCAGGGTTTGGATAATTATTTTAGTTAAGGTTTAGGGTTAGAGTTAGGATTATGGTTAGGGCTATGATTTAGGATTGAGATCACGATTAGGGTTAGGATCATGGTAAGATGTTAGGAGTACAAATTATAGTCTATCAATTAGGGTTAGTATTAGGCTTTAGCATTTAGGATTTAGGGTTATAGTTATGATTAGGGTTAGGGTATGGGTTTAAATTTCTATTAGTATTATTTATAGGGTTAAAGGATATGGGTTGACATTTCTATTAGTATTATTTTTAGGGTTATTGTTTGTATCAGGGTTTAAATTTATGGATAGGATTATGATTAGGGTTTATAATTTATGATAACTGTTGGGGCTTATCATCTAGTATAAGGGTTTACCATAATTTACGATTAGGGTTAGAATTATGGTTTAGTACACTTAAAATTAGTTTATAGCTTTTAGAATTAGAGTTTAGCATTTAAATTTAACATTTTAGGATCTTAGTGTACAAAGATTAGGGTTTAGTATTTAGGGTCATGGCTTAAAATTTATGATTTATGATTATGATTAGGGTTCTTTGGTTATGGGTTTACATCATTGTTAGAAGTATGGTTAGAGGGTTAGGGTATGGGTTTACATCATATTGTTAGAAGTATGGTAAGAGGGTTAGGATTTGTATTAGGGATAAGATTTTGGATTATGATTTTAACACACAATTTTTATATAATTTATAATTAAAGTTAGGATCAAGTATTATGATTTACTATTTAATGTTGGGGTTTATCATTTAAGTCTACGGTTCAAATTGAGATTTAGGAGTTATGGTTAAGCATCTAAGATTAGGGGTTATAATTTATGATTAGGGTTTTGCAGTTAGGATTATGACCAGGTTTAGTATTTAGGACTATTGTTTGGCATTAAGGTTTAAGAGTTATAATTTAAGTTATAATATATAATCTTTACATGTTAGATTATATGATGTACATTCTTTATGTTTGTATATTTATCAAGTTATGTTCTTATAATTAACTAAATTATTAATTTAATTGTAACATGTATTCGTCTAAAGGTCATACATGTTCTAAGTTCTAAGTTCTTATGTATGTATGTATGTTATATTCTCACCTATGCAAATTAATCTACATTCTTATATATGTATTTAATTTAGGATCTCCCCTTAAGACATGTCATTGAATTATATAGTTAAAATAAATATACTTAGATTAAGGTATTAAAAATAATAACATATACATAAACATGAATATTGAAAACATACATGTGTCTATATTTAACATGAACGTATTTACATGTACATTTATGAAATAAAATATACATTAATCTACATTCTTACATGTATAACTTAGGATCTCCCCTTAAGACATGTCATTAAATATAGTTAATTACACTTAGTTATAAGACATTTATTAAGACCAATAGTTAACATATGTACATATAAAAATGTGAATTTATTGAAAACATGTACATGGACCTACTTTTAACCATGAACAAATATACATACATCTATGTTCAAAATAAAAGTTACATTTTAATCTACATTCTTACATGTATAATTTAGGATCTATGTGAGGCCTCGCCCCAACCCATCCTAGCATTGATGATACATTATTATTTTGATACTCATGACTCGATATGTCAGAACATTATTTGATGCACTAAACATTATTATGCTATTTATGATGTGTGATGCTTTACTTTTAGATATTTGATTTCATCATTCAATGCTTTATGAACATGTACGATGATGAAGTGAATGAATGTAGAACTAACACTTTGATTTTTTCCAATTTTAATAAATAGAATGAGATAAACAATTGATTTGTAGAAAATGGATGTTTTAATTTACATGAATTTCTAGATATTTAATTTATATATATACATGTGTTTCTTGAACTACTAATGTGTGCAATGAGTGTGCAGGAAATTTAGCCGAAAAACCCAATGGAAAGACAGAACTAAACCCCTTGTTAATTTGTGCTATCTTTGCATTGTCTTTCTTTGAAGGTTGTTAATTGGTTTTACTATTCTCCTAGCCTTTGTTTGTTTCCTATTAAGTATTTAAGGTTTAAAATCATTAAATTTAAGTGCCTTAGGGGTAAGGGTATGGGTGGAGAGTACTTTCCACCCCCTTAGGCTCTTTGTTTGACTTTTAGGGTCACTCAAAAACCATATTTTTGGTTCATTGCAAAAATTGATTGTCTCCTACTTGAGTTAGTGACTCAAAACTCCATCTTGAGGTTACTTGAAATCTACTTGAGTTAAGGATCATACTTAGAGGCATTTTGAAGGAGTTTTGGGGTTCTTACCCAATCTCTAGTTTTGGAGAAAGTTTGCAAGATTGAAGGAAGAAAAAGAAAAGCTCTTCTCAACTTACCATTTTACCATAACTTTTAGTGAAGGTAGGAGTTCTTCACTCTTTTGAATTTGCTTCCTCATGGTTTTCATGCTTGAATCATGCATATGGAATTGTGTTGTTCTTTGTATTGCTTGCTTGTGTGTTGGGGTTGATTTGGAGGGATCTTAACTTGTTTCTTGATGTTATTCTTATGTTTTCCTTGATGTTTTGTTTTTTAGGGGATTTCATGGGGATTGTTTGCGCATCACTCACCCTTGGATAGGGAAGAAGTGGCCATGTATGGGGGAAGGGCCTTAGTTGGACCTCAATAATATAGAGTCTCCTCTCATGGTGAGAGGAGGAAAAAATGGTAGGGTGTATGGGCCCCTACTTGTCATCCCATACCTTGTATGAATATTTGAATTCTTGAAGAAGGCAAGGAATGAACAGCCTTGTTATATTGGCCCCAAAAGGGCATTTGTAGAAGAATGGAAGTTCTTGAATTTTAGCCTTGAAAGGGCTATGTTATGGTATGGTGATTGACATCTACTATTGGAAAAATCCACCTCCCCCTTATTTTGGTTCAATGTTGAACCGATTGTGCAAAACTGGGTTGAGAATGCATGCTTGAATTGTTCATCTTAGTATGTTGTTTTACCTCCATGTTGGTTCTTGTCTTCCCCATGGTTCCCTTGATGCATTGAAGACATTGGTAAAGATCTCTTGTGAAAGCCCTAGAAGAGAATTCAATTGAATTGTAACATTTTGTAGCAATGTATGTTAAATTTTCATGTATTTGGCAAAGATGCCAGGTTTTCTTACTGGTTCTTTCCCTATGGAGCCTTGAACTAGGTTGAATAATAGAAAAAGAAAAAGATTGTGAAATCCTCCTTGCTTTGCTCTTATGTGATTTTAAATTATGCATTTTTATGTGAGAAAATAGATCAATGAATAATGTTTTCGAATTATGAACTCTCAAGTTTTCAAATATGTTAGAAAAAAAGAAGTAATTGGATATGTTGAAGTTTTCAATTCACAATTATATGCATTAGGAGGAAGTAAATAATTCCTAAATTGAGGAAAACAAAATTTGCCACCTTCCTTGATAAATTATGTAAGTGGCAAAATCAATTAGACACAAAAAGAATATATACCTTATTGTATTAAAAGAAAAGGATGTTGTCACAAAAATAAGCCTCTTAGAAAATTAGGCAAGATAGAAGAAAATTTCACACTTCAAAAATAAACCATCACTTAGAAAATATTGGCTTAAAAAAAAAATGAACACTCCCAGGAGCAAAATGCTCTCTAGATTTTGTATGGGAAAGAATTAAGTCATCTCCCCCTTGCAACAGAGAATCTAGAGATTCCCCTATTATTCCTTGCTTGGTTTTATTATCATTACATATTTAAATGAATTTAAAATATAACATTACTATATACTCAGCTTCATATTATGACTCCTATCTCTTCTTCCTACCAAATAAACTTTAAGACATTACTTCTCCTGCAAGTGCATAGGCGCCAGAAGTGATTTGGAGGGAAAGAAGTTTATTATAATATAAAGAGAGTTATTGTTTTAATGCTGAATTTTACCACAAGATCTTTGGGATCATGTGCCCTTTTTCATGCTTGACATAACCATTATCTATCCAATAGAATTAAGGGAGGGACATGCTCATTTAAGTCTAATCTCAACTTACTTTTCTTTTACACTTGTTTTATCCTTGGATTGCGCACCTTTTTCCTTGGAAACTTTTATGTTGCATGTTGTAGTCTTGGTTTAGATAGGAAAATTTTATTTGTCTTGGGCTTTGGACCAATCACTACCCTTTCCCTTCATGCGATTTGGTTTAGCAATTAAATTGCTGTCTTGGGGAAGCACGTCTAGCACACCCCACTTGGATGTGCTCTTTGGAATGCACCCAAGTTGGGGTATGTGCCACGTAGAGTAAGGGGTGGGGAGTTAGACTGTTAAGAGGGTTAGTGTACATGGGATAGGATAGTAAATTTTAGTTGTTAGTAATTTGATTTATTTTTTAAGGATAGTTAATTTATGTTTTAGGTAATGTAAATTGTGTGTTTTAGAATTTAGTTTTAAATTGGTTAGTATTATGTGTTTCTTTTTTTAGATAGTAGGGAAGTTAATTGATTTCAATTAGTATATATTTATATAAGAATTTATTTTAAAAGTGTTAGTAAGATGTAATTTGAAACTAGTTAGTTTGATTTTGTTTAATGTTAAAAGTTATGTTAGTTGTTAGTTGCTCAGGATTTACTTAGTTAGTATTTAGTCTAGTAGAATATATTTAAGTTTAGCATTGTGTTAGGATAATGTTAATAAGTAATAAAGTTAATAGATCTAATTAATGTTAGTAGAGTTTGGTTAATGTAAATTTAGTTTTCATTTGATGAGAAAGTTAATTATTATGTTTTAAATACAAATTATCTTAGTAAAATTTAGATTAGATTTTAGTTTATTTAATTTTGGTTATATTATTATTGTGATTATTATTTTAGAATAAATCATAAATTTTATTTATATTTAGTTTTAGAATAAAGTTTAATTATAGTTTAGATAATTATATTACATGTTATAGTAGTAATTAGTTCTTGTTTTCGGTACTATGAGATAATTGGACTTATACTCTTTAGACCTTTATTTGAATAATTACAATATATTGTTCATTAGTATTTTGCTTATTAATGTTTAATGGCTAATGTTAATACATTTTAAATTAGTTGTAAATTATGTTTATGAGTGAGTTTGTTAATTAGCATACGAGCCTATTTAGAGAGATATTAATGTTTAGACCTTTAAATAATTGCTTTAAATTTTAATAATCGATTTGTTAATGAAATTTCAATTTAACGACCTTTTTCTTATGCATTGATTTTTAAACTTAATGGAATGTCAGGGTCTTGATAGGAGAATTCGTTCTATCACACAATGTGCCCATGTTTTGTCTTGCGAAAGCAATCATATCAACTTAGTAGAATTAATTTATTTTAAAAAAAAAATTTGTGTGTTTTTGCCCTCAAAATTTGGGCATGACAATCTGGACCCTTAAAGCATGTCATTTAATTACACTTCTAAGATTAAGACATTAAGATGAATTTTACATATACATATAAACATGAATATTGAAAAGATACATGTCTACATTTAACATTAACATATATACATATATCTATGAAATAAAATATTTATATTTTAATCTGCATTCTTGTGTATAATTTAGGATCTTCCCAAGTAAGATGTATGCCATTAAATATAGTTAATTACATAGTTTAGGTTAAGGTGCATAAAGATGAATAACATACACATAAACATGAATAAGGCATTAAGATGAATAACATATATAGAAACATGAATAAAACATATATGTAAACATTAAAGATTAAGATGTATTAAAAAATCAATAACATGTACATTAACATTAATAAATTTATATGAATATTGAAAATATTTTTCTAAATTTTATTTTCTACACTATTGTTTTTTTTATATTTTAAAATGTTTTTCTAATGTTTTCTAATTTTCAAGACTAATATTTAAAAAAAAAATTCTAATATATTTCTAATGTTTAAATCCTAATTTATTTTCTCGTAGTTTTCTAATATAAAATTCTAAACTATTATTGTTTAAATATATTTTCTAATATTTTTCTAATATTTAAATGTAATTTTTTTTCTAATGCTTTTCTAAATTTTTTTTCTAATACATTATATTATTATAAAATTTCTAATGTTTTTCAAATATTTTTCTAATATTTTTTCTAATTTTTTTCTAATTTTTATATTATTATAAATTTTCTAATATTTTTCTAATGTTTTTCTAAAAAAATTTTCTAAATTTTATATTATTATAAATTTTTTAATATTTTTCTAATATTTTCTAATTTTGTTTTAAATTAATGTTTTTTATAATGTTTTCTAAATTTTTTTCTAATATTTTTCTAATGTTTTCTAAATTAATATAATTAAGTTTACTATAAATAAATAATAAAAATATTAAATTAACATTAAAATATGCTTTCAAAAAATTAAAAACATAAACAACATTAAAATATGTTTTGAAAACATTAAAAAATGCTTTAAAAATATTAAAAATGTTAAAAACATTAAAATAATAATATATAAACATACCTGGAGAGGAGAATCTGGAGGAAAATGACAAAATGATGCTGACAAAGACCACGTTTACTCCAATGCTTGAATAGTGAATGCCGTAAAAATGGCAAAAAAGGTCGAAAATGACGTTTTTAAATGCCAAAAATTGACATTTAATATGTTCACAGCAAACATATTAATTACATATGTTCATTGTGAACATACGTTATTATATAATAATATGTTCGCACTGAACATTATTTTATTATATGTTCATTGCGACCATGTTTAGTATGTTCATAGTGAACATATGATAAACCCAATTTCATTTTTGCAATTTTTTTGCATTTCTCTTCATCCCACTAAAGAGGAACCCATTATTGTGGGTTCACCTACGTACTACGTACAACATATTTCAGCTTTCCAATCATTGATCTAAACAATGTCTAGTTCACTTCAGCAGACTCATCATTTTTGGATAGCTTATTTCCTATTGCCATTGGTGTGTTAACTAGTTTTGACTCTTCTAACCCAAATCTCTTGAGTATCTCCTTGATGTATTTGGATTGGGTCACAAATATGCCATGCTTCAATTGATGTACTTTCTATCCAACAAAGAATTTGATTTCTCCAAACATTGACATCTCAAACTCATGCTTCATTTGATCAGCAAAATCTTTGCATAGAGCATCTTTTCCTCCAAATATTATATCATGAACAAAGATTTCTGATATCAAAATGTCTTTACCTTTTTCATCTTTGATGTACAAGTTGTTGTTGTCATCTATTCTCTCAAATCCTATCTTCACAAGATATTTCTAATTGCACTACTGATAAAGTGCCCAAAGCATCTATTTTGGGGAGGTTTCTTGATTTAGTGAAAAGGGGGGGTGTTCTCTCTTTTTTGCACTTTTCTTCCATTTTATGCATTATGGAAAATTTGAAATCTCCTAAATTAACTCCTCATAACTATGCTACATGGTCTATCAAAATGTGGAGTTTCACAATATGTATATGGCACTCTTCCTAAACTAGCAAGTGATAATGTATCAACAAGTGATATTTCAGCATGGGTAGCAATGGATAGGAAAGCCCTAGATGATATATGTTTGGGGGTTGATGATAAGATCATGTATAAAATTAAGAAGTGTTCTACATCCAAGGAAGCTTGGGATACCCTCGAAAGCCTATATGGTAAAGTGTCTGAAGAGGATGTTTTCAAAATTGAAGATGAGCTTGTCTCCTTAGATCCTAAGTCATTTAATTCAATTCAAGATTTCATCATTAAGGTGAATGAACTAAGGACAAAGCTTACTAATTGTGGGAGTTCTATCAAATATGACAAATTGATATATCTCATACATAACAAGCTACCATTGGAATATTCCACATTTGTATCTTCTTTTAACACCTCTAAGACTACCTTAGGGTTTTCATACAAGAAAGTTACTTTTGATGAATATGTTGATTTGTTGGATATTGAAGAAAAGAATTTGAAATCAATGAGGATTCTCAAATCACCTTAGTCTAAAGCATTGGTGGCCAACAATGAGGGTTCTCAACATTCAGCTGGATAATCTTCAAATAAAGGAAAGGGTAAGAAGAAATGGAAGAAGGAAAAATTAGAGGATGCAGAAGAGAGAACACCATCATCCAATCAACAAGGTAAGTCCTCAAATTCCAACAAGAAGAGGGACAACAATAAGGAGACAAAAAAGTGTGCCTATTGCAAGAAAATGGGTCATGAAGAGCATGTGTGTTATCTTAAAAAGATTGATGAATTGACTAACATCATGAAGAAACATAATGTTCCATTATGTAATGCTTACAAGGAGAAAGGGTCTTCTTCAAATTCAAAGGGCAAAGGGAAAGCACTCATGGCTAATTAAAATTCTTCAAAGGAATGGATATTTGACTCAGGTGCCTCATATCATATGGGTTCTTCAAAGGAGGATTTTTCTTCAATGATGCACTCAAAGGTACCACACATCTTTCTGCAAGATGATACAAAAATAGAAGTTGAAGGGAAAGGAAATGTGGAAATAGAAAGTTGAGAGTTTTGAAATTTTCTCTATGTTCCAAACCTAAGTTTAAATCTCCTATCAATCTACCAAATCACTTATCTCGGAGATGTACATAGAGTTGAATTCCTTCTAGACTCAGTAAAGGTACACAGTCTTAAAGATGACTCATTGGTTGCAGTAGGGAAAGTGAATCATAACAACAAGTTATACTCTTTCTCTCATTTTGTGCCCAAGTCTCCTTCAAAGGCCTTGTTATCTCAATCTAATTCAAACATGCAATTATGGCATGAGCGGTATGGTCATCTTGACTTTTTTTATCTTTAGCAACTTTGCACAAATAAAATGGTTAAAGGTCTACTCAAATCAACATTTCCCATGGTGAATGCTCAAAAAATTTAGTGGATATGCATCTAGAGGGGAAGTTACAGAGAGGGAAGTCTTCAAGAGCACCAGGTGTTCTATAGATGGTTCACATGGTATTAGCAGGTCCTTTTGTAGTCAGCTAGGGTCACTACATACTTACTTTTGTTGATGACTTTTCAAGATACACTTGGGTCTATTTCCTTCGTAATTAGAATGAAGTGTTGGACAAGTTTCTAGCCTTCAAGACTCATGTTGAACAGAAATCTAGGAAAGCCATCAAAGTTCTCTGAATGGACAATGGAAGCATGTATTTGAATAGAAGACTAAAAGAGTTTTGCAAACATGAGGGAATTGATCTTCGGACTCCACTAGAATTTAGTCCACATAAGACAAATGTTGCAGCATTGAGGATCTGAACTCTTAAGTCTATGACAAGTTGCATGATACAAGCCAAGTCTCTAGATCCAGCATTAGAAGTCAAAGCAATTAGTAGTGCCACTCACATTCTTAATCGATCTCCTCATCTAGCCTTAGATGGAAAGACTCCTTTTGAGGCATGGTGTGGTAGAAAACCTATTGTGACACACTTTAGAGTCTTCAGTTGTCTTGCATAGGAAAAGATATCTTTCAGGGGTTGGAAGGAACAATCACCTTAGCCTTGTACTTTCATTGGTTATGAAGATGGTGTGAAGGCATATCGACTTTTGGATCTAGAGAAACATCAAATTTTTGAGGAGAAGGATGTACATTTTGAGAAAAGTTCACCCAGGTTGTCCTCTAATCCTCTTTGCACATCATATTGAGTGGAAACTGATAGTGACACCAGCAATAGTGCTTCAATAGATTCAGATAGGTGGGGTTCTATCAATAGTTGTAGTGAGAGGTCACTACATCAGTATTCTCTACATGCATATATCACCACAATGATAGGTCCAACACAGTAGGGTACTTCCAGTCTTCCAACTCCAACTTTAGTGATAGATTTGGGGGACATTATTGATAATTTTCCTCTTCTTCTTGATGCAGAAGCACCCTCTTCAGTTGTTACAAGGGCTCCATCCGACTCTCTTGTTCATTCTCTATGTGATCAATCATCATAGGTTGAAGTGATTATGGATAATTATGATCAGTAGTTGCAACAGGGTTCTTCATCAGTTGTAGAGATAGACAATTCTTTGAGATAGGTTCTTCAGCTAGTTGAGCAGGTTTCAGAGACATCACTTATTCATGGGATTTTTTCCATGCATAGTGGAAGCATCTCATTTTTACCCTTGGTCTTATTTCTTCCTAAGGGGAGGAACACCATTCTGCAGTCTTGGATTAGCTTCTTCATTAGAGCAGTCATTGGTCAGCATTCTTCTTTAGGGGGGAGCCTATCCTATCTCTCTTGCTCTTCTCATCATTCTCTTATGTATATAATGGATGTATGTTGTAATGGGGGGCTCTTTATTACTTCATCCATCCATGCATCCCTATTCATCTCTCTTTTTAGGGGAGGGTTTTTCCCATGAGGTTTTCCCTCTTTCTCCACTTTATTAGAGATTGCATTTGCATTATGTACATGGGTACCTAATATGGCCTAGTAGTTGGGACCCATTATGCATCTTCATCCTAGATTTCTTAAGCTTAAGGGAATTTCCCTAAGTTGCACTTAAGGGGGGGGTGTTGGTGTAAATAGGTATTTACTATTTACACTTTATTTAAGTTTACTTAGGTTAATGCATTATTTAATTATTTTGTATGATTTTATTATTTATTTAGGTGAGACACTTAGGAGTTTGTGTACTCTTACAGAAGTATGCAACTCTAATTAAGCACATGTTGTCTACAACATAGGAGTTTGCATCATTCACTGAGTTGTCATGTAGACAACATAGTTATTCACACTCCTAATTTAGTACATATTTTTTACACCACTGATTTGCATGATACACCATTGTAGGCTTATCCTCACATCATCACACTTACTTTTGTACTTAATGGAGGATAACCCATATCTGGCAAACATGTATCTGGTTGTATGACTTATCATGATGTTGGCTTCTATGAATTCTAGAAGCTCTCTAAAGGCTTTTATATACAGGCACTCCTAGTGTACTCTTATGATGGCATATATGGCATATTGAATGAATATATCATCATTTTGATCATACTCTCTATTGGTCTAATGTTGTGCTTGTGTTTGAGTTCCTTGGTCTTAGGTGAATTCTAGCCTAAGAAAAATTCTTACAAGTACATCATTTGTCTCTCTTGTGCTATCTATTAAAATTCTTGATCTTGGCATTAAATTATTTCTTTAGGCAAATTATTACATGGTATTAGAGCGCAAAATTCTTACAAGTACATATATAAAAATAGTAGAATAAAGAAAAACTTATATGTATTTGAATTAAATGTAGTCATCCCACTATACCATCTACATCCTCTCTATTTTGCAATGCATCTATGACTGTCTCATGCTCATCCATCGAAATTTTCGATACTACCTTATTGAAGGGTCTCCCTTTGTATCTTTCTAATTTGATATTCATTGCCACAACCAAATGAAAATAGTGTAAAATCTTCTTTTCGGATTGGTAGTCTTCAAATGTTGGTAAACCATTTCTTCTTGCTAGGTATCTACATAGCCAAGTGCCAGCTACAACAATAGACCCAATTGGATACTCAAAACCATCATCGTCTACTTGATGACATCTCAATTTTTTCTTAGGTTCCACACATCTAGCTAGCCAATACTCAGTCTATTCATCATTATCATTAGGTGCAATAATAGCATAAACATGTCCTACAAGATAAGATAAAGTACATAAAGACTTCAATCACATTTGTACATATATAAATAATATGTTAAAGACATGTACACTTGAATTATATTAATGACATGTACATAAATAAATAATATATATTGAATCATGATCACAAAAAAATCTAATTAAATTATGCATACTAGGTTGTATGAGGTCTAAAATATGACCATAGTCTTCTGATGCAAAAGTAACATTTTGGCCTTCATTTACTATATCATCTTGAAAATGTGTGTCAGTAGGTGGTAATGATTTTTTTTTCCAATCTTCAACTCATTTTATATTCTCACATTCTTCCCATTCACCTGCAAGACAAAATTGATAAAAACAAGCAAGCTCCCTAGTCCATATAGTCCAAGTGTTAGAATCTGAACTCCTAAATGAATGCCCTTTAGTTAACCCACTTATTGTATCATAATAATATCTTGAAAGGATATTCTTCTCTTCAACTAGGTAGAAGAAATGTTTGATTATAGAGTTCTCAATTGATCCTACGTATAAATATTTGTTACACCATTCGACAATCTCATGTGCATTTTTGAATTCGGCTTTTTCCTCAAATTTTAATTGCTCTCTACTAAGGGTTCTCTTTATGCATGAACCAACACCATCATGTTCTCCTTTACCATGTCTAGCCTCAAAAAACTCCACACATGTTGGATATTAGTTTGCCTATGTGTCCTACTTAGCCAATAGAACATTCTAGCATTCTTGAATTGTCCTATACAATTCTCTGATCATATTCAATGTTGTGTCATTTGAATTTGTCTATCTTTTAAATTATCATAAAAGACCTTGAAAAAATATTGGACAAACTCAAATGAATAAAGTTTATTATCACTCATATAAAAATGGCACTCTCTCAATATTTTTTGATCCTCCTTTGTACTATCAAGTGCATGCCTATAAACTATACGAACATAAATATTTACTTGCACTGAATTGTAATATTGTGGTTGTACCTCATCTTGCCATGCAAGTTGTAGCTCTCTACAAAGTCAACAACTAAAAGTATAGTACCAATTGGAAATGTATTCTTACATATGAAAATTTTTCCATCAAGCCATCTAGCATATTGAGAGTGTTTAACATATTTTGGTATGATCACACTCTTAAACTCATCCATAAATGCATGGCAACTAACTTTATCTGTAACTAGATCACACCTTCTTCCAATATTCCCATCCTTCAATGGATATTCAATAGTTTTGAATCTTTTTACATCAACTAATTGTTGTCCAAAAGTAGTCAAAGCATTTTCATGCAAACATTCATCTAACAAAGAAAGATTGCCACACATATAACATGTACCAAAAAGAAATGCATTGAAAAGAAAGTATTGACCATTAGGTGGCTTACAAAACAAACCTGATATGAAATATTTTATAGTTTGAGGTGGTATTTTTATACCACATTCCTACAACATTTCTTTACTATGCATGGTACCCTATATAGATCTAAATACATCATAATGGTAACCAAATTGAATATGAGTTTTGCAAAAAAATGTGATTCTTTCCTTGTTAATCCTTATATACCATGGTTTACTCTTTTCAAAAGATCTTTGACTAATGGTAATAGTTAACACCTTACCATCTACAAATTTTCTAAACAATTTAGTTTGAGTCATGTCCAAAAGGTTTTTAGGATGTGGATCATGTATTTTTGACCCAACTCTCAATTTAAGAATATCTCTTGAATTAGGTGATACTCTTGTATTATCATGCCAAAAAATTTCAACCAAACTTTTGACTTCACTAGTAAGTTTCATATCACATCTCAGGAGTCTACCACTAGAAGTCCACAAAATATTTGTTGGATCACATTCAAAGTTTAACTCTTCTCTTTACAACTCTTTCTAAAGTATTACAATTCACATTAAGATATCCACTTATATTGCTAATCAATCTTTTGTCAGTTGTTGATTTGTTAACTAAAGTTGTTGTTATTGCTCATCATGCTACATTCTTATCTTTAGAGGAAATTCTCTTTCCAATAACATCAAAGACACTAGCAACAATGGATACAACTTGTTTTAAAGACTAATTTTTATTCTTGGGTTTTTCATACATTTCTAACCTTTTCATTACTTTTTGCATTTTGGACATTTTAATTAGTAGCAACATCAACTAACATCGAAACCCAAATTTCTTATTATAAAAAATGTCTATATAATCTATTAGCATGTGTTCTAATTTTTCTCAATGAAACCAATCCCTCAAGATTATCTAGCACGTCATTAGAAAAATGAAAATTATGTTCAGGCACTTTAGCATCATTCTGACATGTTTGTTCAGTAATTGGTGTTTCTATGTCTACATTCATACAATTGTTATTTTCAATTGACATTTCATTTTCATTGTTATTTGGGATTTGAATCTCATTTTCAATTTTTCTTAGTATTTCTTTTAGGGTATGCATTTCCATTGGATTTTGTTGTGCATGATTTTTTGACAATCTATTCTCATGAAAAAAATCTAAATCATTTAAATCATAACCTACTTCTATAAAATCACGAATTTCATCATGAGAAAAAATTTGAGGGTTTGGAGATACACTTGTATTGAATGTTTGATTAGAATGTGCACCTAAATCTCCTTGTAGTGGGTTCTCTTATTCAGCCTCTTCATCTATCGTGGTATCCTCAATGTCTTTCTCCTTTGAAATATTGCTCAATTCTCTAATTCTTTGTCTTCTCTCTCGTTGATGTTGTGCTTCATGCTCTTTATTTGTTACAATCTCCTCATTTGTTAGAACTTTTATTTTCTTCTTTCTTCGTTGTTTTGATCTCATGTTTGCACCAATTTTGAATTTGAATCAACAACTTGCAAATTGTAGAAGAAGATAAGAAAATAGAATAACTATGATAGAATTTGTTGTTGTAGATTGAAACTATTATTCAATCATTGCAATCATTGAAATTTGGTCTATGGGGCATCTTTTGGGGCCCAATGAGTAGATTAGAATCAGGTACTAGATTGTTTAAAAATTGGGTACCTGATTTTTAAACAATCAAGTGCTCATATCTGTTAATGGCTAAAACCAAATCGGGCACCCAATTTTTGAATTATAAATCGGGTGCCAGATTGTAGTTGACATAGGTGGGAATTTGGAATGGCCATGAATTTGCATGAGGTTTTTCCTTGGGGAAAGGCATGACTTAGGCTTGGTCCCACCAAGCCATGCCTTTATGAACCATTTTTTCTAAGGCATTTAATCAACAATTCCAAGGATTATTATAATTTTTATATAGTCGTCCCCATTGAATTTTATTGATGAAACAAAAACCCATTATAATTCTTACTATTCTAATTTAAAAAATGTAAATTTTATAGTGTTATGAGTTTATTTGCTATTTTTCCATTATTTATTAATCAAAAGTATCTCTTAAATATTAAATAGTGACATTCGCTAAAACTTTAATAACTTTTTTAATTTTTCATATTTTGTAAATTAATTTACATATCATCAATCCTCACACAATTCTTTTAAAAAAAAATTTAAAAAAAAATTTGATTAAATTATGGCGTCCATACACGAGACATTTTAGAAATTAGCTTAATCATCAATTAAACATTAATTTTAAAAATCATTAAAAATTCAAAAAAAATATTCTCATCAATCTTTGGTGTGTTAGGTAACCCTATTTAAAAGGATTCACAAAAAATCATTTAGTTGTGTCAAATTATGGTGTCCATACACAAGCATGGTATGGTATTGAAACATGCATTTTGAAAAAGTGGTTTTAAAGATCCATACCAAAAAAAAATCTATCATATGGGTATACAAATAAATTACATATTCAAAAAGAAGATCCTGGGCACTACAATTTTTATTTCTGAATTTTTTTTAATATTTAATCTCTAAATGCCTCAAATTTTGGCATCAATTGACAAAATATTTCAAAAATAGGAAAAACACTTACACTTTTTGGCCAAAAGTGAGACTCAACTTCTTGCACTGACCTCGAGTATGAATGTTGGTCTGTCAATGAAGGAGATAAAATAAAAGATTAAGGAACTTAGGAAGAAGTTGAACAAATAGTATTGGTTGAGTGCTAGTTATGGTTGAACAAGTTGTAGTAGCAATCGAGCATAGTAATGGTTGAGCAAAACAAAATAGTGTATGTCGAGTGACATAGTGATGACCAAGCATAAGAACATAGTGATTGTCGAGTGATAGAAAAAGTTATAGTTTGTAAAAGGATCATGTTTGAGGTTGACACAGTTGATTTTTTGGATTATTCAAAGTGCATGGATGATAAGGATGTATGAGATGGCATATTTAATGCATGAAAAGAGTTTTTTATACAATCAAAGGCAAGGATTTCATCAAAACTTTCTAGAAGTATCAAGAAAGGAGAAGGATAACAAAATGATGGAAGGATTAAATGAATATGACCTAGCCCTAAGATCTATGGTGATGTTTAAGTAAAAAAAGATCAAAATTACCTATTTAAGGAGGTGCAAGATATGTTTTCTAAGGTTGATTCGTTGTAGATTGGCGATCTTAAGGATAATCTATAAAGAACAAAGTAGTAGAGGAGAAGTGTGAAGATTTCAATGAAGTGTGATTGATTGAAGGGATGCCAAGTAGATCAGTAATGGAGATGATAATGGAGGCTAGTCAATAAACCAACATATGAGAAAATGGAGATCTAAATTTGCAAAGTGAGTTTTATTTTATAGATCAAACCTTCTATTACATTCTAACCATTGTGATGATTAAAATCCTTTAATCAAGGTTGACCTCACAGTCATTTTGTAATTCCTTTAATCAAGATAACATTCCAATGGAATGATCCAAACTCCTCTAACAAGACTACTCCTAATAGGGTGATTAAATCCTTTAATAGGGTCACATTAATAGTGTGTTGTATAACCTTTTTTAGGGTTGGCTGTTAACCGAGCTCACTTCAAAAGAGTGGAAAATTAGTAGCATGTTACTTAGTGGTTTTTTCCAAATTGTGTTTCCATGTTAAATCCTAGTGTCAAAGTGTTATTTACATGTGTGGGTTTTACTTTATGCATGCTATTCTTACACTAATTTATTTTACTGTTAGTTGGCACACTTATATAGATAGAACAGAAAGTTAAATAATGTTAAAGTGTTGATATATTTCTATATGGACCAAGCTATTTAATGATATTTTTTTGAATTTTTTGAAAGTTGATTTGGTATATCTATACCTAAGGATAACTAATTCACCCCCCTCTCAGTTAATATGGATCATTCTAACAATTGTTATCAAAGCTTTGGTGCTTATAAGGAAATTTTAAAGGGACTTATAGCTAAAGATCAAGATGTACAAGAGATAGATACCTAAGCCGAACCAGGAGAACTTCCCAACATTGAAATGCTTGATGAGATTGCACTTATTTGACATTAATGATTCTACATTATACTACTTAGACAATGAACACATTGAGGTACCTAGATCTATTATGGTTGAACAAATGAAAGAGAAGTAGGAACACAACCAAATGATGATTGAGGTTGTAGGAGCCCTAAGTTATCTTGGATTTGATGATGTGAAGGAATGCACTACTACAAATAAAATGTGGTAGAAGTTAGCATAAATCCATGGAGAAGACAAAAATGTATTGAGAGCTAAGGCATAAAGCTCGAAAGGGAAGTTTGATGATATGAGAATCAAAGAAGGTGAGACCATTGCACAATATTGTGGCCAAATTAAGAGGTGGTGAATGGTATTAGAGGAGATGGAGGAATTATATTTTATGAGACTATGATAGGTAAAGTATTGAGGACTTTACTTCCTATCTATGAAATTAGAGTATCTACAATTCAAGAACTGAGATGTACACTTGGTAATGATCTAACCTTGGATAGTCTAGTTGGTAGACTTATTACATTTGAACTATCAAATTTTGATAATTATTCTCCTACTAGTAATGAATCTTCTTTTAAGGCTAAACTAACCCTTGATGGATCTAAGAGGAAGAAGAAAAAAGAAAAAAGTATGTGAAAAGTGAAAGTGAATTTGATGATGAGCTTGATGAGCTTGAAGCATTATTGGCTAGAAGATTACCTAGAGGAAAAATAAAATACCAAGGAAAACTTCCTATTATCTATTTTACATGTAACAAAGTTGGCCAAATTGTTGCAAGATGTCCTAATAGAGATCAGAAGGGTGAAAGGAAAGATTTCAATTACAGAGGAAGGAGAGGCAATAGAGACAATTGAGATAACAAATACTAAAAAGATAGAGGTAAGAAATCTTCCTACATTGATAAAGAAGATGGTTCTGATAATAATTCTTATGATCATGATGAAATTGTTTATGTTACAATGAAAGATGTTTCTAATGAAGATGAGAAAACTACAATAACTTCACATGTGAGTAAGGATGATAGATGGATAATTGATAGTGGTTGCTCACATCATATGATTGGTGATATGAGTAAGTTTGAGAATTTAGAAAATTATAATGGAAGTAGTGTTAATTTTGGTAATGATGAACCATGTTATGTGAAGGTAAAAGATCAATTATACTGAATGATAAGATCAAGTGTGACAATGCAAATTGGGTTGATGGTTTGAAATATAACTTGTTGAGTGTGGCACAATTGATCAGTTAAGGCTATAGAGTTGAATTATGTTAGAGTAATTAAGTATTTTCTTATTAATTAAATCATATTGATTTAATTATTAAGTCACTTATTATATCTAGTTTACTTAAGCTAAGCTTTGGGCATATAATAATTAATTCTTTTATTAATTATTATCATACAACCTAGGTTAGTTAGCTGTTAGGGTTTTGATCTCCTTTATAAGGATGACCTCTCTTTTTAAATATTCATTCACTTTTGATCATAGCAATTTATCTTTTTGCTCATCAAGAATGTCTCTTTAGTGGATTTGCAAATTCCAACCTCCATAGCTTTTGCTTCTCTCTTTTTGTGATAGGTGTTTGCATGTAGCTGATTCTTGGGAGCTATGGGGTTGATCTTTCATCAACTTCAACATGGTATTAGAGCTCCAGATCTTCATGTCATTGTTATGTTTACGAGAGGTTTGGATTGGCTTTCAAATATGTACTTTTTCTTTCAAAGGGTTTTTTTTAAGAGGTTTTTTTGTATTGGATTTGATATTTTTTGGGTGCATTTAAAGCCCAAATGGACCTCATCATCAGACTCGTAGCACCCCAAAGCCCCTATTTCCATATAAAATTTATCCAATTTGGACACAATTAAAATCTGAGGCAAAACAATTTTGTCCCCAAATTAGGCATGTTTCCCAAGGTTGTAATTTTATGATTCTTTGGCATCAAAATCAATACTTTTGGCACTAAAATTGAGGTTTTCTACCATATAAATAAATATTCTTTTGGCTACAAAAAAATGGCATAGAAATCAAGGATTTCTAGTACAAAAATTAGTATTTTTGGCACAAAGATAGAGACTATTTCTAGTACAAAGCTGACACGCTTCCTAGGGCAATTTTGGTACAAAACTAGCATGCTTTCGAAGGAAATTTTGGTAAAAAACCTACATGCTTCCCAAGACAATTTATGTTATAGAACTATCATGCTTCCTAAGATAATTTCTTATATTGGCATGCACACTTCCTGAGGGGATTATTTTTTATTTTACCTTTCAAGCTCTTTTTAGATCTACATGTGGTTGTTTTTTCATAACTTGCTCATTCAAACTCTATTTTTTACCGACAAGATATAGTTGAAAAGTTGATTCTGAGCTCATTGTGATGGTACAGTTTATTTGGATTTTTTATGATGTTTGGTTTCCAATTTATGCAGTTAATTTTAGAGGTTCCAGGTTGCACTCCAGGAGACATATCTTAAGCATCCTATATTTGATTTGGGAACTCTTTATATAATTGGAAAGGTATTTCTATGTTCTTTTCATTGATGTTGGTTGTTTTTCTAGATTCTACTTCAAGAACATTCTATTTAGTTTTTCTTCTTCTTCTTTGCATTCTAGTGGATATCTTGGTCGTTTCAAGTTTGGGAATTGATTTTTTTTCTTTAGATGATTCGTGATGGTTTGTGCTATCTATTTTATAAAACTTATGTTTCTTTTGATCTTTGTTGACATTCTTTTGTAGTATTTTTGCAGCACATTTTTGTGATTTTTTGTACTCACACTACATTATAAAGTGCCTTAGGGGATTTCATGTTGGCCATATTCACCATCTTCCTTTCTCAAGTGAGTGTTCCTTCCATGACATTAGCCTCATGATGTGTCAGTGATACATGCCATTATAGGTATTTGTGCTTCTTTTGCAATCTCGATGTTCTTGGTTCTTCTTTATACAGGATATATTGCATTTAGTTTTAGTGTTCATGTCTTACCTCTTAGCATTATATGGGGGTTATGTTAATTCTATTTCTTTCTTTCTTTGATGGAGTGAGCTATGTTTTCAATATTTGATTCTATGTGCTAGGCGATTGCAGTGGATGTATACATGTCCATTTTTCTGAGATGGGTCATTTACCATATAGATATTCTTTCATTCCTATGTTTGGAGGCCATAAAGATACCTTTTATCTTTGATTGATCAACTCTTTAGACTTAGTCTTCTCTACTTGGTAATGTTCTATACAGTGGAGGTTCTTCATATCAATAGTTTGGTAGTGTTTGCAGCTTCATGTTTTAGTGGTGTTCTTCATAATCATCTTTTGTTCCTATCTTCTAGGACATTCCCTAGTTTGGAGGCTTCTTTAGTGTTTCACTAGTTCGTTGAACATTCTTTCCATCTCTTTTTTAAGTAGGGTTTTTCTCATGTGGTTTTTCCTATTTCTTCTCTTTGTAGAGATTTGGTTGTGCTTGGGTACCTCATTAGGCATTTGTTTGTCAGGACCCAAATTTACTTTCAATAGTAGTTTCTAGGTTTTCAGCTACTTTCTAAGTTTATCTTAATGAGGGGTTTTAGAGTAGTAAAGTATTCTTATTAATTAAATCATATTGATTTAATTATTAAGTCACGTATTATCTCTGGTTTACTTAAGCTAAGCTTTGGGCATGTAATAGTTTTTTATTTATTAATTATTATCATGCAACCTAGGTTAGTTATATGTTAGGGTTTTGATCTCCTTTGTAAGGATGACCTCTCTTTGTAAAAAATCATTCACTTATGATTATACTAATTTATCATTTTTCTTATTAAGAATGTCTCTTCTGTGGATCTGGGAATTCCATCCTCCATAGCTTTTTCTTCTCTCTTTCTATGATAGATGTTTGCATGCAGGTGATTCTTTGGATCTGTACTTCAACAAATTCCAAAAATAAATGGCAAAGATCTATAATTCTACTAGCAAACTAATTGGAAGTGGAGAGAAAAAAAGAGGTAACTTGTTTTATCTAGACCTATCTGAAGATACTTGTCTATTTGCATAAAGTGAAGATGTTTGATTATGGCATAAGAGGCTATGTCATGTGAACTTGGATAGTTTGGTAAGAATTAGTAAGATGAAAAGAGCTAGAGGGTTACCAAGATTAATAAAACCTAATAAGGTGATGTACAAACAATGTCAAATGGGTAAAATGACAAAGTCTAGTTTCAAGAGCAAGACCTATTATTCTGACGATATCTTGGAACTAGTTCATACTTATTTATGTGGTCCTAATGGAGTGCAAATCTATTATGGTGAAAAATATTTCATTCTATTTGTTGATGACTTTTCTAGAATGGTGACTGTGATCTTTCTCAAAGAAAAATCTTATGCATTTCAAATGTTTAAGTGGTATTTGGCTAGAGTTGAAAAGGAAACAAGGAAGAATCTGAAGTGCTTAAGATCTGATAGAGGAGGTGAATTCATATCAGATGAGTTCAACATATTCTGCAATGACAAAGTAATCAAGAGACAAATGAGTGCAACTAGGATGCCACCACAAAATGGTATAGTTGAAAGAAGGAATAGAGAAATTATGGATAGTGCAAGGACATTGAAGATGGAGAAGAATGTTTCATATAAATATTGGAGAGAAGTTGTAAGTACTATAGTCTATACTTTGAATTGAGTGTAAGTGAAGAAAGGTACAAACAAAACACCTTTTGAACTTTGGTATGGTTGTGCACCTAATGTGAATTACTTCAAAGTTTTTGGAAGCAAGTGTTACATATTAAAAGATGCAAGAAAAGATAAACTTGATGAAATGAGTGATGAAGGTATATTTCTAGGTTATTCAACTAAAAGGAAGGCTTACAAGTGTTTGAATTCTAACACTAACAAGATTGTAGAAAGTGAAAATGTTCGAGTTGGTGAATTTGTAGAAAAGAATGAAGAAGAATGCAAGGAAGAACCTAAAGACTACACAATTTTGTCTATATCTATGAAGGTGAACTAGGTACCTTAATCAAACCATAAAAGGTGTGTGTTGAGCATCAGAAGCTAGACACTGCTTAGGTTCTATAGAAGAGTTATACTGAGTATCAATAGACTATCGAGCATCAAGCTATAGGAACCGATTCAAAGACAGACACTCTCGACCATCAGACAAAGAAAAATGAGTTGCAACCAAAAATACCTGAAGAAGAAGGGTGTGTTAAATCCAATGAACCATAACAAGGAGAAATAACACCTGAACCTATTTTGGAAAAGTATGTGAGAGGACATCATGCACCATATCAAATCTTTGGAGACAAAGATTTATGAGTCATGACAATAAGAATACTAAAGAATGATACATGTTTATTATGTGAGTTTGAACCTAAGTCAATTAAAGATGCCTTGGAGAATGAAGATTGGAAAGGAGCAATGAATGAAGAGATTGAGAAAATTGAAATGAAAAAGACATAGACATTAGTACCAAGGTGAAATTATAAGAATTTGATTGGAATGAAGTGGTTTTTCAGAAACAAGTTGAATGAGAAAAGTGAAATCACAAGGGACAAGGCAAGACTAGTTTGTAAGTGATATGCACAAGAAGGAGTTGACTATGGTGAAACTTTTTCCCTAGTTGCAAGGTTGGAAGGAGTGAGAACTCTACTTGCATATGCTTCTTATTAAAGATTCAAAGTATGTGAAATGGATGTAAAATCTACATTTCTAAATGGAATCTTAGAGGAAGAAGTCTACATTGTACAACCTAAAGGATTTGTTGTTCCAAGCAAGAGGAATATGGTATGTAAGTCAAAAAAAGCTTTATATGGTTTGAAGAAAACCCTTAGAGCATGGTATGAAAGGTTAGACAATTATTTGATGAAATTGATTTTGCAAGAAAAAATAATAATAACAATATGTACTTGAAAAGTGAATATGAAAGTAAGATATTGCTAGCTGAAATTTTTGTTGATGATATCATATTTGTAGGAAAAGATTCAAAGTGTAAGCCATTTGTTGATCTAATGAAGAAGGAATTTGAGATGACAATGTTCAGAGAGAGCAAATTCTTTGTGTAATTGGAAGTCTATCAAATGAAAGGTGGCATATACATTACACAATCTAAGTATGTAAAAGAGGTATTAAAGACTTTTGGAATGGAAGATTCAAGGCTAGTTGGAACAACTATAGTTATTTTTCATAAGTTTTCCAAGAATTGTGATTTTGTTGAGGTGAATCAAACATTATATAAGTCAATGATTGGAAAACTATAATATGTTGTACATAGAAGACTTGACATTGCATTAGTAGTTGGAATTGTTGATAGATTATCTGCTAATCCTAGAGAAAATCATATGATGGCAGTAAAAGGATACTAAGATATATGAAAGGAACACAAGACTATGGATTATGGTACAAGAAAATTGATAAACTTGAGTTGAAGGTTTTCACTGATGTAGATTGGGCTGGAAATATTGATGATAGAAAGAGTACAAGTAGAAGTTCTTTCTTTCTAGGAAAGATATTGATATCATGGACAAGAAAGAAGCATAACTATATTTCAAATTACTCCACAATAGAGGATAAGTATGTTGCCACAGCAGTAAATTGTTCAAACATTATGTGGATCAAACAATTGAGGAAAGGTATGAAATAAGAGATTAATGAACCTATTGTGATGTATTGTGATAACACAGGTGCTATAAACATATCAAATAACCCTGTAATGCCCACAAAAACTAAACATATTGAGGTCAAGCATCATTACTTGAGAGATTTGGTAAAAGACAATGAAGTGAGATTGGAATATATGAACACAAAAGATTAGATAGATGACATATTCACAAAGGCACTACCTAAGGATGCTTTTGAGCATCTAAGAGATAATTTAGGGGTCATTCCCCTCCCTGAAGAAAAATGAAAAGAGATGTTGCATTACATCAACTTTTATGATCAGAATATCTTATGGATTGATGCAGGAGGTCACACTTTAGGAGCTTCCTAAGGGTGTGAGAAGCAAGACATTAAACTATGAGAAAATGAAGTTTCAAGGAAATATGAAGAAAGATGATGGAATGACATTTCTATATTAGTAAGAATAGTGACATGAAGATGTTATGTATGCTAGATAAAAGAGTTGAGATGCATATGAATGGTTGATGTCTTTGGAATTGTTGTCAAAGATGGAGAGATATATTCAGTTACCATTCATAAAATGAGGGAGACATGTGTTTCTAGAGGTGTTGAAATTATTGGAAAATGAGGGATATATGATAGAGAAAGAGTATGTAATAAAATGATGAAATGAAAGAGGGAGCATCTAGAGATTGCATTGACTATGAATAAGAATGAAAGTAAGAAAGAGAGAACAAACACAAAGGGAGATGACAGTACAAGTTCATAAGAAGACATAATGAAGATTTTGGATTGCATGGTAACTAGAGGTGTTTCCATCAATGCCAAAGAAGGAGATTCTTTTAAACTACAATTGAAACAATTGTTATGTTATCATTGATATCAAACCTACTATTAAGAGATTATATAAACTACTAGAGATATATTTACTAACAATGTAAAGTGTCATATCTATTAATTGATGAAGAGTATTTGAAAAGAAGAGACAACAAGCTGAGCTAGTGATGTTGTTGAGAAGAGAGAAGTTAAGTACAATGAAAATACAATGGGCACTTGATAATATGTCAACTAAAAATATAATGTGTTGTTTAATCATTACATGTAATGAAGAAGACAAGTGAAATTGATGTATAAGTAAAATGACAAGAGTTGAGTTAAACTCTAAGCTTGACTGAGTAGTAGTGTGGGTCAGTCAATGAAGGAGCTGAAAAACAAGATTAAGGAACTTAAGAAGAAGCTAAACAAATAGTATTGGGTGAGTGCTAGTTATGGCCAAGCAAGTTGTAGTAGTGATTGACCATAGTAATGCTCGCATGAAAAAAAATAGTGTATGTCAAGCTAGATAGTGATGACCAAGCAAAAGAACACAGTGATTGTTGAGTGGCAACAAAGTTACAATTTGTAAAAGACTCAAGTTTGAGGCCAACGCAAATGATTTTTTGGATTAGTCAAATTGTGTGGATGATAAGATTTGATGAGCTGGTCTATTTAATGCACAAAGAGAGTTTTTTATATGATCAAAGGTAAGGATTTGATCAAAAGTTTCTAGAAGTATCAAGAAAGGAGGAGAATAAAATGATGGAAGGATTCAATGAATCTAACCTAACCCTAAGATCTATTAGATTATGGTGACTGATCAAGAAAGTACTGTACATACTTCATAAATAGTGGGGTTCGGGGCATCGTCCTGAAATTTTTTTTTTGGGCCGTGGCCGACATGGTAGCCGACATATTATGGCCGACATATGGCCAACATATTGTAACCCTAAAATGAATAAAATACTTGTATAAAAGGGTTTAGGGTTAGGTATTTTTTATTATGTTGTGATGCAAAATTGGTTCTTGCTGCGATATTGAGCTATAAGGGATTACGGATTGTAATCAGGTTGTAATCACTGGATTGTAATAAGATCGGACTTGCTATTTGGTGGACGTAGCCCAGGGATTGGGTGAACCACGTTAAATCTTGGTGCCTTCTGTTCATTTCTGTGTGATCTATTTTTTTTTTTTATTGGTTATATTTGCATGTAGTTTTTATTTTTGTCCGTGGTTTATCCTAACAAGTGGTATCAGAGCGAGGTTGTCTTTCAGTTATCCTCTACAAGAAAGTCTCACAATTAAGTGGGAGTCTCATGGTTGAGTGGGAGCGATCGCAGATGAGGGTAAGCTAAGGTTTGACAGGTTTAATGGGTATAACTTCCAGTTATGGAAGATGCAAATGGAAGACTATCTATATCAGAAGGATTTATGGAAGCCATTGGAAGGCAAAGCCAAGAATTAGGGAACTATGTCAGAGGTTGAATGGGATCTTTTGCATAGAAAGGCACTCGAAAGCATTTGGTTATGCTTGGCACCATTGGTGGCATTTAATATTACAAAAGCAAAGATGACAGAAGATTTGATGAAAACCCTAGCAACACTGTATGAAAAGCCCTCCGCTTCAAACAAGGTATTTCTCATGAAGCGTTTATTTAATATGAAAATGGTAGAAGGTGGATCTGTTGTAGATCATTTAAATGAGTTTAATACTATTACTAGTTAGTTATATTCTATGGGTATCAATTTTGATGAAGAAATTAGGGCTCTCTTGATTTTGTGCTCTTTGCTTGAAAGCTGGAATGGCTTGGTAATGGCGGTGAGTAATTTTTTTCCTGGATCTAGTACCCTAAAATATGATGATGTGATCGATGTTATTTTAAGTGAGGAAACTCATAGAAAATCCTTAGGTGGATCTACATTAGGAAGTGCTTTGAATGTACAAAGCAGGGGCAAAACAACTTAGAGAGGAAATAACTCTAGAAATTGTGGGAAATCAAGAGGAAAGTCAAAGGGGAGGAGGTCTCAATCGAGAGGACCAAATGATTGCTGGTACTGTGGGAAACAAGGGCACAAAAAGAAAGATTGCTAGAATCGAAAGAAAAATTAAGGAGATAAATCATATGGCGACAAGGAGGCAAATGTGGTAAGTAACAAATCTGAAGAGGATGCTTTGCTTCTATCTTTAGAGAGTGTTGATGATTCATGGGTTTTAGATTCTAGTGCTTCATTTCATGCTACACCTCATAGAGGTTATTTCATTGATTATGTCCAAGGGAATTTTGGGCTTGTTTATTTGGGGGATAATGAACCTTGTCAGATTGTTGGAAAGGGAAAAACTAAGATTAAGTTGTAGAATGGGAATCATTGGCTACTACATGAGGTAAGACATGTTCCAAGGCTGAGTAAAAATTTAATTTTAGTCGGGCAACTCGGTGATGAGGGTTGTGTAGTTACTTTTAATGATAAAAATTGGAAGGTTTCAAAAGGTTCCCTTGTAGTAGCAAAAGGTGTGAAAGTAGGCACCTTATATCTTTGTACAGGTCATATTGTTCCTTCTACTTTGATTGTTTCAGAGAAAAATGAATGTTCAGGAACAATTGCTGCAGTTGAGCAGGGAGAACAAATAGCTATTGTAGATTATGATATAGCGTTGTGGCACAATAGACTTGGGCACATGAGTGAGAAAGGTATGAAAGTACTTCATTCAAAGAAAGTTTTACCAGGTCTGAAATGTGTGAATATGGATTTTTGTGAAAGTTGTGTGTATGGAAAACAAAAGAGAGTGAGTTTTGTAAAGACAAGGAAGGAAAACAAAAAGGAGAAATTAGAGCTTGTGCATACAGATGTATGGGGACCAGCTCAGGTATCTTCCCTTGGTGGATCTCATTATTATGTTACATTTATTGATGATGCAACTAGAAAAGTATGGGTTTATTTCCTTAGACAAAAATCTGATGTATTTCAAACTTTTAAGAAATGGAAATGCTTGGTTGAAAATGAGACTGGTAAGAAATTAAAATGTCTCAGATCTGATAATGGTGGTGAGTATTGCAGTCATGAATTTGAAGATTATTGCTCCACTAATGGTATTCATAGACAAAAAACTATTCCAAGGACTCCATGGGAAAATGGAGTGGCTGAACGCATGAACAGGACTATAATGGAGCGCGCAAGGAGCATGAGGTTGCATGTTGGGTTGCCCTTACACATGCGGGTAGAGGTTGTCAATACTACAGTATATTTGATTAATAGAGGTCCCTCTACTCTGTTGGGCTATGGTATTCTAGAGGAAGCATGGACTTGTAAGAAGGTGAGTTATTCTTTTCTCAAGACCTTCGGTTGTGAAGCTTTTGCTCATATAAACTCTGAAAATAGAACCAAGCTAGAAGCTAAATCAAAGAAATGTGTCTTTTTTGGATATAGCATTAATTAATTTGGTTATAGGCTTTGGGATTTTGAAAATCTTAAAATTGTTAGAAGTCGGGATGTCATATTCAATGAGAAAGTGTTGTACAAAGATCTGTTGCAGCAACATGAGAAGAAAGAAGATGATTATGTAGTGCTGGATGATACTCCAAAAGCTGATGTTCCAATCATTCCTTATGATGTGCAACAATTGCAACAACAAATACCACATACACTAGTAAATGTTAGACAGTCAACGAGGCAAATTAGACCTCCACAAAAGTTTTCTCCCTCTTTGTATTCTATTTTACTTACTAATGCTAGTGAACCTGAAAGTTATGATGAAGTTGTGCAAGTGGATACTAAGATTCAGTGGGAGTCTACAATGAAAGATGAAATGGACTCTTTGCTGAAAAATAAGACATGGGATTTGTGCAAGTTGCCTGCAGGTAAAAAGGCTTTACAGAATAAGTGGGTTTATAGGTTGAAAGAAAAGGAAGGAGGTAAGAAAAGATTTAAGGCCAGGTTAGTTGTAAAAGGATTTGCATAGAAAAAAGGGAATTGATTTTGATGAGATATTTTTTCCTGTTGTTAAAATGACTTCTATTCGTACTATTTTAAGTCTTGTGGCTACTGAAGATTTGCATTTAGAGCAGTTAGATGTTAAAATAGCTTTTCTTCATGGTGATTTGGATGAAGAAATATATATGGCTCAGCCACAGGGTTTTGAGGTCAAAGGTAAGGAGAACTTAGTGTGCAAATTGAATAAAAGTTTATATGGCTTGAAGCAAGCACCTCGGCAATGGTATCTAAAATTTGACAGTTTTATGCATGAGCATGGATATAATAGGTGTCATTCAGATTACTATGTTTATTTTAAGAGGTTGGATGATGATAGCTACATTATTTTATGTTTATATGTTGATGATATGCTTGTAGCTGGGTCTAACATGGATCATATTAAGGGGCTAAAACACCAGTTAGCACATACATTTTCTATGAAGGATTTGGGGGCAGCAAAACAAATCCTTGGTATGAAGATTTGTAGAGATAGGAAGAACAGAACCTTGACGCTATCTCAGGCTGATTATGTTGAGAAGGTGTTGCAATGTTTCTCTATGGAGAATGCTAAAGCTGTCAGCACAACTTTACCTAGTCATTTGAAATTGACTAAGGAGATGTGTCCCAAGACATAGGAAGAGAAGGATAATATGTCCAAGGTACCCTATGCTTCAACTGTAGGAATATTGTTGTATGCTATGGTATGCACTAGGCCAAATATTGCACATGTAGTGGGAGTCATTAGTAGGTATATGAGTCATCTAGGATTTGAGCATTGGAATGTTGTTAAGTGGATTCTTCAATATTTGAGAGGAACATCCAATAAGTGTTTACACTTTGGGGGCTCTACTACTGATTTATAGGGCTATGTTGACTCAGATTTGGTAGGGGATATTGATACCAGGTTGATACCAGGTGGAGTACTACAGGTTATGTCTTTACTATTGGTGGGGCAACTATGAGCTGGGTTTCTAGGTTACAAAAGATTAATGCTCTATCCACTATAGAGGCAAAGTATGTTCCTACTACAAAGGCAGCCAAGGAGATGATATGGCTTCAGTTCTTCTTGGAAGAATTGGGACATCCTCAGAAGGATAATTATTTGTTCACAAATAGTCAGAGTGCCATTCATCTTGCTAAGAATTCAGCTCTGCATTCCAAGACCAAACACATATAGTTGCGGTACCATTTCATTCAGTCAGTTTTGGAGGATGGACAGTTAAAGCTAGAGAAGATACATACCAATGACAATCCAGTAGATATGTTGATAAAGGTTGTAGCAAGGGAGAAGCTAAACTCCTCTTTAGCTTCGATTGGTCTTTTAGACTGACCATGAATAAAAGAACAACAGAGTCTAGGGTGGTTTGATCCAGTGGGAGCCCCATGTGGTAGTGGTATTGGTACAGGATTAGTCTCCAAGTGGGAGATTGTTGTTACATGTGGAGCTTGATCAGTCCCCAAGTGGGAGATTGTTAGATTATGGTGACTGATCAGGAATGTACTATACATACTTCATAAATAGTGGGGTTCAAGGTATCGGCTCGAAAATTTTTTTTGGGTCGTGGCTGACATGGTAGCCGACATATTATGGCTGACATGTTGTAACCCTAAAATGAATAAAATACTTGTATAAAAGGGTTTAGGGTTAGGTATTTTTTATTATGTTGTGATGTGAAATTGGTTCTTGCGGCGGTATTGAGCTGTAAGGGATTACGAATTGTAATCAGGTTGTAATCACTGGATTGTAATAAGATCGGACTTGCTATTTGGTGGACATAGCCCAGGGATTGGGTGAACCACGTTAAATCTTGGTGCCTTCTGTTCATTTCTATGTGATCTATTATTTTTTGTTATTGGTTATATTTGCATGTAGTTTTTATTTTTGTCCATGGTTTATCCTAACAAGATCCACGATGATATTTAAGAGACAAAAGATCAAAATTACCTATCTAAGGAGACACAAGAGACATTTTCTAAGGTTGTTTCATTTTTTATTTGCTATCTTAAGAACTTGTGAAGAACAAAATAGAAGATGAGAAGTGTGAAGAGATTAATGGACTGTGATTGCTTGAAGGGATGTCAAATAGATCAATGATGGAGATGATAATGGAGGCTAGTCAATGAACCAATAAATGAGTGAATGGAGATATAAATTTGAAAAATGAGTTGTATTTTATAGATCAAACCTATTTTCACATTCTAACCATTATGATAGTCAAAATCCTTTAATCAAGCTTGACCTAATAGTCATTTTGTAAATCCTTTAATCAAGGTGACATTCTAATGGAATGATCCAAAGTCCTCTAACAAGGTCACTCCTAACAGGGTGATTAAATCCTTTAAAAGGGTCACATTTAATAGTGTGTTGTATAATCTTTTTTAGGTTTGGCTCTTAACCAAGCTCACTTTAGAAGAGTGAAAGATTAGTAGCATGTTACTTGGTGGTTTTTACCAAATTGGGTTTCACATTAAATCCTAGTGTCAAAGTGTTAATTAAATGTGTGCATGTTACTTTTTGCATTCTATTCTTATAGTTGTTTATAATACTGTTAGTCAAAACACACATATATACAAAAAATAAAGTTAAAGAATGTTAAATTGTATATATATTTTTATATGGACTAAAGTATTTTTAATAAGATTATTTTGAAGCCATTAAAACTTGAATTGGTAAACCTGGACTTGAGGATAATTGATTCACCCCCCCAACCCCCTTTAGTTATTCTAAATCATTCTAACAATCTCTCCTTTTCATAGGTCTATTTGGAATACCTTTAAGGATATGGATATAAATTTTTACATATGCAACATCTATGCTCCCAATGACTATCGAGAAAGATCTAGATTATGGGACAAGTTAGTTGATAACCTTTCTAAGAGTAATTGGATCTTCATAGGTGATCTTAATATGCTTAAGGATAGCCAAGAGAAGAGAGGTGGGATAAGACATGATTGGAGAATTAATGAACTATTATTCTGGTATAAATTCAAAAGAAGATTTAAAATCAAGGATCCTCTTGAGAAGTGTAGGCAAGGATTTGAAGGGATTTGGTTCACTTGGTATAATAATTAAACTAGGAGAAAAAGAATTTACTATAGATTGGAAAAGGTGTATTTTAATACTTTTATTTTTTCACTTCATCACCAAATGGGGAAGTCCCCCATTAAATTTGCACCTGCCATCCTTTGTAATCATTCTTCTATCTATGTTAGCATTTAACTTAACCATGATATGTATAGTAGGCCCAAGGATAGAAAATATCTTTCAAATTAAACACATCCTTGTTATATGATTAAGATACAAATAATGCCATTAGAAATGTTTCTATTCTTTCTAAATTCTATAATTGTAATTGTTTTGTTAGACATAATTTGGAGTCTATAGTAGATACTTGGAGGAAGTTATTTTAGATCATTGGGACTAAGGAAGATAAAGACAAAAGAATGCAAGACAACTTGAATCAAAAGAGACTTAATGGAATTTAAAGAGATTTAAAAGATAATGGAAATTATGTTTCTTTTGAAACTGAGCTAATTGATACTAAAATACAATTGAGGAAAATCTAAAATTATAAAATTCAAGGGAAAAAAAAAAAAGAGCTAAGGTCAATTACCTTAAGGGTGGTTATAGAGGGTCTAAATATTTATATAACCTTATTAGAGATAAATGATCTAGAGAAATTATTGAGCCTATACATATTGATAATGGTCTTACTAGTGACAACAAGAAGATACTGAATGCATTCCATAAATACTACAAATATCTCTCTGGTTTTGAAATGGATCATGATAGTGTGGAGACCCTTAGAAATTGCTTGAAGTTCATCCCCCACAAAGTCACTAGAGGGAAATAAAAAAATCTTAGTTAGAGCATTGACATTCAGGAGATTAAGGACACCATTACCTCCATGGCTAATGGGAAGTCACTTGGTATTGATGGTATTCTTGCTAAGTTTTACAAGAAGAACAAAGCTTGGATTGCTATAGAATTTATTTAGCTATATGATGAGGCCTGTGAATTGAGCTCCCTCAGTGAAAAAATTAATATAGGAGTGATCAAGATGTTGCCAAAAGGAGGAGATAAATCATAGGTTAAAAATTAGAGACCAACCACTCTCTTAAATCTATCATATAAGATTATTTCCAAGCTCCTAGCTAGAAGGATTGCTAACATGCTTAATAATATTTTTGTGTTTCAAAAACTGGTTTTATCAAAGGAAGATACATTCTCAAAAATATGATCATCAATTGGGAGGTCATGTAATAGGCTAAAGATAGTGGTAAAAATATTGGCATGATTCTCCTTGATTTTGAAAAGTCCCATGACAAAATTGAATGAAAATTTGTGGTAAGAGTGTTACAAACCATGGGTTTTCCTCTATTTTTCAAATAGGTGAACATTTTCTTCAAGGATGCCTCTATAGTCATTAAGGTCAATGGTGAAATCTCTAAGTCTATTGTTCTTGGCAAGTCTATTAGACAAGGTTTCCCTCTCACTCCCTCTCTGTTTTTGTTAGTAGAATATGATATGTTCTATGTGCTCAAAGAGAATGATTTGGGTCCTCCTCTTAAAGATATCAAGGTTCCTAACATTGATGAATTGATTCTAGAGAAAATTGCTAATGACACTACCTTGTTTATTACTCTTGATGAAGATAATTTTGACAACATGCTAGATAGACTTATTTTCTTTTGTAGAGCCTATGGGGCAAAAATTCCTCAAATTAAATCTTTTATTATTAGATGGGATGATTTCTTTCCTGAATGGGCCTTGAATAAATGCTATAAATGGGTGGGTCCTCACAAGATTGTGAGATACTTAGGCATACCTTTCTTTGGGAATCCCTCTCTTAATGACATGTGGAATTGGATTTATAGAAAATTGAGAACAAACATAATAAGTGGTAGAGACACATGATTTATTCGGCTAAAAGAGCCCATGTAGTTCAAAAGGATCTTTCTTCTCATGCAATTTACCATGGGTCAGCTTGGATGTTTTTCAACTATCAATACAATAAATTGCAAAACAATCTTAGACACTTCCTTCAGTTAGATGACATTGGTAATAAAAAGAGACATTAAGTGAAATGAGAGTGGTGTTGTCTCCCAAATAAGCTATGGGGCCTTGGCATGAGGGATATTCACTTACAAGGCATTTCCTTAGCTTCCAAATGGATTTTTAAAGCCCTAAATGGTAATAAACCATTGAAAGTGCTGATAAGAAATAACCTTTCAAGAGCCTAAATCAAGAAAAGTAAGTTGTGGACTAAGGTTCATATCATTGATATTTTTATTGGAGAATTTGAGGTCAAAGTTATAGGTTCTAATGTTTTTCAATCTTTGTCAAAGGCTTGGATCTAGGTAAGGCATATCTTAAGTTCTAGGGATGTAGTTGGAAAGTATCCATGGTAAACTATTATGGATAGATATTTGTGGTTGGGGGTTACTCTCAATAATAAACCCTTAGCCCTTACTCAATTTTGCTTGGCTAAAGCTTGGAAGGATAAACACATCTCTTTGTTGTAGGATATTGTGATTGATAATCAAATGGGTTCTTGGGAAGCTCTCATAAGTAAGCTCCAATTTCCATGCTCTCAAAAGAGAAATTATACTTAAATTAATAAGGTTGTTGGTAAGTTATTTCATTGAAAATTTTGAATAATAATCAGTATATTGATCAGGTGAAGTGGACTGATGGTAATTTATTAAGATACTTCTTGAAAGAAGATTTCTAAATTGATGAATTGTGATTTGGCTATCAACAATAGAATCAATCAAGTATGGGGCTTTAGTTGGTCATGCACTAAATGGAAAATTGTCTTCAATTATTTTGGCACTCTCATGTTGATCCCAAGAAGGTTTTATTTAGATGGTTTTTGCTTCTTCAAAAACTTTTCATTGGTTATTTTATTTCTCCTTTGGAAAAGAAACCTATTATGTTATCCTTGTGTAATTGTTTAGAGTCTTTTGAGCATCTTTTCTTTGAATTTAATTTTCCTTGCAAGATTTTGTCTATGTTTTTTGGTAACCCTATTAATTAGAAACATAAATGCGGGCTATCTTGGCATGAGATCCTTGTTGGTTGTGTTGATAATTTTGATACTAAGCTCAATACTTTTTGGTTTTATCTTACTAATAAAATATTTTGGTTCATCTTTCAGCATAGACAATACGACCCTACAAGATTTTCTATGAAACTCGCCCTCTCTCACATAATGTCTAAGGTCATTGCCATACTAGAGGTGCCAAGAGAAAGGTCCCTTTCATTAATCAAGGCTGGAAGCAATTTAATATTCAAGGAGGACATTAATCTTTTTAACTTTTTGGTTGTATAATCTGATACGAGTTCGTTCAATGTTGGTGCTTAGTAGGAACCAAGGCCTAAAAATGTGGAAGGTGACACTAATATTTAGAACACTCAAACTACTCCTATAAACTTGATAAGTGACACTCATGATATCAACATCAACAATACCCAAGAAGAAAATTCTTTCTATGGATATGACTGCGGTAACCGCATTTATAGGAGCAACTACAATGATGGCTCAAACTAGTTATTGTTGTGTATATAGATATCACTTTTTTTTATAAGTCAATATTGTATATCTATTGTGCTTATAATTATGTTATCTCCACTCTAATGGTTATTCCAGTCTAAACTACATGACATCTTTTGTGATGTTTTTTTGACTTTGCTCCTCTATTCTAGTTGATATACTATCTCTAATAAAATAATATGGCACATGCCATATATGGTATACACCCTTTTAATTTAATTTGGAAACACAAAGCCTAAGGTTTTTATTTTCTTTGGGTATCCAACCCAAAGGCTTGGATGACTCAAACAAGCCCAAGACATGTTTTTCAACAAACATACAAAAAAAACATGTTTTTTTGTTTGTGCTCCCTGCCATGTTTTTACATGGTTCAAAAATGACAAAATTAGACAACAAGATGTTATAGAGGTCTTTGTTATCTATTTACCCATATAATTCTTTTTGAATTATGATTATGTTAAGTTTTTCATCTCTAATTTATTTTATAAGTATGTCCTCAAGATTTTGTCAAAAACCAACAAATACTATGTTGGGAATAGATTTTGGATTGTTTATCAAATTTTGAAATAAGTTGTCTTTTTAGAAACTAGACTCCATTCTACACACTTTTTAAAAGAAGTTTTGATTTTCAATTAGTTATCAATGTTTCTGTGGGAGCATACTCAAATGTCATATTTTCACAGTGTGTCCACTTTGGAAATTCATATAAAATCTTATATTCTTTAAAATTTTAATTGAAAGATCTAAGATAAATTATGTGGTGTTAGCTAACATCTCACTAGAGAGATTAATTTTTTTAAACATTTTAGGGGGAGTACAACAAATGCTATGAATATTTTTTTGCAAATAATAGGAACTCTTTTTTGTGATCCCCTTTTTTAGAGGATTGATGTCTACCATTTTCAAAATAAATTAATAGACCAAAAAATAGATTTGGAGTACTACAATTCCTATTCTTATTGCATCTTAAATTTTGAGTCTAATTATCTTCAATTTCTCATCGAAGTTCAAATTTTATCTATTTCTAGAAAAAAGTGGCATATTATACCCCTTTTTGGTCCCTCATCTTTATGAACTTACCTAATAATAAGAAGAGTGGTATGTTGATATATTCTTTATAGGGTGCTGATGTATCCACGTACTAAGGTAATAGGAATATTTCTAAGGTTCTTTCTAAAAGAGCATAAGAAGATCTTGTAATATATGATGAAGTAGCTAAATGTGGTTGGAATAGAGCATAATGGTTCCTTTAAGAATAAAATCATGAGATTAACTATCATTTATGGATAAGTGTTGCATGATTCTATTAAAATCCAAAGGATTAAGTGATTGTAATATATTAATTTTATGACTGCTAATAGGGTTTGGCATAGTTGGTCAACTAATTTTGATTATATAATTCAATAATTTATGCAGCCATGATCCAATGACGATGATATAGAGAAATAGATATGGATATTATTATTATTTCATTATTAAATGTGGCTACAACCTTCATATATCTACTAAAAATAATAAACATATTAATTTCAACGTATCATGCAACAACATTAACCATTGAAAAAGCACATAAATTGATATGAACTTGATATTATTTCACAAATGATGGTGTTCTTGCTTAATTTATTACATATATCAATATAATGGACCATATTATTTGGCACTTCCAAGATCAAATATAGTTATAAAAATATTATGCATTGGATTACCAAGGAAGAAGAAGTGTGCCTAAAAAATAAGTATGTTGGTGCAAGTCTCCACGAAAAGAGTACTCAAGAACCATAAGTACAACCTCCTATGTCTTATCTTTTACTATTAAAAAACAAGAAAATTTAGAGTGTTGTTTGATACTAGTTTTCCCTCCTTCCAAAAATGAGCTTGCAATGCAATAAAGGAAAAATAAGTAATGTGTTTGTTCATAAGCATAGACAACATTTGACAAATAATTCAAAAAACAATGATAATAATAATATCAAGCTCAAGGTGTTCTATTTCACACAATATTAAACTATGCATATTTTTTGTATATGTTTAATCATGTATTATTGTATGTATAGTCAATTGTGTATGTGATATTTTAGTTAGTGCCAATGTAACCTTTGCATCTCTAATTGTTAAAGCATCATAAATACATACTTGATCATTATAAAATATTACCATATTTATGTATCTATTTATGGTAATATAATTGGTTGATCATACACATGAAGATAATTAGTAATACATATACATTTGCCTCTACATATATATTTAATAGTATATGTTTATGTATATGTTATTCACATATAAACAACCAACCAAATATAATAAAGAATATTTGTGCTTGTTCCTATTAATCAATAGAATATCCAAATCACTTAATTAATTAGAAGAGATTAATCATGTTGTTAAACAAAAGGACAAGAAACATGACTAACTTGCACAATCATGAAGGAAATATCCTAACCTAAGGCTTGAAAACTAGATATTCATTTATGGATTCCTTACTTAGATGGTATTTCCAACCTTTACCACATGTATGCATCCTCTCTCTTTGATGATACTCTTTCCCCACTCGTGGGTTGACCTATTCATGCATCCGACGAAGAAAAAATTGGCCATCTTCTTCTTCATAATCTCACAACATTAAAATATTTATATCTTTTTATAACATTATCTATTTATGAATATATTCTCCATAAAATCATTGTTGACCTAAAATCCATATAATAAATATGGGCATATTTAACACAAAGATTTTAATAAAATATTAAAATTTACATTAATAAAAACTTAACAATTCAAATGAAACTCTTAACGTAATAACATACCTAATAAAGTTTATACTTCTCACAAAATAGTTATTCAGTAATTTCATGTTTCTCAAAAAAGAGATGTAACATATTTCACTTGCATAATTGTTAATGAGACTCTCTAGAGCAATCTATCTTTGTGTTATATGTCTCTTTAAAATCATTCTTTCTATTTTATATATCTAGTGTTTTTGGTTTCTCAAGGGATTCCAATGGCCCATGTGTTGAAGTTCATAACTAAAACCTTGAAGCTTTTGACTATTTTGGGTTATTCCATTGATGACAAAACATAGGTAAAATTTTGGGAGTCAAGGGCTAAGATGCTATAATAGAAACATATAATTGTACTTCACATCCTTGTCATACATATTTTTATATTTTTTAATAGTGATAATACAATTTGTTCACTTTTGGGGATAACAACAATTTTCACCTTTTTGTTTCTTTTTGTGCATATTTCTATTTTTTAATAGGTGGTTAGTGTTTTTGGCATATTCTTCCTCATCTAACAATATTTCACTAAAATAAAACCTATTGGAAAAGGAGAAAAATAGAAGTATCTTCAATCATTTTCAATGTGTTTATTAACCCTAGAAGGCCTGATGTAAAAGAACTATGGTTATTCAAACTTACAATTTCCTAAAGTAGATAGAAATAAAGGGTGATTTTAGATTTGTAGGAGAATGAGCTTCAATTTTATTTTCCCTCTATAATTGACATCACCATCCGTTATGCTCTAGTTTATATGGTTATCTTCTTGGAAAATAATGCTAAATTAGTTTGGTGTTGGTGGAGTTTCTTCTCATGTTACAACATAGAGAGATAAGATAATTCTAGTGTTCTAGATAGTGAATCATTTTCATCTTCACTACATATAAAAGGGCATGCATGTTGATGCATTGACTAGAAATAAATAGAAGGGAAAGTACTAGCAGAAGCTTGAGGATTGGAATGAATCTCTCCAATTTGCTTCATTTACCATAGGATTTGAAATCAATAGTTTTAAGTTGGATATATGTGTTTCCATAATACCTTGTGAGTACATTAATTAACTGTTGGTTTCACATTTTGGATTCTTCCTACTTATTTGTTTCTTCTATTTAGAATTTTTTAATTGTATATGTGAAAATTTTAGTGTGTTTGCATTAAGAGGGTTTTACTATTGACATAGTGCAAGGCAAGAGAATCCCCAAAGGAGATGTCCTAGACCCCACAAAATAACCACACAATGGAATATAAATAATAATACAAAGATTTAGATCCAAATAATGCCAATCCTTGTAATAGAATCATATATAAGATTTATTAAAAAATAGAGATGCAATACACAAGAAGAAAATGGACAAGAGAATAAGAACTAGAAATTTGATATTATTGAATAATGTAAGCATGTTTCTACAGCTAAATGAACAACCCACATTCTTAAAATATTGCAAAGGATATTGACAACAAACTATTAAGAGTTTGACAACACGCTAAGAGGATTTGACACCACAACAATAGTAATGGAAAAATGGACTACTCTAAACATCTATCTAGATCTAAAAGAAAGATCTACAGTTAGTCATTTGTTATAACTGGAACTCTATGACACAACTATAATTAAACTAGACTCTTGTTGCCAATAACTCAAAATTGAGTTTCTACATGAGCAACATTGTTATTCATTACTCTAACACTCCCCCTTAATGAATAACAATGATTAACATGTGGTAACTCAAGTTTGAGTTTTTTGTAGCATTAAAAAACAAAGATGCAATAAACAAGAAGAAAACATACAAGAGAAGAAGAACTAGCAACTTGAAATTTTGTTCCAATGGAGTACATGTTGCTTTACAATCTTGTGTATTAACATTTTGGATTAACTTCTTTTCATACTTACTTTGATTAATCAAAGTCCTACCATTTTGTATCCACACTTCAATTCCTAAGCAATAATGCATTTTTCCAAGATCCTTCATTTCAAATACCTATGATAAAGCTACCTCGATTGCATCAATCAAATTTATAAAACTTCTTGTTACGATTAAGTCATCCACATACAAAATCTTGTTTGAGAGAGAAATCACGTCATTTTGCAAAGACAATGAAGAAACAATATGATCTTATGTAGAACATAAGAGAAGAAGGATTGGTAACCAAACTTTGGAGAAATCTAGATCAGAGCGAAGTGTTGAGGGATTCAATATCAAAATATTTCAAGATTGTTGAATTATGTTTGGCCATGAAATTGGGGCCTATGGAGGATGAGATATTTTTCAGTGCTTTGGGATTCCTAAAGTCAAAGGTAAGAAATGAATTAGACAAGAATTTGGGAAATTTCATGAGGTTGTATACATCCAGATATGAAGTCAATAATTTTCCTTATGAAAGGGAACTGAAATTGTAGAGGAAGAAATGTCAAAGAAGAAGTTTGGGTGGGCAACATTTCAAACAATGAGATCACTAACTCAAGTAGTGATATTGGTAGCATTGGTGTTGAAGTTGAGGATCAGGAAAGCAAAGGTATGTAGACTAGAGAAAACATGGAGCATAATGAAGAACTATTTGAACTTGATGGCATGAAATCCAAAGATTCTCATGATGAGACACACTAGAAACTTTAACACTTATGGTATAATGTGTCAACTATGAATTTATTACTTATTATTAGTTACTCTATATTATGGATTCTATACACTATTCTTTTAATCTTGCCATGATTCATTTATAATACATAATAAGTTATATCATATTCTATATCTCTAATGTCAAACAAATTAATTTTTGGATTCATTCAAATTTTACCATTACTATTGTTTTTTATTCATATTATTATGCTCATATAATACATTGTTATGGTATAATCCTTGATGATTTTTATGAATATATAAAAATTCAAATGATAAAATTCATATTTATTTGTATTACTTTATTTACACATGATAATTGAAAAAATTGAATGAATTCATGTTGCAAAATTTAAATTTGAATACCCAATTTCATAATCATGAGTTATAAGCATTAACTTAACAACCATTACATTTAGCAAATGACCCTAGATTTCCTTCTATAGAAATATCGAAATAAGGGAGCAACAATAACTTCAGGTGATTTTGCCTCATGGGAAGAGTCTTAGAGTAGTATCAAATTCAATATCAAAAACATTTTTTTCCTTTGCATTTGACAGGCATGTTCAACAAATAGCATCTAGACTCTGCTATAGCCTACGTTTATCATGTTCAAGAAATAAAGTCCAAACACTAAACTCATATCAAACCATTTGAAATAGAAATAAAGTAAACAAAACAAAGATGATTAAAAGTACTTTCCAAGTTTTGCATGCTCTGATTGATTTCTTATGATATTATTGAAGATCAAATTAGCTTTTTAAGGATGTTAACTTCTACTTCATTTGGAGTTTGAACATTTGTAATGTTATGATAGATGGCCTGCAACTTTGTCAGACATCCATATTTGGAAGATTTACTTGAAATCAATGCTACATCCAATAGTGCATTCATATTTTCCAATGGTTTGATGTAATTCAAAATACCTTCAAGAGTTGTATCTTGAGGAAACTTGACTACTCCAAACATCATTTTGGCCTCCAAATATTTTTGGTAAGCTTCCCTTCCAACAAAATTCTTTGATGAGTTACCAAGGAAAGGATTAGGCAAACCAAGACTTATCATTAATTTGTCTCTGTCATCCATTTTGGTGAGATTTCTCCCAAATGATTTCAAATATTCCTCTACTTCCCTTATACTCTAGTATTTTTGACTAATAGATGATGACTTTATTTATCTACAATAAGGTCATAAATTCCATTGATGGCCAAATACATGTCATTATTTTTTTTGATTATGTGTATAATCTATCTTGTAGTCTTCTTGAGCTTTAAAATGTCTTTTATCTTCTCAATCTACTCTTTGATACTCCCACAAATAGCTCAAATAGTGTGATGTAGTTCAAACCAATCACACAACCTATTAGCATTTTCCATAATTCCCCCAACATGTTTTCTTTAATTTTCTTGACTAAAGTTTTTATTTTGTCATTTGACTCAGTCAGATTATTTTCATAGGTTTTGATTGTTGTTTTCTCCTTCTGTATCTCTTGCACCATTTGTAATAACTTATTTTCACTTTCTTTCTTTATTTCCTCTACTTTTTCTTCCAATTGTTTATTTAAATTATTGATTGTAAGTCTACTAGACTCCAAATTTTTGAAAATATCTATTGTAGATGCTCTTTCATTCTCAAGTAGTTTATTGGTTTCTTGAAGTTTTTTCTTGAGTTCTTTGAATTTTACATCTACATTCATGTACATCACTTAGCTTTTTATTGATTTCTTATAATTGTTCCTTTGGAATTTTCATTTCTATCTCCATATTTCTTGGTTGTACAATTGCTTCTTGAGAGGAAGCACTTGTTATCCTTTTCTCTATTTCTTTGCAACTATTCTCTACTTCTTTCCCCTTTTCCTTTGGATTTTCTAGATCTTTTTTTAACTTTTCAATTTCCTTCTCTTATTAGAAATGCTTTAGAATAACAAGGGGGGGGGGGGGGGGGGGGGGGTGTGAATCAATTATTCAAGGTCCAAATGTCCTATTCAAACTTTTCAACAAGTAAAGTGTGCCCATTAAAATTATTCGTTCATCCAAACTTTAACCTTCCTATTTAGCAAGTTACTGTAAATCAACATGCAAGCATAACACATGAAAAGATCAACACATAACACAATGATTTAGGTGGAAACCCAATTTGGGAAAAATAGCCAGTAACATGCTACTCAATTCTCACTCTTCTAAAGTGATGCCCTATGAAAGGCTTTCCTTGTTAAAGGCTGCAACACACTGTTAAATGTGACATGGTTAAAGGATTTAACCATCCTATTAGAAGTGGGCCTGGTTATAGGACTTTAGAACATTCACTTGGAATGTCACCATGTTAAAAGATTTACAAATTTTTGTTAAACCAACCTAAGTCCATAGGATTTCCTTTTACCATAATTGATACAATTACTAGAGAATAACAATAAGGGGTTTTCACCTGATTACAACTTACAACTTAGCTTATAGATTTTAGATCACTTCTCAACTTATAACATTGCCTAGCCTTCAATCTCTGAAACTCTTTATAGCTTTCCCTCTATTCAAGCTTAGTCTTCTTGAGTCTCCATTCTCAATTTACTAGTGCAAGCATCTCTCTCTGACCACTTATCAAAGCAGAGTCTCTATACTCTATTCTTCCTTCTCCTAGATGTCTTCTCCTTTACACTCTTCAACCACTTTGCAATTTGGTACACCAATAGCTCTTGCTTCTGGGTTTGTGCCTCCTTAAATAGAAGTTTGGAATTTCTTTTCCTGCTCAATTCTTCCCTCTTTTAATTTGAATTTGTATGGATTTTGTAGGATTCATTGAATCTAACCCACATTTTGTTCCTTCTAGAAAGATCATGAAGAATTCTCTTGAATTTGCTCAAAAATAGTTTACATAGAATTTTGTGCCACCAACTCATCATCCTTATCCTCCAAATGGTTCACAAAATTTTAGGTAACAACTATGTCGGCTTAGATCTGGTGAATCTTCAACTTTTCCAATAATGTAGCAGCTCGGCACTATTGAAATTATAGTGCTCAGCACATACTATGTTACTCGGCATCAACTACATTTTACTGATGCTTGGTACCTTCTATGAATTCACTCTGCATCCACTAAGATTTTATGTTTGCTTAGCTCTTTCTATATCACTCAGCACTTGAACTTCACTTGGCACCTGAAGTTCACTTGACACAGACTAGATTTTCCTTTTTCTCAACTCCAACTTAGAATTTTCTCAACTTAAACTAGCTTGCTTGGCACCCACTGATGAACTTAGTTTAAGCTTTACAGTCAATCTTGTTTCAACTTATACTTCTAGTGTTTCTAAGTGTGACCAACCTCTATATCTTCAAGTATGTTACCAATGCATCATTTAACCATTGTCTTAACTAATCCTTGCACTTCATTACAAAACCATAACTCAACCTTTCCCTTAGGTACTTTTTTTACATCTTTTTGATCAAATCCTCATCATCAATCAACTAAGTGATAGTACTTGGATCTTATGAGAAATTTTCATTCCTACAAATAGCAGGTTTGACATCAATGAAAAAAAAATGATTGAAAACATTCTTTTAACAACAATCTCCCTCTTTGATCTTCACCAATGATCTTTTCAAACAGATTTCCAACAATCTCCCTCTTTGGCATTGATGGAAAACCAAACTAATCAACCATCAGACCAAACTATTCAACCATATTATCACAATGCTAACTAGGTTAGAACAATAAGTCAAATGCCAAAAAAGAAATTTGGAATACACAATTTCTTCCTTTCTTGGTCTACTATCCTGATTGCTTTATACTAACTTCTCCCTCTTAGCTATTGTATCCTTTTTCTTTCTTTTCTACCCTTCTTACATTTTCTCCCTCTGTATGCATTTCTCATCTTCTGCTATACAAATATCATCTTCTCCTACAACTATTGATCATTTCTACTATTTCTCCCTCAATCTTCATTCTTTTTTATTCTTCTCCCATCAGTTGTTCAATTAGTTTTTGTTATTTCTCCCTCTTTGACAACAATGCCAAAGGCATATGATTTCAACATCTTAACATGAAAGTATAGCATTTATAGGTACTTTCAATTTCTTCCTCTATCACCTTGCTTGTGATTGATTTGAAACTTCAACACTTTAATTACTTCAGGCATGAATCCTAAAGTAAGTATCCTCTACATCAATGTATAATATTTCAACAATCAACTCATTTGATGCAAGGTAGTCTTGTTTTCTCTTAAGTAGCCTTGGCTAGGGGTATCACCCCTAACTTACCTCTAAGATACTCAAAAGCATCTTTAGGTAGAGCTTTTGTGAAGATGTCAGCAATCTGTTCTTTAGAGCTAACATATTCCATCCTTACTTGTTTGTCTTCCACCAATTCTCTCACATAGTGATACTTGATTGCAATGTGCTTAGTTTTTGCATGCATTACAGGGTTCTTTGATGTTTTGATAGCACTTGTATTATCAAAATAAAGTATCACAAGCTCATTTACCTCTTCCTTCATACCTTGCAGTAAATTTTTGATCCATACAATTTGGTGCAATTGATAGCAGCTGCAACATATTCAGCTTTTGTAGTGGATTGTGAGGTACAAATTTGCTTTTTGTTGGTCCATATAATCAATCTACTTCCCAAGAAAAGTGCTCCTCCACTAGTATTTTTTCTATCATCAATATTGCCTCCCCATTCTACATTAGTGTAGGCTCTTAGTTCAAATTTGTCACTTCTCTTGTAGTACAAACCAAAGTCATCAGTTCCTTTTTGGTACCTTAGTATTCTTTTCACTACCATTAGATGATTTTTTCTTGGATTTTCATAAAATCTTGCCACTATTCAAATAGCTAATGCAATGTCTGGTCTACTATGCACAACATACTGTAACTTTCCAATCATTGATCTATACATTGTTTGATTCACTTTTGCTGACTCATCATTCTTGGATAACTTATGTCCTATTACCATTGGTGTGCTGACTAGTTTTGAGTCTTCTAATCCAAATTTCTTGAGTATCTCCTCGATATATTTAGATTGGGTTAGAAATATGCCATGCTTCAGTTGATGTACTTGCAATCCAACAAAGAATTTGATTTCTCCAAACATTGACATTTCAAACTCATGTTTCATTTGATCAAAAAAATATTTGCATAGAGTATCTTTTCCTCCAAATATTATATCATCAACAAAGATTTTAGATATAAAAATGTCTTTACCTTTTTTTCCTTGATATACAAGTTGATGTTTTCATATGTTCTCTCAAATCCTATCTTCACAAGATATTTGTGTAGTCTCTCATACCATTCTCTAGGTGCTTGCTTCAAACCATAGAGTTCTTTATGCAGTTTACAAACCATATCTTTGTTGTTATCATCAAAAAATCCATTTGGTTTTTCTATGTAGACTTCCTCTTCCAGTATACCATTCAGAAAAGTAGACTTTACATCCATTTGGTAGACTTTCAAACCTTTGTAAGCAGCATATGCAAGTAGTGTTCTTACTCCTTTAGATACTTCATCAATTTTTTCATCTATACTGTGTTCAAAGTCAGAATGTGCACTAGCTTCTAAATGTAGCTCAGTGTTTACTAGCTATGATTCAATTGATACTGAGATTTGTTTTTGATTTCTCGCTTGATTGTCAACTTCATCTTCAATAGCCATTCCTTCATAGAAGTATATGAAAGATCTATAATCTTCTAAATGCTTGGACTCATCAACTTGGACTTTTGCATGCTCATCAAAATTTATATTTTCTCTTTCCACAATCTTGTTAGTGTTAGTATTCAAACACTTATATGATTTGCTTCTAGTGGAGTATCCAAGGAATCTGCCTTCATCACTCTTTGCATCAAACTTTCCATTTCTAGTATCTCTAAGAATATAGCTTTAAAACCAAATACTTTGAAATGTTTTACATTAGGTGAGTGACCATACCATAATTCAAAAGGTTTTGCATTCGTACCTTTCTTGACTTGGACTCTACTCAAAGTGTAGACAACAGTATTTACAGCTTCTCTCTAGTACTTTAGTGAAACATTTTTCTCCATCATCAATGTTCTTGCATAGTCTATTACTGATCTATTTCTTCTTTCAGCAATACCATTCTGTGGTGGAGTTCTTGATGCTGATGTTTTCCTTTTGATACCTTTGTCATTGTAGAATATCTCAAATTCTTTTGATGTAAACTCTCCTCCTCTATCTGATCTTAGGCATTTCAAACTCTTACCTATTTCCTTCTCAACTCTACCCAAATACCACTTAAACATTTGAAATACATTAGATTTTTTCTTTAAAAACATAGCAGTCATCATCCTAGAATAGTCATCCAGAAATAGCATTATGTATCTGTCTCCTAGGTAGCTTTGCACTTCTATTGGACCACATAAGTTTGTATGAACTAACTCTAGTACTTCTTTGGAAGTGTATTTTTTTCTTTTGAAGCTAGACTTAGTCATCTTTCCTAGTTGACATTGTTTGCACATTGTATTTTTAGGTTTCTTCAATTTGGGAAAACCTCTGACCTTTTTCTTTTTGTTGATGCTAATCAGATTGTCAAAGTTAACATGACATAATCATTTATGCCATAACCAAACATCAAGTTTGATAACAAGATAGGTTGCATCTTCCATATCTAGGTAAAACAAGTTACTCCTAGTTTTCTCACCTTTTCTTATTAGATTTCCATCAGTGTCATAGATTTTGGTACTTTTGTTTCCAAAATCTAATTTGCAACCTACATTGCCTAATTGTGATACACTCAACAAATTGTAGTTCAATCCTTCAACATAGTATACATTATCACATGAAATTTTTTCTATAAGTTTAATTGAGCCTTTTTCTTTGATTTGACATAGAGCATCATTGCCAAATCTAACACTATTTCCATCATATTGAGTGAAGATAATAAACTTACTTTTATCTCCTATCATGTGATGTGAGCATCCAATGTCTATGATCCACTTGTCATTCTTGTTCACATAGGTTACAAATGTTGTTTCTTCATCTTCATTTGATTCATCCTCCATGGCCACATAGAATACTCCATCATCATTCTCATTAGAATCTTCTTCAACAATGTAGCATCTTTTTCCTTTATCCTTGTAATCTCTGCTATCATCTTCTCTCTTGTTCTTGTACTTATTATCTTTGTAGTTCTTCTTCTGTGTACATCTTGTAGCAATATGACCTACTTCATTGCAATTAAAACAAATAATAAGCAGCTTACCTTTGAATTTTCCTTTGCCTCTATGAAATCTTCTAGCCAGTAGTGCCTCCAACTGTTCCACATCTTCCTCATCTGTGCTATTGTCACTAGATGCATGTTTTCCTTTTCTACTCTTCTTCTTTGATTTCACCTCCTCAGTAGCTTTCAATGTCAGCTTGGCCTTGAAAGTAGATTCAAGGTTCTCAACTCTATAGTTGTCAAAGTTGGATAACTCAAATGCAATAAGTCTTCCTACTATTCCTTCAAAGGTTAGTGTGTTTCCTTGCACACACCTTAGCTCTTGAATGGATAAAACTCTAATAGCATAGATGGAGAGTAGGGTTCTCAAGTATTTTCTATTGACAGTCTCTTCTTCCAATTGACCACCCAGACTTCTTATTGCACTTACCACTTCTTTTATTCTAGAACCATATTGAGTAGCATTTTCACCTTCATCCATTTTCATGTCATTAAACTTTTCTTTGAGGCTTTATCTCTTTTCTCTTTGAACATTTTGATCTCCTCCATAGATATCTGACAAGGCTTTCCATATCTTGAATGTAGTGTCACATCCTTTTATGTCATCAAATTCAATGTTACTGAGTGTAGAGGCAATCTCCAACATTGCTTGATTGTGCTCCTTCCTTTTGCTCAAGTCATCTACAATAAGAGGTCCAGTTGGATCTAAATGTTTTGTTCCAATTGAAGTTTTTGTATAATCACCTATTGATAAAAGGTACAATTTCATCAGACTCTGCCATGTGATGAAGTTATCTTTGTTAATCTTGGGAACTTCTCTCTTGGACATCTTGATCTTCTTGCCTCTAGTACCTTGAAACTAAATCAGTAGATGGCTCTAATACCAATTGTTAGAAATTATTTAGAATAAATGAGAGGGGGGGAGGGGGGTTGAATTAGTTATTCAAGGTCCAAATATCCTATTTAAACTTTTTAGCAAGTAAAGTGTGCCCATTAAACTTATTCATTCATCCAAACTTTAACCTTTCTATTTAGCAAGTTACTATAAATCAACATGCAAGCATAACACATAAAAAGATCAACACATAACATAGTGATTTACGTGGAAACCCAATTTGGGAAAAACAATTAGTAATATGGTACTCAATTCTCACTCTTCTGAAGTGATGCCCTATGAAAGACATGCCCTATTAAAGGCTACAACACACTATTAAATGTGACCTATTTAAAGGATTTAACCACCCTGTTAGAAGTGGGCATGGTTAGAGGACTTTAGAACATTCACTTGGAATGTCACCCTGTTAAAGGATTTACAAATGGTTGTTAAACCAACCTAAGTCCTTAGAATTTTCTTTTACCCTAACTGATACAATTGCTAGAGAGTAACAATAAGGGGTTTTGACCTAATTACAACATACAACTTAGCTTGTAGATTTTAGATCACTTCTCAGCTCATAACATTGCCTAGCCTTCAATCTCTACAACTCTTGACAACTTGCCCTCCTTTCAAGCTTAGTCTCCTTGAGTCTCCATGCTCAATTTACCAGTGCAATCATCTCTCTCTGACCACTTATCAAAGCAGAGTCTCTGTACTCTATTCTTCCTTCTCCTAGATGTCTTCTCCTTTACACTCTTCAACCACTTTGCAATTTGGTACACCAGTAGCTCTTGCTTCTTGGTTTGTGACTCCTTAAATAGAAGTTTGGAATTTCTTTTCCTGCTCAATTCTTCCCTCTTTTAATTTAAATTTGTATGGATTAGGTAGGATTCATTGGATCTAACCCGCATTTTGTTCCTTCTAGAAACATCATAAAGAATTCTCTTGAATTTTCTCAAAAATAGTTTACATAGAATTTTGTGCCACCAACTCATCATCCTTATCCTCCAAATGGTTCACAAAATTCTAGGTAACAACTATGTCCGCTTAGATCTGGAAAATCTTTGACTTTTCCAATAATGCAGTAGCTCGGCACTATTGAAATTCTAGTGCTCAATACATATTGTGTTACTCATCATCAACTACATTTTACTAATGCTCAACACCTTCTATGAATTCACTCGGCATCCACTAAGATTTTTTGTTTACTCAGCTCCTTCTATATCACTCAGCACTTGAACTTCACTCGGCACTTGAAGTTCACTTGGCATACACTAGTTTTTCCTTTTGCTCAGCTCTAACTGAGAATTTTCTCATCTTAAACTAGCTTGCTCGACACCCACTAATGAACTTAGTTTAAGCTTTGTAGTCAATCTTGTTTCAACTTATACTTCTAGTGTTTCTAAGTGTGACCAACCTCTATATCTTCAAGTATGTTACCAATACATCATTTAACCATTATCTTAATTGATCCTTGCACTTGATTACAAAACCATAACTCAACCTTTCCCTTAGGTACTTTTGTTACATCTTGTTGATCAAATCATCTTCATCAATCAACTAAGTGATAGTACTTGGATCTTATAAGAAATTGTCATTCCTACAAATAGCAGGTTTGACATCAATGAAAAAACAATGATTGAAAACATTCTTTTAACAATAATCTCCCTCTTTGATCTTCACTAATGATCTTTTCAATTAGATTTTGAACATCTCCAACCCTTTTTTTCTCTCCCTCCATCTTGAATAGTGAACTATAGACCATAGAGTTGGTCTTATTTTCCATGCTAACTTTTTCCACATTTTTTACTTTGGAGAAATCCATTGATAGGGTGCTAACATGAAAATCTAGGGGAAATCTCACTCTTTGGTGGATTATTATCTAGTTGTGGGGGAGAAATAATAACAAACTCCATCATTTCTTTATTTGGGTTATACATTGAAAATATCCTACTTGATGCAAGTTCTTTAGAGAAAGCCACATCAAGTACATCCTTCTTGAATGTTTTATTATTTTTTCTATTCATTTTTTTGGTTTCTTCAAAAATTTTTACCAAATTATTGAATTCAAAAGTTGGGTTTGCTGACAAAATACGATGATTGAAAAGAGAAGGAAAATTTTCAATATTGTACTTATCTCCACCAATGCCCAATGCTGTAATAATTGCATATTGAGGATTACCAATGACATCACCCCTTCCTAATCCTGCCCCAATGCCTCTAACAAGTGGGTTTTTTGGACCGTTCTAAGGGTTTTGTCCTGAGGGAATTGTGATTGGCATTGTATTAGTATGAGTATACATAACCTTTTGCTTCTTTGCACATTTAACTACAGTATTCTAGTCAAAGTGCAATCATAATATCCTTTTTGAAGATGTACCTATAGTGGGAGTTGGAATTTCAGTTGGGATGAACAATTTCATGGTTTTACCTTTTTTAATAAACTTAATCAGTCATGTGACTCATCTCCAATGATTAATTTATCCATGCTTTGGTGGCTCTATTATGGGGAGTGGATACCAAGGTCCTTGACCTATTAGGCCCAACACATCATCACCTGGATAACCCAATTTTCTAACATTTTTGCCCCTATTCCATCATCTTCCCTTGTTATTTGATTGAGTACAATATATTCTCAAGTTGAATCAAATGTACTAGTACTAGTAGTTTGTGGAGTGGATTTAGTGGATCTAGTGGCAGTGCATGTGGCGGTGGATGTAGGATCCTTAGAAACCTCATACTAATTATCTTCATCCTTAGCATCATGTTGTGCAACTGCTATATTTGGATGCTCACTATCCCATAATTTGCTAAATGTTTCATCTTCAAGAAAGTCTTCAAAATCTTTAGAGATCTTAGGGTTGCCAAGATTCCTCCTCATTTCTCAAAAACCATTAATTTTTTATCAACACCAATGTGTAGCTACATAGTCTTTATTTATGGAATCTAGAATTGATTTTTTACTTGGATGATCTACTTTCTAGTAGAAATTATAGGACATTAAAGGCTGCACATTTTCTTTCTATCTATGTAATTCTTTAATTTGTGGTAACAATTGCTCTATTGAAATATTGTTTTCACTGGGGCATTTCTCCATCTCTATTTTGACAACTTCTAATGAGTCAATGTTTTTAAATTTTCTAGTCAATGGAATACTCTCATATTGATATTTGCTTGTCAAGTTCCCATTCTATACAAGCTTTGTACCAATAATGTTTAGTGGATCATACTTCTAGTGCTTGACAACATCAAATTTAAAAACTATAAAAAAAAATTGTGCCACATTGAATGCTCTTCTTTGAAATGTGAACCTTCGACATGCAATAGAAAAGGAAGGAAATATGGTTTTCTTTTTTGGCCAAGAAAGAATGTGTTTTTGTTTTCCATTTTATGTACATGTTCCAATGCAAATACCCTCTCTATCACATGTATTGGAAGTTTTTAGGATTGTACCATTGAACCAAAAAACCTTAATACAATGTAGTCTTCCATAAAGTACTAGTCAACCAATTGAATTTGACTTCCTAGTTGAATGAATTGTTTACAAGACATAGGAAACCTAGGCATTGATGTGCCTGTAATTTAATGATAAGGAGGTGCCAAAAATAATTCTACAAAATGGCTATAGTCCCCTTGGGGATCATGTATCCTAATCGCAGGAGTCCATTCAAATATTGTTTTACCAAAATTAAGTTGAAGCTTGTTCATTTCAAATATTTGATGATGCTTTGCTAACAGAAGATAACACAAGTAGTTTGTATATCTAAATGTCATATGTGAGTGTGAACCTCTTTTAATCATTAACAACTATTCTTGCATGTGAGGAAAAATGTGCTCAATAAAATTATATCTTTCTAGAACTTGTAGATAATGAATATTAAAAATCATTTCTAGAATGTTGGCACCCACTTTCTAATTACTTTCCAAACCCAAACACATTAATAGCAGGGATATAATGTCTTGGGCCCATTGCAAAAAATTTCCAATTCATGAGGTGGTTTATGATCATGAGGAAAATTGAATTTTTCCGCTTATCCTCTGATATACAAATATTTTCTATTAGGTTGTAAGTTCTCATATGTTTCTGCCAGTATTTCCTAGTCAATGTGGGTCAGGTTTTGTGCTTCATACCCTAGGTCCAATAGACTAGAAAATTCAATCTATTTTATCAACACAATTACCTCCTGTGTATTTTGATTGAAAAATGCCTTTCTTTTTTCATCATAGTTTTCAACACAAATCATGACAACTTTTGGACAAGGAAATACTGGAGGTAACCCCAAGCACGTTATTCCTGCAGTCTACATTGCAATTTTATCTACCAGGGACCCTGTCATCTAGTTTTTTAAAATATATTTTGACTCCTTTTGTGAATCATTCCATTTATTTTTAATTTTATATCTAATTTCCTTCATACTACTTCAATAAATAACATGATAAAAAATATTGTGGAATTCATCAATAAAATCTTGCATTTTAACCAGTTTGTGCAACTCAAAATATAGTTTCCCAATCCCCTATATTTTATTTTCGGTTGTACATCCACTACTAGTGCTAGGGTCACTCCTTTCTTATATTTTCATCATCATTGAAAAAATTTATAGAACTATATAGTCACAAATTACAATTTACAGGCATGATTAACATATAAACCCTAAATTGTAATTCTATTATTTAACTTTGCAAGTTACCTAGCACCTAGAATGTAAAAAATTTAGGCTTACAATGCATGATAAATTCTAAATTAAATTCTAAATTCTACTAATGATACTACACTTACAGTAAAAAAAAGTCGTAAGAAAAATGTGTTCAGGGTCTTATCTGAAAAGTTGAAACTCAAATTGATTACTATAGTTTGTGAGTTCTATTGACTCTTAGAAGAATTAAGACCATGTTGCAACTTACAAATTGTAACCCCTTCATGAGCAGTGATGCTCCAATGCTTTAGTTGTAATGCACCACCAAGGGATCCAAAAGAACTAACCTAAAGTGTTACTAAGTTTGCCAAAAAAATAAAATTATTTTGATAACATATAACAATAATCATAAAGTAGTAAAATCAATAACATACAATCATACATAAGAAAACATAATAGATTACATTCCTTAAGGATCCCAAGATGTTGAGTCACATTTAATTTTAATTAGTACTAAGTCAAATAAATAACACATCCACATAAAAGAATAACTACAAGTCCAATCCTTTTAAATAATATACATTTGTTCTGAATGCCACTTGGCAATAAATTCAAAATGCACCATCATCCATTGTACATATCACAAGGTATGAAAGCCTGAAAGAATATACATTTATAAAATAGATTACATCATCCCTTTTGGATCCATTAAACAAGATACAATACAATAAGTAAAATCATCCATCAAATAAATCTAACCATCTATCATAATACAAAAAGATATAATGAAAGAAAATGTAGACAAGAAACTCTAGCCATGACATCTATGGACAGATCTCAATGGTAAAAGTAAAAAGCACTACCACCCAACCTTGTGGTAACCCAAAAAGGTCCACTCCCACCATGCTGAGGAGATAGTTTCAAGTCCCAAATAGGATATCAATCCAAAAATCAAAAATAATATCTATGTCAAGGAAATCCTTAAAAGTAATCTAACTCAAAGGTTCCAAGATAGAATGACATCTAGACCTAGAGGCAAACAAAGACACATAGGGAATCTAGTATGCAAGCGGGTAAGTGTAATCACACGAATCAACTCCAGAGTTACCCTAACAATCTAACATGACTCTAGCCCCCTAGTGACTCTGTGTGGAACTAGTATCCTTTCGTACTGACAAGGCATACTAACGATGCATGGTCGCAACCAAGTGTCCTCTCTACTCCCATCCTAGTCTATACTAGCACTTGAGGCATGGGTGAGGAAAGACAAAGACTCTTATTAGGTTCATTTTACTCTCATTTAGTGTAGTGTTTTCACTTATTAAATAACCTACAATTGGTTACCCTAGCATCCACTTTGGGCTCTAGCCTCCATTGCAAGCCACTTCATGACACTACATATAGATAACTTACCCTAAGCTCATAAAAGTATAAATCAAAGAATCATAGTTTTCACCTCAATCCTATACAAGTGACTGGAAAGCATCAAAAGGAAATTTATAATAACACCTCAATTCTTCACAAGCAACTAGAAAATATTCCAAAAATAACTAATTGATCAATCAAAGGTTAAGTCAAATAGGTCATACCATTCATCTCAGTCTCACACAAGAACACTAAAAGCAATAATGAACAATAGATCCAAACTCATCATAGAGCATATCAGACACATTACCATGGTTGAGTTTAAAATATCAAAGATCAAATCATCATCACGACATCAAAAACACAGAACTCCCGAGCCTCTGGTAACATCCTAATACTGGTCAAAACTCTAGTCAACCTAAACCCAAAACATAAGACCACATACAGTTAACAGTGTAGTTTTAGAATTTCATTTGATTTTGAAGACACACAGTCTTAATTTAATAGTAAGGTTTAATTTTTTGTTTTAACATAAGTTTTCGAGTACATGAGATTTGCAATTTACCCTTACAACTTAACCCATTCTCGTAATTGGACAAATTACCCAATTACCCTTATCGTATGAAATTCTCAAGTTCACAATTTAATATCATAAGATGACTTAAAATAATCACCTCCAATAAATTATTATTATTATTATTATTGTCCATTAATTAAAATTCATTACAATTTTATTGACAATTAAAATTATTAATTAATAATTTTCATTAATAACTAAAGTCTTATTAAATAATATTTATTATTAATTAAGGCAAGAGCCTACAACACAATGGTAACTTGTGAGCCTCTTATCGGGGAGGTCTTGGGTTCGAAACTATTCAAGCTTAACGAATGATAATAATTAATCTTCACAAATAATAATATATAAATGATAAATAATAAAGGTTTCAACCGATTACCTATCAAAAAATATATATTTATTATTAATTTAAAAACTTAATTAAACTAAATTAATTAATTTCATTTAATAATTATTTAAAACAACTATATAAATAAACTTGTATTAATTAATTAATTAATTAATTTATTATTATTATTATTAATAAAACATATTAATAATATTAATTAATAATTAATAATAAAAATTTATAAAAACTAAAATTTATAAATCAATTTTTAAAACAAAAACATATATATTAACATGTGTTTATGGCCCGCTGGCCTAGAAAAAATTGTGTGGCCATAGACGGCACTATTGCTACTATGTGGAGCAGTACCTCTATGTACGTAGACTTTAAAAAGGGCCATGGGCAATAAATGGGATGTGGGGGTTTGGTGGCCCCGCCTCCTCACAATTTTTTTTTAAATATATATATATATATATATATATATATATATATATATATATATATATATATATATATATATATATATATATATATATATATATATATATATATATATATATATATATATATATATATATATATATATATATATATATATATATATATATATATATATATATATATATATATATATATATATATTATAAATTATTTTCAAAACTAGCCCCCCCCCCACCCCCCCCCCCCCCCCCCCCAATATATATTCATTTATATATATATATATAATTTTTTATAAATATTGTGAATTTGATAGGGAAAACCCAGATAAACCAGTCAAATTTTCAATCTAAAATTGTTTTTTTTTTCAAAACTAATTCTACTTAAATAACAACTATTCAATTCATAGATGAGGTTTTCCTAACTTTCAATCCTCATGTGTAGAAGGATTTGATATGAATAATAGTAAATTCAAAATGAAAGATTGAAAGATTCATCACAAACAAATTTTAGAAAATAGATACAACAAACACGATGTAGATAGAAATTTAAAAGAAACATAATTCATTGGGTGAATAAAACTCGGGGCTCTACCTGGTTCTGATGCTAATACACAATCACCCAAGATTGTAAGAGAATTCTCTTCTCTCAATAACCTTCTCTCTAAAAAATCCCTTCTCCAAAAATCTCAGTCCCTGCAAAATGAACTCCCAATCTTTGATATGGAGTTCTCCCCTAAATAAGGGGCACTGATTGTGCAATCACGTGAGGGAACTTGTTGATCACAATCTTTTAACTCTTTATTAACTTTTTGGATAATCATGCACACTTTATACAATTCCTTAGGGATCTAACCATAGAGTAGGTAAAGGTACAATAGGACCCTACTGATGAGTCATCAGCTACATGGGATTTATATCCCTACTTGTTTATAGGCTTCCAAGAGTAAGGCAAAGTCTAGGGGGGTGGATGTAGTGCCTGCCCTAGTTAACTTTTCCAATTTTATTGTTGAACTCTTTTAGGCTAGTTTATGTTTATGCTTGATGATTAGTAGCATTATTTTCTAGATGATTGGATATTGTTTTCAT